>OV121116.1:3706068-4306068 GCA_921293315.2 Nemurella pictetii | reverse complement strand
CCTAAGTACAATGTCATCTGTTATCTGGTATTCAAGGGTACTTAAGTGCATCTTTTTCAACCAATTTGCGCTCATGGTAACGCATGTCTATGGCCCGAATTCACAGTCAAAACTGAATGTCAACCCATAGTTAGTCCACCATTTGATTGCCATTAGCTGGTTATTTTCATAGCACTGTCGAAGATCGTTCAATAAGGGCGCCCTTTGCCACTTTGCTCATTACTTTTACGTTTTTTTGTACGATGAGCGTACCGAGTATCAGGAATAGATGAGGCCCCTTGAGTTTGTTGCACTGACAATTGGAGAGATTCTCTCATTGGTGAACAGAGCTTCAGATTTTGGCCAAAATTATTTCATGATTTTGGGGATTTCAACTTTTATTTTTTGGTTTTTTCAGGCTAATGGATTAGTTGAGCGGCAAAATAGGACGATTAAGAACAGTCTCCTAAAGGTTCTCAACGAGCACGCCAAAGGGTGGCCGAATATCATAGAAGGAGTTTTGTTCGCTCACCGCAGTGTCAAACACTTTTCTACGGGATTTTCTCCCTTTTTTATGCTTTACCAGAGAGAACCTTTGCTGCCAATCGACCTACGTGAAGAGTCAAATAATACAAAGGATGACAGCGAGTGCGTCGACGATGATTTGGAAGGAGTCGATTCTGTTGCAGATAATGTTACTGAACAGCTGGAATCTCCATTTGACATGGAAACGTACGCTACATTATTGCAAGGTATTCTTAAGGTTCGAGAAAAGGTCCATGATAAGGCGATGGATAACATCCACGCTTCACAGAAGAAATAAAAGGCCGACTATGACAAGAGACACAATTCTAACGTCAACACGTTTAAAAATGGTGACAAAGTCTTTCTACGAAATTTAAGGAAGGTCGACCGGAAGGGTGGTTGGTCGGAAGTAAACTGGAAAGGGCCTTACTTAATAAAATCGATTGGCAGCAATACATGCACTCTGATTAACCAAAAAACAAACAAAGAATTGGCCAAGAAGCAACACATTTCAAATCTGAAAGCAAACAAAGAAAGATATACTCCAGAAAATTTAGAAGGGATGACGTTGGACGACGATGTTGTATGTACAGGCGTTCAAGACAACTCAGATGTGTTGCGCTTCATTCCTGTTGACTACAAATGGCAACAGGAAATGTGCAATAGGCTGGATTTGAAGTTTCAGAGCAGGCTCGGCTCGTGGAGCGTTGCAAACAAGCCATTGCGCGTCCCGAAGCGTGTTTGCCCGATACAAGGCGACGGAAACTGCTATTTTCGGTCTATTTCGTACCTTATCACCGGTAGCGAGGACCAACACGGCCAAGTAAGGACTATGCTTGTGAACTACATGAGAGCAAACTTGCAAGAAGTTCTCGACGACTACAACCGTACTCGGAAGTACATCGATACGAGCAACATGGGAGGCCTGGGAACATGGGCTACCGATGCAGAAATAATTTCGACGGCAGCTTGGCTTCAAACAGACATTTTTGTGTACAGTCCGTTTGGCCGTACTTCTAAATGGCAAAAATTTGGCAAACAAGGGTTTACTCCGAGAACCACTGAAGATGTTAATGAGCATGTCGGAAAATCGCTGTACATTATTAATAAACATGCTCACTATGAAGTTGTCGAGGACGTTGAAAGATAGGTATGAAATAAATGGTTGTTATCAATCTGAGATTATTATTTTTTTATCTTTGCAACAAAGTGTAGAATCGGATTGGCTTGCTTCTAACATCACAGAGTTTTCTTTTCCAATGCTTATAATACATTAAAATAATACTAGTGGCTCCACTCACTAATTTTGGGCTGGCTGATTGAAAATAATTGATTGGAACCATAAAGACCCAGCAAACACACCCCACGCGGGCCCTGCGCGGGGCCCGCGCGGGCACTGTGGGATTTGTGTGGGGTGCGGGGTAAGTGTGGGGTGATCAGTGCGTTTCCCGCACGGCTCCCGCGCGGGCATAAAATTCTGAAATCGCCCCCCCAATTCCCTCGCGGGAGCCGCGTGGGAGCCACATCCGCAACCCCACACTGTGCCCACATCCCTGTACCCACGCACTGCCCGCACTTTACCCACATCTTACCCGCGCTCAGCCCGCTCTGGGCCCGCGCACGCCCCACATGTATGCCGCAGTGAACGACCTCGATTTTATCCATGAAACACCACCGCAACGCCCGCGCGGGAGCCGCGGTGGTAACCCCACACTGTGCCCGCGCGGCAAGTGCGTGGGGTATTTCATTCTACCCCACATCTTACCCGCGCTCAGCCCGCTCTGGGCCCGCGCACTCCCCACATGTATGCCGCAGTGAACGACCTCGATTTTATCCATGAAACACCACCGTGACGCCCGCGCGGGAGCCGCGGTGGTAACCCCACACTGTGCCCGCGCGGCAAGTGCGTGGGGTATTTCATTCTACCCCACATCTTACCCGCGCTCAGCCCGCTCTGGGCCCGCGCACTCCCCACATGTATGCCGCAGTGAACGACCTCGATTTTATCCGGGAAGTCAACCATTTTTTACTAATGTAGTATACTTTACACAGCGATTTATTGTTCTGAAGAGTTATCTTTAACATTTCAAACAGTTTTCAAACCAGCACTTAACTGACAAGAAAACTTTATGTTTGATATACTAATCGGGATATTATGCACCTGCTTATTAACATCCCATGACCAAAACATAGCCCTGTATTTCGTACAATTTTCGTCTCAGAGACATGATTTAAAGTACGTTTTTAATGAAAAAATTATGTACCTAATCGTGAATAATACTACTAACATTTCAATTGGACACATTAATCACTTATCGCGATCATTTCGGCTCTACGGAAACTGAAAGAAAGGCTTAGCATCTGTTTAAAATACTTACAAAATTCTTTTGTATTCGATTTCTATGCAGTTCTCCGTCCCATCCCAACCCTCACAACCCGAAGCGACCGCATATGGCTTCAAATGCTTCGCTGCTCCGATTGGTAGACTGACAAAATCTTGCGCGCTCATATTTCAAACTCTGCTTTTGCACCATTTGATTTTGAATTGGAGAAATAATATACCTACAGTTTTTCTTCTTATAGGACAGTTTGGAAAATTTAATAGATCGAAGGGTATGAAATGATAAAATTTCTTTTTCTAGAAAAAGACTTCTATTTTATTTTATTCCTCAAATCACCAAGTCGATGCTAATACACATGGCAGAACCCCCCCATTGTCTGTCTGTGGAAAATCACTTCAATTTTTATTTTTCATTACCGTACCTGATGTTAGATTTTAATTAAGCTTAAAAAACCCATTGTTATTAGTAACTGATATTATAAGATATTATCAGTTAAATAATATTTAGTTTTTTCTTAAACTTGAAAATGTTATTAAAATATTAATAACTTATTAATATTCTTTCCTATAAATTCATCCTAAATAAAAGATATATTTGTGCCGTGGCTATCAGTTTTTATGCATTCAGATTGTTAACCAACATCCTGTCACCCTTTCTCCTCAAAATTAGCCTCCTCCCAAAGAGCTCTTCTTATTAGGGGACTTGGTACATATTTTAACAAAATAGTGTTCTAAGTTTAGTATAATTGTACAACCAACCAATGTGTATTATAACGTGTCGTTATATAAGTCAATGATTCTATTTTTGCCTTCTATTGGTAAGGAAATGAAATGTTTCTTGAGACTTAAGTAAAAATATATTTCTAATGTTTGTAACAATATATCCCGTCACATGTGCAGCGACCAACGATACACCCACCTCGCTGACATCTTCTCAGGCTGGCACCTGCACCCTTCTTTCCATTCTACCCTCAGCTCTAGCCCAGTGTGCATCGCAAGGAACGCTTCAAACCGACGATCGTGATAAAGTTAAAAATTTGGTTTAATTTGCCAGAAGAGACATACAAGAGCTATCAAGGTACGCATTTGCTTTTATTTATTATATCTTTACTATAAGAAACTAACTGCATGCCTTTGGCACTCCGCATTCCTTGAATGTTTTCCTCCTTGCATGTTTTCAATTTTCAAGTTTATTCGCTTCTATGCTGTGGGTCACAAAGCGATTTGAGGATTTTAATTCAATTAGATGGGCAACCTCTTCCATGAGCACAATAAAAGAATGGTGTATTATCACTATATCACTCACAGTCACCATTTCATGCGTTGGATAGCGTTCAACAGGTTTTCAAATACAACTGGGCAGCAAAGAGACTTAAAGTTTGAAACCATTGATACAATCGGTTATAGACTTATGCAAGAGAATCCTTTGCGTTGCTCCCAGCTCAAAATGAAGAAGTCAAAGAACATCTGGGAGTCATAAACCGACCTGACCATCCTCCTCTCACAAAAGGTTGCCATTGACAGGGTGATTTGTTAGGACATAACTAGGGGGTGTCATACGATTAGGGCTCTACTTTGGCCTTCAGCATGTCTTAAAGCTAGTAAACAGAAGAATAAGTAGAGCTTCGCTAACGCTAATTTTAATAACATAGTGAATGCGTCGAAATTTTATTGAAAGGTGGAAAGGCGCTGGAGATATATAGTAATAGTAACTCAACTAATTAAAATGTAGCTATTACACTGTCCTAGCTTGCCTCTTCTATAAAGGCCACAAGCTCAGAAAACTGTCAGTGCAAAGCTAAATTCGAACATAATGTCTAATTATTTATATTCTCGCCACTGGAAATTAACATCACTTGAACACAGAGACGAATACTTCAAGCAATTCAAATTCACGACATCGTTTTTTCTAAGCTTGTTATTTACTCTTAAATTCATTGTGATCCGCTTTTCCTATTGATTCAAAGAATGAATTGTCTATTTGCATAATCCCTCTTGAAATTCCACTTTGGGCACAAGGTTTGTTCAACAATTAGACCATAATCTTAAAGATTATGCAAAATGTGATACAAAGTGCAAAATAAAAGTGAAAAATGAGTAGAATAATATCATCGCTTCTTGTGATAAATTAATTGACTTTTTGTAAATTAATTTCAGAATGTTATCATAACCAGTCTCCTTCGAGCGCTCATTTGACCAATTTGACGAACTATATGGGTCATTCTATTCAAATCGGCAAAATTCAGCCTTGGAACTATGGTTTAGCCATTTTTTGTAGTATCGACATAACTTTTTTTTTTCAATGGAAACATAATTTTTTTCTACATAACCCATACATAAAGTATTTCGAAGTTATATTTTTAAAGTATCTACAAATTATTTAGTTGTCAAAATGTCATTCTCCTGGCTGTCACTACATACATTTCCATTTGTATTATCGATAAAATCAATTTGTTCCCGAAGTTTTCAGAAATATGTAATGGATGTAAATCATGTGGATTGCATTGATAACTACTACCCTATATTTTTTTTGTTGTTTTTTTATATATTTTTCTTTTTATCTCTTGTTTACTTTTGTCTCCTACTTTTAATGTCATTCTCCTGTAAACAAAAAATATTTTGAAAAAGGCGCCAATTTAGTTCAAAAATGTGGTGATAGATGGCACTACACACAGACAGGAAGCTGGTTCAGTGGTTGATCATATTCAAAGTTAAATTATCTTAATGTGAGTATATTTTATAAACAGTTGAATCAGGGTAGTTGCACCAGTATTTTCTCCTACCGTCATTCTCCTGACAACAATAACTTTTGGGTAAGTATTTAAAGAAATATATAAACAATATATTTTCATTAGATACATAGGCATTCATCATTATTTATCAACATTACCTAAATTTTTTTCACATGGTGGTTTCTAGAACCATTTTTCTTCTAAATTGTCACTCTCCTGGATGTCATTCTCCTGCCATTTCAAATATGTACGCTGGCAGGAGAATGACACTAATGCAGGAGAATGACAAAATTATTAATTCACCTGCGATTGTCTACCTCAATTTTCTTGGCTGGGCCTACACTCATTTAAATAAAACTCTATTGTATATATTTTAACAGGTAAAATGGCTCCAAGCCTACCAAAGCAACAGCAGCAACAGAAGAAACGAGACAGAGGAAAGTTGCGCCAAAAGAAAATTAAAGAAAATCCCGAAGCCCTTGCTGTTGAAAAAGCCAAGAGACATCAGAAATATCTGAATAGGATTGCAAAGAAACAAGTGAAACCGATTGCTGACATGACACCGCGAGATGCAAGAAAAAAAAGGAAACAATGGCGGCAGAACACGAAAAACAAACGAGCTCGTACTAAGGAGATGGTAAATTTTTTGAAGACTAACACTCCAGAAACCTCAGATGATGATGTTCCGAACGTAGTCTTAATTAAAGATGGTAGGAAGACATCTGGAAGGAAAAGAGCATTGCGAAATCGATCAGCTCTAAACCGCAAATTGAAAAGTGCCGTTAAGTCGGCACAGAAATACAAGCAAAGGCTTTACCGATTGCTTCGTAATTCTAAGCCCTCAGCCGAAACTTCACCGAGGACGAAAGTGAGGACCGCACTCAAAGGGAGGCGGGTGGATTCTGACATCAGGAGAAAACTGCTTTTTGGTGAAGTCCTCAAGGCACAACTCGCAGATAACTACAGGCACAGAAAAGGGTTTAAATCGAGACAACTATTTGCACACGCTGTGTCTGGCAAGATAATTCGAAAGTACAGATGTTTTAGCCAGACCAAGGAGTTCCTGAAGAGCAAATCAGTGAATGCGCTGCGTACCTCGCTTCCATTCACATACGCTCGAAAACCGAATGTCCGAATGGAAAAAGTCACTAAAGACATCGAAATTTTCTTGTCTAGGGACAAATATACCCGCCTGTGTCCTGGCAAGAAAGAAACAATTACTAGGAACAAGGTGAAAAAACAAAAAAGACTAATGAACATGTCTCTTAAGGATTTACACACAGAATTTTCACATGGACAATCTTACAAAATTTGCTATGCAACTTTCTGTAGATTGAGACCATTTTGGGTTGTCGACCCAAAAGTAACAGAACGTGACACGTGCTTGTGTTCTCTACACGCAAACACAAAGTTTTTATCAGAGGCACTAAACCGCTACGATGTAGTCGAATACAAGAAGCCCCGAGATTTCTTTACAGACCTCTGCTGTGAGGTGAACAAAGAAGCATGTTTGCTACGGAAATGTTCAGTTTGCAGAAACAAATGCATTTCTTACAAACAGTTTAATTCCGAACAAACTGCGTGTTTCAAGAAGTGGGCGACGGTCAAAGAGTCCAGAATTGACAATCGTGGCAAACCCATTACGGTCCAGATTACGAAGAAAACTGTTGTTGAATGCACTGTGGGTGAACTGATCGATCACATCGAAGTTATGATGCCAAAATTTATGGTACACACTGCGAACATCATTCACCAGTGTGAGACCATAGATGAACTGAAGCAATCACTTACTCCTAATAAAATAATACTGCACATTGACTTCAGCGAAAACTTCTCTTGCAAGTATTCTGCTGAAGTTCAGTCTGTTCATTTTGGCGCCTCACGCCAGCAAGTGTCTTTGCATACGGGAGTGCTCTACTACAAGGATGCCAGTGAAGAAAATCTACGAACACTTGCATTCTGCACTTCGTCCGACAATCTCCGCCATGACCCTGCAGCAATATGGGCCCATTTGTCACCAATGCTCAAATATGCCAAGGAAAATATTCCCAACATCCAAGAAGTGCATTTTGTTAGCGATGGACCAACTACTCAGTACAGGAATAAAAAAAACTTGTATTTACTCCACAAGTGCATTCAAAAGTTTTTCCCCGACATTGTGTCTGCTTCGTGGAATTTTTCGGAGGCTGGACATGGTAAAGGTGCCATGGATGGTGTCGGTGCTGCCATAAAACAGACGGCTGATAGGCATATTGCGCACGGAAACGATGTTGCTTCGTACGCTGAACTACTTCTGCTGTTGAAAGAATGCTGTAAAGGTGTCTTCCTCACAGACATGGATCTGGCAGACATTATACTATTTGAAAGTATAGTAGCAGGTAAGCCCTACATAAAGTACCGTCAAATACAGTATTTAAGAAACCTACAAATGTTTGGTATGGCGGAGTGGTTCAGAGCCACGGGAAGATGGTTGTGTAGATGGCGGTTGTACTCCGAATCGACAGACTGACCAAAAGTCTGTCAATTCAGAGCAAAACCGCCATCTACACAACCTACAAATGTTCATTTAAAATAATGTGATTACGAAATATTCATGGTTTGTTAATATCCTTTCATTGAAGTAAACTGTGATTATTTTAATTTTAGGTTCAGTTGATTTAAAGACCTTCAAAGGTACCATGAGAGTTCATCAAGTTATGTGGAGTTCAGCATTCCCGCACAAGCTCAACTTCAGGAACCTAAGTTGTTTCCTATGCCAAACTGCGGCCGAGTGTACCCATGGCTATCATATGGGTGAAATTCAATACACGAATGGAGAAGGTAAATTTGTAACTTGGGTGTTAATCTAGTATACATTACTGACTACTTAACCTTGTGTACCCCCCCCCCATCCCCCTCGACATAATAACTTTTTTAAGTTTAATGAAGTTAAAGAGTTAAGTTTTTAAAAGAAGTTTTCGACAATTTTGGCAATCGACGACAAGCAACAACAATAACTAACACAGTTCAACCCCCCCAATTCCAGATAGTGTTGCATCTGAAGACGAGGATGACGTTGAGCCACTAAACCTGGAACCTCAGCTTTCGGTTGAGGCAGACGTGTTGTCAGTACTTCCGACGTTCCAACCGGGCGATTGGGTAGTCGTCGAGTACGACGGCCACAAGTACCCAGGAAAAGTGGTTGCCACTCTCGATGACAGCAGCATTGAAGTCAACACCATGCATCAAACTTCAAACGGGCGGGCTTACAAGTGGCCAGTACGAAAAGACCAGCTTCTGTACACGCCCGACAAAGTACTGCGAAAGATTTCGCCACCAGTTCCGTGTGGCTCCAGGGCGGCTCAATTTGTTTTTGAAAATATGTAATAGCCCTATGCAAATAATAACCCTTTAACTTGCAGTAAACATTAACAAGGCCAGTTGGCCGAAGAATTATCATTTTGTGTTTTTTGTATTATGTTTTTTGCGCGTACTTGCGTTTTTCACGTGTTGCGAGTATCGGTGGCGACGTAATCAACTACCACATAGTTTGGTAAGCTACTGGCTACCTTCTTCTATCTTATACACAACAAATCACTATCTCAATACCACATCATTAACCTACTCTGTATTTTATTTTCCCGGCAAATGTCATTCTCCTGTCTAGGATATGTCATTCTCCTGCCTACCATGTCATTCTCCTGGAAACCAAAATTTTCTTTTGCAAAAATCAGGGGGCCCTGTGGATAAAGTGAAGAATCTTATGTAGCAAACCATTGTGGTTGGGGTTGCGAACACTTGGTATTTTTTTTTAAGATTTTGGAAAGAGATTTTAACTGTGAAAATTGAAATGACTGTTTTTGCCGATTTGAATAGAATGACCCATATACGCAATAGGATAATTTCTTTAGTTCTAAACATAACACTGCTCAGGCATCGAAGCGTGGACATACTTAACTTTACTAATAGTAAAGTTAGTACGTTTTTTTATGTGTGTAATCCAATAGATTGTTTAAGGATAGCTGCTTAAAATGGGAAAAGAGGGCAGCCATAGAATAGGCGCATTTATTGGCATAAGTCAACGCCAGCTTATCCGCCGCCGAAATAGGTCTCTGAAAAATGATCTGAGAGAGTCCCAAGTCAATGCAATTAGAGATGGTCTACTAAAGATCACATCCGATCGTTCAAGGAACATTGAGTTAATTGAAAAGGATACTATACGTGATGACCGCAGCTTTTCTAATGAGGGATTAATTGAGTTAGGTGCAGATGCGATTCAAGTACTGGAAGATGAAAGTATGCACGATGATCATGATGGTAATGCAGATGACAATGATGATATTGAATATGAAGAGAGTTTAGAGCCAGATTTACCTCGTTATATATCTGATACAGAATCAGATGAGGATTTAGCCGCCGATCATGAAATAAACATAGTAACCTTTTTACGGCAATGGAGCATAAATAATAATATTACTCATTCTGCTTTATCTATGCTTCTTAAAGGCCTTCAGGCATGGCATCCAACTTTACCTCGAGATGCTAGGACATTATTAAAAACTCCGCGACACATTGAAATTAAAACAATGGGAACGGGAAAATATTTCAACTTTGAACTAGAAAAAAGCATAATATGCCGCATGGAGAAAATTCCCGAGAAAAATTTGGAAGCAAAGACTGTCAGCTTGATTTTAAACATTGATGGTCTACCTCTTTTCAAAAGCAATAACAAACAGTTTTGGCCAATATTATGTCTAATTAAGGAAGATCCTGCAAGAAAACCTTTCGTCATTTCTTTGTATTGTGGTAATAGCAAGCCACCGATCCAAGAGTTTTTAAATGATTTTGTCACAGAGTTTACAAAATTAGAAGAAAATGGGTTCACTTTTAAATGTGATAAATTCCAAGCTAAAATTCACCTCTTTTGCTGCGATACACCTGCTAAAGCATTCATCAAATGCACGAAATCTTTTAATGGATATTTCGGATGCGACAAGTGCACCCAAAAAGGCGTTTTTTTCGGGCGTATGACCTATCCTGAAAATGACGCTCCCTTGCGGACTGATGTCTCATTTGATGAAATGAATGACACCGAACATCACAAGGCCAAGTCACCTTTGTCACGCTTAAATGTGGGTCTTGTTACTTGCTTCCCTCTCGACTATTTGCATTTAATTTGCTTGGGATTGATGCGACGCCTGTTAGTAGCATGGAAAGATAGGAGTAGTAACCAACGCTTGAACTGGCGTTTAATAGACAATTTAAATGTGTCCCTCATCTCTGCCCAGGCCTTCTGGCCAGCCGAATTCAATCGTAAACCGAGATCTCTAGTTGAACTTGACAGGTGGAAAGGGACAGAGTTTCGTCAATTTTTGCTGTACTTGGGTCCTGTTTACTTACGAGGCATTCTCACTGATGATTTATACAGACATTTCTTGCTTTTGTCTTCCGCAATTACCATATTGATTTCAAACTCTCTGTGTAATGAGTTTAATGATAAAGCTAACGAGTTGTTGCGATTATTTGTGACGAAAGCAACTGCGCTTTATGGGAGAGAATTTATAGTTTATAACGTTCACAATCTTATACATTTGAGTAATGACTGTAAATCATTTGGCCCACTTGATAATTTTAGTGCGTTTCCTTTTGAAAATTTCCTGTATAGTCTGAAACGAATGCTTCGTAAAACAACAAATCCTCTTGAGCAGATATGCAGACGTATTAAGGAATCTGCTCTAGGCAACGATACCGTCATAAATGCAGGCCCATCAAATTTATTTTCCGTTGTAGAAACCAGTCGAATCAGCTTTTCAAATAAGCCATCGAATGGAATTGAAGGGGAACATTTTCGAAAAGTACTTGGACCTAATTTCAGACTGGGTATAAATGAACGTGACTCAGTAGTCTATTTGAAGTCAGGGGTTGTTTTCAAGATTCAAAACATTGTGAAAACCAACCAGGGATTGATATATATAGCTGGCCAAACGTTTCAGGGCAGAGAAAATTTCTTTAAATATCCTTGCAAGTCCTCTGACCTATCTATTTTTAAAATATTTAATCTCTCAGAAGCCACTCATTATCATTTGATTACAGAAGTACAGCGAAAGGCAGTTGTTTTGCCTTATAAAAATGACCACGTTTGTTTTCCTTTGATCCACACGGAGTGAGTTTTACTATATCTTAATTTCCGATAGTTTTTTTGTAGCTTAGAAATCAATTATATCGTTCAATGGTTAAATGGTATCTAACCCGGGTAATTTGACCCTGTGCAACGTTTTAGAAAAAATATATACAAAATCATTATTTGTATAATACGTTCATTCAATTGAAATGCGAAAATATAAAAGTTTAAGGCAAAGATAATATTTTAATCGATCGTATAGCATGCATATTTCACTAAAACATTTCTACTTATCTAAATCAAATCCTATTACTCGTGTTTAGTAAGTTGTTGAGTTGAATGGAAATGTGCCATGACCTGCTGCATTTGCTTCACGCACGTTAAAACACAATATTATGATAACGTTAGGTTATCATTTCATAAAATTGGGACTCTCAATCTAAATCTAATAATATTACGCTGGCTGCATGTAGCCAGACAGATATTCTATAAAAAGGTTTTGCCATTATAATTGTCACCGATGCTTGATCAGTTGATATGATTTGACTCTAAAATTATTATTTCCTTGCTACAAATAATACTCAAACAAAGGAAAAAGTAAGAATTTTGACTACCAATTTATACTTATTTGTGACACAAAGTTATTTGAAAGCTCTATGGAAATCTTTTATATTTTTGGCTATACCTATATCTGCTTAGGACATCATTAATATGAATGATGTTAATTAATTATGTGAATTACATGAATGATATTTATGTTTTAGAATGTGGATTGTCATTGAATTCCTCGACGATGCCGACGAGAATGCCCTTTCCACAATTCCAAAGGCGTGGTTGATCAACCAAACGAAATGTTACTGGCCACAGCACTTCAAGACAGATGGGCATCGCGTGAAGGCGGTAGCAAAACAATTACCCCCAGGGCCTGATTGGATGATCTGTTCTATATCCATCAGATACGAGACAGGTCAGTAAGACAGAGCGGGTTTAATTTGAATATCTGATTACCTGGGACTGCACTCCTCGCCGATATTTTATTGTGATTATTCTTGTTTAACAGGCGATTTGGTAAAAGCCAATGAAAAGCTAAAGGCTCTGGTCAATGATGCCAGGGCCAGATTAACCACGGACATATCGTCCAACGAGGGCCAAGGCTTCAGAAAGTCAAAAAGGAAGCGACAGTGCAAAGGGTTGGTTTCGTTAATCTTTCATTCGTTTCATTTTTGCGAGAGATGACCATTTTAAATAAATTTCATTTTTGATTTTTAGAAATCGAGATATTTTCGACGAGATTGTAAGTGACGACTCCTCGGACGGCGACGACGACGAGCCAATAGTGGCAATTACGTCCACGCCATTTAGTCAACCCGGCAGGTTGAGACTCAACACTGCAAATAATGATTCTCTCCCCGGCCCTTCGAAA
This sequence comes from Nemurella pictetii, assembly GCA_921293315.2. Lineage (NCBI taxonomy): Eukaryota > Metazoa > Arthropoda > Insecta > Plecoptera > Nemouridae > Nemurella > Nemurella pictetii. The sequence goes on along the minus strand of OV121116.1, from coordinate 4,292,968 downwards.
TCAACATCCAATCTGACTTCAAAATTCATTTCTCCATCCACCGCATCAGACTCTATCGCAACCTCTGCCACAACTTCTGCCACAACCTCTGCCGCAGTCTGCCGCGGTTGCGTCAGGCTGGAGGAGGAAGTGCAGAAAAATAGCCGTTAGTGAAATATTTATTTACTTTTCAAATAGGTATTTATTGTATTATATATATTTATTTATTCGCAAACAATTAATAATATTTTCTTGTGTTTTCTTTATAACAGACTCACTAGAACAGATAAAAAGGAAAGTTCAGGATATTCTTGAAATCCTAAAAAGTGGAGTTTTAGGAAGCAAAACAACATCTTCCAAATTCGTAGCCTCCTATGAAAACGTTCACGGGCTCCCGTGTGAAAACCTCCAGGCCCTACACGGACTTAACGTTTTGTTGAAGTCGCAGGATGAACTGCGAAAAATTGTAAGTGCTATTCTACATTAATATTAATTAATATCTCATGCATAAAACATGACTGAATAAATAATTATGAAACTATGATCTTGTTTAAACTCGTCCATTCCTGTGAACATTTTAGGTGGTGAATCTCAGCATCTTTGCTGGAGCCAATGTTGAAGTTGGAATAAAAACAGTTTTGGCGAAAATAATTGTCCCCGACTTGGCGCGAAGAATAAACTGGAAGGGCTGCAATGGAAAGACATCCATGCAGGACTTCCAGAATGTACTCCTCTTAATAACACGTAAGTTAAATCCAGTGTTGGAATTACAAGTTCAAAACTGAACTTTTTAAAGGCCAGTTAATCACCCTCAACGCGATTATATTGCGTGTGCGCAAATAAATGCAAACACTCGTTGCATGTACGGTAGACATTTATTAGTAGAAAATAAATGTCAATTCCAAAATTTGTAACCGTACCGGAATTTGAACCCGGAATGGGAAGATATGGGTTCAAAAAAAGATTCCTTTTTTATTGCCGTTGACACAGGGATCTCCATTGTGTAGACTAGAAAAGAACCCGAATTTAACCCAATTTTGTTCGTTTGATTGCAGTCGTGATAAAAGAGACACACAGCGAGGCTACACACAGCAATACGGTTGCTGGTGTGAAGAAGTGGCTGCGAGGCGCCCGAGACCTGCCGGGTGCCGGCGGGCGCCTGCGTCACAGACGCACCAGCAATGAACAGCTGATGCCTGTGCCGAATGAAGAAAATGAGCGTGTGAACGGGGACGCCGGAGCGCAGAGGGTTGTGCCTTTTGAAATGTTTTAATTTTTAAAGGCGGTGTTATATTTTTTTAAATTCAAGCATGCAATTTTACTTTTTATTGTTTTATAAGTACCCACTTGACAGTTATAAGTTTTTCTTTAGCATTATTAATATTATTAGGATTTTATGTTTGATAATTTTTGGCAGGCTTTTGGATTATTTCTACCAATAATAACAAAATCCACCAATGGAAAACTGTGCAATAAGCAGCTTTTATCATTTAATGTATTTTATTTAAACAAATATTAATCTTTTTTTACAAACATACTTTTTATCAATTAACTATCGATATTGTAAGTTTTGATAGAATTATTAGCTATTTATTACTTACAGTAAATTGGTATTTTTTTCATAAAAAGATTATTATTATGGTTATTGTACAAATTTTTTCTTATATACAACGAGATAATCCACCTAAATCGAGGGCCTGCTTTTAGGGCCTCAGATATTGTTATTTATTTGTAAATTGTAACTCAATTATACAAAAATTTTAAATATCATTCACTCAATCAAAATGTTATAATTTCCAGTTTCCAAATATTCCAATAACGAATCCAATTAATTAAATATGAATCCAATTAATCCAATCACTGTGGGGTAAGCGTGGGCTCACTGTGGGGTAAGCGTGGGCTCACTGTGGGGAAACCGTGGGCTCACTGTGGGGTAAGCGTGGGCTCACTGTGGGGAAACCGTGGGCTCACTGTGGGGTAAGCGTGGGCTCACTGTGGGGAAACCGTGGGCTCACTGTGGGGTAAGCGTGGGCTCACTGTGGGGTAAGCGTGGGCTCACTGTGGGGAAACCGTGGGCTCACTGTGGGGTAAGCGTGGGCTCACTGTGGGGAAACCGTGGGCTCACTGTGGGGTAAGCGTGGGCTCACTGTGGGGTAAGCGTGGGCTCACTGTGGGGAAACCGTGGGCTCACTGTGGGGTAAGCGTGGGCTCACTGTGGGGAAACCGTGGGCTCACTGTGGGGTAAGCGTTTGCTGGGGAGACGCTCCAATATAACAGAAAAAATTAATTAAATACCAATTTCTTCTAGAAAATTCCGAGGCAAAATGAATAGGCAGATATACGAAAATTCAAGAAGTTCCCGGAGAAGCCGCATTCTAGGATGATCGCAACAAGTGACTTGCGGGTGATGGTAACAATGGCTAACGAAGATGGAACAAGTTTTTTTTTACTCAAGAAATTGGTGTCAAGAAGTCCACAGTTTAAAAGCCGTCCATACCATGTCATTTAAAGAAATTATTATGATTATCATCTCACACGAGATCTGTGATTTTTTTTCCTTACTTTATATTATGATTTAACATTATAATACTACTCTAAAAATTGATGAAACAGTAAAAGCGGAAAAATAAAATCGAAAGTGTATGCATAACTTTTGGTAGCTTGACATCTTGGTGCCTTAACTAATACATGGATGTGCCAAATCTATTTCTTATTATTATACTATTCTATTTCATGTAGTATTACTACTAGACGAAACATGCCATAAATGAGAAGGAAATATTTGAAACATAAATTTTTTTAATACTATGACAAAAGCCTTACTCTCGTGTCTTGCCTATATGTTACCCATAAATGATAAAAATAAAAACCTCCTTCAAGAATAAATAATAAAAAGCTCTATGACAAATAAAGTATCAATCCCTTCATTGTTTTGGATCACCCTGTAGTACTTCTTGTTCGATTTCATTGAAAGGTGTAAGTAAATTCAGTTTCCTGACTATAGGGGAATAATAATAATATGCCCCATATATTATTCCCCATATGGCTGTAATATGATTCAGGGGCAACGCTAGAGATTTCCGTTAGGGGATGCTCAGCATTCCACAAAATTGCACCTCGTCATACTCATACCTCACTCCTGGTTATAGGTTTTCCCGAAGAGCCCACGTGAATTTTGGTCGAAACTCAAAACGCTGGAAAATTGATTACTGGGGAGTGGGGACGTATACCTAATAATAATCATAGGCGTGCGCAGGGTAAATCGTTAGATACGTCAAAGCTTAAGACAATATGACCATTGGGAACCAAGGGAAGGGGAGGGGGGGGGGGGGGGGGGGGGATAAATGATCCTTGTCAAATTTGGCGTTAAAAGTTGAAATTTTAGGCCCATAATCGTTGGCGTATCTAGGTATTTTTGGGTTTCGGGACAGGATTTCTCCCTTTGGAAAGCGGTACAAAGAAATTGAAGTGTTTAGGCGCAGCCCCAAGAAAAAATTGGTTTTAAGGTTAATTTTGGAGCAAATCTACGCGTTTGAGGTAAAATTGGCGCCTAAGAATGGTGTGTGCAATACTGCATTTTCACGGAAATGATTTGGAAAAAATTTCGAATACATTTTGTCTACTTTCATGCTAGGTTGTATTTTTTCTACGTAATCACAGCTAAAAATGGAATTTAATTCGCTTCTAAAATTGAAAAGCACATCATTTTCTATATAGAAATAAAAATGCTCAAATGTTTTTAGGAATATTTTAAAAAATCTAAGGGCAGTTGAAACCTTAGATACGGCCTGTGCGTGCCGTATCTGCCGCACCGCTGCGCACGCCTATGATAATAATATTGGATAATAATAACATTAATAATTAATATTACTTATTACTGTGGCTGTTCGTTTGGAGTTGAATATATTTATTTTGTTAAGAAATTAGACTGTAACGTAACCAGTAATTTCAGTAACCAAACTATAAATGAAAATAAAGCGAGCAAGCATTCCCAGCATAGCAGTGTTATGACTGTCTATCGGATTTCGGCGGCTTAACAACGTACTACAGAGAGGCTTGACGTATCACTTCCCAGTTCTCATACACTACCCAATACACTACCATACTACTTATATCACAGCCTACCTAGAAGAACCAATTCCACCGAAATAAAACTTATTATATAATCTAGAACTGCGATATTATTTTGTTTATGCCACAAAACCCGAAGTCAGTGTTAAAAATCTCAAAAAATTTTCTTGACAAACAGCATCATAATTTTTAATATTGTCAGAGAAATGATTGGGGATGCTCAACCGATGATTGGGGATGCTCTAGCATCCCCTATAAAGGCCTATCGACGCGCCTGATATGATTACTCCCTTCTTGTTTTTGGGTCAACACTCACCTTGTAGTGCAATTAGTTCGATTTCATTGATAGATGTCATTTAATTCTGTTTCTTGACTTTTGGGAAGTAATAATATTATGCCCCTTGGCTATAATATTATTACTCCCTTCATTGTTTTGGGTCACCCTGTAGTGCAATTAGTTCGATTTCATTGATAGATGTCATTTAATTCTGTTTCTTGACTTTTGGGAAGTAATAATATTATGCCCCTTGGCTATAATATTATTACTCCCTTCATTGTTTTGGGTCACCCTGTAGTGCAATTAGTTCGATTTCATTAATAGATGTCATTTAATTCTTTTTCTTGACTTTTGGGAAGTAATAATATTATTACTCCCTTCATTGTTTTGGGTCACCCTGTAGTGCAATTAGTTCGATTTCATTGATAGATGTCATTTAATTCTGTTTCTTGACTTTTGGGAAGTAATAATATTTTGCCCCTTGGTTATAATATTATTACTCCCTTCATTGTTTTGGGTCACCCTGTGGTGCAATTAGTTCGATTTCATTGATAGATGTCATTTAATTCTGTTGCTTGACTTTTGGGAAGTAATAATGTTATGCCCCTTGGCTATAATATTATTACTCCCTTAATTGTTTTGGGTCACCCTGTGGTGCAATTAGTTCGATTTCATTGATAGATGTCATTTAATTCTGTTTCTTGACTTTTGGGAAGTAATAAAATTATGCCCCTTGGCTATAATATTATTACTCCCTTCATTGTTTTGGGTCACCCTGTAGTGCAATTAGTTCGATTTCATTAATAGATGTCATTTAATTCTTTTTCTTGACTTTTGGGAAGTAATAATATTATTACTCCCTTCATTGTTTTGGGTCACCCTGTAGTGCAATTAGTTCGATTTCATTGATAGATGTCATTTAATTCTGTTTCTTGACTTTTGGGAAGTAATAATATTTTGCCCCTTGGTTATAATATTATTACTCCCTTCATTGTTTTGGGTCACCCTGTGGTGCAATTAGTTCGATTTCATTGATAGATGTCATTTAATTCTGTTGCTTGACTTTTGGGAAGTAATAATGTTATGCCCCTTGGCTATAATATTATTACTCCCTTAATTGTTTTGGGTCACCCTGTGGTGCAATTAGTTCGATTTCATTGATAGATGTCATTTAATTCTGTTTCTTGACTTTTGGGAAGTAATAAAATTATGCCCCTTGGCTATAATATTATTACTCCCCTCATTGTTTTGAGTCACCCTGTAGTGCATCTAGTTCTATGCGCTTTATGGGTGTTAGTAAAACCATAATATGATTATTATTTTACTGCCTTGTAACATTTTTACTTACCCAGTAATCGAAATATATGCTCAGAATACTGGGACAGTAATCTCAATACAATATTGTTGTACTCTTTCAGTAATCGTATATTGTTTTGAGTGTACTGCCCAGTAATCTTGGCATATGCTATGTTTACTGGGGAGTAATGCTGTGTAGCAGTACGAATATTACATGACACCGGCACGTAGCCTACTCCTGGCAAAAAGCACCAAGGGCACCACCGGCTTCAAGGTTGTTTTGAATTTTGGATTAAATTTCAAGACATTGCTTCACTCTCTTTACATTTTATAGCTCACATTCTTGTAACATATGTCACCGTAGTATTTTTCAAAAGTTTACTTTCTCTGTTACAGCGCGACCAGGGCCCCGGGAGTGCCGGACTCGGGGGGGCCGCCAGCCTGGAAGGGGCCGCGGCGGCAATGGAAAGATTTTTTATTTTTAAACTTGGCTCAATATATAAATTTATCCGGTTATACTTCATTTCAATTCAATTTTCAATTCAATAACTTTAATTTTTCATTTCAATTTTTCTAATACAAAACTTAATAATATATTATATTATTATATTATATTATATTTACAATAAACCGGTATATCATTAATTAAAAACATAACTTTTTCATTTTCCCTTCACTTAGGCTGTTAGTAACCCCTCGCGTTACAGTAGTCTGTAAATCCAAATTAACCTAATTTTTACACCTAAGATTGACTGGCAATAGGCCTTTTTTAGGCTCGGTTGCTAACACGGGGAGATTTGACAAGTATCTCCCAGTCAAGTTGATGCTGAACAATACGAGATGTCAGCAATGTCCTGTATGAGCTATTAGGAAATTATATCTTGTTTCCTCTCGAGGGTGGAAATTACATTGCCAGAGTAAGAGTGCCAGAGCTGATTGCTTTTATCACAACTTCCTGCACCAAAATCTTACTCCCAAAATTTTTAATGCAGATGATATTTCACCTTTACTAAGTACTATCCATGTTAAATGTTAAATGTTATTCACGTTATATGTTATCAATATTAAATGGCAATATTAGTTATTACATTGCTGACGTTCGGTCAGCTTGCAAATTGCCAGTTCATGTCAGTTCAGCTGCCCGCTGACATTTGGTCAGCTTGCAAACGCCAAAAAACGGATTAGGGAAAAAATTGGGGGTAATCTACTGAAACCCCGGGGCAAACTGCTACCCCCCATTGTGGATCCTACTTTTCCTACTGTTCGGCTCATTTAATTATAACATGTGAAATCGATATCAAATCAAACCGGCCACACTTTGTCCAGTTAGTATTTTAGTTTATTTTCGCGCGACTGCTTAAATTTCGAATTTGGCGCCATTTTCGTGTGGCCATGCAGTTGACCACAGGGCTGAGAGTCCCATATGGGATTGACATGATCGGAGAATAGTTGTTGAACTGAGCACGGCAAGCGCTACCGTCGAAATTCATGATGCCTCTGACGTCATAGGCCACTGACGCTTGTCGAGACTTGTCTGTCAACTTCAGAGTTCGCTTGCCAGCCATCATGGTTGTTTGTATGTGTTTCGAGTGATTGTTAATTATGCCAGTGCCGAGTTTAGGAAGTGAGAAAGAAGAAATGATTGTTAAGACTGGTTGCGTCAGGGAGTGAGCCACGACTTAATTGCCAAGGAAGTATTTTTTCGTCATTATCTATGTAGAAATGAGTAGTTAGATACACCTGTAATGTAGATCGCCCGGCTCGCCTATTTCGTCGTAGGTTAGATTTCTTTTAGTGTAGAGCCGGGCATTCCCTTCTTATAATCTTTTAGAATCAGAGAAATATTTGATAAAACTTTTTCTTTTGGTGTCTGTTTGGGTACTTTATTCTTTTAGCTGGGCTTCGGACGCATTTGCTATGAGTACTAGGCGTTGTAGTGTACTCGGGTGCAAGAGTGTCCGTTTGCCTGGCAATGGCATTTCTCTTTATCGCTTTCCTAGAGACTTGGCAAGGTGCAAGGTGTGGGTTGAGTGGGTGGCAAACCCAGCATTGGTTGGCATGGACTTGGCTGGTTTATTCGCGTCTGCAAGGGTTTGCTCTGTTCACTTTGCAAGAAGTGAATATACAAATGACCTGCGCAACAGTCTAAATGCTAATGCTGTGCCATCTCTGTTAGGAACCACTCCAGTTGTGGAAGGGGATGATGTAGGGCAGACCTCTGTTTTTGAAGAAGTAGTTGAAGCACATCCCCTTGTACAGCACCCACTTCATGTGCCCGAAGAGCTCTTCTTCTTTTCAGATCCAGTGGATGAAATTGTTATAAACGACAATGTTCCCACTGTCCAGGATCCCAGCAATGTGCATTTGACATCACCCAAGCGCCATTCCACTGTCACTGATCAACTGGAAGTGACTCCCCAAAGAGTCCGTGTGCTAGCACCGGATTTTCAAACCCCATCTACCTCCCAGGCTGGTGCAAGTGGATTGGGCACATTTAAGACACCATCCCCACATCATGGTAAGTTACTGACCAAGGTAGGACGAAAGAAGCTTCGGAGGGCTATTTTGCAGACTGTGGGTGTTACTCGGGTGAAGCAGCTGACTCCTAAAAAGCAGAAGCTTTGCCGGATGGTCGCCCAAGCAAGGAAGCAGCTGGACACACTCAAGCGGAAGTGCAGAGCAGTTAAAATGGGTAAGAATGATTTGCGCTTGATGCAGCACTCTGCTGTAATTCGAGAAATTGAATGCAACATTTCCCCAGCTGCCGCTCGACTGTTCGCCAGCCAGCTTCGCTGCGGTAAGAAGGCCCCGAGAGGTCGTCGTTGGACCATCGACGACAAGATCCTCGCCCTCTCGATTTACAAGAGGAGTCCGAAAGCATACAAGCTAATGCAGACGTTTCTTGCCTGGCCAGCTCCTCGAACTTTGATTACAGTATTGAATAGAGTTCCATTCCTCCCCGGGATTAACGAATCAGTATTCACTCACTTGAGAGAGAAGGTCTCCAAAATGATTGAGTCTGATAAAGTTTGCTCGGTACTCTTTGATGAGGTTTCCCTGAGTACTGGACTCCAGTATTCAGAGAAGTTAGACCGCATCATTGGGTATGAAGACTTTGGAAGTCTTGGGAGAGAGAATGTGATCGCTAATCATGCACTCGTTTTTATGGTTCGAGGGCTGAGAAAGAAGTGGAAGCAGCCAATTGCCTACTACTTTTGCAAAGATGGCACTAAAACAGTCAGGCTTGAAAACCTGATAGTCGAAGTGATCGAGTCTTTGCAAGGTACAGGCTTGCACATTGCCTGCGTCCTCTGCGACCAAGCATCGACCAATGTCGCAGCATTAGATTTCCTTGTAATCCATCGGCCTTCTCAAGTAAAACTGCCCAAGTACGGTAAGGTTTTCCGGATCAATGATGATGATATTGTAGTCATCTATGATCCGCCGCACTTGCTAAAAAACACGAGAAATGCCTTCATGAAGTATGATGTCGTTTGGACACCACATAATCTTGACGAGTCTGGTGAGATTGATGGGTCTGTCCAGATGAGAGCAAGCTGGGAACATGTCCAACTGTTCGTAGATAAGGACAAAGAGACCCTGTACCAGCGAGCGCCGAAGTTGACGCAGGCACACGTGGAGCCGACGTCGCAGCAGAAGATGAGAGTGAACCTGGCGGCACAGATGCTTAGCACGTCAGTGGCTGCTGGGATTAACTCCATGATTGCCGATCCCAGCCTGTTCAGCTTGGCTGCCCCGCCAGGTTCCAGTGCTCATTACATGCCGGCTGCTGCTGCCCACACCGTCAGCTTCGTCGCCTCGGTGGATGCACTTTTCGACTCCTTCAACGGGACTGTGACAAGAGCTGTCGACAAGAAGTACCATCGCGTCGCTCTCACAGCTAAGTCCATACATAACACCTTCTGGCCTGAGATGTGTGAGCTAATAGACAGCTGGAGATTCACAGATGTAAAGTCAGGTAGAATACAGCGTTCTCCTTTTCAAAATGGTTGGCTTACTTCTATTCATGGAGCTACGTTTGTTGGTAAACTCTTACGGGAGAAATACTCAACACCCGTACTCCAGATGAGGAGGTTAAACCAAGATGCATTGGAAAACCTGTTTTGCACGGTCCGGCAGCATGGCCAAGACAATACCAACCCCTCTTGCACGCAGTTTTGCTCTTCGTTAAAAACCTGCATCATTAACGGCATGATGAGAGTTCCGACGAGAGGTTCAAACTGCCAAGGGGATGCCGACCTGCTTCTCTCTGACTTGAAGTCATTTCTCCTTCCAGTCGATAGCTCTGTTCCTGTAGAAGAAGTTGTTCTAGAGCTTGCAGCAGACAATGATGAAGACGAGCCATCTGTTCCGTTTGGGCAAGAGGACCTGAGCGATGAAGTTGAGAACGAGAACAGCGAGTTCAACTTGGATGACTACGACTTCACAGAGGTCTTCGACGAGCTTCTAGGAGTGATCAGGGACGACTCGACGCTTCCTGGCACTGAACGATCAACTGTTGGTTATGTATGCGGGTACATTATTCGGAAACTTGTTGATTTATCATGTGTCACGTGTAAATCCTTGTTGACAGTAACAGCCGCTGAGCATACGAGTGACCATGTTTTCATCGCGGCCAGGGAGCGTAGTAAGAACGAGTCTCTTAAGTATCCATCTGAACGGTTTGTTACTTTTATCGGACTTGCCACCAAGATCATCATCAGTACGCTTACTGACGCTCCCCACGTTCTCAGGTTAAAAGAGTGTGCGATCAATAAAATCAATGAGACTCTTGATTTCAGATGGTTCGACTGCCACCACCACCAGGCAGATCTGAAGAGGCGCATGAACATCTTGCTGTGCCGAGTGAATATCCACCACTTCTGTAAAAAGGTCAACCGCTCTTTGAAGTTGAGTAAGATAACACCTCACGTGGTAGGGAAAGTGAAACCAACGGCCCGCCAGAAGAGGATGAGGAAGGTCCTCCACCAATAAGAATTTGCTGTGAACTTGTTACTGCTTGACATCTTATGTTACAGGACACGGCATCACTCCATCCAATTTAGACAACCACAATCGAGACACCAAGGAATTAACAGCGACAGCCCAAATAAGACAACCTCTACCGAGACATCACAGCATCGACATCGGCAGCCCAAATAAGACAACCTCGATAGTGACATCACAACATCGACATCGGACAGCCCAATCGAGACAACCTGGCTTCGACATCACCTGCCTAATCGTGACAAAAAACTAATCTAGCCATTTTTTGCCAAATCTTAACTTTAGTACCACCAAAGTGTAGCTTGTAAATATAAAAATCATAATCATGTGTAGAATAGTAAAATATATGTTATGTCGTTAAATATTTAATTAGAAAAACATTTAAGTTCCTACTAATTTTCAGTTTTTTGTCAATACTTCATCGCTCAGGGATTGAAGACTTGGTTTAAGTTACTATCAACCTTAATTAATAAGTATATTTAATAGAATGGTTTGAAGTTAATTTTCAAAAATTTATTTGTTCTAGATACTAGTTATTTTTGCATTTCTTTCAGCAATGGAAGAGATTGTACTTCTTATTCATTGTATGCTCATGTTCCTACCAACCTATTTAATCAATAAATTTATTTCAGGTAAAATTTAACTAAAATGTCTACTGTTTTACTGTTCCCAAGTTCCTACAAATATCTTTCCTTGCAATTTCTTTGTTCCAATAATGTCAAATATAGTTTGTAATTTTCTGTGATAATTATTTTGTTCAAGCACTTTCGAAATCATTTTGAACTTCAAAATGATTTCGAAAAGTACTTGAACAAATTAATTATCATGCGACAATACAAAATCTAGAATTTTGGTTATTACGATTCGAGTGTGCCGCTCGTTTTCTATTGGTCGATCATTCAGCGCTCTGATTGGTGCAAACGAAAGATGTTACGCTGAACTGAGCACGGCAAGCGCTACCGTCGCCTCAAACACTTCCTCTTTTTCCCACCAGAGAGTGGCACATCTTTAACAATAATAGGATCTTTGCAGTTGACCAAAGATCTTATTATTACCTAAGATAAGCGACTCCCTAGGAGAGAAGTGAGGAACTGTTTGGAGAGCATCCATCTTGAATCCATTGACTCTGGTATTCGGGCCCCCGCCGATTCATTTGAATGGGGTTAGGTGCCATGCCACTTTGCTTCAAAACAACTGCTTTGCCCGTGACTAATTGAATACATCTTTAGAAACCAAATTAAAATCGTTGCATTTAGAAGAAATACAATGATTTTAATTTGATTTCGTAGATGATTTCAATTAATCACTGTACAAAACATAAGATAAAGCTCAATAAACTAATTATTAGGTTATCGTTATTCAATAAATAGCACAACAAACATTATTTCTCACAAAGATTATGTAGGCATTTATTTGCACTATTTGAATTCAGGTTTTTATTTACATTCTCTCAGTATTTCAGGGTAATCCAACATAACTTGAAATAATTTATATTTCAGGAACTGCATTTATTAAATTAGGAACCGTTGAAGTAACTAGAAATAACAATTAACTTGAAATTACAATAATTTGAGGAACTGATTGTAGCAAAGGAACTGTTGCCTTACTAAAAGGTAACTTATTATACAACCTACATCTTTAATTCAAATGATAACTATATAGTAACTGTGATTAAACCGCGAGTATTTTCGATGACGTTGGTTCATCTACTAAAGTATCACTAAAAATGGTTACTAAATCTACCATTTGGTGCAAATTTTTAATTTCTTTTGATAAGAAAGCTGAAAAGATAGTAAGAAAGAAAAATTAACATTAAATAATCTAAAAGTAGTGATCATACCAATTTGACTCTCAAGCAGATCACTCTCATCCTAACTTTGGTAAATTTTTGGTTGTTCCTGAAGCCTTCTGCGGGTTGGGGAAGATCATAAGATGTTTTCCAAGTTGTTCTTGGGCTGGCCAACTTGTTCTGGGATAGGTTACAGCTGCAGTAGTTTGTCTGAAACAAGACTATTTGAATAGTAATGTGCTCACTTATGCAACACTTTTCATATTCTTTTCTGACGGGAGGTAGGTTTTGTTCCAGGAGCCACATTACAAGCTGCTCCCTTATCTTTAAGGGAGCGAGTAAGTTTTTTGCTATAATGATGTATTGTAACGCGGCAAAGCAAGGTATTCATCCGATTCAGGATGCCACAAGTTGAAGGCATAAATACAGATAGTGCAATTTAGTCAGCAGAGCTATAAAAACAACTTGCATCTGGTACGTAGTTGATTGAACAGTATTCAATTTCAACTATCATTCTCTCATGATGACCCTCTCATGACGGCATTTGTCCGATGCAATCTGAAACAAAAATTTGTTGTTAACTCAGATTGAAACCACATCGTGGATCAATAGCATGTTAAAAATTAAGTACCAAGTATACTAGAAGCTACACAGCAAAACACAGTAAGCAAAACAGTGCGTGAGCACAAGCCACAAGTTTAAGGTGGGGATGAAGATAATTACACCGCTAAAATTATCACCGGAGCTATCAAACAGTACTTACTTGTGAATTGAAGTCTTCAAAGTCTCCAGATCTTCCTCGACGACTTCAAACTGTTGATAAACTGTAAACATCTCAAAAAATGCTGCCCCTCGCCAAAGTAGCCGGCCATTTTGCAAGCTGTGACATGTGAGTTCAGATTGGTTCAGATCTAGCCACTCTGAAATTCACACCGCAGCGACATCTTACATTCGGGCCGGAACTATCAACACCTCCTACGCTTCACGTGCGGGAGTTTCAGCCCGTTGCAGTTGACTGACAGCAGCAGCTGTGTGAGTGTGACAGCTGTGCTTTTTCGCTTGTGGACTGTGTGAGTGTGTTGGATATAATGACCATGTGGGATGGAATGGTGAGTTCATAGTTAACATATAAATTAAAATTAAACGCTATTATTATCAACATTATACCATAGTGGTTGTTGTCTGTAATGATTTACATTATAATAAGGTTACGGAACATTTTTATATGACCAATTATTCTGAAATTTTCAGCAAATTCTAACCTTCAAAGTGAGCAAAGTGAGCAGCTAGAATATGCCCAAAGGGAAAACCACGTTGCGGGAGGCCTGGCTCACGGAAAAAGATGGGAATGGTCATATACTTCGCGACTGGTGCATTCCGAGTACCAGTTCTAAACACGAAGCAATTTGCAAGCATTGCAAAAAGACAGTTCGATGTGACAACAGGGGTCTCAGCCAGCTTCTTACCCATGCAGACACCTCTCTCCATAAGAAATTGGCTGTGCCTGTGATGGCTGGAAATCAGCTGCAAATAGTGGTTCCAGATGATCTTTCAAACAAAGGTCCCACCCCAAGCAATGCCAAAATGAGCTGCATCTCAAGTAGAGATCTGAGTTCAAAGGCAGAACTTTTATGGACATGCAAAGTTATCAACAGTAATTATAGCTACAACTCAAACAATGACATGGGTATGCTATTCAAAACCATGTTTCCCGACAGCAAAATTGCAGAGGACTATGCTATGGGTTCGTCGAAAATCAGCTATATGGTGACGGATGCTACGGGGCCTTATTTTCATGCAAGCATCATCGCTGATATTTTATCGTTGGATTCACCATTTACTCTTCAGTTTGATGAGTTGACCAATAAACAGACCAGCAAACAATTAGACATACTAGTCCGTTTTTGGTCATCTGCTCATAACGAAGTAAATGTACGTCATCTGCAAACGTTTCTTATGGGCAGTGCCAAAGGAAAGATGATAGCAGAGAAAATAATCCTTGCTCTACAAGAAGATGCATTACCTTTATACAGACTGGTCATGCTCGGGAGTGATGGCCCCAATGTGAATAAAACAGTTTGGAATATTGTCAACAAGACCAAGATCGAAGCTGATCTTCCTGGGTTAGCAGATGTTGGCACTTGTTCGCTTCACATTTGCCACAATGCTTTTGGAAAAGGGATAACCAGTTATGGACAGGAAGCTGTCGATTTTATTTTGGATATTCATCTTTTTTTTAAACTTTCAACATCGAAATCTGAGGACTTCAAGACAATCCAGGAAGACATGCTAATAGACCCAACGAAATTTCTCAAGCACGTAGAATGCCGGTGGCTGACCCTTTATCCTGCCATTGTCCGAGTTTTAGAAAAATGGGCTGCACTGAAAAAGTACTTGACTGAATTTCTTCCAAAGAAAGATGCATCGGCAATGAACAATCCACGCTACCTTCGGATCATAAAGTATTTTAGAGGACGCGAGAGCAGTATGCTGTTGCAGCTTCATTTTCTTGAATATATCTGCCCAACGTTCACCATTTTCTTGACATTTTTCCAGCGTGAGGAGCCACTGATCCACATTCTATATGACTATCTTACATCGTTGATAACTAAACTCTTGGGTAAATTTGTGAAGTCAAGCATTCTACGCGACATGCAAGAGGAAGACGGTATTTCAAAGGTTTTGGATATCAATTTGGAAGGGGAAATAGCTGAGCAAGTAGAGATGATGACTAATGACGACAATCTTGACATTGGTATTAATGCTAGACGTTATTTGCGAAAACTCGGAGAAGGAGAAGCTGTAATTACACTTATTTCCATCAGAAAGTTTTACAAAGCATCGTGCACACATCTTCTGTCTAAACTCCCCATAAGGAATGTCCTAGTCCAGAACTGCCGCTCACTGCAACCACGGGTTCTGAAAGAGCCGTGGACGTTGCAAGCAATTGTTTATGTATCAAAACACTTGCCCATTTATCCTTGTTTGAATAGTGACAAGGTTAGAGATGAGTGGAGGTTACTGCAGTTGGAAGTTATTCCAGAAAGCTGGCATACTACCAGCAGTGAAGACGATCCTCCAATTATGACACCTAAAAGGATTGACCATTACTGGAGAGAGATATTTAGCCTGAAAGATGTCCTTGGTGAAGTAAAGTATCCGTGCCTGAAATCCCTAGTCAGTGGTGCACTTGTCCTCGCTCATGGCAATGCGGATCCTGAACGAGGGTTCTCGCAGGTGTCAAGTTTTCTTACTTGTGACCGTGTGAAACTCTCGGAAAAGTCAATAAATGCCATACGAGCTACCAAAGACAGCTTAAAATCCTTCCCGCACGTTCACAACGTGCCAATTACCAAGACATTCCTAGATTCGGCTAGATCTGCACACGGAAAGTATATCCAAAGATTAGAAGAGGAAAAGAAGCTGAAAGAGGAAGAAAAACAGCAGAAGCAAGAGGAGAAAGATCGAAGAGTGAAAGAGAACCAGGCTAGAGCTCAATTAGAGCTGAATAAGAAAGAAAAGCAAGCCAACGCAGAAATACTGTTAGCCAAAGAGAACAGTTTCGCCATCCAGGAAAAGAATGAACACGAAGAAGTTGAAGTGTCGAGATTGATGGTTGATGAAGCCAATCAGCGGATAAAAGATGCAATAAAGAAAAATGACATGACCGGAATAAAAATTGGCCAGTCAATGCTCGCGATGGCGCAGACTAAAATTAAGCAATCGCTGGAAAAACTCCAGACAATACGAGGCGACCAGAAGGCAGTCGAGAGAAAGAAAAAGACTTTGTTGCTCGATTACTTTAAACCGACAAGGAAGTAATACGGAAATTCAGAAAAAAAAAATTGTTTTAGAGTTTGCTTTATAACGCAAGCTCGAAATATATTTTATTATATATTTTATCTTATTATTTTATTTGATTATGTCATCAGTATTAATTAATATTATAATAATATTAACATAATTAATATGCATGCATGATTGTATCGGTACTATAAATCGTCAGTTCCTATCACAATTATTATCAGTATCGGTATATTATCACTCATCAGAAATATTAAAGTGTGATCATTATGTATTGCTTCATTAAGCAAGTTATCTATGTTATCAGTATTCATTAATTTTATTATTATAATAATATGTATGCATGATTGCTACATTTTGTCAGTTCCTATCACAATTCTTGTCAGTATTGGCTTACCATCAATAATCAGAAATATTAAAATGTGATTTTTATGTATTAATACATTATTTAAGAATTTACATGTTTTCTTATAAGAAATAAAACGCAATGTAAAATTGCATGCAATTTACTTTTGGATTGCTCAAATCACACTACCTTAACCGTATATTCCCACAAATCGGTTAGAATTGTTCCTACTTTTGTCCTACTTTTTGTGGTTTTTTGTCCTACTATTCCTACTTTTTTGGATTGAAATGTGAGTGGGAAGCCTGATCAGCGGATATATGATGGTTTTTGAGAAAACGTTGAGCACGGTAAATTTCAAGTTTTACGAAGTTTTAAAAAATATTTATAATTTCCTCGAAATCTAAGAGGGCGCCTGGCGTTTTGAGTTTATGGGGGCACTAAAGGTGCCTTTACACGATCAACTTTTTGCGTCAACATGTTGACTCAACATTGACGGGAAATGTTGACATCAAGTTGGCCTAGGTTAAACAACATGCGAATTGCCGGTCAGCGCTCACACGATCAACTTTCAGGAAATATTGATGGGAAATGTTTTCAAAATGTTGACATGGTTCAACTTCTCGTCAATATGGACGACGATCAGCCAATCACGCACAGCCATTTTTATCACGTGACATGTGTCATTGCTGTCATTCTGACAGTCCAGCGTGAATTTCGAAATGGATACAGAGGACGAAGAAAACGTTGTAACTTTTATGTTATCAGCAGAAATTCACATTATAAATAAAAGAAGGAAGAGATGAAGAAGGCACCGAGTTATCAGGGCCAATGATTGGTTGTTGAAAAGGGAAGAGAAAGGAGCATTTAACAATCTGGTACAGGAAATTCGAGATGAAAATCCAAGTAAATTTCGAAATTTTTTGCGATTGAATCTTCCGGAATTTAACGAACTCGCAAGTTTAGTATGTCCGAAAATTCGAACCTAGCCAAACCTAACTGTCAAAATGTGAACAGCTGACAATCGGTAAGCGATCCAAGGAGCATGTTTCAAATATTGACGGGATATGTTTTTATTTCGTTCACACAGGGCAATATGTTGCGTCAACATGTTGAGTCAACATGTTGACGCAAAAAGTTGATCGTGTAAGGGCACCTTAAGTGACCACATAGGATTCCGCTAGCGTGTGTTTGAGCAGCGGATATATGATGGTTTTTGAGAAAAAAGGTTTTAAAAAAGTTGAAGAAATCTCTCCGTTTTCAAAATTTCTCGAAAACTAAGAGGGCGCCTAGAGTTTCGATTTCAAGGGAAACTATTTCGTCCTAATGGGCACCATCTGGCATTGAATTGAGCAGCGGATATATTACCGTTTTTGAGATAATTTTTTTGACCATTTTTTTTTGTTTTCAAAAGATCTCAAAAACTAAGAGGGCGCTTGAGAATTTGAAAAAGTAGGGATGATAAGTGACCGATTTGGTTCATTTTGCATTATATTTAAGCAGCGGATATATGAAAGTTTTTGAGTTGAGGGGCTAGCACTGTAAATTTTTTTGGACAAAATTGGTACAAAATTATTTCAATTTTTCTCGAAAACTAAGAGAGCGCCTAGGGTTTTGAGTATATGGGGGCACTAAGTGAACATGTAGGATTCCCCTCGCATGAATTTGGGCAGCGGATATATTATAGTTTTTGAGAAAAACTGTTTTAAAAAAGTTGAAAATATCTCTGTTTTCAAAATTTCTCGAAAACTAAGAGGGCGCCTAGGGTTTTGAGTTCAAGGGAAACTATTTCGACCTAATAGGCACCATCTGGCATTAGATTGAGCAGCGGATATATTACCGTTTTTGAGATAATTTTTTTGACAATTTTTTTTGTTTTCAAAATATCTCAAAAACTAAAAGGGCGCCTGAGAATTTGAAAGTGTAGGGATGACAAGTGACCGATTGGGTTTATTTTGCATTATATTTAAGCAGCGGATATGTGAAATTTTTTGAGTTAGGTAGGGGGCTAGCACTGTAAATTTTTTTGGACAAAAATATTTCTAATATCCTCGAAATCCAAGAGGGCGCCTGGCGTTTTGAGTTTATGGGGGCACTAAGTGACCACATAGGATTCCCCTAGCGTGTGTTTGACCAGCGGATATATGATGGTTTTTGAGAAAAATGGGTGTTTGATTTTTTATTTGTACTCGTCATTTTGCTGCGTCCATTGAATTTCATCGCCGGAGATTTACAGTGCTACACAGTGCTACACAGTACTACACAGTACTACACAGTGCTACACAGTGCTACACAGTTCTACACAGTGCTACACAGTGCTACACAGTGCTACACAGTGCTACACAGTGCTACACAGTGCTACACAGTGCTACACAGTGCTACACAGTGCTACACAGTGCTACACAGTGCTACACAGTGCTACACAGTGCTACACAGTTCTACACAGTGCTACACAGTGCTACACAGTGCTACACAGTGCTACACAGTGCTACACAGTGCTACACAGTGCTACACAGTGCTACACAGTGCTACACAGTGCTACACAGTGCTACACAGTACTACACAGTACTACACAGTACTACACAGTGCTACACAGTGCTACACAGTGCTACTTTTCAGTGCGAACTTCACGCCGGTACTGCGAGCCAAGTAAATGCAGCACGCCGATGACACGCCTTCATTTATCAGCGTCCTGCGGCTAAACGAAAACTCCGATCACAAAACCCAAAAAATGGCTATACAGGTGACAGATGGACGAGTATGACACTATTTTTGTTTATTTTTTCTGACCAAAGGTACTCGTAGGTGCTAAGGGTCGAAAAAGTTCCCCGTGTTATTCCTTATGGGAGAAGTTTTTCTAAGCACCTAGGCTGAAAATCACCGTTTTCAACAATTTTTAATTTTCTTCCTGTAAACATGGTTTTTTTTTTTTATAAGGCCCTAAATTCATTATTAGGTATCAGATATCGACGAGGGACGTTGATTTCGCCAGGTATCAACCCCTTTAACCAACAAGATCGGATTGCTAGCGTTCTTGAACCCGGGACTGTCCCATGGCCAACAGTGTCAAATGTTCCAGTGAACGAGTTTACCACCGAAGGCTACATCGTGCAGGCTTTCCCAAACCTCTTCCCCACTGGCGACGGTGACCTTAGAGACACTTCACGGCAAATACAATTGAAACCAACGCAATACTTTCAGCACCTAATGCGATTTCACGATGGCCGTTTCGCTCGGGACAGTCGCTTCCGTTTTTTGCACTGAATTCAGTGTTGCGCTGGAATGCCATCAGCCAAGGCAACATCTTGGTCAGAAAAGTTGACCTTAATGGAAAAACAGCCGGCCAACTGACCGACATACTCCAAGCAAATTCCAATCTGGCCAACAGAGTGATGTTTTACGCTGCATCGCTACGTATTACAAAGTCATATTGGTTCAAGCGATGCGGTGAACTCAAAGACATGGTCGAGTTAATTGGAGTTCCAACAGTTTTTTTTTACACTGAATGCTGAAAAATATTTTCTTGTCAAATTAAACGAGTTTGTGGGAAAAATGGAATCATAGACGAGGTACAACATGAATTTAGGAAAGGGTACATGACGAATACAGCGATTGTTAGTACAAAATAAAAATATCTAATACAAAAAGGCAGTCGGAACAATCATGCGCAACCTATCAAAAGGCTTTGGAACAATAAACCAAAGGATACTTTTAGAGAAATTGAAAGGGTACGGCATTGAAGGCATAGCAGGAGACTGGATTGAATCATACCTGACGGGACGAATCAGCGAGTGACAAAAAACTCCATTAATGGCCGTGTGCTGTCGGATTGGGTGAAAATTAAAGCCGGGGTCCCGCAAGGCTCCCCTCTTGCGGAAATTTTCTTCAGTCTCTTTGTAAATTCCCTCCCAAATATATAAAATGTGAAACCAGGAAAGCCATTTTGTTTGCAGATGAAACAAGCGTTTTACTGACTGCGGACGATGATCAAACATCACATAAATAGTGCACTAAAAGACCTGATCGAATGGTTCGTACCAAACAAAACTTAATTGTGACAAAACCAACATCAAAGTGTACAACTCAAAGCCAAGGGAAAAGTGAAAGCGTTGACAGGCAAGGTAGCTTATGCTAAAGTAATGAACCAAAGTCCTTTCCTTGGCTTACAAAATAAATATACCAGAACTTTAACTGGTATAGGCACATATCAACATGAAGTAAGAAGGTAGCCTCAGCATGCTTTTGCTTCAAAAACTGTCACATCAAGTCGGAAAAAATACACTAAAACTGATGTATCAAGCATATGTGCAATCGATATTGAAAGATGGAGAGTTGGTTTGGGGAATGACAACAAGAGCATACTTGGCAAAATAAGGAAAATGGGAATGCAGGAATGCGTTCATGGATTTCAACATTCTGACATTACTATCCCTTTATATACTAGAGACAATTTTAAATGTCAGGGACAATTCCCGACCATGTTTCAACTGAACATGAACAAAATATCCAGTTAAAATACCAGTAGAAAAGACGAAAAAGACCCACAAAGAGCTTGCAGGAAATTGAAATGAGAAACGCTTATTTTATGGGACCGATTTTAAATAACAGACTATCCCTCAAGATTCAGAAAATTTCAATAACAGGGAAATTTTTAAATGAGTGCATAAAGATTTTTTAATCCAGCATTCATTTTATGCATTTTAAGAAGACAAAAGTATGAATGCCTGAAATTGTATTTTTTTTTTCTCATTCTTTCAGAAGGCAACCTCGCGATCAGATGTGTTGAGGAAAAAGATAAAAAATAATTTGAAGAGATTTCGTGCTTATTTTAATTTATTAAGATGGCGGCTGGTGATTTGGTGGGTGTGTGCAATCCTTACTAATAAAAAGAGTTTATGAACCACAGAGGCTCAGGCCCCGTCGACCTCCTATGCCTCAGTGCAAAGGCATGGTCGAAGCTTGAACCCACCATTGGTAAACTCCCCACAAGCATCAATGATATTAGGGCATTCTCACTTTACGTTGCCAGTTTTCCAAAACTCTCCGTTCTCCTCAATTATTAAACACTTCACGTGTAAAATGCACAACGCTTGGTGACCTTCTCATCTTTCCGTACCAAGTAAAATACACTGTAAATTTTTCTTTATTTCATTCTTTCAGAAAGCACACTCACGATCAGATATTTCAAAGAAATACATAAAAAATATTTTGAAAAGATTTCATTCTTATTGCAATTAACCAAGATAGCGGCGGCTGGTGATTTGGTGGGTGGCAGCTCCCAAACAACAATGGACAATGTATTTAGTATTCAAAAAAGTTAGTGAATGGTATAAAGTGTATAAGCTGTGATCAATTGATCCACATAAACCGAGCCAGTGCGGTCAGTCAACCAATTTGTGAAGAAATTGTTGAAGGATTATCATGCCACCCCCCCCCCCCCCCCACCACCACCAAAACAAAACTAAGAAAAGTGCAGACATTTTCAATGTTAAGGGGCGCTTCATACAAAGAAATGTGATTCTTATAAATGCACAATCACAAGTGGGAAATTAAGCAACGATTGAAATGGAAGTATTAGAAATAAAACCAAAAGTAATAGGGGTTACGGGGACTCATGTAACACATATGACAAGGAAATTAATACGGAATGATATTATTTGATAATATGATGATAATAAAACAAATAGTTTGGATGTAGTTTTTTTTCTCAAAACAAATAATGGCAGCTAAATCTAAATCGCCTTAAGGAAGAGCAACTCTGCATCGACTTATTCAGCTCTGAGAAAACTTATCATCTTGCCTCCGAAAAGACGATTATATGACCCCCAGACGCTAAATCATGTCAAGTCTGGATTTCAGGAAAATGTCTTTGCCAGTATTGCCAAGGAAGATAAAGAATCGGGGAGCGAAGAACATAAACGCTACCGCTCATTACTGTTTGACGCGGTTCTGATTCAAGAAGACCTTATATATAAAAGTGCAACAGGGCAAAAGGTGTTCTACAATAAATGGTTCTTGGTATAATTTCTTCCGTGAAAACTGCATATTCATACAATTAAGCATAGTAATAATTTCCGATGGAGCAACAATTAACAGATATTTTTACTAAATGTGCAAAGTTTACCTAGGATTTCAGTATTCTATGACAAACTTGACAAAGATGATCTAACAACCGAGTTCAAGATCACACTTATACATGCTCCAGATGTTGAAAGAGTCTGGCTCGAGGACAGTTTCCCAGCTCGTTGGAGGGTGGCGATTGTCATCCCCATCCTAAAGCCGAGCAAAGGCAAGACTGATGCTGCTAGCTACCGCCCAATTGCCCTTTCAAGCTGCCTATGCAAGATCTTGGAGCGTGGCATTGTGGCATTTGAAGAAAAATGGCCTACTCCGTGCGGAGCAGTCTGGTTTCAGGCGAAACCGCTCCGTCACAGATAACTTGATGGAACTCAATGGCTGATAGGTCTTTCCGCGTTCGTGTCGGAAACACTCTCTCGTCGGCTCCCGATCAAGAGAACAGAGTGCCGCAGGGCTGTGTCCTCAGTGTTACCCTGTTTGCGATCGCCATCAATTCCATCACGACGTGCAATCGAACACCGGTTCGTGAATCGCTCTACGTTGATGATTTGGCGATTTACCACCAAACAGGGAGCCTGAACTCGGCTCAGCGGCAGCTCCAGCTAACGATCAACCGATTGGAGAGTTGGGTGAATCAAAATGGAATCTGATTCTCCTCGTCGAAAACTACATGCATGCATTTCAGTTGCCATCGTCTATTTCACCCTCATCCTGTTTTGACGTTGTCAAACCAGGTGTTGACTTTCTCCGAGTCAACCCGCTTCCTCGGAATGGTATTTGACGAGAAGCTCATCTGGTTTCCACATCTCCGTCAACTCAAAGACAAGTGTTTGAAGGCAATAAACATCTCGAAGATCTTGAGCGATACCTCCTGGGGAGCCGACAGAACGTCCATGCTTATCAGGTTGTGAATGGCGTTTTTCGCACAAGTCCGATTGTCAGCCTGCATTGTGAGACCGGGGAGGCTCCGCTTAAGATCAGGCGTGACTGACTCCTTGCCAGCTACGTAGCCAAGCTGTGTGGCATGCCACGCAACCAGACCTGTTGGCATCCGAGCTGAAGAGCTCCTGGCCGCAATTGGAATGGACCTTCCACCTGTCCTTCTTGTCGGAATCGGTCGCGTGGCTCCCTGGAAAACATCCCAGGCTGTGTGCCTGATCGCTCAGCATACCAAGGCCTAGACGAGCCCAGCCGTGTTCCGACAGCTGTTCTTCAGCATTTGCGACCAGTACCCACAACACTGCAGGATCTTCACTGACGGATCATAACAATGAGTCTGTGAGGTAAGCCTTTGTCATTGACAACACAAGCGTGTGCTTCAAGCTTAGTCCTCACTGTATTGTCTACAAAGCAGAGTTGTTAGCCGTTCTCAATGCCCTTGAGCGTGCCAATCGCAATAAAATTCTTGTCTGTGCTGTTCATCCGAGTTTTATAACGGCGCGCCAACATTTTGGTCATTTTGCGCCTGTTAAAATTTTTAATGTAAATTGAAACAAGTTCAAAAATAAATCAAACTGTCTCCCACCGTTAAAAGATGTTAAGGCAGAAAATACAATCTTATCATTTTATAAGAATATTGCACTTTAATGACGAAAATTTTGTTACTGTTCTAAGTTCTCGATAGTCCCCAAATATTCGAATAGCTTTCCTAAATTGCTAGCTTGGTCACCTAGAGCTTCAGATATTGAATTAGCAATTGCAAACTGCCGTCTGGCTCGTCGGTTATTTCTGCACTCCAAAAGGGTGTGCCGGACTGTTTGGAGTTCGTTGCAGCTGTGCAATGACCACATCCTCTCGTTTAGAGGGTCTTATGGATGAATCCCAAATCTCAATTTATAACCAACCTCTTCTTCCCACATAACTTGGAATTGTTTTTTAAAAAGGGATTTAAAAAAGTTTTTTTTCTTTTTCCAGTTGCTGCCTTCACCGCCCTGTCTGCCAGTTCATTGCCCTGTATCCCCACGTGTCCAGGGACCCAGCAGAACACCACCCTGACGCCCCTGGAAGACAGGGATGCCAGGAGTGAGTGCGTTCCCTGGACGAAAGGGTGTGGGCAATTTCGTGAATTAGTTCATAAAGCAAAAAAAAACGATGTGGAAATTTGTGCGCAACATAAATAATAACTCGAGTAGATTCCAGATCTGAAATTGGAGACCAGCAAGGATTTTTTGTGGCCGTCCGACGGCCATGGCTATCCCACACGCATAGATTAATATCATTATAGTAAACTCTAAGATTCATTCCTCAAGCCCAATTGGTTAAGACAAATTTTATATTTTTATTTATGTTTACTAGTTAACAGAATTGTATAAACAAATACAGGAGGTATAACAAAATTGTATAAACAAATACAGGAGGTATAAAAAAATTGTACAAAATCTAGTACTAATTGGTATTGAAATTGATTGGTTGGAAATTCGTTGGTGTCCAACAGGCTTTGTAGAAGTCGTCCGGTAGCCGGAAATGTGAAAAGCATGTAGATCATGTATTGCCTAGGGTATCCTTCTTGATATGTGGCAAAGAATGGTGCAAATGTGTCGTCCTGCCGCTTTGGGGGCTCGCCTTACGAAATGTAGTTTTTCCCTATCGGTTAATTTGTTTGAATTCGTGGGCCCGATGTCAACACCAACAGCTATGGCAAGTTTACTTGCATAAGCTTTATCGGCGACCACAGAGGTCACCAAAAAAACTGAGCGTTGGCCCCGACAACCACGGCCATCCCACTCTCAGATTATTTTCATATTTGTCAATTCTAATATTCATTTCTCAAACCCAAATAGTGCAGACATATTAAATATTGTAATTAATATATACCACATTGCTTATTTATTTCTATTTCAACAAATACAGAAGGAACATCAAAATTTTGCAATAAGGAGTGCTTTTTGGTATTAAATTTGTTTGGTTATAAATTCAATTGTGTCGAACAGACTTTGTAGAGGTCGTCCGGTAGCCGGAAATGTGAAAAGCATGTAGATCATGTATTGCCTAGGGTATCCTCCTTGATTTGTGGCAAAGAATGGTGCAATTGTGTCGTCCTGCCGCGTTGGGGGCTCGCCTTACGAAATGTAGTTTTTCCCTATCGGTTAATTTGTTTGAATTCGTGGGCCCGATGTCAACACCAACAGCTATGGCACGTTAACTTACATAAGCTTTATCGGCGACCACAGAGGTCACCAAAAAAAACTGAGCGTTGGCCCCGACAACCACGGCCATCCCACTCTCAGATTATTTTCATATTTGTCAATTCTAATATTCATTCCTAAACCCAAATAGTGCAGACATATTAAATATTTTAATTAATCTATACCACTTTGCTTATTTATTTCTTTTTCAACAAATACAGAAGGAACATCAAAATTTTGCAATAAGGAGTGCTTTTTGGTATTAAATTTGTTTGGTTATAAATTCAATTGTGTCGAACAGACTTTGTAGAGGTCGTCCGGTAGCCGGAAATGTGAAAAGCATGTAGATCATGTATTGCCTAGGGTATCCTTCTTGATATGTGGCAAAGAATGGTGCAATTGTGTCGTCCTGCCGCGTTGGGGGCTCGCCTTACGAAATGTAGTTTTTCCCTATCGGTTAATTTGTTTGAATTCGTGGGCCCGATGTCAACACCAACAGCTATGGCACGTTAACTTACATAAGCTTTATCGGCGACCACAGAGGTCACCAAAAAAAACTGAGCGTTGGCCCCGACAACCACGGCCATCCCACTCTCAGATTATTTTCATATTTGTCAATTCTAATATTCATTCCTAAACCCAAATAGTGCAGACATATTAAATATTTTAATTAACCTATACCACTTTGCTTATTTATTTCTTTTTCAACAAATACAGAAGGAACATCAAAATTTTGCAATAAGGAGTGCTTTTTGGTATTAAATTTGTTTGGTTATAAATTCAATTGTGTCGAACAGACTTTGTAGAGGTCGTCCGGTAGCCGGAAATGTGAAAAGCATGTAGATCATGTATTGCCTAGGGTATCCTTCTTGATATGTGGCAAAGAATGGTGCAATTGTGTCGTCCTGCCGCGTTGGGGGCTCGCCTTACGAAATGTAGTTTTTCCCTATCGGTTAATTTGTTTGAATTCGTGGGCCCGATGTCAACACCAACAGCTATGGCACGTTAACTTACATAAGCTTTCTCGGCGACCACAGAGGTCACCAAAAAAAACTGAGCGTTGGCCCCGACAACCACGGCCATCCCACTCTCAGATTATTTTCATATTTGTCAATTCTAATATTCATTCCTAAACCCAAATAGTGCAGACATATTAAATATTGTAATTAATCTATACCACTTTGCTTATTTATTTCTTTTTCAACAAATACAGAAGGAACATCAAAATTTTGCAATAAGGAGTGCTTTTTGGTATTAAATTTGTTTGGTTATAAATTCAATTGTGTCGAACAGACTTTGTAGAGGTCGCCCGGTAGCCGGAAATGTGAAAAGCATGTAGATCATGTATTGCCTAGGGTATCCTTCTTGATATGTGGCAAAGAATGGTGCAATTGTGTCGTCCTGCCGCGTTGGGGGCTCGCCTTACGAAATGTAGTTTTTCCCTATCGGTTAATTTGTTTGAATTCGTGGGCCCGATGTCAACACCAACAGCTATGGCACGTTAACTTACATAAGCTTTATCGGCGACCACAGAGGTCACCAAAAAAAAACTGAGCGTTGTCCCCGACAACCACGGCCATCCCACTCTCAGATTATTTTCATATTTGTCAATTCTAATATTCATTCCTAAACCCAAATAGTGCAGACATATTAAATATTGTAATTAATCTATACCACTTTGCTTATTTATTTCTTTTTCAACAAATACAGAAGGAACATCAAAATTTTGCAATAAGGAGTGCTTTTTGGTATTAAATTTGTTTGGTTATAAATTCAATTGTGTCGAACAGACTTTGTAGAGGTCGCCCGGTAGCCGGAAATGTGAAAAGCATGTAGATCATGTATTGCCTAGGGTATCCTTCTTGATATGTGGCAAAGAATGGTGCAATTGTGTCGTCCTGCCGCGTTGGGGGCTCGCCTTACGAAATGTAGTTTTTCCCTATCGGTTAATTTGTTTGTTCGTGGGCCCGATGTCAACACCAACAGCTATGGCACGTTAACTTACATAAGCTTTATCGGCGACCACAGAGGTCACCAAAAAAAACTGAGCGTTGTCCCCGACAACCACGGCCATCCCACTCTCAGATTATTTTCATATTTGTCAATTCTAATATTCATTCCTAAACCCAAATAGTGCAGACATATTAAATATTGTAATTAATCTATACCACTTTGCTTATTTATTTCTTTTTCAACAAATACAGAAGGAACATCAAAATTTTGCAATAAGGAGTGCTTTTTGGTATTAAATTTGTTTGGTTATAAATTCAATTGTGTCGAACAGACTTTGTAGAGGTCGCCCGGTAGCCGGAAATGTGAAAAGCATGTAGATCATGTATTGCCTAGGGTATCCTTCTTGATATGTGGCAAAGAATGGTGCAATTGTGTCGTCCTGCCGCGTTGGGGGCTCGCCTTACGAATCCTCCCGTCATCTTTTACTTCGGCAACTATTTAGTAAGATTAGCAGAATACAGACTTGGTTTGCGAGTTGTGAGTTCTTTCAGTATGCCACTTGTGAGAGCACATCAGGCTCATTGGGCGCCTGTGATCATGGGCCAACGTCTACGACACGTGAGCCTGCATCAGCGGCATCCAAGTTTTGAGAAAATTTATATATCGGTTAAGTATATCTGTCTAACAGGCAATTTGATAGGCTTTCGGAGCCGAGCCGGATTAGTGGAACTTCGTCCAATCATTTGCGGGAAGGAGTGGTGATTTTGTTTCGGCTGCCATTTGATCAATATCATTGTATTGAACTGAAAGACATAATTGAAAAAAAGTCAATATTAAGAAAAAGATATATACTTGTCGAACCAGCCTTGTGGAAGGCGTCCGGTCAATGCACAGATTTGGTTAAACGCTCAGTCGATGTGAGAACCAGCTCTCTGGTGACTGGTGGTCTGCACAGGTAATTATCGTGCCTGCTCTCTCCCTCTTCCTTACTTCTATCCTTAATACTTATTCTTGATTTTCGGCCGACGTTACGGAAGTCTGCGAAGCCTGTGAGCTTACACGGCAGAATATAATTTTTTTTTTTTTTTTTTCTCAACACTCCGGTAGCCGGAAATGAGAAGTAAAGCAGCGCACTTATCGGAGCTGCAACTGCGATCGTAGAGGCCGTCGAGGCACGACCATGGCTCCCAGATTATTTGTGAACTTGTGAGATTAGTTCATTACACAGAATTAATCGGGAGAATATTTTTTATTACACAAATTATTTCTAAAAATGCATACATTTTAATAAGTATACTTATAAATATTTTTCTTGTCATTGATATTACTTCTTACGAAGTCGGTCGACTGGCAAATAAATATTACGCGTGGCGTGGCCAACTGCTTGATGAGGCTCAGAAATCGAAATGGCTTTATTATTTTGGCAAGTAATTGGCATGGTCTAACCGCGGCAGCCACCATTACTAGCACGTCGCAAAAGCACAGGGTGACGCATTCAGTGCCACTTCTCGAGCAATTTCTCACGAGTGATTTGTGCCGGCGCTGATCACGCAATTTTAATATTTAATAATTTTATATGGTTTGGTTTAAATATCGGTATGGTAGAACAGACCTTGAAGATAGCAACTAAAGAGCATTTATAGGAACTCCCTCAAAAATGTGTGGAAACGAATGGTGATTCTGGCTTATTAAATACCTGCGTTCAAAATCACAGAAACTTTTAATAACAATAAAAATAATAAATTGTTTCTTGTCGATGATATCAAATACAGGACATAAGGACAGTCAAATATAATACAATTGTAATGACACAAAAGTATGAGTATCCATGCTCAGTCATCACACATCCAAAATGCCATCGATGGGATAAAAACCTTCTTATAAATTATATTATTTATTATTATATTTTATACATTTACTTTGACATTTTTGAGGTCCTGGGTTCTAGAAATCTCCTTCAGCTCTTGTGGTAGGGCATACCATAGTTAAGCCCCTGCCCTCAAAGAACTTGTCATTGTCCCCTTTGATTGAGTGATACCTGAAGAATTTGCTTGAAGCATAAGTGAATAAGATGAAAAGTAATGGCGAAATGATCCCTCCTTGGGGAACACCCACGTTTGAGATAAATTCGTCGGACAAGTAAGTCTTATCTTTATCTTGGGTTCTGACTCCTTGTGTCCTGTTTAGGAGAAACGATCTTCTTCAAACCGATATGGGCACATGCCAACGGCAGGGGTGATACTGATGGATGAGATTGTAGCGTGACAAAAGCAGTGAACGCACGAGACAGAAGTAAGACATGCGGCACACCCTACTGCGAGCGAAGTTTTCAAGCGAGTGCCACTTACTGCTACGCTACGAGTCACCTTTCAGAAAGATCATCCAGACTGCTGGGGTGGGGGCAGCGCCAACGCCAGCGTCGAGTCCCCCCTCGAGAGCAGATTAACCACCTCAGGCCAAAATTTACATCCGTACCGGGATTCGAATCGGGGTCTTCGCCTGGATTAATGATTAAAATCACACTAATACAAGCGTACCGAAAGTCATAATTGGGGTTAGCCAAGTTTGTTGGTGTGTGATTGCAGCATCATAGCGTACCCTAGATTCAGCACCTTCTATGGTCATTCTGTCCTAAATCTATCTCCATGAAGCTCAACAACTCAAATATAATTTAATCAACTCCACGCTTAGTTTTCCGTATAGCATAATAAATAAGTGCAGTGCCCCGGACAGGCAAAGACCCGGATGCGAATCCCGGTACGAATGTAAGTTTTGGAATTGATATTTCGTTACAAATAATCATTTCCTAGCGTACATGCAACGAGTATTGCATTTAGGATTAAATTCAAAGAACAACCTCAGGCCTTTTGCTCTTACAAGTTACAACAATGCTGATGTCAGCAAGTTACTCTCATCAAAGACTGCCGATCCGCCATTTTCAGGGGCTTAAGAAGTCCCCAGCTTGGCAAATGCATGACGAAGCAGACCTAGCTGCTCGCCGCTCTGAGCCTGACTTGTCAACAATTGGAATACTCGGCCGCAGGATAAACTGGTACTGACTTTCGGTGCGCAATGAAGTGTTTTCATTCTCCGGAACCGCACATAACAATTTATGTTTATAGCTATTCCAAGAAACGTGCAGCTGATAAACAGAAGTCCCCCACTTGGCAAAAACATGTTGACGCATGTTGAGCTGCTCGCCGCTCTGAGCCTGACTTGCCAACGATTCAAATACTCGGCCGCAGGATTAACTGGTCCCGACTTTCGGTGCGCAATGAAGTGGCTCCAAAACACTTGATTTTGCATTCGCGGCGTTTCTGTTGTAACTCCAAATTAAACCATGTTACACTGGTGAAATGATATTTTGGTAGAGAGAAGGACTTCTAAGCAAAAATAGTTAAATGATAAACGCTGCGCGGCAGCGAAGTAGAGGGGAAGAGAGAGAGAGGCTTCTAGACAATGAAACATAAAAAAAAAACTAGGGCTGCGACCTTCGGCTGAGAATTGAAGGGAGCGTGGCACCCCTCTCTTCATCTAAGGGCCAACCGCAGGACGTAACTTAACCCGGAAAGACTCGAATTTTACCATTAAAAACGCTTTCAATTAAAATGCACAATAATCTTTCATTGGGTCTGTGCATTAAAATAAATGATAGTGCCATTTGGCCCAGATTTGAAGTTAGGGGCGGCAGAGGCAGCCGCCGAGCTAGAACCACCTTCAACAAACAATCAGAGCGCGCATTAAAAACGACATAGAATGAAAAATGGACTAGATATTCGCACAAATCGTTTCAGCAATTTATTGATTATTTATTATTATTTCTTTATTGAAACAGATTTGTACATTTTGCATGCCAGTGTGTCTGAGTCCCTAACCTTCACCCTGTCCTTTACTTATCCCTACCTTAAAATTCTTCACACTTTCCAACATCTCTTCACTTATTCTTGAACTGTTCCATTCCTCGACACCCCTTTCTAAAATTCCTATCTTTCTCATTCCTTTCCTTTTCATGTCCAACTTAAACTCATGATCATTCTTCCCAATAAACCTCGCTCTTTCCAATCTACCTCCCAGCTCTTTCCACGCCAACTGCCCACTTATTGCCTTATAAATATAAACTAATCTACTCATCTTTCTTCTTTTCATTAAATCTTCCCACCCAAGTTGGTCAACAAATTTCCCTATACTTCTATAGTTGTACGTGACCAACTCAATTGTCTCAATCTCATTTTCATTCCTCCCTTCATTTTTATCTTCTCCATCTGCTACTTCATCTTTTTCCTCCTCCTCCTCATCATCTTCCTCTTCTTCCTCTTCTTCTTCTTCTTTTTCTTCTTCTTCTACTTCTTCTTCTTCTCCTCCCTCTCCTTTTTCTTCGACTCCCTCACCTTCTTCATCGTCTACTCCAACTTCTCCTCTTCCTCCATTCGCAGCCCCCTTTCCAAATTCCTCTTGTCCTTTTCGTGCCTCTCCGTCCTTGTTATTTATGGTTTCCAATAGTGTTTTCAGTAAAGTGTCTTTGTTGCCATTATCATTATCATTATCATTATCATTATCATTAAGTATTTATCATCTTAGATCGGGTTGTGTACAAAATAGCAAATCAGTGAAGGTTGCACAAAAATTGGCCAGGTGGTCAATTTTATTTCAATACTTAGGTTAAAAGTGTGCTTTCAGAAGTGAGATGACGTGAGAAGTGAGATGTTACATATAAAATCGACGAACAGGAAGTGAGCTATGCTCGAAAGTTTTAGCGGCAAAATATACTATATTTGTAGTGCTAGCATTCCTAGCGCAGAAATCCGCTATGGTAGATGCTGGATCTCGTCCAGCGAACCTACTTTGCTACCCCTAGATATCGCGGCAGTTGCTCGTTTTGCCCAAGAAAAAACTTTGGGAAGTATTTCCTATCAAGGTTAATCCCTTCAAGATTTTTTAGGAATTTTAAGTAACCGACAGTGCCCATAAAACTATTATTTTATTATTAACAAAGATAATAAATAAAAGAACAATTTATTTTTAGCGAACTCCACAGGGACGGTGAAGCATCTCTAGCAAGAGCTACCCGAAGGCTCGTTTAGGATTATGCGACTGTCCTACTGGAAGGGCTGAGCCGTTGTATAACGAGACGAAATCCGTCGAGTTAGTTGAGTCGAATCATGTAAGCTGAAAAAGTACCTGGTCCAGCTTGTTAAATAAAATGAAATGTTACGTTTTCATACATCTCGGTATTGTGAAGTGATTTGCGTACAAACCAATTTTAGTTTAAATTGTTTATTCTTTAAGTCAATACCTTGACTGGGAAGAGAAAAGAACTGCCTCACGCCGCATCTTACACAAGATCAAGAAGACAAACGTGCAAAAAGTAACGATTAGGAGAAGTAGGGAGAAAACGGCACGAGTGTATCGAACAACATTTTTGTAGTCTTCATCTCCTACTAAAATCTCGCCACATTGCTTGGCACAGTGAAATGGGAACATGGTATTTACATGGGTAGTACAAAATCCGATACTTTTTGTGCGTATTAAAGAATATTGAAACGGTACACTGTTAATGTTTTAATGTGAATGTGGTGAGGAAGAATACCATTATTAAAAAATTGCTAATTTGCAACTACTGGCATAATTTCAGAAGCATTTATGCCGATGGGGTTTTGTAAGACATTGTATTTACTCTACATGATAAGAAAACCTATCACCGCTTACCAGTGATAAGATTTTCTCTACAAACTGAGCCAGTTATAATTTTTCATCCACCCGGTTGTTAAAATGTATGCCGACTAGCAAAACGCAGAGAAAGCGCCGCAGCGGGATGTCTGGCAGACCGGAGGGAGACACTTTATAGAATGCCTGCGGCAAAGAAATCTAGATGCACCCAAAGACACGAGGTTGCCTAACTTCCGGAATGCAAGTTAAAGCTGAGCTCAGAAGCTTGCAGAGCTTTGTAACGTTCTAATTTTATGTTGAAATAACCCTGTTAAGTCAAGATTAAAGTTTATCATCGAGGACGTAATTTTGTTTAGAAACATGGATTTTATTTGGTTTGTTTCATATTTGGTAAATTTTAGGTGGGTATTACAGACCAGGTTTCCCAACCTATCCATTCAAATCCAATCCATCCAATGGTTTATGTAAGTTTCATCTTTGGTCACATATTTTACGTATCAATGTAATATCATCTGCATGATTGCGCCTGCGTAATTCCTTTTAAAGAAAAATAATTAACTATGAACTACTGCAATAATTTTTTGGATTACATTTCGGGTGCCCACACTCAGAACATTGACTCGCCCTTGGCGGTAAGTGCCTTTTGGCGTACCTTGATTTGGTCGCAGCAAGAGACATACTTTGGTTATTTGAAATTCCTTTGGAAACGGAGCGTCCTGAGCCGTAGAGAAGTTATCATTGGAAACGATCGCTAGGGTTCTTGTTTTTCATTAGGGGCTTGA
This sequence comes from Nemurella pictetii, assembly GCA_921293315.2. Lineage (NCBI taxonomy): Eukaryota > Metazoa > Arthropoda > Insecta > Plecoptera > Nemouridae > Nemurella > Nemurella pictetii. The sequence goes on along the minus strand of OV121116.1, from coordinate 4,258,797 downwards.
AAAGGAGTTGGGGAGACAAACTGAAATTCAAAGAAACCAGAAAAGTGTGCCTGGCTTTGGCAAACTCGCAAGAGCAAATGCGACGCCATTAAATTTCCGCCAAGTTAAAAACAAAAAAAAAACCAACAACGCCGCAACGCGCCTAACAGGAGAAAAGCCCAACAACTTCAGCTTCAGCAACTGATTCATTGGAAAAAAGAAGCCAGATGTCTAGGATAAATATTTGCTAACTGCGATAGAATTTGGAAAAATGAAACGGAATGTTGCACAGGAAATTGGCAGTGTTCAAACGTTCGTTGTAGTTCTGTTTACTTTGGTATTGTATTTTTGTTTTTACGATATGTTTGCAGTTTGCACGTTTTGTCAGACAAAATTTGTGGGTTGTAACCAAAAGTCTGGACGACACCAGGGCTGCTCATTCTAACCTAGAATAAGAAAGAAATAATGTGTTCAAACATCGGAGCTAACCAAGAGAAGAAGACAATAATATTCGAAAAACCAATATTTTGTTGGTTTTCTGGAGTTAAGAGAGAGGAGAGAAGTTGGTGTCGAGTCGACCGGCCGTCAACAGAACAGAAATATTTAGAACCGAAATAATTCAAGGTTGACTGGTTTTCCAACGCACTCAGTAAGCCGGCAGCGCTCGGCCTCTAAGACCTTGCCTCGTCGACTGCTGCTTTAAGAATGTCGTGGCTGCCGGCAAAATTTTTCTTTTATACCTTTCTCTCAGCTAGAACTTTAGCCTCGAGCCAGGGGTTACCCGAATCCCCCCGAAGTGGCTTGCCCTAGCTAATCTCGAATAGCCGAGTCGCTTTTGTAATCGCTGCCCCTTGCTTCCAGCCTGCATTTCGTCCTGCTCTCAATCCAAACGGATCCAAGTACGTCTCTTCCACCATGTCTCTTCTATTGACCCACTCTCATAATCTCCACTTCAATGTCTTTATATTTTTAACTGTAAAGTTTATGGTTTTTATCACAAATAAGTGATCTCCTGTCGGTACGGAACAAGAAATAGAGTTAATCTTTAAATAGCTTAACACAATTTGCCGGTGTTTACCAAGGGACCGCTCTTCGCAAGTTTTACTTGAGTGCTCTCCCGAGGAAAATGAAATAACTTATAAATGGATTTTTTATTGGTTCTTTGGACGAATTTTACCATAAATGTAAAGAAAAGTACGTTGCAATTACCAGACTGACTCTATATACTAAGATCTTTGGTTTTATTATTATTTTTGGAATGGCCGCATAGGTATTTGTATTTGTATTTGTATTTGCATTTGTAATTTATTTTGCTCGTAGATAGTACGATATAGTACATTGTATAGTACATAGTACATATATGGGCTTCGTCATTTGGTTGCTTGATTAATAGGAGAAAAAATAATAAAATAGTAATAGTAATGGACTAAAACAAGAATTAATGATAATAGTAATAATAATGATAATGATGATAATCATTATTATAAAAATAATAGGAGTTATAATTAATAAGAATAATAAAAACAATAACAATAATAGTAATGGTGAATAATAAGATGCCAAGGTAGTGGATTTGGTAATATTTAAGTATTTGAAAACTTTAAATAAAATAAATAAAATAAAATAAATATATAGGAACGGGTAGCCGGAGTTTATGATTTGAGGATTAAGATCGAAGGGTGTATGTATTAAGGAATTCATCGAGGTTGTAGAAGGGATTGCTGTTTAGGTAGGATTTGAGACTGGAGTTGAAGGAGCTGCGAGTGGGGGAATCTTTGATGTGAGGTGGAAGGTGATTATAAGTAATGGTGCAGATGTGAGTGGGACTATTTGTGAAAAGTGTGGTTTGATGGTGGATGGTGCGGATTTCCTGTCGGCTCCTGGTGCCGTGGGTGTGGACGGACGAGTTTAATGGGAAGAGGTCTGGGTGGGATACTACTAGGGTGCTTGCTATTTGGATGAGTGTGCAGGTGAGGGTTAGGATTTGAAGGGATTTGAAGTGAGGCTTGCAGGAGCTACGTCGGGATATGCCGGCAATAATGCGGATGGCTTGTTTTTGGGCCATGAATATTCGTTTGGCATGAGCGGAGGTACCCCAGAAGAGTAGACCATAGGAAAGGTGGAAGTGGAGGTGGGCATGGTAGACTAGGTTTAGGGTGTGAGGGTTGACTATTCGTTTTAATCGTCGAAGGAGGAAGAGGGTGCTTTTAATTTTGGAGAGGGTTTTCTGGATATGTAGGGACCAGTCTAGGTTGGGAGTTAGATGGATGCCGAGGAATTTAGTTGAGGTTGTACTTTGAATAGTCTTGCCGTTGACTTGGATGAGAGGGGAAAGAGTGGGAATATTAGATTTTGAATGGAAGTATATATAAGTGGATTTTGCTGGTTGTAGGGCTAGATGGTTGTTAAGGGGTTTCACACCCACCTAAAAACGGGGTTTTTGTATGTTCTATGGTTTTATTATGCTAAACATAACTAACTAAAAATATTTAAAAAAATCTTGTGCAGGAAAATTGGTGGGGGGCTCGGAAAATGCGATGAAATCTTTCCAAAAGTCGCAAAATTAGAGATAGCGTGGTCAGGATTTTTTTCCTAGTGCATAATTGTGGTACTTTTGTGACCTAGCTTTTTTATCACTCCAAGTGTAATACAAATGGAAATAGAAAATTTTGAAAACTTGGAAAAATAGGTTCAAATTTTACATGATTTTAAACAGACTGCCAGTGGGAAACAATGAGATATTCGCGATTTTAAAATGAGGGGGCAGGAGGCCTGAACCATGCAGATTCCAAATATGTAAGTTTCATCCAGATCGGTCAAGAAATGTAGAGTCCTGACAGTACACAAGCAACGGTTGCGCGAAGCAAATTTTCCCCGAGATTCCAAGCCGCGATCTTTATGAACTGCCTACATACAGGCGTCAATTCTTCATCGCTAGCAGCCAGCTACAGCGACCTTGGAACGTTTCGTGCACCAAAAGTATCTCGCGCGAGAGTTAATCTCATAGCCTCTAGTTTATATTTTTGTTCTAAGCTCAAATGAAATGATTTACGAGCACTGCGGTAAAAAGTCTCGCCTTCCAAGCTCCCGACGTATTTTAGAATGTGACAAGACCTGTGCTTTGACGAACTCATTTTGGTTCTTGTTGTATTCGAGCGCTGCGCTTGCCAATAGTGGTATAGCTCACCTGCTGCCGTAGTTATCATTAATAATTATCAATAAATTATTGGTAAATTGACCGATTGGCCGATTGGGCGCCTTCGCCTTTGAGGGTTGTCGCTATTGTAGCCTTATTGAAACAGTGGGTTTGATCACACGGAAGCACACGGAAGCACTAATAAGCACGGATTATAAATCACTGATTTCGAATATTAGCTCATTACTGATTGATTTTGGAGGCTGGACCTTACAGGCATGCTCCAGTGATATCTGCATTGATTCGATCTTTTGGTTTGTGATGCTCGAAATCCCTGTCGCCTTCCCACGGCCGTGGCCCAGGGCCTGTTTAACTCCTTTATCTAGTCTCAACTTTCAATCATAATAGTGATATCGCTATTATAATTACTATAATTATAACTACTACCACTTCTATTACCATATTTATTATTATTGTCTTAACTATGAGTTATAAGCTATAACTGTTCCTATTACCACCTTTTATAACCATTACTCATTTGACTTATTTTTATCATTTTTTTTTATCATTATTGTTACTATATTGATTATCATTATAATTTAACTATACTCTTTAGTCACTATCAACCAAAGTATATTTAATTAGATTTTAGGCTCATACGAAGACTCTGTACCCGTCAAAAGCATAATAAACAAATACCCACTGACTACCTGCATCTTAAGAATCGCTTTGACGGGGCACATCTGGCACTTGGCATATCTTTCTACCCCACTGAAAGCCCAACCCCTAGCCCGACCACATGGCATGACACAAAGCCAAGCATGCAAGTCACAGTACTCTTCGCAGCTCGAAGTTCGGTCAGTCGCTGCTCACTTGTCGTTCAGCAAACACGTTGTGTTGTGTCTTTGTGTCCTTCTGGCAGTATATATTACATTTCGTGTCAGCTTTATTTTTTCAATTTGCGAAAGTGAATCAAGTACCTACAGTGGTAGATAATTTACAAAATGGGTCCTAAACGACCATTAGCAAGGGCCAGCAGACCTATAGGAAGAAAACGAAGCGCGCCAAACTCACCACTAAATTACATGCGCGTGAGAAGGCATTGCGTCTCGAAAAAGAACGCGAAAGTGTTAGTGAAAATGCTTCTCGAGACTCCGGATCGAGTTTTCATCCGGACGAGAGTTCACCGTTGTCATTGTAAGTACTGTTTGTTGTATATTATATACATGGCATATATATGCATGCAGTCCCGTCTGCCGATTTTCGGTTTCAATATCATTTAAAATAAGTTCATCAATTGATTGGGCTTCGTAAGACATGAATTTGTAATTTTCAGAAACGTTGGTAGTAGTCTTTGTTCGACGCCAGGCACGGCCCACGACGTTGGCACTGGCACCACATCGGACAACGACGCAACGCCGGGGTAAGACATTATTTCTTTAGTACTGAGTACATGTTATGCATGAATGTCAAGATAGGGAATCACAATTAGAGAGAGTCTCGTCATGCTTTGGGCCATAGGATTCTTATTTCAAAGTCACACTCGATAATCATTTCGCAGAAAACTATATTGAGTTTTCCTTTTAGTGAGCGACCATTTTTCATTGAAAGATAGTTTATATAGAAATTAGGATGTAAGCCTTTATATCGGTAAGGGGGGTGGGGGATGAGGTGAGGTTCCAATGTCTACTTGGGCCTGGATCTATTGGAAAGGGGTCTCCAAACCCTAGTCAGTTTAGTTATCACCAAGGGGACAGTATAGGATTGATTGCAATCAAGTATTTCCCCGCGGGGGTTATTGAAAGACATCGAATGCTTGGATTTTATCCTCAATTTTTTCTTACGCCGAAATATTGCTGGGTGGGCGGCTCCCACCCATGGGCCAATCGTCGCCAGTGCCTACTGTCGCTTACATTATAAAACGTAATATACATGAAATGACAACAAAGAACGTACCTATTATGTATTCTATCTTTTAACATTTCATTGCTCGCGTCGGTTTTGCCTTGAGCACAAGGTGTCACTCCTCCCGTGATTGACACCTACCTATTCATAGAGATTTGTCGGACGGCTCTTTGAGCAGCAGAACCCGTTAGCCTAGGCCGACCGATTTGCTGAAAGGGTAGTTATTATCGACACATGCTGAGCGCACCTGCTCTTTCGTTATGTATCGGAACCAAGAACCAAACATTATAGGTATTGATCATTTCAGGGGTGCTGCGATGTCAATGTCAGGTACCAGCAGGCCATTGCCTGATGCCGGCGAATTTGCCCTGGGACCAGTTGACGCAGTACCGATGTGAGTCAATTTGTTTTAGATCTGCAAATGACAGATCAAAAAGCTTATTCAGAACATTTTTTACCTGCGTCGATAACTATTTTATTTGATATCGTTATGTTTTCTGCATAGTAAAACACGATACTTATTCTTGTCAATTGAAAAACTGTACTTAGATAAATAACTCCCATGTGATAATATTGTTTGTTTTCATCGATAGCCGCACTGTGGAGAACACACAAGAACACACCGCCAGTGAATCTCCACCGTACTACATCGAATTGCATTTCCCTGCCGAGGACCTCCCTGACTTGGAATGGGAAAATGTGCCTGCAGAGGAATGAATTGTGGGTTTTACGGCGCGTCAGCAGCTATGGCTATTTGCGCCGGTCAGATTTTTAAAATAAAACAATGACAAAAATTTTTCAACTAAAAACAAATAGATAACTCTATTGATCAGTTTGATAAAAAATTGTCATGGGTTAAAAAGCAATGAAAAACTAGATTAAAAACTAGTTTTCATTTCCTGACGCATTCTTTATAAATACTTGCGCCAGGAAAAGACTGATTTAAAAACTTATCTAAACTAGATCAGTTTATAAAATAGCAGTCTTAATTTAAAAATAAAAAGACAACAAAGACAATAAAAAACAACTCTCCAACTAAAAACAAATAAAATTGAGTCAAGTTAGATGTGTAAAATATTGTCAATAGTTAAAAAGCAATAAAAACAATGCTAAAAAACCAGTTGTCATGTCCAGACGCAGTTTTTATAAATACTTGCGCCTGGAACATAAACTGCTTTAAAAACTTACTAAAAACTAGATAAGTTTAAAAAAGTCAGTTTGAATTAAAAATCGAATGACTCGATCTATCGACACGGCGTTGTCTCCCAACGCCTCTGGCAAACTTCCGGGAATCTGCAGGTGGTTGCGCAGTTGCCTGTGAACGGCACACTCGACAAGGAGATGTTTAATCGAGAGAGGCTGATCACAGGAGGTGCACATCGGTGGCTCTTCTCGCTTCAGGATGAAGACGTGAGTGAGCGGGCTATGACCGATGCGCAACCTCGTTGTTACAACCTCCTCGCGTCGAGTGTGTCGGGCAGAAGATTGCCAGGGGTCGATAGTTGCCTTGATGGGCTTCAGTTTGTTGACTTGCACAGTGTCCCATGTCGCTTGCCAGCACTTCTTTGTTTCGGCCCTGAAGGCGGCTTTAAGATCGCTAACAGGGACAACTGTGAAGTCAACATCGGCTTTTCTTGTGGCGTCTTTGGCTGCTCTGTCGGCCATCTCATTGCCAGCAATTCCTGCATGGCCTGGAAGCCAACAGAGCAACACTTCTATGCCGACCAAGCACAGTTCGCCAAGTTTTGCCTGGATGGTTTGCACAAGATGGTCCGTGGGGAATGCCTGACATAGTGCTTGGAGGGAGCTCAGAGAGTCGGAACAGACAAGAAATTGTTTGCGATTGGCACGCTTGATATGTTCAAGGGCCTTGAGAATCGCAAACAACTCTGCTGTATAGACACTACAGAGAGGACTGAGCTTAAAGCACACGCTTGTGTTGTCGATGACAAAGGCACACCCCACAGACTCATTGTCCTTTGATCCGTCAGTGTAGATCCTGCAGTGTTGAGGGTACTGGTCGCAAATGCTGAAGAACAGCTGTCGGAACACGGCCGGGCTCGTCTGGGCCTTGGTGTGCTGAGCGAGTTGCATCAGGCACACAGGCTGGGATGTTGTCCAGGGAGCCACACGACCGATTCCGACAGGAAGGACAGGTGGTAGGTCCATTCCAAATGCAGCCAGGAGCTCTTTTGCTCTGATGCCAACAGGTCTGGTTGCTTTTTGCCTGGTGTTGTAGAGAACAACATTTGGCGGAGCGAACACAGACCTGTATGCCGGGTGTTTTGGCATGCCACGTAGCTTGGCTACGTAGCTGGCAAGGAGGTAGTCACGCCTGATCTTAAGCGGAGCCTCCCCGGCCTCACAATGCAGACTGACAATGGGACTTGTGCGAAACGCGCCAGTACACAACCTGATACCAGCGTTGTGCACTGGATCCAGGATGCCGATATACGATTTCCTAGCCGATGCATAAACAGTGCAGCCAAAGTCTAATTTGGATCTTATGAGAGAGCGGTAGAGGCGGAGCATGGACGTTCTGTCGGCTCCCCAGGAGGTACCGCTCAAGATCTTCAGGATGTTCATTGCCTTCAAGCACTTGTCTTTGAGTTGACGGAGATGTGGTAACCAGGTGAGCTTCTCGTCAAATACCATTCCGAGGAAGCGGGTTGACTCTGAGAAAGGCAACACCTGGTTTGCCAACGTCAAGACAGGATGAGGATGAAATAGACGATGGCGACTGAAATGCATGCATGTTGTTTTCGACGAGGAGAATCTGAAGCCATGTCGGTCCGCCCAACTCTCCAATCGGTTGATCGTTAGCTGGAGCTGCCGCTGAGCCGAGTTCAGGTTCCCTGTTTGGTGGAAGATCGCCAAATCATCAACGTAGAGCGCCGCGAGGGGATGGTGTCGATCCTGAAGTTCGAGTGCTTTTCTTGCGGCCAAACAAGGTCCGTCAGCACCGATGAAAACAGCCAGGAGCTCAACAATTGCTTGGTCTGGGGGGCTACATCGATTGGGATCGGGCACCACCAAACCCAAGAGATGCTGGCAGTGCTGGAAGTGCCAGTGATGTCTAAAAAAACCTGGGATAAGCACGAGAAAAACGTCGATGAGGTAATAAGACCACCTTTCGTTCTCTCAGTATTTTACCCCCCTCTATTTTTGTACTGATGGGTGGTTCATTGCACTTTCATTGCAGACTTGGAAAGAAAAGCTCGACCAGTACATGCATGAAACCGGAGCCCGAGAGAAAGCCATTGCCATCGAGAAAGGACACATTGAGGACGGCATCCCTTTCATCACGGTGATCGTGGACGGCGGATGGTCGAAACGTTCGTACGGCCATGCCTACAACGCCTCCTCGGGAGTGGTTAGTAACTATTTCTTACAGACACTCATAGAAATTATACCTAAAGATACGACGTAACTGACATCGATGTCAGAAAACTCGCCAGAATTGTAGCCGCGGTTGCATGATATTATCATAATGCTAGGATTAAGAATGGGGTTTGCTCAAATTACTTGACAAAGCGACACCTGTCGGTATAGGGTCCATTCGTAACACCTAATCGTGTAACGCCTACCGAAGAATGACACCTTTTTCAACGGTCAACCGCGGCCAGAGCAACGCTTCCGAGCAAGCCACCACTTGCTACCTGATTCAACGTCAAATCTCAACTGCGTGCTAATTTCACCCACGCGACACTGTGCCTGCAATGTCTGCCGGCGATATCAACACGTCGAATGGCAATAACCGCAATTCAATCGTTTTGTTGGCAATAAATGCGTTTCAATGCGTTATCGAGTGTTTCGTCGACCGAGGGAAACCCTTCCGTAATTGAAGGCGACACCAACACGATGGCAGTCTAAATTTCCCTTTTTCACAACGTTTCGATAATTAGGCCGCTTGCTTTATTTGGTTATAATCCTACATATACTTTGAAATCAAAATACAGAGTCCAACACGGAATTTAGATGGAAAAACACCAGTGATTATATAAAAATTTTGCATCTCATTAGGCAGGAATCAGGTAGCAAGTGGTGGCTTGCTCGGAAGGGTTTCTCGGACCGCGGTTGACCGTGAAAAAAGTAGACATTCTTCGTTAGGCGTTACACGATTAGGTGTTACGAGAATGGACATCGGTATAGTTAGGCAGTGTCCAGGGCGGCCAGGCGGCGGTTGAGCTTTATGACCTCAGGTGCCCCATTTTTCCGAAGCGGGGGCCCCAAAAATGTACAAATAAAATTATTATTCTACAAATACAACCCACCCGTTGCAATTAATATTTTGTGGGGCCTCTAAGGTCACTACGCCACCGGGGCCCTTAGGGTAGCCAGTCCGAGAATGTAGTTAGGAGTGTAAATGAGATGTGCAGAGACGCAGAGAATAATAAAAGATTTTGACAATTAGCCTTTACCCTCGCATATTTTGTAAGATTCAACGTATGCCGGCTGTCGGCACGTATCTTGTCGATCAAGTGCCATCCCCACCCGTGTGCGCATGACTTCAAATTGTTTCTGTTATGACGGATGGGAATGTGTGGTATATATTATTTTAAACTCATTTTGGCAAAACTCTGTTACAACACTCTATTGATGTAAATTACAATCATGTCAATATTTTACAAAAGAAGTGTAACAAATTATTATTGCACTGTTGTACATTCTTGCACATTTATTAACAATCACACAATCGGTATCACTGAGCGAGTAATTCTGCGATTTGTGTCAGGGATTACTTCTGTCCTAATTGTAATAAGTGATTCACATTGTAATATTACATGTGGAATTCCCGATGAACATTTTTCTATTACTCTGCAGGCCTGCATAATCGGCGCAGAAACGGACGAGTTGTTGTACATGGGCGTGTGCAACAAATACTGCTACCCTTGCGCACGAGCGGCGAAAATAAAAACGACGCCGAAGGCACACAAGTGCTACAAGAATTATTCGGGCACCTCCACTGGCATGGAGCAGTCGATCATCGTCCAGGGCTTCAAGGCCAGTGAAGCCATGCACGGGGTGCGATACAAATATTTCATCGGCGACGGCGACTCCAGCGTTTACGCACGCATCCAGAAGGCGGTGCCCTATGGCCGAAAGGTGTCCAAACTGGAGTGCGCCAACCATATGGTCCGGTGCTATACGAGCAAGCTTTTCAGGCTGAAAAGCGACTCGAAAAAGTCCCTTTCCGGCCGTAATCTTCTCGGCCCTCTGATTTCCCGCCTCACGAAAGCTGCGAGAGGCGCCATCACCAGCGCCGCAAGCGACCCGGGAAATTTCGAGCAGCTGAGGACGGATTTTAGGAACGGTCCTCGCCACGTCTTTGGTGACCATTCGAGGTGCCGAATGGAAACCACCACGGCCACCGGCGAGAGGGAGGGATACTGCCGACGGCAAAACATCCTAGAAGAAAACCATGTGCCATTCATGGAACAGACGGATGTTTGGCCCGAGATCTTGCGAGCCTTGGAGCCTCTGGTCACGAAGGCAGATCGGCTGACCCGCAATGTCACGACCAACCAGGCCGAGCGGTTCATGGGCCTCGTGGCATGCGCCACCGGCGGCAAGCGTGTGGACCACACGAAGCGCGGCGGCTACCAGCGGCGATGCACCCTGGCCGCCATCCGGCACGTCAAGGGCGCGGGCTATTTTGTTTCTCCGGCCAAGAAACTCCTCGGCCCCAGCCCAGGCGCGATCAGCAAGAAGCTGTTTGCTGATAGGGCTCGCATTCTCGCCTCACAACAGAGGCGCAGGACAGCCCGCCGCAGCTTAGAGTACGTGCCGAGGAAGAAGGCTGCGTCCGCTTCGGCTGGCCCTGACGCGGACTACGGTCCGGCTGCTGCCGAGCCGGACATAAGCGACGCCGCGATGGAGATCGCGAAAGCGGAAATCCTCGACAGACTCGCCGCGGTAGCCTGCTCCGACGAGAAACGTCACCAGCTGGAGCGCAGCACGGTCGGACAGGCTGGCAACGAGAAGTGGAGGGACGCTCGACGAGATCTACTGACGGCTTCCAAGTTCGGCGATGTCTGCAAGCGACGAAATTACACACCTTGCCATTCACTAGTGACTTCTATCACCAACCCGAAGCCGTTCAAGAAGTCTGCCGTGACGTACGGCATCATCAACGAGCCAAACGCTATTGCCTTCTACGAAGGCATATACAGTGTCAAAGTGAAGCCGTGTGGTCTCTTCGTCGACCCAGACAATCCCTATTTGGGTGCCAGTCCCGACGGGTTGGTTGGAGAAGGGGATAGTAAGTTGATAGAAGTAAAGACCATCCCTTCTATCAACCAACTAAAGGTTGAAGGCCGCCCTATCCTCAAAATCAAAGAGGCCGCACAAATCACGAAGCTTTGCGTCAAAGTCGGTGCTGATGGCGAACTGGAAATTCGTGATACGCATAAGTATTACTATCAAATCCAGGGCCAGCTCAACATCGCACAGCAGGAGCATTGCGATTTGTTGCTCTTCACCGACCACGACCGCGAAGTTGTCCCCGTGCGGCGTTACACGAAGTTCTGGCTGGACACTATGCTACCCAAGTTGCGCCAGTTCTACATGGAATGCATCCTGCCGGAACTAGCCGATCCGCGGGAAGTGAGAAATATGCGCGCCAGAGACCCGGACTATATTGTGGCTGCCCAAAAGGCAAGAGCAGAGGCGATGGCCAGAGCTCAGAAAAGAAAGGCTACGCCTGCGTCAGCTGACGGTGGAAAGAAGCGGAAGAAAGCGCCCGATTCGCCGAAAGCTTCTGTCAGTTGAAGCCGTGTTTTTGTCGGACACTTTTCAAGTGCATTGTACATTTTTTAAGTTTCATTGTGTTTTTTTTAATTTTTGTAAATTGTACATTGCGTCTCGCGGGAAGCGCGGTGTTGTGCGGTCTACGTCGTGGCTCAATATGGACACTTTTCAAGTGCAATGTACATTTTTTAAGTTTCATTGTGTTTTTTTAATTTTTGTAAATTGTACATTGCGTCTCGCGGGAAGCGCGGTGTTGTGCGGTCTACGTCGTGGCTCAAGACGGACACTTTTCAAGTGCATTGTACATTTTTTAAGTTTCATTGTGTTTTTTTAATTTTTGTAAATGTACATTGCGTCTCGCGGGAAGCGCGGTGTTGTGCGGTCTACGTCGTGGCTCAAGACGGACACTTTTCAAGTGCATTGTACATTTTTTAAGTTTCATTGTGTTTTTTTAATTTTTGTAAATGTACATTGCGTCTCGCGGGAAGCGCGGTGTTGTGCGGTCTACGTCGTGGCTCAAGACGGACACTTTTCAAGTGCATTGTACAGCATTTAGGACACTATACAGGAGTATGCCTACGTCGGGAGACCTGTGATAAAAAAAACGCGCCGAAACTACTACCCCTTGGGTGGTGTGGAAATGTAGTTGCAGCGACCAGCTCTGCCGAGTGCCGGTCGCTGTATAGAACGCGAGGGTGCTTTTCAAGTAAGTTTTCTTATTTAGAATCTGGGTTATCTTCAGGGGCCTTACCTATCGCGGTCAATTTGCTGGTAAAACAATCGGTGAGCGAAATTTATCCGAACGATCGTATTTATTTAGGTGATCATTTATCATATACGATAAAATCGTATTATTATAAATTATATATTATTATATATTATATATTATACGGCGTCCCAAAGGTCCAAGTGAAGCCTGCACGTAAAACGACTACGCAGCTTCAATGCAGACACTTCGATACCTTCGGTCTCGGATACGATGTCTACATTACGACGCTATGGGATTCTATACAGCTTGTGTATTCTAATTCCGAACAATCTTCAACAAACGAAGATAGAAAATCATAAAATTTCTCGTCAGCACTTTCTTCCGTTTGCCACCACCATTCCATTATTCGTTATGTCAATATAAAATTCCATTTGGTAACCTTAGTAATTTGAAGTATTGGCTATAATACGTCATGCTTTCACAAACAACAAAAATGATGTTTCCGTCAAACTTCACTTGAAAAGTTCGTTCAAAAAGGAAGTCTCAATTTCACATCCACACCCTTGCAATGATACTCTCTAAATAATCGTTATCAATAAATCAATCGATATTCGGATCGTCAACTATTTATCATTGACCAATTATTTCTGGGAATATTTTAATGCCTTGGCTTAGATTTGTGAAAGAACAACATTCCGCAGTGCGATAACAGGCTTATAACGACACGACATAAAACTCGTAAAAGTAAGGAAATAGATCAATGTAATATCCGCAATTATCATTCGATCACTGCGATTCAAAATGATCTACACTCTGTATGCTGCCACGAATCCAATGGTATCAATAGCATAATAGAATTCCCGATTTTGTGTGCCATTTTTATGTCACTGGGATATGTTTTGAAATTAAGTGACAAGAAAAATTCCTTCTCGAGCGTTAATCCTTCTACTTGTGGTTGTGTGTATAATGTAAGAGTATTAGCTCGTGACTAGACGTTGTAGCTTAGTTGTCTGCATGTGCATTGGGGGTGGGGGCCATGGTGCAGGTGGCCAGAGCAGTTCGACTTCGATGTTTCGCCTTGTTTCGCGTAGGAATAAGACGGGAGCGTGAGAAAAACACATCCTACTTGCTTCAGAGCTCGTGAGCGACTGATTTTAAAAGAGTACGCAGAGTACGCATTAAGAACATAGTGGAGTGGCCACGGGTGTGAATCCCGTTAAGGCAGTAAGATGAAAGGATTGCTGTTTGGGAGTTGGCAGTTTTGATAAGGGAGTCTATGGTTTGGGGCTTCGGGTTGGTGAGGAGTTGGGTTGTATCGTCTGCGAATTGGAAAAGATTGCCTTTAGATAATAGTTGGGGGAGGTCATTGACGTATAGTAGGAAGAGGAGTGAGGTCGTTAACAAACAGCTGGTACAGGCACCTCACGTTTTCGAATAAAAGGATTGAAAGGCAAATCACTTATTACGTATGTCACAGGTCGGATGATCGCTTTGCTGGGCCAAGTCACAATGCATCACTTTTGAAAAACTCTCGGTCGGTTGCGAAAAAATCATCTGCCGAAAAGCCGATCTCCCGTCACAAGAGGATGACGAAGTTCCTCTACAAGAAAGCGTTTCGGGGAATATTAGAAACTCATTCCAAAAGGATTGTTTCAGACCCGGCTGCATAGACGTACCAGCCAGACTACACAACCAAATATGACGATACCCGGATGTACCGATTCGATTTTGAAAAAAAAGAGTTGGCTGTGCAGGTGTGATGAAAAAAATGCGATATTTTGCTTTCCGTGTCTTTTGTTTGTGGCCGATTACCATGACAAAGAAGGGTCCCCGAAAACTTGGACTGTCACTGGAGTCCAAGATCTCAAACATTTGTCGGAAAAATACAAAACTCGCGAGAAAGCGGTGATGCACATCAGCAACTTCACCGACTTCGCTCTTTTGGGGAGAGTTAACATCGCAGGCCAGCTTGTCACTGGATATCGTGCGTCGATCAATCGACACAACATACAAGTTTACAAGAACCGATAGATTCTTTCAAAAATTATCGAATGCATCAAGTTGTGCGGTGCTTTTGAACTTGCACTTCGCCGGCCTATACGCTGTTTTTCCTTAACCAGAAAATGCATGCATGCAGGATTCAAATTTTTGATTTCTGACTTCTGACTTCATAGTTCACGAGTAATTATCTTAAAACTAGAGAACCGTTAATCCCACATATTTATTACCTTAGATAGTGCACTTAAGTGTAGAAGCAAAGTAGGAGGTTCTTGGATGCATGCACAGAGCGGCCTGTACGGGAAGCGAGAGCTTTGCCAGCCGCGCTGGTGCCGGCCTTGCTCTACAGTCCTCTACAGCCTTAAACAACATTTTTACCAACTGAGAAGGCGCGCTATGTAGCTTAGAAGACATGTCAATTTCTAACCTGATTTCTGATGCTCAAGTTCCAAACGTCTCCTGTTCATGCAACAAGGGGTCGTCCTCGGCCAAGTAACGTGGGATGGCGTTTACGCAGCAGAATCAGTTAACGTGCAGTTTGTACAGTACACTGTTTTTTGCTCCAGTGTGCGAAAACGAGATCTTTAACATAATCAGCACAAAATGTGTAATGCATCCTGCAGGAGGCCAAGTTTTTAAATTTCGGTTTGAAAACGAAAACGAACACGAAAACGCGGTTTGAAAACGAATGCGCTTTCGTTATAATCTTTTTGGTAGTTTTGAGTTTCGCGGCTGAAAACGAAGAGCGTTCGTTTTCATTCGACGCTCGATTTCGTTTTCATGGCGCATGCGTATTTACAATTTGCGCGCTGTCAGTGTCTGGGTCGCTCACAGCTGCTCATTCGCGTGTGCCTTGTCTAACATTTCTAAGGTTAGAATCTTAGAATTTTTCTAAATTTGGTGTTTAGAGTCTATTTTGTTAATTATGGCAAAACAAGTCACGGCTAGCCAGCAAGAGGCCCTAGTAAGCTTCATCGAGGCAAATGTTGTCTTAGATACACTTAAACTTACAAATACATTCACGCAAGATGATCTAAAGAAATCATGTGTGGAGGTCGCTGAATCTTTGAATGCAATGCTTGGCCCGACAAGAGATGTAGAGTCGTGGAAGAAGGTAAGGAAAAATTACTAGAATAATGCAATAAAACAATGAGATATGCATATTTTATGTGTATCATTGCATGGATGGATCTCATTGCAGACGTGGAAGGGGATAAAGCGCACCGTGAAAGATAAACTGGCGGCACAGCGAGAGCGTGTGACACAGGCAGGCAACCGAGAAATTGATCCACCAGAACCATTGAATCCGCTTCAAGAGCGAATCAAAGATCTAATAAGTCCGGTGTCTGTTCATGGACATGTAAATGCCAAGGAATCGCAAATTGGAAGTCGTGTAAGTTTGTGTTCTTGTGAAATGCTGAATGCTAGATTTAAATTGAGTCCTCCCTAACTATCTAAACTACTAGGTACCTACCTTGTTCATTTTCATAAATACATGCAGGTCTTAAGTATAATTATAGTAATACTAATAATATGCTTTTAACAGACTTACATTCTTTATTACATGAGGAGGTCCACAAGCAGCCTGAAACTGGAGCTGAACAAGTCTTCAATTTGACGATACCGATCACACATCTAGTTGAATTTGTACAGCCACCACAAGCCACCACAAGCAAAGACATGTCTGCTACACCACGCATCTCTACAAAAAAAAGCTACAAGTTGCAAGCAACCGAACGGATGAAGCGCAAAATCGTGAAACAGGCAGCTTTCCGAGCTAAATGTAGGTTAAATTACTGAATTTATCTGTCAATCTATGGCATGTGGGAAGAGATTTTGTGAGGTGACATGTTTATCTACTTTTCTTAGCACTAGCTCGCAGCAAGGTTACCAAGGAAACGGAGAAGCTTTTGATGTCGGAAAAGGCCGCTGAAAAGTTCAACACGATCCAACTTAAAAAGCTTAGAATAATGAGGGCCATTGCCGAGGCAGCAAAGGAAATTGTTCTTATCTTGAAGAAGAGTGTCGGTATTTCTGAGTAGGGATTTGTTTGCCGAAAATTGTTGTTGCAACCCACATTTCCGACTTGTCAATTATTAATGTTGTTATTTTTAATTTCATCATGTCTCCCCACAAGCAAATTTGCAGCCCACCCTACTAGTAGTGGGCTGCCATTTCATATTTTGTTGCCAAGCAAGAATTGCTTGCTGTAATTTGTTGGCTTTTAGAATTATGCTAAGTGATACCTCCTTTAACAAGTTCAGAATTACTTGTAATTTAAAAGGTGCTAAATTAAGAAGGAATATAAGGCGAGAAGGAAAAAAGTAGCACATAGCGTTCCATCTACTCGTTTTGTATTTTTTTTTATTGTGTCAAACCAATTGGGGCTATTTTTTTATTTTCCTTGTTTAAAGTAGGTAACGCATATAATGATCATTCACTGATTGGCTGTCACCACTGTGCTAGGTCGTGATACCTTATTTAATAAGTTCAAGACTAATTTTAATCAAGAAGTACTTAGCTAAAGAACAAAAGGGGAAATAGTAGTACAAAGCGTTCCATCTTAGGTACCTACTTACTTTGTGTTGGTTTTTTTCTCCTGCCAAACAAATTAGTTATTTTATTTTAACGTTGATCGTTTCGTAGAACCTATATAAGAAGATAAAGTCGGTACCTATATATGCGAGAGTTCCTATTTGGTATAATTACATAAAGTTTTCAGTTTATTTGGCATTCTTGTGAATAGGTGTGTGACTAAGATATGTACTGACCAATAAACATGAATATCAAAAATGTGACTGCCGTTGTAAGCGCTTAAGTAAAATGTTGAGCAATCAATCGGTTGCGGACTCTCTCCTGCCACTAAAACAGAATTTCTATGTGGTCCCACTTGCGGCTGAACGTCAACAGCAGCCTCCTCTTCATCTTCGCCATCTGAAGAGTCGGCATCTTCTTCATCCGAGTCGAGTTGGAGTTCAAGGTTGCGGTCAACGCACATGTTGTGCAGGACAATGCAGGAATTTATAATTTTGGTCGCTCGTTCTGGATGGAAGTGCAGGACTTGGTGCTTGAGAGTGCATCGGAAGCGAGCTTTGAGTAAGCCATTACACCGTTCTATGGTGCAACGAACCACTCGCTGCCTTTGGTTGAACAAGTCATCCGGTGTGTTTGGCAAAGCTCTATTGTTGGTTATCATCATCCACGGTTCCAGGTTGTACCCACTGTCTCCCAGAAGCCAGCAGCCCATGTTAGGATCACTGGCGTAGGAACAGGGGGGGGGGGGGCATTGCCCCCCCCCCCCCCCCCAACTTTTAGGCATAGGGGGGAAACTGGGGAGCAAATTTTATAGTTGCAATCATTCATTTTGTCTGCTGCTCAGAGTTGAGTATACCTACATAGTGTTTCTGCTTAGATGATGTTGAACGAAATCTTTTGACTCGTAAAAAAAATCACTTGCAGGAATATGACTATAGCAGTAGCAGAAATGTAGACTCACGCTGTTAATGTTATAGTCTGAGTCATACATGCACCCAGACTGGGAGAGGGAGAGGAAGGATTTTTGTATTGCTAGTGTAGAGCTGGAACTCGCCACGGCAAGACGCTCTGCTGTATTCGATGTGCGATATTTACAGGCATCACAGAAAGCGATCTTTGGATCAAGTCAATGGTTGGCTTGGAGACCCGTTCTTTTTGATGCTACCTTGTCCTGGCGGGTCGGATATATCATATCAAGTACGGGAGATTAGAACAAACGACGTCGATTATTACGATGCAGTGGAGGGAATTTAAACGGTTGTCATTTTTAGTATTTTTACCAATGAATAAATGTTTGTAACTATTAATAGGTATCAATAGTAAATGTAGTGTAGTTACAGCAAGGATATTGAAATTCGTCCAAACCGTCTAAATCTTCACCAGCAACTCTGTGACAAATGCTGGAGCTCGATCATGCCAAAAGGGCTACTCTGGTCAACGAATATTCGAAATGCACGGTTCATATGAATTGTTAAAAGCCCCACTGATAAGAAAACTGGTTTTCCATCATTAGGCAGCTTCCCCAAGCAAGTGGTTTCATATGCCATGTGCTCAGCCTCTACCTGGCTACCTATACTATTTTCAAGCAAGACGAAATTGGGACTTGTAAAAATTGCAGGTGGACGGTTTTCAGTGTCCAGAAGTGTACATATTGTATGTTGTACATACCCTAGTGCTGATGTCTAAGGCACCAACTCTTGTCGGAGGGGGCATAAATTCGGAAAGCTCCTAAATTAGGTTTGTAGCCAATGCCTTACTTAACCTAAAAACTTTTGCAAATTTGATGTCTGACATAGAAAATGGATCTACCGGTTTGTGTCTACGACTCTCTTCGTCAAATTGCAGCTCCCCTTCTTCATCTTCCCCTTCCCCTTCTTCTAAGTCGGCTAAAAGTGCGAAATGAATGAGAGCGTTTGCCATTATGTAACATTCGAAGTTAAAAACGAAGAGTTTTGCACGAAAACGCGAGATTTTTATTTGCGTTTTTGTTGTCGTTATCGTTTTCGTTTTCGGTTTCGGTTTGAGATCCAAAACTCCCAACACAACGAAACACAAGGAAATTGTCGTTTTCAAACCGAAAACGTACCTCTTTTTCAAACCGACATTTCAAAACTTGGCCTCCAGGGGCAATTTGGCGACTCCTGAACCCCCCATAGGTGGCGTCTCACAGGAGTCGCCAACCTGTCGTGAAGGAAACGCCAAGTGATATTCCCGTCTCCACCATCAATCGGGTACGCATAGGTACTCGACCATTCAGCCTTCTGGTCGGTGAAAGCTGATAGTCCACTTAGACTGAAGGCAGGGAGTAATTTCTGCAAACATGTTGAGTATAGCTCCTTCTTATTCCTTAGGAACGGTTTTGGTTTCAAGTCACGCCCTATATATTCGAATGACATTAGGCCTTCAACATCCCATGACTTCCCATGACATCATTTTATCCAACTGATCAATAGAGTTATCTATTTGTTTTGAGTTGATAATTTTTTTGTCATTGTTTTATTTTATAAATCTGACCGGCGCAAATAGCCATAGCTGCTGACGCGGCGTAAAACCCACAATTCAATTCAATTCAATTCAATGTATTTCAGGGAAAACTAGGTGGAAATTAGAGGATAACTTTTTAATTATAGTTTCCAGCTGCCTTTTCGAAGGCACAGTGAGATGGGTCGTCAGTACGTCTTTGAAAGTTTTGCAAACACTATTTTCATCGATCAGGTCACGAAGAACATTACAGTTTAATTTTGACCAGTTGAAATGGCCAAAAAGTGTTGCAAATGGGGTGTCTTGGTATACAGCTGAGTCAGTGAGGGGAAAAGCCCGAATGTCAAGCATACAGCTCAGAGGTTGATGGAGGACAGCATCAAGCTTTGCCCAAGCCTTAAGCACTGAAGCATAAAAGGGTGTTAGGCGTTTGACCTTGAGCAGGTCAAGGGAACCTTTTGTAAGAATGGCTTGATAAGTTGGGAGCTGCGCATCGTATTTGCCAAGAAAATAGTTCGTAAAAGACAGGCAGTGACCACTGCGAGTTCTCGAGATGATTTGATGAACATAATTAAGTCTGAGGGTCATGATGCGGTTAGGGAGGTGATAAAAACCATGTCCACCCATGCTTGGGATATCAAAGAGATAGTTGGGGTGCAGCCAATGGTTGCCGCTCCAGGCGAAGTTTACGTAGGATTGGATTATATTTTTTACAAAAGATTCAGGTGGCTCAAGGGTAGTTATTGCGTGAGTCAGCTTTGACCCTGATAGAAGGTTGATAAGGGTCCTTCTTCCTCTGTACGATGTGAAATGTAGCCAACGTTTCCACCGTGTTAAACCTTTTTTTTATTTTTGCCTCAAGTTCGGACCAATTTTTTGATTCCCACCGTTCGCTGTTACCGAGAAAAATACCAAGGTATTTGCCCCCTTCTGCTGACCACTCGCAGGGTAGGGGAGTGTCAAGTCTATACTTCCATTGACCAACCCAGAGTCCATAGCTTTTCTGGATATTGAGTTTTGCACCAGACGCACACGCGTAAGCCATAAAAGCTGTGTGGAAAATTCCAAACCCTGAATTATTGGTAATAAAAATAGTGACGTCATCTGCATAGGTAGATGTCACAAGCGGGCGAACGTAAGGGGGTGGAAGTTGCAGAGCGTGTGTGTGCAATCGGACACGACACATGTGGAGAAACGGCTCTATACATAAAGTAAATAAAGGCCCAGACAGTGGGTCGCCCTGCCCCACGCCACGAGCAAAGGGGAAAGGAGCCGTGAGGACAGAACCGCACTTTACCACACACCTGGCGTTCTAGTATAGTTGATTTGATTTGATTTTGTGGGCTTAACGGCGCGTCAGCAGCTTTGGCTATGTGCGCCGGTCAGATTTTTAAAATAAAACAATGACAAAAATTTTTCAACTAAAAACAAATAGATAACTCTATTGATCAGTTTGATAAAAAATTGTCATGGGTTAAAAAGCAATGAAAAACTAGATTAAAACTAGTTATTATTTCCTGACGCATTCTTTATAAATACTTGCGCCAGGAATTTAAGACTGATTTTAAAACTTCTCTAACCTAGATCAGTTTATAAAATGGCAGTCTTAATTTAAAAATAAAATGACAACAAAGACAATAAAAACTACACTCCAACTAAGAACAAATAAAAATTTGAGTCCAGTCAGACGAGTAAAAAATTGTCAAGGGTTAAAAAGCAATAAAAACAATGCTAAAAAACCAGTTGTCATGTCCAGGCGCAGTTTTTATAAATACTTGCGCCTGGAACATAAACTGCTTTAAAAACTTACTAAAAACTAGATAAGTTTTAAAAAGTCAGTTTTAATTAAAAATCGAATTACTCGATCTATCGACACGGCGTTATCTCCCAACGCCTCTGACAAACTTCCGGGAATCTGCAGGTGGTTGCGCAGTTGCCTGTGAACGGCACACTCGACAAGGAGATGTTTGATCGAGAGAGGTTGATCACAGGAGGTGCACATCGGTGGCTCTTCGCGCTTCAGGATGAAGACGTGAGTGAGCGGGCTATGACCGATGCGCAACCTCGTTGTTACAACCTCCTCGCGTCGAGTGTGTCGGGCAGAAGATTGCCAGGGGTCGATAGTTGCCTTGATGGGCTTCAGTTTGTTGACTAACACAGTGTCCCATGATGATTGCCAGCACTTCTTTGTTTCGGCCCTGAAGGCGGCTTTAAGATCACTCACAGGGACAGCTGTGTAGTCAACATCGGCTTTTGTCGTGGCGTCCTTAGCTGCTCTGTCGGCCATCTCATTGCCAGCAATTCCTGCATGGCCTGGAAGCCAACAGAGCAACACTTCTATGCCGACCAAGCATAGTGCGCCAAGTTTATCCTGGATGGTTTGCACAAGATGGTCCGTGGGGAATGCCTGACATAGTGCTTGGAGGGAGCTCAGAGAGTCGGAACAGACTAGAAATTGTTTGCGATTGGCACGCTTGATATGTTCAAGGGCCTTGAGAATCGCAAACAACTCTGCTGTATAGACACTACAGAGAGGGCTGAGCTTAAAGCACACGCTTGTGTTGTCGATGACAAATGCACACCCCACAGACTCATTGTCCTTTGATCCGTCAGTGTAGATCCTGCAGTGTTGAGGGTACTGTTCGCAAATGCTGAAGAACAGCTGTCGGAACACGGCCGGGCTCGTCTGGGCCTTGGTGTGCTGAGCGAGTTGCATCAGGCACACAGGCTGGGATGTTGTCCAGGGAGCCACTCGACCGATTCCGACAGGAAGGACAGGTGGTAGGTCCATTCCAAATGCGGCCAGGAGCTCTTTTGCTCTGATGCCAACAGGTCTGGTTGCTTTTTGCCTGGTGCTGTAAAGAACAACATTTGGCGGAGCGAACACAGACCTGTATGCCGGGTGTTTTGGCATGCCACGCAGCTTGGCTACGTAGCTGGCAAGGAGGTCGTCACGCCTGATCTTAAGCGGAGCCTCCCCGGCCTCACAATGCAGACTGACGATGGGACTCGTGCGAAACGCGCCAGTACACAACCTGATACCAGCGTTGTGCACTGGATCCAGGATGCCGATATATGATTTCCTCGCCGATGCATAAACAGTGCAGCCAAAGTCTAATTTAGATCTTATGAGAGAGCGGTAGAGGCGGAGCATGGACGTTCTGTCGGCTCCCCAGGAGGTACCGCTCAAGATCTTCAGGATGTTCATTGCCTTCAAGCACTTGTCTTTGAGTTGACGGAGATGTGGTAACCAGGTGAGCTTCTCGTCAAATACCATTCCGAGGAAGCGGGTTGACTCTGAGAAAGGCAGCACCTGGTTTGCCAACGTCAAGACAGGATGAGGATGAAATAGACGATGGCGACTGAAATGCATGCATGTTGTTTTCGACGAGGAGAATCTGAAGCCATGTCGATCCGCCCAACTCTCCAATCGGTTGATCGTTAGCTGGAGCTGCCGCTGAGCCGAGTTCAGGTTCCCTGTTTGGTGGAAGATCGCCAAATCATCAACGTAGAGCGATGCACGAACCGGAGTTCGAATGCATGTCGTGATGGAGTTGATGGCGATCGCAAACAGGGTAACACTGAGGACACAGCCCTGCGGCACTCCGTTCTCTTGATCGAAAGCCGACGAGAGAGTGTTTCCGACACGAACGTGGAAAGACCTATCAGCCATGAAGTTCTGCACAAAGTGGGGCAAGTGGCCACGAATACCCCACTTGTGGATGGTCTGTAAAATGCCGTACTTCCACGTCGTGTCGTACGCCTTCTCGAGATCGAAAAACACCGCGATCAGGTGTTTCCTTGTGAGGAAACTGTCCTGGATCAATCCTTCAAGCTGGGTCAAGTTATCTGTGACGGAGCGGTTTCGCCTGAAACCAGACTGCTCCGCACAGAGTAGGCCGTTCTTCTCCAAATGCCACATGAGCCTAGCGTTGATCATACGCTCCAAGATCTTGCATAGGCAGCTTGTAAGGGCAATTGGGCGGTAGCTAGCAGCATCGGTCTTGTCTTTGCCCGGCTTCAGGATGGGGATGACAATCGCCACCCTCCAACGAGCTGGGAAACTGTCCTCGAGCCAGACTCTATTCAACATCTGAAGCATATATGATCTAGATCTTGTACTCAGATGTTTGATCATCTGGTAGTGGATCATGTCGATGCCAGGTGAAGTGTCGTTGGCGGCTCTTAGCGCGGAGTCCAGCTCCCAGTCGCTGAAGGGTAGGTTGTAAGTTTCCTGGTTCTTACTTCGGAAGACAAGACCTTGCTGTTCGGCTACCTGCTTGACCCGCTTGAAGGATGCGGTGTAATTCTCTGAGCTGGAGACTTTAGAGAACTGAGAACCAAGAGTGTCGGCGATGGCCGGGCCCGTGGACTGCAACAGCCCGTCACGCATCAGTCCGGATATGGGACGGAAAGTTGATCTGCCAGACAACTTCCGAACCTTGTCCCATACCCTGGACGACGGCGTGCGGGCCGTGATGGTCGACACATAGGCCCGCCACGACACTCTCTTGGCCTCAGTGATTGTTCTCCGAGCCTTAGCTCTTGATCTCTTGAAGGCGATCAGGTTTTCTTGGGTCGGATGCGACATGAAGAAGGAGAGGGCCCTCCGTCTCGCCCTGATGGCCAACTTGCATTCACAAGTGAACCACGGGACGGGGAGACGGTAGGGTTTTTCAGACGACCGTGGAATGGATTTCTCGGCTGCATGAATTACCACCTCCGTGAAGCTGTCCACGTGAGAATCGATATCCTCGGGGACAGCCTCATCGAAAGTGGCAAGATCACTGAAAAGCGACCAGTCAGCCCGTCTTAGAATCCACTTTGGGTGTCTGGGTGGTAGAGAAGGGATCCTCGACGATTTAATGAAGATAGGGAAGTGGTCACTTCCACATAAATCGTCGTGCACAGACCATTCAGTGTCAAGAGCGAGGGAGGGTGAACAGAGAGTCAGGTCAATCGCAGAGAGTGATCCTGTTGATGCAGTGAAGTGGGTGTTACTGCCGTTATTCAACAGGACCACATTGCGAAGCCTGATAGTGTCTTCCACCAGTGTACCTTTCTGATTGGTGCTGAGACTACCCCACAGGGGGTTGTGAGCGTTGAAATCACCAACCAATAGAAAGGGTAGAGGTAACTGGTCCATGAGATGGTCGATGGATTGCTGGGTAACGACACTATCAGGGGGGAGGTAGATGTTGCATATGTGTAGGGGGCTGGGAAAGAAAACCTTCACAGCCACGGCCTGGAGGGTGGTGGTCAGCACAACAGTCTCCGAGTGGATACTGTTGTGGACGGCCGTTGCAACTCCCCCCTGAGCTCTCTGTCCACCTGTGTGGTCGTAACGGTAGAAGTCATAGCCCTTCAGGAGTGGCTTGTCTGATGGCTTCAGGTGTGATTCCTGGAAGCAACAGACAAGGGGGCTTTTGGACGACACTAGTTGTCTGACCTCGGGTGCTCTTGTGGAGTATCCTCTCACATTCCACTGAATGATGTCTGGCATTTTGTTGGACTTAGGATTTTCCCTTCTCTTTCACCTTCTCCTTCTCCTTTCCCTTCACCGTCTGCCAGGTGTTCGGCGACGTGTCGGTAGGGTCTACCTCCATTCCATCCTTCCTGGTAGACAGGGAGGTGGACGTGGAGCTACCGGTGGTGTTGGGAAGGAAGGTGATTATTTCCCTCGCCTTCCTCGAGGTGCTGGCCTCAGCCTGCCTTCCCTTGGAAGGGTGCAGCTGGAGCGTGCGGTTTTCGTGGAGTTCAGTAATCTGTAGTTTTAACGATTCAATTTCTCTGTTCTTAGCCTCCAAATCTCTCTTCATGGCCTCGATCTCTTGCCTGTGGCGTTCCTCCATCTCCTCGTGGCGCTTGGCCTGCTCGGCGGAGAGTTGCAGTTGTTTTTCTACCATGGCCTGCAAACGAGCCGTCTCCGCCGAGACAGCCGCGCCCGAGTCCACGGCTTTGGCAAAAGATTTTGGACCGAGGCCATTCTGGGTGTTGAAGCGTTTTCTTGCTTCGAACAGAGAAATGTTTTCAATCGTCTTAATCTCCACGATTTTCCGCTCCAACTTCCACTGTGGGCAGTCGCGGGACCACACAGGGTGGGCTGCCGAGCAGTTTGCACAGTGGAAGCTGTTGCTGCACGCGTCCGTCTCGTGGTCCTCCTTGGCACACTTCCCACAGATGGGCTTCCGCTTACAATCGAAGCTGGAATGGCCGAACATCTGGCAGGTGAAGCATCGCAGAGGATTTGGAATGTGCGGTCGCACAGGCAGACGCAGGTAGCCGGCAAAGATACACTCTGGTAGTTTTGGTGTGCCGAAGGTGAGGATGAGTAATGGTGTTGGCTTCAAGACACCGGTCTTCTTACTCATCACTCGATAAACGTCAGTGACGCCTTGGCATAAAAGTTCTTTTTTCAGTTCTTCAGTCGGAAGGTCCTGAAGATCAAAACTAAAAATCGCTCCCTTTGATGTATTTAAGGACCTGTGAGCAGTCACTGTGATCGGCATGGTGTCGAAAGAAGTTGCCGCTTGCAGTTTCAGTGACTGCTCACTGTTAGCTACCTCAACTAGTAGAGTGCCATCGCGAAGGCACTTTGAACTTTTCACATCGCCTGCAAGAAGCAACAGTCCGCGCTTCTGCGCGAAGGGCGAGACAGTTCGGAAGGATTTGCCACTATCCAACTTTAGAATCAGAAAGAGTGGCTCCACACTCCTGGGAGCCACCACATCCTTTAACAAAATACTTTCCTCCATAAGAGGACGCAAGCGCTTCTTAGGATTAAGGGGGGGATTTGGGGTTTTGTTGTCCATATGAATGGAATTTAATTCGTCCCCCGGAGCCCTGCCCACCACGGAGCCCAACCAGGGGGACGTCCCACTGGGACGCCGGGGTTGTCCGGGGGATATAGTCAGGAGGCACCGGCAGTCGCGAGTGACCGCAACTGGTGGGGCCCAGCAACACCCATCGCGCCACCGGTGCCCCCCTCCTCATCCACGCGTGAAGCTTTAATACTCCAGGCGAGCCGATTGGCTGGGGGTGGATTAGCCCCCAGCCTCCTGTTTTGGGCGAAGCGGAAACTAAAGGGGTGTGTTGGGACAATTGTCTATTATAACCAGACAATTGCCCCTCAACCCCCAAGAAAATCTTTTCCGCCCGTACAGGTTACCGCGCACGGCAAACACGCAGGTAAGCGTTCTGACCTGCACAGGGGGTCGGCCGGAAGAGAAGACAGGAGTGTGTAGGATAGAGAAGAGACAGCAATAAGGTTAGGCTCGAGAACTCCCTGTGCAGGTCACCAGTCACCAGACATCGCTGGAACTTACAACGACCGATAGTCGACCAATTCGAATCCATGTTGGTAGCCGGGTCGTCAATGGGGGGAACCCCGCCGCTGTCGCAGAAGACAGACGGTGGGTTCGGGAGGTGGCAAAAGAAATGAAGTAAGAAGGGAGATGAAGAAAAGATGTTGAAATGAAAGGTGGGGAGGGAAAGACAGCCAGATCCTCCCTAGACCGAAGTCCGGGTCCCGCGACAACGACGGGGTGGGCTAGTCTTGGTCTGGACCCTCACCGACAGCCTGTCCGGCATAGGAGACCTTTCCGGGAGTAACACCTCCCGCCGGCATGGCCTGTCGGATCATCGGGCCGCGCAAACCCCTTCACCACGGTAAGGTGCTAGCCTCGAAGGGGTCTAGTATAGTGTGGACAGAAAAAGCCTAAACTTTGGGCCAAAGTTGAAGGCTTCCAGGGTGTTGTATATTATATAGGAATGCTAGACGCTGTCAAACGCTGCTTCTTGATCTAAATAAACTATAGCTAATGGCACATTTTCAAGATTTGCATATGCGATGGCGTCACAAATGATATGTATGTTGTTAAAGAAAGTGCGACCTGGAACACAGTAGCCTTGTTCATCGTCTACCACCTAAGCTAAGACGCTGCTTAATCTGTTCGATAAGACCCTAGCAATGATCTTATAATCAGCTGTTAGAAGCGAAATAGGTCTCCAGTTGTGAATCAACAATGGGTCTCCCTTTGTAGGGACCAGGGTTAGGACAGCTTTTTGCATAGATTTTGGCAGTTCGCCACACTAAAAACTGTGTGAGACAACAAGCTCGAACATGGTTTCAGCCCAAAAGAATCTATAAAATTCACAGGTTATCCCATTTGTTCCGGGCGCCCTTCCTCTGTTAAGTTGTGAGAGAGCTACTGAGAGCTCATCATTTGTGATCGGCAGTTCATTCTTGTCTCTACTTTTTCCAGAGAGGGTGGGAATGTTTACATAGAGGTCACTGACAGGTGAAGTTGGTCGGGACATAAAATGTGATTGAAAGTGATTATGAACTTTGATCCTGATTCTTCCTTCATCTGTAATTACCTTTCCTGACTCATCACGAAGTTTATCTAGTCGTTTTCTATCGCTTTTGTTTTTGAACATTTTGAGAAACTCCTTGGACAAAGTGTAACCTGTGAAAGTCACAAGGGCTTTGTTAGATGCTTTTATAGTCGTAGCCATGCCACTGTAACTTTTACGTATGTCAGAGTCGATAAGTTTTAGCATAACGTTTTCATCTGCTGTCAATATGCCTTTTGACTGAATGTATGCGGCTTGTGCTTCAAGCAAGTTAATATTTGAAGCCTTGCTTGCCTTCTTGCGGCTTCGTATCTTTGTGTTGTTATTTTGATCTCTGCTTTGAACTCATCCTAAACAGAGTTTGGATTGTGGCACGAATGCATAACATTGGTATAATAGTGTGCTATGTTCTTAACATAAGGCCAGTAGGCCATGCCTTTTATAGATTGAACATCAATAAATTTAATACAAATGGAAGCATGGTCTGAAAAGGAGGGGATAACTTCGCACGAGGTAATGCAAGAATTCAGGTAACTGCACAAATAAAACCTGTCCAGTCTGGCGCGAGGAGCATGTTGGTGTACTCCCGTGTATGTAAACCCCGGTTTGCTAGGGTGAAATCTCGCCCAGGCGTCGTGGAGATCGCACGCTTCAATTAGCGCGTTCAGGTCCATCCTGAGGGCGTTTCGGGATTCTGTGCAGTTAGCCCGGTCACGTGGTCGGATCGTCACGTTCCAATCCCCACCCAAAAGCAGGGCTTCATTGGAATCTATCGAGTCCAAATGTCGACGGATTGCATCCATCATAAAGCCTGCGTGTATCGCTGCACGGCATGTAGACGTTAAAGGAGCCCTCCGAAATTATTGTTAGAATTTATTTATTGTCGAGTATACCAATCAAAGTGACATTCCGTTTAAATTTCATTTTTAAAAAAATCTGGGGCCGAATGATCGCACATTTTCTCTTTTGCGCGAATCCCCTATACGTGACGTCACCGCAGGGACGGCTGCAGCACGCGCTCGGTCGCTCAGCCGCTTGCCGAGGCTGTGGAACGTTAGTATGCGCGATACTTTCTTGTCAGTAGGTTCTTTTTTTTTTTTTTTTTTTTTTTTTTTGGTTTAAAGGCGCGTCAACATCTAGGTCATTTTGCACCTATATGGTTTGTTCTCGTATATTATAATTTGTCCCTAATATTTATCTCATTTATGAATTTAAAAACTTTGTCTATTGATCTAGTATTATTTGCCAGTAATGTGTTTGACTGTCAATGCCTCATTGCACCGGTCGCAGCGCGGTGGGATCTTCTCCGCGGTAAATAAATACGCATGCGTCATGAGCGTGTGGCCAATTCGAAGACGGGTGAGAATCACCTCCTCCCGTCGACATGATCTGATCGACGAATCCCAGGCCTCCACAACTGGTTTTATAGTTTTAAGCTTATTATTAAGTTGTGCGTCCCACATCGTCTGGAATTTGACTTTGAAAGATTGTTTAAAATATATTTTTATATCATTATGTTGTATTCTATTGTCATCGATGTATGTTTTTTGTGTTGCAGCCTTCGCCGCCCTGTCAGCCAGCTCGTTGCCCTGTATCCCCGCGTGTCCAGGGACCCAGCAAAACACCACCCTGACGCCCCTCCCAGTGAGGGACGCCAGCAGCGAGTGAATGCCCTGGACGAGCGAGAGCGGGGAATACAGGACATTCAACGCCTGCATGGAGCTCAGCGAGTCGGAGAAAATTAAAAAATTCGTTTCACTTCGGCTCGTTTCAATATATTTAAGAGCTTGAAGTAGTGCGAAAAGTTCTGCTGTAAAAATGCTAGATCTGTCATTCAATTTAAAACCATATGTGTCATAATCAGATGTAAAAGCACTTCCGACAGCGTTGGCATCTTTCGATCCGTCGTTAAAAATATGAATAAAATTTTTAAAATCATTACACAGCTCTGCAAACCTCTTCCTGTACACTATCGGGCTTGTAAAGTTCTTGCCAAGAGAGGCCAGTCCCATTAAACATGATGGTCTCTGTACAAGCCAAGGCGCCGTTGGGGAGAACTCAATCGGGTAAACCCTCGGTGTTCTGAACGTCATTTCGGTCAGGGTCCTTCCCAGACGAATCCCCGAAGGTAACGTGGAGTTTGGCTTCGCATCGTAGATAGGTTGGAACCTGGGGTTTATCAAAGGCTGGTAAGATGGATGGGATTTCATACACATCACTTTTGATGCGTATGCCGTGAGGAGGTATTGCCTGCGGAGAGCGAGCGGTGGTTCGCCAGACTCACAGTAGAGGCTTTCCACCCGGCTGGTTCGGAGTGCGCCGGTCGCCAGCCGGATGCCTGAATTGTGGATTGTGTTCAGGGGTTTCTTGTAGCTTTCTCGTGCAGAGTCATAAATAGCACAGCCATAGTCGAGCTTGGAACGAATTAGTGCTCTGTAAATTCGTAGCATAACTGTTCTGTCTGCTCCCCATCTCGTGCCAGTTAGATATCGAATGAGCTTCATGGAGTTAGAACATTTTGTGCGAAGTTGTTTGATATGCTCCTTCCAGTTGAGTTTTTTGTCAAATACCATGCCTAGAAATTTGACTGTGTCACACACGGGTATGATTTGCGTTTGAATAATAATTTCAGGGTCCGGGCAGATGCCCCTGTGGCGTGAGAAATGTATGGAGTTGGTCTTTGTAGGCGAGAAAGTAAACCCCGTGCCATCTGCCCACCTCACTAATCTGTTAACGGCGTTCTGCACAAGGCGAGTCGCAGAAGAAAGCCTGGCTGCTTTGCAGAAAATAGCAAGGTCGTCAACATAGAGGGAGGCCGATACGGGTGATTGTATACATTTGGTGATATCATTGATTGCTATAGCAAACAATGTGACACTCAGTACCGAACCTTGAGGCACCCCGTTTTCTTGTGTAAAAGTGTCTGATAATGCATTTCCTACCCTAACTTGGAAAAGTCTTTTTGTTAAAAACTTTGTAATAAAAACCGGAAGATTTCCTTTAAAACCCCATGACGCTAGCTTAGATAAAATGTTAAAACGCCAAGTCGTGTCATATGCCTTTTCTAAGTCAAAAAAGACGGCAACCATATGTTGTTTGCACAGGAATGTGTCTTGGATGGCCGATTCAATCCTGACTAGGTGGTCCATGGTGTTTCGATGTTTCCTGAATCCAGATTGCAGGTTTTCAAGCAATTTATTTCTTTCTAGCCACCAAACAAGACGGTTGTTAATCATACGTTCCATCAGTTTGCACAGGCAGCTTGTAAGGGAAATTGGTCTGTAGCTAGATACCAATTTCTTATCCTTTCCTGGCTTGAGGATTGGAACCTGGATGGAAAGACGCCATTCTTCTGGAAAAACCTGAGATTTCCAAACTATGTTAAAAGTGTCCAGGAGGTGACCTAATGATTCTCGTGAGAGGTTTTTTAAAAACAGGTTGTGGACACGGTCATTGCCAGGCGCAGTGTTTTTGGTTGCCTTGAGGGCATGTTCCAGCTCCCACTCACTAAACGGCATGTTGTAGGTTTCTGAGTTGGAAGACGCAAACGAGAGATGCCTGCGCTCTTCCTTAACTTTGGTTTGTTGGAACGATGCCGAGTAATGGTGGGAGCTGGAAACATCTGCGAAGTGTTGGCCAATGGAGTTCGCTATTTCCATGGGATCCGTTATTATCAGTCCGTTATTAAGAATTCCGGCTATTGTGTTTGATTTGTTGCGACCGCCGATTTTGTTAACGCGGTGCCACACTTTCCCAGGAGGAGTTCTGCACGTTATGTTCGACACGTACTCCTTCCAAGAGTTCCTCTGGGAGGTCTTGAATATTTTACGGGCCTTCGCCCGCATTCTCCTAAATATTTCCAGGTTCTCCGGCGTTGGTTGCCTCGAGAAGAAACGGTGGGCTTTCTTTCTGGCTTTTTGTGCATCGGCGCATTCTTTGTTCCACCAAGGAACAGGAATACGCCGTGGTTTTGTGGAGGTTAGCGGGATGCTTTCTTCGGCTGCGTTGATAATGGTGTCAGTGATGTATTTCATTTTCGATCCCACATTATTTTCCAGGATAACATCGCTCAAGTCAGCGAGATTAGCAAAGAGCCCCCAGTTGGCCCTTCCCAGACTCCACCGAGCGGGACGATCCGCTGGTTGTTTGCCTGTTTGAAATTCTAAAAGAATAGGATAGTGGTCACTGCCACAAAGGTCACTGTGAATTACAAAATCAAACAGCGGGGCTAAAGAAGCGGAACAGATACACAGATCAATCGCAGAGGATTGTCCATTAAAAGAGTTAAAACGTGTTTTTTGTCCATTGTTTAAAATTATTAAATCATTGTCTTCAATAAAATTCTCAAGCATACGACCCCTTCCACAAACATGAGCCGTTGTGCCGCCCCACAAGGGGTTATGTGCATTGAAGTCACCCAAAAGCACGTAAGGGTGGGGCAGTTGGGACACAAGGCTCTGTAGGTTGGGGGCCGTAGCTGGCGCCCATTCTGGAAGGTAAATATTGCAGAAGGTGACTGGCTGCGGGATGTGGATTCGTATTGCTACTGCCTGGAGAGGTGTTATGAGGGGCAGCAGGCTCGAAACCACATTGTCAGAAACAATTGTTGCCACGCCTCCGCTGGCTATGTTTCTCGTGACATCGTCAAAACGATAAAAAGAATATCCGCTAAAAGTCTTTGTGTCAGTTGGTTTAAAATGCGTTTCTTGTAAAAAGATACACATGGGGTTAAAAATAGATGCTAAAACCTTAATTTCTTCCCTGTGGACATTGTAACCATTACAATTCCATTGGATAAAAGCCATTGTTAAAATTTTTGTATATTATAAAATGTTAAAATAACTATTATTATAATATCACAGAAAATTAATATCACAGGCAATTATCACAGAAAAACTATCACAGGTAAAGCTATCTCTTTGGTATTTGATTTGGTCCTTCGACCTTCGAAGGGCCCTCCAAGCTAATTCTTTGTTTTTTACTTCTAGGTTTACCGGGACGCCCCTCCGCGCTCCCGTCAACCTCCATCCCCGAGATCTCGCTCGGGGACACCAGGGATTCAAGGCTTCCGCCCTTCGCCCCCCTGGTGGGCGGAATCGCCCTCTTTGGTTTTTCCACCACACAGGGGTGGTCTGGTTTTTCAAGCTCCATTTGCTTGCTCTTATCCATTTCCTCTTTTTGCTTTTTCAGCTCTTCATTTTCTTTTCGCAGCATTTCGATCAGGTCGCTTTGCTCTTTTAGTTGCTTACTTTGTTGTTCTATTAAAAGTTTAGCCTCTTGCTGGCCTGTCAGCAGTTGAGTAAGAGCTTCTAGAACTTGTTTCATTTCTCCTCCCTCTACATGCTTCTCGGCACGTTGCGGAGCAGCCACCACTCCCGCAAAGGACCTCTGGCTCTCGAACATGCCGGAGCATCTCTTCCGAGCCTCAGGAAAGGTAAGTTTATCTTTAATTTTAATTTCAATTATTTTCTTTTCCTTTTTCCAGGCAGGACATTCCTGGGACCAGGCTGCATGGGAGTTGTGGCAGTTGCGGCAGTTGGCCTCCTGGTCGCAAGGTTTGTCCACGTGAACACCGGATTTCCCGCAGTTTGGACAGCAGAAAGGCTTTTTACAAGCTGTTTGAACGTGCCCAAACTGCTGACAGTTTCGGCAACGCATCGGGTTAGGGATGTGTGGTTTTACCGGGATCCTTATGAATCCGGCAAAAATATAGTCCGGGAGGGTGGTGCTGTTAAACGTCAGTATATGTAGTGGGGAAGGTTCGGGCTCCGTTCCATTCCTACTACGTGTCAGCAATCTCTTCACTTCTACCACCCTCTGCTCCTTAAAGGCCTTGTGAGGGGAAGAATATCGTAATTTGGGTTTTTAATTGAGTTTTAGATCGATTTGCCTTCAAAACAAACATTGGAAACTAGAAATGTCGAAAAGTCACAAGTCCCGAGCTAGCGCGCTATAATGATACGTCATACTCGGCAGACGATGGTGGGGGAATAGCGCGGCGCGGCGCGTGGAGCCGCCAGCCGGCCGGCAAGGAGCACGAGCTGGGCGATCGGGAGCGACGATTCGCCGCCATTCTACGATTTTGTTGTGCAATGTGCGATACTTTATCGCCGAATTTTAGTCTACCTTGTTAGTAGCTTACGCTGCTACTTTAGCCGATCTACAGCAGTTGAAATACTGCAACCTATAATATTATGTCAAGTGTTGGTAATCAGCGAATACTAATCGCTCATGTGATAATAAGTGACTATTACTTGAGATGAATGCCAGATGCCAATGCAACTTCTGCTGGAACCAGGCTATAAAAATGCTCTTCTTTAGTCGACAGAGCTTTTAGCTAGTGGGATCTCAACGTTTTGTGGCCGCGTTCATAATCTAAAGGTGGGGTTGAATCATACCACAATGCCCGACTGAAATACATGTCTAAGCGAATTCATTTTACCTATCAAGGCATGATTCTCCGATCAGTGTTAGCTATGCTGGACCACAATGCCAACATAGGTAGATCAGTGACAGGCGAATCGGCGCGATATTCTAAAGCTACAAAAATGGGTGCTAAGATCAAAATACGAAGAAAAGTCTAATCTTTGGCGAGAAGATTTACTGTCGTAGATATCAGATGTAGCTTTTGGCATTTCACCATTGCCATGCACTCCAGAGGACGACCATCCAGACATACCACAAAACATATCGGCTGCTCCCCGACCCTCACTTGAATCTCTGAAAAATATTCGGTTCAAGAGATTTGATTGATTGTAAATCGTTGCTAGATGAAATAAACACATTTCGAGCAGCATTTTAGTTCTTCTTGCGATATATTAGCGTTGACATGTCTGGGTCGGGACTAACCCTCTACCAATTTGACTATTAAAAGTGCACTAAGCGATGCATTATTAGTTCGTGGTGTGGATTTCTGTGGCCGGGCAACTGCTGCAGTGCGCGATTGGTGTTTTTGTGGCGAGTGCACTTCGATGCGAACAGACAATGAGTGTCACTGATGTCAGGAGAGTGATATAATAACGAGAGTGCATGGCAGAATTGACTGCATTACATATCATGCATCTTTTGAGAATGTAGTTATCAACGCCGATGCACTGCCCACTGCAAGACATCACATGATGCTGAGTGCACCATCTGATGAATATCATTCATAAATATCTCAAATCAACGAACAATCGCTTGTGGCGACACGTTGCCTATAAACAATTCGTGTATTGGATGAATTCATGGTTGACTCTAGGAAAGAACAATAGAAAAGTTATTCCGTCGTGTGTTGTAAAAACTGTTAGGGGTGAGTTTGCGGAGCAAGACGACAAGTTGTACACAGGATTTAAACACTCGGCGTTAGCTAATCCACAATATTTCGACTAACTTTCCAGGTAAGGGTACCGATAGATTGTTTTCATGGTTGGTTTTTGTAGTTACTACTTGTATCACCGTGTTAAATCGCTCATTATTTCTTGGGAAAATTTTTAATTCATGTTTTAACTTATTATTGACCCTCTTGATGATTCGATGTATCAATACAAGTAAACTGAAAGCATCGAAGTCGACTAAATTCGATGTAGGGGGGTTTAAGAAAGGTAAAGGCTATGCGTATGGCTGGCGCGGCAATCTTTCTACAGCGAATATGACGTCACAGCAGAGTCCGCGCGGCGTCTGAGGCAGACACCGCGCGCGGAGGAACAGATGGGCTAGAGCCATTTTTCTTATCTCGTTGCGGGCTAGCAGATATGTGAACCCCACCTTCCCCTCACACGGCCTTTAAGCTCTTCGAGGATCTCCGCCTCACTCAACTCCTTAAGGTCATGGCTGTAAACCACACCCCTACTAGAGTTAAGGGTTCTGTGAGGTTTAATTTCTACTGGGTATGTCCCCAGGAGCTTGAGAGCGAGCGCCTTCTTTGATTGCTCTTCGTTGAGCACTTCAATTAGTAGTGAGCCGTCTCGCAGGCGGCTCACGGATTTCAGGTTTCCAATATCTTGAATGAGGAATGAATTTAATTTGAAAGGTGATACACGCAGGAAAGAAATATTTTCTTGAGTGCAGGCAATGACAAGAAAAGATTGGTAGGGGTTGCGAAACGCCGTTTTATTTGACTGAAGGTCTGTTATTTTTATACGTTGTTCGAAAAGACTTGGTGGTGGAGTAGTTGAATGATTTGGGGGGGGATTTCTTGATTGTTTCCATGAAATATTTGGGGACAACCCACCCTTCGTGCCTGCAATGGGGACTCAACTAACCCCATGGGGTACTACCCCATGGGGCCTTGTAAACAAAACCGGGTCCCCCCCATCGGGCAGCTAGACATAACAACATCACTCGATGAAGGGGAGCCGGTTAATGATTTCCTTTAGATCAGGCTTGAGCGGGAAATTGCAAATTTTACGTCCGGACGCTCCCGGGCGCAATCGACCTTTTCCCCGGGCGGAAGGCACCGACCTTGTCTCTCCGGCACCCCCGCCCGGCTAGTGCAGCCGACGCTACCCGTTCGCGAGCCCAAGCGGCGTCATCCAATTAACGAAACAAACTCATATCCGTATGATTGCAGGTGTCGTCAACGAGGGGAGTTCAGGTGCGCCCAGGAAGCCGGCCAGAAAGATAAGAATAAGAATTGTGGGAAAAAGAGAAAGAGACAAGAATAACACGAGAGCTCCCTGGGCACACCCCAGTCACCAGCTGTCTGGCTCTCACACCGACTGGTAAGTATTCCGAGGACCGAAAGAAAAACCATTATAATTGCCAAGTCTTCATAAGGGAGGGAGCCACGCCGCTGTCGCAGAAGACAGACGGAGGCATCGGGAGGTGGCAAGAAATGAAACAAGAAG
Organism: Nemurella pictetii; assembly: GCA_921293315.2. NCBI lineage: Eukaryota > Metazoa > Arthropoda > Insecta > Plecoptera > Nemouridae > Nemurella > Nemurella pictetii. The sequence continues at coordinate 4,222,121 of OV121116.1, read as the reverse complement.
ATAGAGGAAGAGAAGGTGTTGAAAGGAAGATAGGAGAGAAAAAGATGGCACAGGTCCTCCCTCGGCCAAGGTCCGCGTCCCGCGACAGCGACGGGGCAGGACTATTCTTAGCCTGGTCCTCACCGGGAGCCTGTCAAGGGTTCCCGGATCACTGGACCAGTTTCACCCCCTCACCACGGTGAGGTGATAGTCCTCGAGGGGGTCAGTAGGTTCTTTTTTTTTGTCTTGTGTATCAGTAATACACTCGCCTTCCTGACACTACGCTGGTATTTGGGTTGGCTCTTTACAGCAGTTGCCACAAGTGCACCCAACGTATTTCCTGCCCTTCCCTGAAATGTTTCGTCTCTCCTTCTTTCTTCGGCAAGCCTCAAAACATTTTCAGTCATTTCACTTTGAGTGAACTCGGATCCAAACTTTATGGACGCCCTGCCATATTCACGCTGATAGATTTATGCGATCGCGAGCGCTCGAGGGCTGGCACTAGACTAGCAGACTCGGCTTGCGGCTACGCACCCGTCCCTGCGTTGACGTCACGCAAGAGGCTTCGCGCCAAAGAGAAAATGTGCAATCATTTGGCCCCAGATTTTTTTAAAAATAAAATTTAAACGGAATATCACTTTGATTGGTATACTCGACTATATATAAATTCTAATAATCATTTCGGAGGGCTCCTTTAACAAAATGGCACATACGTCCGAGCGTCTGGAAAGAGAGGGACTGTGCGTGGCCAGGGAACAGAACGGTGTGTTGTGGTTGCACTTGAAGTGAGCTGAGAACGTCTTTACGCACAGCGATTGTTGTTCCCGAGTTTTTCTGTGTAGCTGGATTGACAAAGAATGAGAGGTCTGATAACTCAAAAGATTTTGGCTCACACGCAAGGTTTGTTTCTTGCAAAAGAACAATGTTAGCACGTAATCTCTTGAGGAAAACTGATAGCATTGTCTGTTTGGTGTCTGCAACCAGTCCTCTGATATTTAAAGATAACACCACCGGAGCAACCGCCATATTGTTTTGTTATTTTACTTTTTATTTTACTTTACCGGGGGGTCTTCTTTTTGGGCCAATTGACGCACACTTTTCGCACTGACTTGATAGTACGTTCAAGTCTTCTCTTTAGGTTGTAAGTCCTAGCGTGATTCAAAGCAGAAGTTAGCATTACTATAAGGCCGTCGGCGTCGGTGGTGTAATCGACTGCTGCGAGCGCTGGTCGCTTCATTCCCCGAGACATTTTCAAGAATTCTTCGCGTTGGCTCGGTAAGATGACGTATGAGTCATCAAGCATGGATACCATCGCACTAATTGATGTCTCATCGCGAGCTAGTTGATCTTTTCGATGTGATGACGTGGAAGAGTCATATTTTGAATCATTTTCGGAATAGTTGTTGGAATCCAATTCATCGTCAGCAATAGCATTTGGTTTCGTTTTTCTCAGAGGAGGATAATCAGCATCATCATCAGCATTGCTAAGCTGCGTCCTGTTTTCGTTAGGCTGAGTGGCGTCGTCAACTGGGGGGACCGCTTCAACCAAAGAAGTGGCCAGCGGGCCACGTCGTTTCGTGAGCGTGAGCGGCGGGAAGCCGTCTTCGTCACTCTGAAAGATTACGGCTATCTCGTCCGTGGTCGGGGCGTTGTGAGTGCCACGACGATCTTCCAGAATGCGGAGACTGACTTCCCTGACGGGCTGGCCTGGCTCCTCCTCCCACTCTGCCAGGGTCTTGAGTCCGACCGCGAACGGGTTCACGGCGCGTACGACGGCGTCCAACTCCGTCATCAATGCCGCGTCACACTTGGCATTCTCGCGTCTGTCGCCGCGATGCTGACGCGCCTGGCGGGCGTCCTAGTAGAACAGGTGGGCGTACTTTGGACTGTCTGTGACACGCGAAACGTTGGCGACTCGGTGCATAATGGACACGTGCAGCCGGAAGCAGTACGTCCCGCGGCCCGCCAGCCGGTCCAAGTTGGCGCCGACAGACGCGAAAGAGAGAGCGCTGTTGAACTCCCTGATGTTCGCCTGGAAGTTGGCCGCTCGGGGGTCTTTGTCCTGGGGCGGGGAGGTGAAGAGCTTGACAAACAGGAGAGGCAGAGGTGCCAAGGGTGGCAGCAACACCTTGCCCTTGTGGCAGCACACCCGGAACTTGCTGTCCCACGGTACCTCCCCGGGGAAGTGCCTGGCGTTGCACAGCTCGCACTGCACCGACATCGCCCCGCATAGGAACGCCTCCACCGAGCGCACGTCCTGCGAGAAGGCCGCGAGGTGTGTGCGCACCAGGCCTGTAGGCGCCAGGACCGCGGGGGGATTTGTCGGAGCCGAGGGGGCTTGCTGCACTTCTGTATCATCATCAAAAGGGCTTCAAAAGGGCTAAAATTCTCCCATTATTTAAGAAGGGTCCAAAAAATGATGCTGCTAACTACAGGCCGGTTTCAATCCTTCCAGTCTTTTCAAAAATACTAGAGCGAGTTTTCTTTAAGCGTATGTCGTCATTCTTTACGCAAAATAAAGTATTATCTGAAAGCCAGTTTGGGTTCCAAAGAGGGAAATCAACAACTCAAGCTGTGAACCACTTAGTTCACTTGATCTTAAAGGCTCTGGATAGCAACTATGTCACCATTGGGTTATCATGTGACTTATCAAAGGCATTCGATTGTGTTGATCATAAAATCCTGCTGAGGAAACTCTATACTTGCGGCATCCGTGGGGTAGCGAATCTATGGGTCAAATCCTATCTTCATGATCGCCAGCAATTGGTAGAATTAACGGATAATTCATCGGGAGAAAAAGCATATTCGTCGTGGTCCGTTATGAAAATAGGTGTGCCCCAAGGCTCAATTTTGGGCCCTTTACTTTTTTTAGTCTATATAAATGACCTCCCCGAATATTTGGATCCAACGGATCTCATCATGTTTGCCGATGACACAACGGCGTTTGTGAAGGAACATAATAGGACGGACCTAAAAAGCAGTGGTGAATTAGTATTGAATAGATTATTACATTGGTTCGGGGTAAACAAATTGCTCCTAAATGTGACCAAATCTAATGTTATTCAGTTTAAAACTAAAAAACTATCAGATGATGTAACAATTGACGTTGAGGGTCAACATATAAAGACTGTGAAACAAGCGAAATTCCTTGGACTTATCCTAGATGAGCATTTTAAATGGAACCAGCACGAAAAATACCTGTGCAAAAAACTGCGCACTTCATGCTGTGCGCTCTTTAAGTTAAAAGACATGATCACAAAAACTAAACTAAAAGAAGTCTATTATGCATACTTTCACTCCAATGCGTCGTATGGGATAACTGCATGGGGTAATTTTTTTTTTTTTTTTTGAAATGATTATTTATTTGATCATAGGATTACAAAAAGAAGATACAAATATATAGATACAAATAAATACCCACATAAGCAGCGCTTGTGAATAAATGAACAGTTTTAACAATAATATATACATACTAGGGGCTCTATCAAATAAGTACCAATCATAAAAATAAATGCAAATAAAATAAATAAGTACCAATCAGTACAGTGTTCAGACAATATTTACAGATTTTGAAGCATGCAAAATTTTTATGCAAAATTATTACATTAAGTAAATAATTTACTTTATTATAAAGTTGCTGAGCCTTAGTGCGGAAATTTTGTTTATTCGCGGAACATTGTTTTTAGTGTTTAGAAGTTAATAGAAATTATAGTTTAGAGATGACTAGGAAATCGGCTTTGAGATCGTTTTGAAGAGAGTCGAGATTTGGAGTCCATTTTTTAATTGTGCTTTTAAATTTTTTATACGTGCTTATTTTTCTTATTTCTAAAGGGAGTTTATTAAATAGCTTCGGTCCGAGATAATCAGCTTGTCGTTGCCCGAGGGTGGAAAATTTTGCCGGTTTTTTTAGCTTTTCCAGTCTTATTGCTCTGGTTTCTCGAGGATTTTGTATATAGCCTAAATTGTTTCTATATGTGAAGGTAAGCAAAGATTCAAGGAATAATTGATTGACGTTTTTTAGTTTAGATTTCTGATATAGTAATTTTGTATTGTAAAGCCTAGGGAGATTGCACATTGTTTTGATGATTAAATTTTGACCTGTATTCAGTTTTTCGATGTGACTTTTGTTGGCACCGCCCCATGCAAGGATTGCATATGAAATGGTGGACTGAACCAAGGCATAGTACACCAATTTAATGTTTTTAAAATTTAAGATTGGCCTCAGTTTATAAAATTTGTAGCACAGACTTCTTAATTTTCCCGAAGTGTAATTAAGCTGTGTTTTCCAGTTCAAATGATTGTCAATCATGACTCCCAGGTATTTAGTTACCTCAACATTTTTTATCGGTTGGCAAGAGCATATCTGTTTACCGTCAATGAAGTCAATGGCGCAATTTTGGACGTGTATTTTTATTTTCATATTCTTAAGAGTTGGATTTTCATAGCACGAAAAGGGAATGAATACTGTTTTGTCCAGATTTAGTGTTAGTAGGTTATTATTTAGCCAGTTGTAAACAAGTTTAATCCCAGTTTCAGTTTCTTCAGCAAGTTTATCCCATGTGTCTGCTTGAAATACAACTGCTGTGTCATCTGCGTATGATATTAATTTACCATTGATTTTATTTTCAAATATATCATTTATGTAGGCAATAAAGAGTATCGGGCCCAGGATTGTCCCTTGGGGTACCCCGTATACGATTTTCCTTGGGTCACTCACACCTTCTTTAATTTTCACATATTGTGTTCGATTCGAGAGATAACTTTTGAAAATGTCATTTGATTTTCCCCTTATTCCATAGCAATCTAACTTGATAAGCAGAGTGGCGTGGTCTACTGTGTCGAAGGCTTTAGCCAGATCGAGAAACACCGCAAGAGTTTTCCTTGATTTGTCTAGGTTTTCGCTTATTTCAGATGTAAGTGAGTAGATTGCATCTTGGGTGCTTTTCCCTTCTCTAAAACCAAACTGAGAGCATGAGAGGACTTTGTGTTTTTCTAAAAAATTTGTAAGCCTATGTTTTAGGCATTTTTCGAAAATTTTTGCGAAATTTTTTATTAGACTAATGGGCCTGTAGTTTTGACATCTGTTTCTTTCTTGTGATTTATATATGGGTTTGATTACAGCAGTCTTCAAAGAATCAGGGAATACCCCCTTTTGTAGACACGAGTTAAATATCATGGTAATTGGCGTCAAGATGTGCTGTTTTATTTTCTTTATTAGTTTGGTAGGGACCCCATCGATTCCACAAGCAGTATTATTTTTTAGTTCGGTTATGTACTTGGAAACTTCAATTTCTGTTATACCCTCTAATTCCATCGTGTCTTCAATTCTTCTCGTATAACTATCTGTTTTGACATGTGTTTGTTTAATTTTGTTTGCTAAATTGCAACCTACGTCGGTGAAGTAGTTTACGAAGCAGTTTGCAATATCTTTAGGTGCGGTGAGGGTCGTTTTACTATCTTTTATAATTTCATTTATAGTTTGTGGGTTTGATGGACTAGTTTTACTGTCAGTTACTTCATTAAGTAACTTCCAAAATTTATTTATGTTATTTTGTGTTTCTCTAAATTTCTCTCTGTAGTGGTTAATCTTTGCGTGATTTAAAAGTGATGTTAAGTAGTTCCTATATAGCTTAAACCTTTTAATGAATTCCAAATTTGGGGGAAGATTATTTGATTTACGATAAATACCATCTCGTTTTATTTCCTTGCTCATTGCGTCCCTTTTTCGAATAGATGCTATTAGTCCGCTAGTAATCCACGGTTTTAGTTTCCTGTTTTTCGCATTTGTCTTTTTTTTAATCAGCCTGGAAGATGCTACCATAATACTTTCAATCTTCTTTTCAAAAGTTTCCCAAGCCTTTTCCGGGTCATTATCACAATTCATCAGTACATCGTCCCAGTTGATAATTTCTATCGATGTCAAAGCCTTTTCGTAATTAATTACATTTGTATATACTATCTCTTGCGTTCGTTCTTTACAGTAATTAATGTTTTGGTTTGGGGTGGAATAGCCCCACGAGAGAGCAACGGCAAAGTGATCGGTAACAGCGGTCTCTAGAATGACTGGGATAATATATGAGGTATTTTTAGTGTTCAAATAAATGTGATCGATGCAGCTGCTCGTCTCCGCCGTCGTCCTCGTCGGACCATTGATACATGATAGAAAACCATTTGATGCTAGGGTCCCTTTGTACATGTCAAAGTACCTACAATTCAGAGAAATGCCCTGCTCAATAATATTAATGTTTGTGTCACCAATTAATAACCTATGCTTACTCTTTAATGTTTGTAGATAGTGGTCCAGTTCATTGACAAAAATATTAGCGTTTGTGCTTGGTGACCTATATACTGCAACGATGTCTATGACTTCCTTGTTTGATTTCAGTTCAAGCGTTAGCTTGGCTGCATTTGCATTTGTAATCTCTTCGATTGGTTTACAAATATGCTTACAACATCTTTCACCATGTACGTAAATACTGATACCATCAGCCTTAGAGTGTTTTGAGATCATGCTGTATTCCAGATATCCCGGTATACTGACCCGACTCCCAGCATTATTTACATGTGTTTCTGAGAAAACTAGAACATCAAATTCAAATTTAAGTTCATTGAGGACAGTAAGAATTTCATCGCAGTTTTTTCTTAAGCTCCTAACATTTAGGTGAAATATCCTAAAATCATTATTGGAACTTATACCGTATAAGTCATTGATGTCATTAATATCTGTACACGTTATAGTATTTATGTCTAACTGATCTTCCATACAAACAGCAAAAAGAAGGTTTAAGCCGAGCTTTATTCTGTTACTCTTTTGGTACGTCGCTGGCTTTCTTAATGCAAATTGTAGGTGATGCTTCTGTTTTTTTTATGAAAATTTTACCTCCCCGTGTCCACTGAAATTTGTATCCTATCGTCTTCGTACTCCTAGCCAGCCAGTACAAATGTTTGTTTTCTTTCGTTAAATGTTCGTTAACAAAGATTTTTGATTCCGCGTCTTTCCTGATTCCAATATTTTCTGCTAAAAGTGTTCTTCTTCCTCTCTTCTTTTTCAAGATTTCTTCCTTGCTTTGCCTCGAATAAAACTTGGCAACTATAGGAGGTGGTCTATTTGAATTCCTATTTTGCTTCAGCCGGTGACAAAACTCGATGTCCTGAGCTGATACGTTACTGCACCCTAGTACGGTAGCGATCTCGGTCACGATTTCATACGTATTTTCTTCCTCTTCCACCGGGATGCCTTGAAATTCTAAGTTGTAGTTTTTAGAATATTGCTCAAGCTGGTTTACCTGATCGTGTAGATCGTCGTTTTTTTGCTTGATTTCGTTGTTTTCGTTTTTGTACCGTCGGATTTCTGCGAGTAGATCTTCAATTTGACGCCCATTAGCCTTATTTTCCGCAATAAGGGAAGCGTTTGCTTTGGCCTGCTCGCAGAAGGCCTTGTTTAAATCTTGCAGTGAACTCAAAATAAGCCGGATCGATGGGTCAATCGCCTGTTGGTTTAGAACGCTGTTGATTTGCGTTATGTTGTTTTGTATGCGGCCATTGCTGATTGCGTCATCGACGCGATCGTCCGGAGGAGGCGTTGGCGGATCGCTGCCCGAGTTTGATCTTGTATTTATTTTTCCCAGCTTTTGCACTATTTTAGGAGGCATCACGATATTTCCGGCGGTGAAGCACTGCCTACCCCACAACCACGTTTGTCACCGGTAACTTTACACAGCTTACAGTCACTAGAAAATACTGTTTTAGGCGGAGCTCGTAACTCATGGCACTACTCGGCAGCCATCTTGAAAAAAGCCTTCCTGTCCAACATTGAAAAGGGCTTTTCAACTTCAAAAAGTCGCAATTAGAATACTGACAAAATCCAAGAAAAGAAAATCTTGTAGGAAATTATTCATTCGCGAGAATATACTGACCATACCAAGCGTGTTTATTTTAGAATCACTGACATTTATTTTTAAAGATAAGCACCTCCTGACGAAACATTCTGATGAACATACTCATAGTACCAGGAATTGTACAAAATTGTGCCTTCCCAAACATAGACTTAATTGCTTGGAAAACAATGTTTTTTATCAAGGAATTAAACTTTTTAACAACCTTCCGACCAATATTGTATCATTAGATGTTTTAAGATTTAAAGGTACAATCAAGAAATTGCTACTGTTTAAAGCTTTTTATACTGTTGACGAATTTTATAAAATGGATCGAAACGAATGGACAAAGTAGTGATTACTGCATGGTATTAAGTATTTTAAAAAGTATAAAAATTGTAATATTGATTATTTTTAGATTGTTTGGTTAGTAATCTAATGGTATAATACTTCTTCAATTGTTATTTTTAACTGGACGAGTCCATATCCTTTTTACGTTCATGATAATGTAATGTAATGACTTGTGATTCAAGGACAAATAAAATACATACATACATCCACCAGGGGAAAGACGGCGGGAGCTGGGGGTGGCTGCCCACTGGCTGGATGGCCTCAAGCCGGCGTCGGGTCGCCGTGACTTCCCTGGAGTCCCTGGTTTGCGAGGCCTTCGCGGCAAAGCGGCTCTGCCGTTGACTATCGGTCTTAGCGAAAAGCACAGAAGTTTTTTGTGCCAGATTCGCGGCTAGCCGGGCCTCCCGCTCGTCCAGTGTTTCCAGCCATTTACCCCGGCGTGTGCGCTGAGCCTTGTCAGCCAGCCGATTAGCACGCTGCCCTTCGCTTTCCTGCGACAAACTCTGATGGTTGAGCAGCCGCTCAAGCGGCTCGAGTGAGCCGCACCTCCTCCAGCTCCTCAGCCTTGCGGCGCCGGTAGTTGGCTGCTTGAGCCGCCGACCGGCGCAGGTCTCGCTCGTCCGCCTCGGGCACGGAGCACGCCAGCTGCCCCGCCGCGGAGGTCTCTTGCTCAGACTCGAGCTGCTCCAGCTCGTCTGCCTGCGGACGCCCGCCCGCCTGGCGCAAGCTGAACCGCAGCCGCTTCTTAGGTGGCATCCCAAAAACGAAATAATTTGGGACTCGAAATAAAACCAGCTGGGGCCAAAGAAAAACATATAAAAGTGTTTAGAAGCAACCGATTCGTAAACAAAAGTGCATCGAAAAATCTGTTAAAAAGCTAATTTCATATGTGCAGAGAAGCACTTACTAAAAAAGAAGGTTAAGCTAATAAAAAAAATACACGTGCTCCTCAGCACCGGATTCTTAGTTTTTTATTTAGTATACAGAAAAACTTGGTAATAATAAATACGTGCAGAGATGCACTGTGAAAAAACTGAAGAATATAAATAAAAAGAAATAAACGGGCTTCTCGGCACCGGATTCTTAGTTTTGAATTAAGTAATATAGAAAAACTTGGTAAAAATAAATACGTGCAGAGATGCACTGTGAAAAACCTGAAGAATATTAATAAAAAGAAATAAACGGGCTTCTCGGCACCGGATTCTTGCTCAAAAGATGTGCAAAGAAGCACTGCAAGTACAGTTGGCGTTCAACAACTTTGGTATACAACAACCCCAGATGCAATAGAATGTTTTAAATTCACGGCGATGAGAGCAGAGAGGAAACAGATGTTGTCGTCTCGAAGTTTACCAGTGAAGTGAGCTTGCGCGGGTGGGTCGATGGTAATAAACAGTCAAGGTCCGGGACCCCAAAACACACAGCACAGCGCTCCTCTAGCAGCCAGCAACGCAACGCTACGCAACGCAACGCAACGCAACGCAACGCAACGCAACGCAACGCAACGCCGAAATGCAACGCTTTGCAGTTTTGTTTTATGTTTCTAATACTCGATGTTTATCACCAGTTGCTCAATCACAGACTTCCCTGAAATGCAGCTGGCTGTTGCGCGCCCCTCTCTCAATGATGTATCATATGATGTCTCTCAATGATGTATCATATGATGTCTCTCAATGATGTATCATAAAATGCACGCGATCGAATCGTGTGTTTGTCCAGAAAGTCTTGCCAGATGCTCGTTTTTTCTACTGGTGGAAGTAGGTCACATGGCCCAAGATCGCTAAACGTTTCCACAAGAGAGAGCCAATATTTAGATCAGTTGTCGATGCAAGCAAGTCGGATGCAACTTTTTAGCAGAATGAGAGTGTGCAATAGAATTGAATCATCACTGGGCAATCAGTCTGTATATTTTTTGTGCACTTCTTGTTTTTAATCAAGGGTCAAATATGAGCCAAATATCACAACTGTTAACACAAATTTTACTTCACACTAATGTTATGGTGTACCTTCCTTTTTTTTATTTTTATTTCACCACTGTACGCGAACTTGAACGTAGTTATCACCACCAGTTGTTTTTGGGATTCTTAAAAAAAAGGAGGATTTTTAATCACCATAGAAAACTGTCTTTATTACTGATTTAGAACCATTAAAGGAAGATCACATGTTTACAGGAAGCAGATCAGAAATTGTCAAAAAACCGTGATTTTCGGCGTGTAGTTGCGCATATTACACGGTAAGTTTTCTTGGTCATTGCTATACAGATTTGTTGATTTTGTGCCGGCCCATCTGCCCTCTTCGGAGAATGACCCTCAGCTGGCTCTCGAAACTGCTTGCTCCGGGATCCTCCGAACACAGCGCTATGTCTAGCAGCCAGCATTAAACGCAAAAGGGCAAATTTTTATGATGCCGATACCATGCTACCATCTGGCACATACTGACACTAAACCACAAATGCCATAATAGGCCCCCCAGAATAAGAGCCCATTTTGGCCAAATCGAGGCAAGACCCAAACAGGCCTAATTTTGGGCTGGCTAATTTTAAATCATGGATTTATAATGTAAATAGACGCTTCTATGCGGGTAAAAATTTTCAATCCTTTAAGTCCAAATTTGGTGGGTAAACCTCCCTCCCCCCCCCCCCTCCCCAAAAAAAGGGCCCATTTTTGCCGAACCATAGCAAGACCCCATCAGTGAGGTGTAGAATGTTGGATCGAGTTCGTTTTCAAAGTTTCAATAATTGCTAAGTGTAGAGTCGCATGTTTTTGTTTTTGTAAACAGACCCCCCCTAAAAGGGCCCAATTTTGGGCTGGCGGATTTAAAATTATAGTTTTGAATAAAAAATGAACACTTTTACACGGGTACAAATTTTCAATTCTATGTGTCCAAATTTGACGGGTGAACCCCCCCAAAAAAGGGCCCATTTTGGCCAAACCGAAGCGAACCCCCATCAGTGAGTTGTAGATTGTGTGATAAAGTGCGTTTCCAGAATTTCATAAAGTTAGGAAAATAATTGCCAAGTGTAATCGCAAGTTTTTTTGTCTGCTAAATGACCCCCTCAAAAGGGCCCAATTTTGGGCTGGCTGGTTTGAAAATTTCAATTTGAATTGAAAATGGTCGCTTCTACACGGGTTAAAATTTTCAATTCTCCAAGTCCAAATTTGATAGGTGAATCCCCCCAAAAAAGGGCCCATTTTGGTCAAACTACAGCGAGACCCCCTCGTTGCACCTAATTATGGTGTATCGAGTGCGTTTCCAAAATTTCATAAGAATAGGATGGTAACTTTAGGCGTGCATAGACATGTCTGAAAGTGGTGAAAACACACCGAACCACAGGGATAATATTAGTATAGGGATTTCTATTTGAATAGTCATTAATGCAATAAAATGCATGGTTCATTAGGTAGTCTTTTATTTTACATTTGTATAAGTCCCTACTTACATCTAGAGTTTTGAGATGGTTCGGGAGACCGTAGTATATATGGGCTTCGATTCTAGAGGGGTCTCTAGCTGTCACTTTGAGGCGGCTCATTGGTGGATGTATGTCATCACGGGACCTTGTGTTCTTCTCATGGATAATACAAATTCTTGACAAGTGTCTTGGATTGTCCTTCACAAAAAAAGAGTAATATGTTTAGGAGGTACAAGCATGGTCACGTTAGAATCTGTTTCCTTACGAATATTTTCTTGCATGACACCTTTCTTCCCGCTCTCTGTATAATGCGTAGCGCTCATTTCTGCTTCCTAAAAATTCGTTCTGCAAATGTTCACCCTCCCCACAAAACAATGCCATATTTAACTAGAGATTGAATGTTTGCGAAGAACGCGATTCTTCGCGTCGCCTCATTATTAAATCTGGATACTACTCTTGGTGCGTAGCAGGCCGAACTGAGCTTTTTTTCTAAGTCTATCAGGTGTGGTTTCCACTTCAGCTTATAATCTATTGTAAATCTCAGAAATTTGCTGTTCTCTACTATTTCCATTTCCTGGCACTCCAGCTGTTTCCCTATCGTGTGGAATGTCATTATTTGGGCTTTGTCTTCGTTTGATTTTAGCTCATTAGCAGATAAAAAGTTGTTAATGCATTCGGAGACTTCGGTAGGGTTTGTGATGAGCTCATTTCTGTTGCTACCGTGCACCACGACACTCGTGTATTACTGGAGCCAGTATGCTCCCTTGCGGTAATCCGGTTTTAACTGTTTCCCACTCTGACCTGTAGGTGTCGTCATCGATTGTTACCCTTTGCTTCCTGTTTGTGATGTAAGACTTTCTGCACGTGCAGTGTTGAGTTGTGCACGTGGTTGTGCAACAACATCTGATCACATTTAGAAGATGCTGCGGTGCAGGGGCCTGGGTTGTTGGAATTGGTACCATCTTAGGATTTTTAATGGTCCATTCCCATTCTACATGATTGAGGACTTCTCCTGTCCATATCTGTACCCATTGAGAAAAGGTATACAAAGTATGTGGGGTTTTTCCTTATATTTTAAAGAAACAATTCTGATCTCTATTTCCAACACTGCGCAAGTGCGGGCGGAGAGTCTTCCTCCAACAAAGTCGGCTACACGAGAACACAGTTCACGTGTATATTACCAAGTAAGACGTGCTGTTGCGCATGGGCTTGATTGTTCATCTGCATGTAGAGATTGCAAAGGCACCAAATGCGGTAATGCCCCCACGACCCGAGCAGACATCGAAGAGGATGTTGATGGAGACCTCGATGTCGACGACTTTGAGTAAAAATGGTTCATTCGTCTAACCAGGTAACTGTCAACGGAAACGATACTTAATCTTGTTCTGTCTCCATAACTGTGCACTTTCATCGTGTGGTACCATATAATTTCGAAATATCGGGTGCTTTTTCGATGCTATGGTACGTTCCCATTTGACAGATTCACTTTCAAGTTTTACCACTTTAACCACGTCCACGTGTACGTTTAACCACGTTCAGCAGGTACACGATCACGCTATACTGCGTTTTATGTAAGATAACAGTTATTTACCTGTGTCTGATGCTACTAAAGAACTGTGCCATATTTGTGTAAATATGTGTTCTGTATCTCTCAACGAGTCGTTTGATATGTCACATGGCATACTTGTAGCCAGAATCTACGTTGACCTTTGACCTGGTCAGCTATGACCTTTGACAACGACTTTTATTTTGGCCTTTATTAATTATTTATTTACTAACGTGATTTGTGGTCATAACTTGTAGCTTTCGAGACATTGTTTTTTTTTCAAAAAAATTCCCTTTGACCTGATGCTGACACACAGTGACCTGACGTCCAATTTGTTTGAATTATTTTTTATTTGGTTTATTAAAGTATTGGCTTTATTTAAAAGCCCTATACAGTTTTCGATTTGAACCCTGGTTTCCGAGATTATTTATTTTTGTTGTTGAAAAAACCTGATTATTGAACTTTGACCCCGAATTTCTCGAAAACTGTGAGTACGATTTTGGACGATTTTGAGTATTTTGTTCAGCGTATTTTTCTGAGTGGGATCCGTCAATAAAACGCTTTGTTGCAATTTTTCCAAATCGACCCCTTTTTTAAGCTAGAATGACTATAGAACTTAAAACAGTCGCAAATTCGGAAATTGCCAAACCGTTATTGAGTAGTTTTTTGCAGGGAGTAGTCATTCGGTCAAAGTATTCCTTCTCTACAATGGACATGTGCGGCAAACAAATTGCCGAAATTTTTGTTTTGCCACATTTAAGACGGAAACGGTCGAAATTTTGCATGCTTACTTCATTTGTGCTCCGACTAAAGTCATAAACATTAAAAAAAAAGTCATAACATTATAGTTATCATACACAAATGAGGAATGTGTCCACAATGGACCCTGTTAGCTGTTAGCTTATTGTGAAAGCATAGAGTAAGTAAATGAATTTTCCACAGAACAGCTAACCAAACCAATGTACGTAACACATTGAGGGCACATGTGGTGAATTTCTGCAGGAGATAATTTTGAAAATGTTTTTTCAAGTAAATAGTTGCTAACCGGAAGCATTTCTGCTTCTGAAAAAATATTAATTATAAACTTAAAATATTAATTGCAGCAGAATCTGTGATTTTGTGCCTTAAGTTTGGCACTGTCAGAAGATTCAGCTTAATTAATGTAGGCATTGGCATAGCTGTGTACGGGTTGCACGTTTCAGAAATATTTGATTCCTGAGGAATTTCCTCGTCATCAGTTGCAACGGATTCGAACCCATAGTCCGAAAGAGCGGAACTGCAATCAGGGGATTCGCTAATTTACTTACTCTATGCTATAACACATTCATCGAGACCTGTATCACACTCGTTCGACACCACAAAACTTGCAGGAGCACTAGCACTTGATGCTGAGGAGGTAGCGACCTCTTCTTCTTGTGTTTCATTATTCAAAATAGAGTCATCAGAACTGAAATCTTTATATGTCACACAGTCCCGGTCACTTGCCGCCTGGCTTCTACTGGATGAATTCTGTACTATAAGAACTTCCTAATTTAAAAATTTTTAATAGACTATTAGATATAAGTTTGTAAGCATACCATCATTAGCAGCATATTATGTCATATTATCATAATTTATTATTTTATGTTACCTTACTTTTTCCATCTACTTTGGAGGTTTTGGAGGTTGAACTTTGTTTTCTGCTAGCATGTACTTCTTATATCTTTGAAGTTTTGTACGGTTATAGTAGATGGTTGCTCGGTTTTGCTCTGATTTGAAGAGGTTCGTGGTCCTAGAAACCAGTGTTCTCGACGTTTCGACAGCGCACGGTCCGCCATCTTCAGGAGTAGGGGAGGAGGGGTCTAGTTGTCTCAAAATCTATCTACATGGCCATATCTTCTAGAAAAATGAAGTAACACTTATATACTATTTTTTTTTATTGAAAAATACACATTTGGTTATAATTTAATTTTTTTCCCGATTTATTATACCATCAGTTGAAATGCTACGTCTACTAGTAGACCAATAAATGATTGAGACTTTTTACCCCACATGTGGGTCAAGTTGTCTCACATACTGAGGCTAGTTGTCTCAACAAGAAATGTTGTCTTGTGGTCATGTAATGCATCTAATTTTAATAGATTATATTTGGCAGGTCATGAAAATTGTCATTGAACAGATATTGGAAGATAACAATGGTCAAATAAACAAAATAATAAAATATTGTTGCAGTCAAAAAAGGCTGCAAACTATTCACTGCACTCAAAACATGTAAAACTATTGCCGCCACTGCGTTGTGAGCAACCTTTGTGAGACCATTCATGGCAAGTGTTGCAACAGATCCAAACTTCTTTTGCTTTACTGCCAAGCCACGGGTCACCACACACAGCACAATCACAATCGTCATCAACACGGAGTGAAGTCGCACCCTTCGTAGTTTTCAAAGCTGGTCTTTTACCCTTTTTACTTTCTGCTCCAGAAAAAATCAATTTATTTTGACGTCCCTTCTTCTTCGCAGCAGTAGCCGCTTTTTTGGCTGCCAATGCATTCTTAACGGGTGTGTCCGTTAAAATAGCCGTAAATCGCTTTCGAGAGTTATTACGAGAAGTTTTCCGCTCTCCTGCCTTCGGTAATGGGCACACGCTGTCTGGTGTCACAACCTTGGTTTTCTGCGGTGTTGATTGCATCATCTGGGCAATTGGTTCATCTTCTTGGGCTGAGGTTCCTGGCTGAGGGTGCACTGCTCGCCCCCCAAATAATGGAGCCGGGTTGAGATCCTCATTAGGGTCAATAACTTCCTCTTCAATTTGGTTTATGTCGATTATGGTTGCATTGGCTTGTTCCGCATGGCCATCAGGATTTGGCCTGTCCGTGACATAACCTGGAGCAAAGTCTAGATCCCCAAAAATATTTTGGTTGAGGGGGCAGATACCCGAGCAAGAAAATCCTGCCATTATGTTAGACGGCGTGCAAGCCAAAGGAAGCGCTCGTTTCACAATACCTGGGATATCGTGAATTGTCATTGTTCTCCCTGGATTGGATCTCATCCAATCATCACATGCAACGTTTACGTAGTGCTTGAAGGGCCCATACACACTTCTATCAAGCGGTTGCAGTTTATGGGAACAGTGTGGAGGGAATGACAAAACCACAACACCATAAGCCTTGCAAAAGTCTAAAGACTCAATCGACAAGTGTGAGTCATGGTTGTCAAGCATGAGGAGAACAGGTCTCTCGACACTGCATCGTCGATAGTTGACTCGCGGAAAAACAAAAAATGGCGGGAGTTGGTTTCCTGAAGCGGAGACGGCCAAAGCCATTGTAACGAGAGTTCCTCGCTCAGCTGAAGTTATAGCGCCGACTTGCTTCACACCACGACGAGCAATAACGCGGTTTGGTCTTTGGACCGTTGTAATACCCGTTTCATCGACATTCCATTGATCGGCTGGCGCGAATTTATGTTTATCTATCACATCACACAAGTTTTTGAAAAAGGCTTCCACATTAGTTTTATTGAAGCTGCTGGCCCTGGCAAGGCTCGTTGCTTCTGGTGTTCTAATTGATATTGTCTTGTGCCTGATCAAAAACTTTTGAAGCCAATCTACTCCTGCCATTTCGTTTTCAGCCCATTTTGGGGGAATAGATTTCAGAGACAGTGCTAGAGCATATTGGTATGCTAGTTTTCTTGTCTCTTTCGTTGACAGTCCGAAGTAAATATCTGCAGCTCGTTTCAAATAATCGACTAGCAGACCCTCTTGCTCGTCTGTGAAAACCTGAAATAAAACATAAGATAAGTCCACATTCTTACAGTCCTACTTTGGTGTAGGTACGTAAATTGATTCCGTAAACTAAAATCATCGATGTCGTACCTGCCGGACTCTGCGATAACCAACTTTGAAAGATGGTTGAACCAAACTCTCATGTAAATCTGTGCCAGTTACTTTATTGCAATACCTAGTCAATG
This sequence comes from Nemurella pictetii, assembly GCA_921293315.2. NCBI lineage: Eukaryota > Metazoa > Arthropoda > Insecta > Plecoptera > Nemouridae > Nemurella > Nemurella pictetii. Next base: position 4,205,022 of record OV121116.1, on the reverse strand, counting down.
TTCGATAATTTATGTTAAAATCTTTGGCAACTTTGCGCCGCGACACGTTTTCTTGAAACACAAATCTTGCAGCGCGCAACATGACGTCAGGGGCTACCAGCCCCCGCTGAGTTTTTCTTTTATAAACTCTTGGCATTTTCAAGTAGGTTCTGTAAAAAAAGTATAGAAAAACAGTCAATTACCGTGCTTGAAAACGAAATTAACTTATATTGATAGCTACATGTGAGGTTATGTCATTCTGTGACAACTAGACCCATCGTAGACTTTCAGCTTTACAATTAAATTAAATATGCATCTAGTTCATATATTCCTCATATAAGAACAATTATAAACATAAAAATGTTTGCTTAAATGAATATAAATATGCACATTCAATAAGATGGATATTTTTACGTAAAATACTAAATAACTCAGCAACAGAAAAGTTACTTACCACCTATAAAAACAAACAATCTCTTCCAGGAGTGTGAACTATGCACCGAAACAGATGAAATTTTTATAATAGTAAGACATTCAGACGCCAAAGCAGCACTGATCGGTATTTTTATTCCAGCGCCACTCGGAGTTGAGATTTGAACACTGAGACAACTTACCCCTGAGACTTTTAGACCCCTCCTCCCCTACTGATGGAGGAGGAGCCTCGTTCTGTCTTGTTGTCGGTGTTGGTTTGTGAGTGAACTCGCACACCTAGCCGAGGAGGGGGGGGGGATTATTCGCATTACGCGTCATTCCGGGGGTTGAATTCATGTCGGGGTTGTTAAATCTTGAAGCCAGCAAGCCGGACACGCTAGAGGGGCAGGCCTGAGTGTGGCCTCGGGTACTTGTCATGAGGCATGTTGACGTAGGCAGCTTGGCCTGAGATCAGTGGGTTCTTATTGGGGGGGGAGCTCCACAAAGAAGTCCTCGTTCAGCCTGTTGAACTCTTCGAGGGTTTCTACTTTTTTTTTTTTTGCTCGTTATCACATAGATTATAAGGTGTTTGTAGGATTTGGGCTCGTCAGTACAATCACACAATAATAAGAAAGCAATGATATACAAATAAAATAATACAATACAATAAAAGAAAAACCAATTTAAATAAATTCTAAAATCAAAAATTCGAAACAATGATTTTCCATTCAGTCATCGGAATTTGGTAAAATTCTTCAATGCTGTACAAGGCTTTTTTTATTAAAACACTTTTTACTTTAGCTTTAAAACTAAGGATTTGATGAACTTCTAATGTGAAGAATGCTGAAAGAGGGTTAAAAAGTATAATACCATTATAAAAAACATTAGATTTAAAAACATGCAGCCTGTGCTTTGGTATAAACATAGTTTTTGGTTGTTTCTGGTTTTCACGTCATGTAAGTCAGATTGGGTTAAAACAGATGCATATGACTATAAATAAAAACAATTGATTCAAGTATAAAAACAATAGGTATGGTTTAAATCTTTTCCAGTATTACAGTACATCTTGGCAGGACTTGGTTTTTTTCATTTTAGTTATAGTTCGTAACGCTCGTTTTTGAAATAAAAATACTCTTTGAAGCAGCGAATGAGAGTTTCCCCAAGCAGTGACACCATTAGGCGAGGATAAACAGAGAAAAAAGTCGTCAAATAAGAAAGTTTGCGTGCACGGCGGTATATCAAGCTGAATTTTTTACCACGTGCTCAGAACACCCCAGGAATAATTACTGTGAAATACCACCCGGAACCGCCCCCCGGAACACCCCTTAAAAAATTGACAAAGTCAAAAAATGACAAAAATGTTTAAAAAATGTTTTATTTAAAAACGATCATTTGAAGTAAATCTCAGATTTCAAAATATCACTCAGGTGTGTGTTAGCATATGCTAAACAAGAATCAGTAGCAAAACAAGCAACTTTTAATCATTGGATAGTCAATACTTGCAAAAAATAGACCAAAAATCGCTCGAAAATAATTACACGGCAGGACAGTTGTTCGTAAAAATCCAATTTTCGCGTCCGTACATTAATAAATGTACCAATGGATAGCTGTGTTCATTGGGTAACAGGAAAAAAATATAAACCACTCAAAACGTAAACTTCATAGCAGAGTTTTTTCAAAAGAAGCAAAGCGCGTAGCGTAAAATACGTTTCCCGCCGTAATGTTACACGGGTTAAATCATTGTTAAACCATGGATAACTAAGTTCAAATGCATAAATCGATATAAATATTCACAATTATTGTTATAATACAACATAAATGTTACTCAAAGGGGAAGAAAACCACCCCAAAAACTACCCCTATTTTTGCGATTTTTTTTCCTACCAATATTGTGGTTTTTTCTTCCTCCGTAATTTGGGGTGTTGATTATTAAGCATTACTCAACCAGATCATGCATTTTATCCAAAACGCACCCCTAATTAACAACTCCAAAACATTATTAATCGGGCGACCAAGCTTGAATGTAGGTAGGTAACAAAGTGTCCCTACAAACAGTTTTGTTTTCAGAAATTTAGTCACTTTGCTATAATTCCGATTTAAATGTCCATAATTTCTTGTAACAAAAGAAATGTGTCCATAAAACACCCTAAATTGCGATGTATTTGGCACAAAAGTAGGAATTTTATGTAAGCATCCACCGGATCTTGTTTTTCTATATATATTTTTTTGCAGGCTGCTGAACCAGTTAATAGATGGATTCTAAATTTTTACCATTTTCATGAAGATATAATTAAATTGGTAGGGATGAGTGTCCTTTGAGCACTTCGGCGCACAATAAACAAGGAGCACTGCGCTACAAGAAGTGGTCGTTGCAAGAAGGGACCTGCATGCACGCAAGATCTTCATGATTGCAACTGCACTGCATGCTTTGGATGGTTAGAAGCCAGGAATTGGAATTCAGAAACCAGGGAGTTGTGTAGTTACTTGCCGGTTAAGAAGAAAATATCATTTTGACCACCGATCAAATCAAGCCTATTTAAAATATTTGCTTTTGGTATAACTGCTGCAGATTTGTTTCAGTTTTGTTCTCGTGAATGCTTTCATGGCTGCAAGGTTTATTCAGATTTTATTCTATGCAGTTGAAAATCTAGCGACACGTTTTTCATAATGAATTATGTTCGAAATTTAATCATGAATGACATCATAGAAGGATAAGAGTTGATGGGAATGAATAGTGTATCGCATCAGCCGATAAGGCTGATTTATAGCCAGACACAAATGTTTTTTTCTTTCTTCCGTGCTTCCTTCAATTATATCGCGAAGAAAAAGTGAAAATCCCAGTCAAACAGTATTTGTAAGATCTAAGTGTGTAAGCAAAGAATTTAATCTCTCCAACTTTTGTTTTATTCGCAAATGACTTATTGGACCCACACAGACGCGGACGGCCCGGGGTGCAATCACTCCCCGGGACTCGGCCATTCCCAATCGAGAATAAGAGATTCAATATAAGTTTTGAATGTTTTGTTTTGGTTTCCATTTCGGACTGAAGAAACCAATTGACACAAGGGGATGTGGGACTTAAATGTGTGTGTGTGTGTATTTGAAAGTGGAGTCATTTTAGTGCAGGTATATAGGTAGTCTTATAATTGTGAACAGCGACCCTCAATGTTTAGACTTTAGCTGCGCGTGGATGACTTAACTGGTGCATGGATCAACATTTTTATCTTATTCGACATTGATTTGAAAAGGACTTCAATTAGTTAACTGCGTTTAACTTATTTTTGTATAAGTAACAATCATGACGTTTGTGTGTATTAAGTTATTGACAAGCAGAGCGACACACATGTTCTAACGTCTTTCAACCGGCACCAGTCCAACCTTATACTTTACAGGGGTGATCTGAGTCCGACTTCTTATAAAAACTGCAATTAGTCTGCAGTTGATTTTCTTTCCACTAACAGATATCCTATTTTTCTGAGTGGAACCATAGAATAAGGAGGTTCTTACTTCTTATTCTTGGTGGAACCTTGTTTCTCTGGTGTTTTCTAGGGACAAACCTAATTTAAAGCAACTCCGAACTAAAATAATTGTAAGCTGTGTGAACCAATAAGGGGGTGCAAATGATGTATTGAGTTGTGTTCTTATTTCTTGTTGGTGCATCTATATTGTGCCATAGCATATAATTTATATGCACTTTAAATATTAATTTACCATCACGATTAGCTTTGTCTCTCTAAAACTAATTACAATAGATTATGCTAAGGAGTTGTAAAATAGGGGTGCGTTTTGGATAGAATGCATGATCTGGTTGAGTAATGCCAAATAATCACTACTCCAAATAATGGAGGTAAAAAACCCCAATATTGGTAGCAAAAAAAAATCGCAAAAATAGGGGCAGTTTATGGGGTGGTTTTTTCCCCTTTGAGTAACATTTATGTTGTATTATAACAATAATTGTGAATATTTATATCGATTTATGCATTTGAACTTAGTTATCCATGGTTTAACAATGATTTAACCCGTGTAACATTACGGCGGGAAACGTATTTTACGCTACGCGCTTTGCTTCTTTTGAAAAAACTCTGCTATGAAGTTTACGTTTTGAGTAGTTTATATTTTTTTCCTGTTACCCAATGAACACAGCTATCCATTGGTACATTTATTAATGTACGGACGCGAAAATTGGATTTTTACGAACAACTGTCCTGCCGTGTAATTATTTTCGAGCGATTTTTGGTCTATTTTTTGCAAGTATTGACTATCCAATGATTAAAAGTTGCTTGTTTTGCTACTGATTCTTGTTTAGCATATGCTAACACACACCTGAGTGATATTTTGAAATCTGAGATTTACTTCAAATGATCGTTTTTAAATAAAACATTTTTGTCATTTTTTGACTTTGTCAATTTTTTAAGGGGTGTTCCGGGGGGCGGTTCCGGGTGGTATTTCACAGTAATTATTCCTGGGGTGTTCTGAGCACGTGGTAAAAAATTCAGCTTGATATACCGCCGTGCACGCAAATTTTCTCGATTCGGCTCTAGTTGCTTCGCCTACATAGGTTGCCTATAAGAAACTGCGAATGAATGGCAAAAAATATTTAGGTTTTACTAGGCCACCAAATCAAAACGCAAAACAGAATAAAGAAAGAGAAGAAAGGCTCTTGAAACCAACATGCTCCAGTAAGCTATGCCAGAAATCAAAAGTTGGATTCTGCAGTGGTTTCTCAGAGGAGATTAGGAAAGAAATTTTCCAAAAATTTTGGACCGATATGAATTGGGATCAGAGAAAAATGTTTGTAGCAAGCTCTTTTGCCAGTTGCGTGATTGATTATCTCACAGAGCATAGTTTGGGAGATAATAAATTACCTTTAATAATTTATAGCGACGGTTGCACCTACCAGAATCGCAATGCTGTGATGTCAAGTGCGCTTCTTCATTTTTCTATCAAACATGACGTGCAACTGCAGCAGAAGTATTTAGTGAAGGGACACACGCAGATGGAGTGCGATAGTGTTCACGCAGCTCTCGAAAAAAAACTGAGGAATCGAGACATACATTTGCCCTCAGACTACTTAGCAGTCAGCAATGAAGCCAGGACATTGAAAAATGGAGTAGGACGCTACGAAACGAAATACCTAGATTATAACTTCTTCACTGATTTCTCCCAAAAGAACACGATCGCCTACGATTCTATTAGGCCCGGACGTGGGCCCGGCGATTCGGTTGTGACCGACATTAGAGGAATCAATTAGCACCCCTATGGGGCAATTCAAGTCAAACTTGATTTCGATGAAGACTGGGAAGATCTTCCTCGTCGCCCAAAAAAAGCGCTGGAGTTTTCCGAAGCTGAATAAAAACAAGATTAAAATTCCTTCGCGTAAATTCGAACATCTTCAGCAGCTATAATCAGTTCTCCCAAATTTTTGCCACTCATTTTATGATGAATTGCCAAAGGAATGACAAGGTAAGGTGATTATACTCAAAACTTTGTTCTCTGATTAATAAAATTTTATGTGTCATTAATGGCAACACCTCGTATTTGATGTAGTTTTATTGTGACAATACCTTGTATCTACAAATTTTAATTATTAATTAATTTATTTGAGTGGCATGCCTAGATTATTAATGGCTTTATGGTTTCCAAATGAATCAATGGATAAAAATTAACTTTTGAAATAAATTGAATTTAAGAGCAGTTTATTTGCTCTGGTGAACATTTTCAAAAATGCAGATACGAGGTATCACTTCTAGTCAGTCGATATAAATAATGGATTATAAAAATAATATTAACAGTAATTATGATAATATGTTAAAATGGTAGTGAGACATCATGAAGATGTCCGCGCCAACGTGGACGAAACGTCGACAATCGTCTGGGACCACAAACGCATCTAATCAGAGCAGAACCGAACATTCTCCAGTCCACCAAACACGGCTCTGAACCACTCCGCATTTCCATCATTGGCTTAGTTACATTGATATTTAGTTTTTAAAATTATTATTTAGGAATTCTTCTAGTGAGTAGTAGGGGTTTTGGAGTAGGAATGATTTGAGACTTGCGTCGAAGATGGAGCGAGTTGGTGAATTACCGATAGGAGTTTGGAGGTTATAATTTTTTGTGCAGAGGTGAAGTGGGCTGTGTTCGAATAGGGAATGGGAGTGGGTGGTTGAGCGGATTTCTTGCCTGCTTCTTGTAGCGTATTGGTGTGTAGATGAGTTTAGGGGAAATAGTTGGGGGTGGCTTCGGACGTAGGTGCAGGCGATTTGGATAAGTGAGGACGTAAGGGTCAAGATTTTGAGTGTGGGGAAGTGAGGTTTGCAGGATTTTCTTCTAAACATTCCTGCCAGTATGCGGATCGCTTGTTTTTGGGCAGTGAAAATGCGCTTGGCCTCTGGAGAAGTACCCCAGAAAAGGAGGCCATATGAAATATGGGAGTGTAGGTGGGCATGGTTAGCAAGTTTCAGTGTGTGTGGGCTTATGATGCGTTTTAGTCTGCGGATGAAGAAGCATGCACGTTGGATTTTGGTCATTGTTTGTTGGTTGTGTGGGGTCCAGTCTTGGTTGGGGGTGATATGGAGCCCTAGGAATTTGGTGACTAGGAACTATTTGGTGATTGATTCTGATGAGGGGAGAGGAGGGGGGTGGTCGGTGTCCAGAATAGAATAGGATATGGGATGATTTGGAGGGTTGGATCGCTAGTTTGTTATTGAAGCAGTAGTTTAGAAATATAGAAGCTTGGTGGTCGGCAATTTGGGAGAGAGTGTCTGAGGGGTTCGTCTTAGGGGCGGTGATTGGGCGGTTGGTGTCGTCTGCAAATTGGAAGAGCTGTCATTTGGTGATCAGTCGAGGGAGGTCATTGAGTGGGGGGAGAGTCAGAGGTGAGGGTTTTTAGTAGGACTGATTGTGATCGAGAGGATAGGAATGAGGAAGTCCATTTATTTGCTACTCCTCGGATTCCTAGAAAGTGGAGTTTGGTGAGGAGCAGTTGATGGTCAATGGTGTCGGACGCTTTACTGAGGTCGTAGAAAAGTCCAAGTGTCTGATCGCCTTAGTCTAGTGATTTATATATGGTGGTGAGGAAGTCGAAGATTGCTGTTATGGTCGATTTGTCTTTTTGGAATCCGTGTTGGCATTCGGCGATGATGTTATGAGGGAGAGGAAGGATTGTAGTCTTTTCAGCATGATTTTTTCTATTATTTTGGAAATAGAAGAAAGAGGGAGATTGGTCTGTAGTTATTGACATTGGTTTTGTCGCCATTTTTGTGAATGGGGATGACTAGGGCATGTTTTAATTTATGGGGGAATATGCCGGTTGAAAAGGAGCTGTTGATGATGGTGGTGAGGGGGTCTTCTAGTTATTCTATGTTTCTAGCAATCAGGGAGCCTGGGAGTTCATCTATTCCACTGGAGTGTTTGTTTCGCAGAGAGTTGGCCGCTGTTAAGATTTCATTGCTATTTGTGGGGAAAAGAAAGAGAGATTTGGTAGGAGGGGGTTTTTGTGTGGGTGGCAAACTTTGGTTGGGGAGATTGGGGGGGATGGGTTTTGCTATGTCTCCTGAGCTGATGAAGAAAGAGTTGAGAGCTTCCGCTACTTGTGATTGGTTCGTGATGAGGGCGTTGTTTATTGTTAGTTAAATAGGGTCTGGAAGTCGTTGAGGAGTTGTTGTTTCGTTTGTTTTGGGCTTGTTTTTTGAAGTTGAAATGATATGATCGTTGTGTGTTTTTTTAGCTTTGCAAGTATCTTTTTCATATTTCCGTTTTGAAATGTTATGGTGGGCTTTTAGGGCAGAGTGGTGGGGGTTCAATTTTAGGAATGAAGCTTGTTTTTTTAGAATATCTCCTCTTAGTCTTAGTTCTGGGGTCATCCAGATTTCTTTTTTGTGGGGTTATTTTGGTTTTTGTAATTAGGAAAGCGTTAAAGAAATGGGTGGTGATAGTTTGGTGGAAGCAATCGTATTTATTATTGGTGTCTTTTGTCCTTTTTATGTTCGTCCATTTCTCAGATTTTAGAGATTGAGTGAATTTCTCGTGGTTGGGTTGAGAGAAAATTCTCTTGACTTTGAATAGTGTTTTTGTTGGTGAATTGCTTGGTAAGATTAGGATTAATTCAAGGGCTAAATGGTCAGAGAATCCTGTTTCGAAGGTCGTAGTAGAGAGTAAGTTGGTTGGGTGGGAGGTGAAGATGTTGTCAATGAGTGTTGAAGAGGATTTTGTGATGCGTGTGGGTGTGTGGATTGTTTCCAGTAAGCTGAAGGAGTGGAGGAGATCTAGAAATTTGTAGTTGTGGTAGTGGGTAGAAGGAGGTTGATGTAGAAATCGCCGCAGATTGTTAGGTCTGCTTTTGGAAAGGTTTTGATGGTCTGGATTAAGAGGTCTTCAAGGAGTGATAAGAAGGTGTGTATGCAGGAGGAGGGGGAGCGATATATGGTTAAGATGATGTTATGTATTAGATTGGAGCGTGAGTCCTGAGGGTTGGTATGGGACCAATGGATGCCGGTGCACTCAAGAATTTTATCCTTGAAGAATTTGTCGAGATCTAGGGGAGAGGTTGTGTAGCAGGGTTTAGTGAAAATTGCTACCCCACCGTGTGAGGACGAGGATCGATGGAAAATACTGGCTTTGGTAAAATGGGGAATGTTGAAGAACATGTCGGAGGGCGGGAGCCAAGGCTCCGTGAGGCAGAGGAAGTCGGGATAATGTTTGTTGGTGAGGAGCTCTAACTGTTCAATTTTGTTTCTGGCTGATTTGATATTTAGGGATATTATTCTTATTGGTATTTTGTGAGGGGGGGAGGTGATATGGTGTGGTTTGTTTATGTGGGAGTTATGCGCGATGATTGTTTGGCGGTTGGTTTTGGGGATGGGTTTAAGCTTGGTGGTTAGAAGGGGTGGGTGAAGAGTAGGGAGGGTTTTGTGGTTTGTTTTGGCAGTGCGTGTTGGTTGTGATCTTGCTATAGTTGGGAAGGGGGGGGGGGGGGGTTGGGAAGGGTTGATAATAGCCTCTGTGATAGGGATCTTTTAGGGGGGGGGGTGATAGCTCTGGTGATGGGGTCAGCGAGTGCCATTGTAAAGGCGTCGGTCGGCACGCGGGTGTTGGTCGCTACGTCGGCGTCGGCATCTGGAGTCAGCGTGTCCGTCGGAGGCGTCGCTCCTTTGTTGGTTGTGCCATCTTCAACAGCGACGGCGGTGTTGGCAGGGGCAGGGTCTTGTAGTGTCGTCTCAGGTGCGGATGGGTTTGAGATGTCCTCATAATCTAAAGTGTCTAAGTTTCGCTTGGCTGGGAGGGTGTAGACAGTAATTTGGGTGTGGGTGCCAGTGAATATTTCTCTTCAGGCCTTTTCGATGACGGGCCAAGGGTGGCCGTCTAGCCCGCAGCCTAAGCGGGGCATGGCGAGTTTCATTATTCGATAGTATAAACAGAACTTTTTGGTGGTTATAAGGGATGTTCTGATGTCATCCAGTGTTGGTTTATCGAAGTAGTTTATTTTTGTGATTAGGTTAATTATGAGCCTATTTTCGGAGTGAATTGTTGTTATTTGGCCTACTTCTTTATTTTGGCCAAGGCAGTGGTTGGGACATTGGTTGTCTTTCCCATAGAATCTTGTTTTTATTGTTCTTGCCACTCCCTGTTTCATTTTGTGGCATTTTGAAACGCAGTGGACGATTGGCGTAGTTGTGGGGTAACTACGTAAATTCGCTGTTATGTGGGTGATTACCTCGTCGATTGCTTTCGGAAGTTTTTCAGTACTCCTTGTTTTAAGAGTATGCGGGTTTCGATATTTGGGCGCCATCTTGATTTATCTGTCTGGTTCAGCTTGTGGAGGCAGTGGTGTCACCTGGCGGGGAGCTTTATGACCTAGTGTTACCGTGTTGTAGTGGCCGTCATTGAAAGGGTGCTGTTTAATTTTGTGTAGCTTTTGCTCCAATTCGTGTGTTGATTTTTTGATAAGGTCTAGTTCCCGCAACATGGCACAGATGATGTCGGGTGTGAGCTCGTTGTTGGATGGCCTGGCCGAGGTTGGTCGGTCCGGCGTGGTAGGCAGGGTAGCCATTGTGGTAGTTCTGTAGGGGTAGTTTTTCTTCATTTCACTGGCACTTATCACTGTGTATGTCTGTATTCCTCACATACCAGGGTGATTTGGTAATTCTACGAAGTGCAGAGTTTTGAACAGCCTGTAATCTTCGATATGTAGCTGTTGGCAAGTTACCCCTGACAGAACTGGCATACGTCATAATAGGTTAAATCAATGTCTTATACAAAGCAAGTCCATTCCTTAAGCTGAGAGAACTGAGTCTATTGATAAGTGGTCGCAGAAGACCAAACCTTATCTTTGCTTTCTCTCTCACTTGTCCAGCATGCGATTGCCAGTTAAGTCTCATGTCCATTGTTACCCCCAGGTATTTCGCTTCTTTTTCCGAAGGAACTGTCTCGTCAAAAAGCAATAGTTCCGCGGTTCGTGTCACCTCCGATTTTCGTCTTTTTGTAAAGAGAACGGAAACACTCTTGGTCATGTTTACCTTAACTCTCCACCGTCCATACCAGAGTTTTAAGTCCTCAAGAGCCGATTGGAGATACCTACTGGCCATGTGGCCCCGCATCGACTAAGCTATTAGAGCCGTGTCGTCTGCATACAACGCTACTTCCACATTGGGACTACTTGGCATGTCATTTATAAAGACATTAAAAAGAACTGGTCCTAGAAGGGTGCCCTGGGGCAACCCGGCTTTGATTGAATTGAATTGAATTGTGGGTTTAACGGCGCGTCAGCAGCTTTGGCTATTTGCGCCGGTCAGATTTATAAAACAAAACAATGACAAAAAATAAATTATCAACTAAAAAACAAATAGATTACTCTATTGAACAGTTTGATAAAATATTGTCATTGGTTAAAAAGCAAAAAACTAGTTTAAAAACTAGTTATTATTTCCTGACGCATTCTTTATAAATACTTGCGCCAGGAATTGAAGACTGATTTAAAAATTTTTCTAAACTAGATCAATTTATAAAATTGCAGTCTTAATTTAAAAATAAAAAGACAACAAAGACAATAAAAAACAACTCTCCAACTAAAAACAAATAAAATTGAGTCAAGTTAGATGTGTAAAATATTGTCAAGGGTTAAAAAGCAAATAAAAACAATGCTAAAAAACCAGTTGTCATGTCCGGACGCAGTTTTTATAAATACTTGCGCCTGGAACATAAACTGCTTTAAAAACTTACTAAAAACTAGATAAGTTTAAAAAAGTCAGTTTGAATTAAAAATCGAATGACTCGATCTATCGACACGGCGTTGTCTCCCAACGCCTCTGGCAATCTTTCGGGAATCTGCAGGTGGTTGCGCAGCTGCCTGTGAACGGCACACTCGACAAGAAGATGTTTGATCGAGAGAGGTTGATCACAGGAGGGGCACATCGGTGGCTCTTCGCGCTTCAGGATGAAGACGTGGGTGAGCGGGCTATGACCGATGCGCAACCTTGTTGTTACAACCTCCTCGCGTCGAGTGTGTCGGGCAGAAGATTGCCAGGGGTCGATAGATGCCTTGATGGGCTTCAGTTTGTTGACTAACACAGTGTCCCATGATGATTGCCAGCACTTCTTTGTTTCGGCCCTGAAGGCGGCTTTAAGATCACTCACAGGGACAGCTGTGTAGTCAACATCGGCTTTTGTCGTGGCGTCCTTAGCTGCTCTGTCGGCCATCCCCGGCTTTGATGTTTCTGCTGGAGGAAAGTGACGTTCCAGTAATCATTTTTAAATTGTCATATTAACGTTTTCCAAGTGCAATATTTTGGTCATCCCTGAATCAAATTAAAAAAACAAACACATCACTGGGGTTCTTATTTTGTCAGTAACAACTCTGCATGTGTTTCATTTCCGATTCCTCCCTATGTCCATTAATAATTATGAATTTAATACAAACATCCCCTACTTAAGGGAGAAATGCAGAGAAGCAGTGAGCTGATAGTGATATATCTCTGGCCTGATGTTTGGGGGGATGTTTTGAACTTATTCTGAAAAATTCAGCTTGACACTTCTTTTGTAAAACTAAAACTCTGAAAAAAGCCCGATTATTTATTTAAAAAGATTAACCCGGGATTTTTTTCAGTAAATTTTAAATTCTCCAAAAAAAAATTGGCTCTACTGTTAAAACACCTGATTTCTGCTTTTCCTGAAAATTTCAGCTCATTTAGTCTGCACTATCAGTTGGTTCAGTAGTTTTCTACACGAATTGAATGCAAACAATTAAATTTTTTTGAGAAAAAATTACCAATTGCCTTATTTCTCGAAAATGCGTAGTTTTCCCAAACTTAAACTTGGTAATAGTATATAAACATATTATTTGCACATTCCCTGAAAATTTCAGCTAGTTTGGGGTATGCGCTGTCTAGTTATCTACTAAATGTAGATATATATTGTATGCAAAAATGTGCAATTTCAGGAAAATATCACTCGGGATCCAAAACTTTTTATTTCCCCAACTCAAAAATTTGAGACATTAAAGTTACATGTATTGACTAAATTTCATAAAAATTTCATGATATTTAGAGTATACTCAATGCCGCTATAGATATTTCTAAAAACATAGATGTTGAACGTTGCAGGTTAATAAGGGATGAAATTACCCAATTTTTTTACAGATATTCTAAACTAGTTTTTTATTTCCTTTCCAATGCTTCACGCCAGAAAACTGTAACTATCATAGTTCTTGAGTTGTCAGCGGTAAGAGGCGGACTATGCTTGCGGGGATTGCGAAAAGGGTCGAAATACCGAAGGTCACACACGCTACACCGCTTGGTAAAAAAAAAAATCAAAAAATATATTTGTACTTCGTTCAGTCTCCTTAACAACCAAGAAAACTTTTAACGCGATCCGAATTGGTGTGTCAAAAAATTTTAGGCAAGTGTTCTTATTACACAAATAATTGGGTGACGTTTTGTCTGAGTCAAGCTATAAACACACGCACTGTGGTCGCTGTCATGGGCTGTGGCGGTCGGCCCGTTGAAGTTTGGGACCTTGGACGCCTATTGACGCGCCCTTACCGGTGAATGTTTATCAGCTGACCAACGTATTTTCGAGATTTAATTTAATTTTGTTTGACATCTTTCAGATTTAATTTTGCTGATAAATCGTTCAATTTCTCAATGAGCATCTTTATGGTGTGTTCCGATTTGATTTTTCGCTTTTCATTTTCTTCTATGATAATATCTTGATCGCTTCGTCACTGCTCACAACGTTCACCAACCGTCGACGTGTTCTTCGACGTGTGACCGCCTCTTCGTGTTCTTTTTCGATGACGGTCTTCAATCGTTCGAGTAGATCTTCTTTTTTCCCCCTCTTTTTGGCAATGCCTGCAAGCCAATCAAGATGGCGGACGTTTCAAGTCGTGTGTTGCAATGCTCCTCAAAAGAAACAGTTCCGCGTACAGTTCAATGTGAAACATGCGAAAAAAGGTGCGCACATTTATCCAGTGCAAAATTTTGCAAGCAACTTAAGCACAGTAAGTGTGAAGGTACCTCTCCAAGTGTACAAAAACAGTGGCAATGTGGGCAATGCGAGCTCAGCATTGCTAAGCTCAATGCAGCCGCCATGACATTGACACCGCTGCCATTACGACGAAGATAATGGAGAGAGCAACGTCAACATCTAAAAGGCTTGGGTAAATAATATTCCGTTGCTCCAAGAATTGTGTAATAAGTCTTTTTACATGAAAATTAAAGAGGAACTCAATCAGCTTAAACTTTAAATGACCAGGTTATGCTCGCAAATCATTGAACTAAAAAATGAGAACATTGACCTTAAACGTTCGATGGAATGTATATCAGCAAACGCGGCGGTGGGACCAACAAGATCTACCCACTTTGAATTCACTGGCAGGCTGCAAGAACACCCCAGCCGAAAAAGAAAGCAAACATACACAAAACTCCGTCGCTTCCCAAATTCTGCTAAGCACCAAGAAAAACAGTGATGTGTTAGGAGCCCCTCAATCTCACTCCTTACTACTCTGCGTAACCAAAGATTTCAAGATGTGCGCTGGTATAGCAGTGAGTTTCAGGGAGAATTTCCAAAACGTTGAAGAGCTCTGAAGTCAAAAAAGAATGTAGGTGAAGTAGGAGTTATTAAAGACGCGAACAGGTTCATATTCTACCTAATTGCAAAAAATAAATCGAATCAAAAGCCTAAGCTCGAGGCACTCGGGAGTTGCCTCAAGGAACATTAAAAACCTAGACATCCCAAAAATCGGGTGAGCGCATGACCAGCTGGATTGGCAACAAGTGCAAAGTAAACTCCTCTAGGTTTTCAGCGACAGTAATATTCAAATCACAGTACATATCCCCTCTCCGAAAAAGAGATCTCTACTACTTGTTGGAGACAGCCATTTGAGACACCTCCGCCGGCTTCTTCAAGACAGTCTCTCCCATGCGAAGGTAACATGTTCTTTCAAGCCTAACGCAACAGCACAAACTGTACTTAAGGAAATCAAGAAAATCAGAACTACATGGGACAACCCAGACACTATCGTTATTGCATGTGAATTTAACAACTTACAGAACCTTTCCAGAAAGAAGAATCCTGCCTACTGGAGTGCATCAAAGGGACAATTGATGATTTTAAATCCACAGAAATTGTTTTAAAAAACTTGCCCTACCGCTATGATACACCAACACTAAACCCAACACTATACAATATGAATAAGCTAGAAATTACCTAGCAAAGGGGATTGCAAAGGTTCAGACATACCAAGGGCCGACCACACGGCCCATGGTCTGCATCTTAACAGTGTAGGTAAGAAGCTGCTGTGCGAAAAAATACGAATGTGTGCAAGCTTCATTGCAAATGGCTCCTCTCATCTACCGCTTATCTGCAAGCCGACCCCTCCAATCATGGATTTACCCAGAAAAACCACAAGAAATATATCCAGGGAAGACTTTTCCGCACTTGGTCAACACGCCGCAAGACCAATAACCCCAATTAGCAACAACGACAGCAGAGGAGTCCTTTTCCAAACACATCCGCTGACCTCATTCAATAACAACAACGTTAACCGGGTGAGCCAGAGACCATTCACCGAGAAGTCATACATCGAAAACAGAACAAACGGTCGGCATTAACACATCTTATCCTTCAAACAAATGAAAAACACAAAAGTCAAAATTTTCAGTGCTATTATACACAACCAAAACCCCCACCTTACTGCCCCCAAACCGTCAAGAAAAGAACCCTAATATCATACGTGTAAATCTTGGCGAGCATTCACAAGTAATGATTTCCCAGCCAGGAACAAAGATAAGCAAATCCCGAGGAAAAGGAAAAGAAAATGGAAAAGTAGTCAACGGGAATAAAGAGTGCATCCAGACAGAAGATCGACACGATGACAACACCTTGATGAACCCCGCCCGAGCCACAGCTGAAATAGAGGAAGGCATTCTTGAAAAGAAAAGAATGGAGAGGGAAGTCAAACTAGTGATACACTCAAACGAGCAATGCATAAGGAATAAAATAGAACTGATCGAAACAACTGTTAGTGCGTTGAACGCAACCTGCATCTGTTTCACCGAGCATTGGTTGAAGGGAAAGGAGGTAAACAACATGCACATCCAAGGATGCTAGTTTGTGCTTTCAGTGGATCGGTGCGGAAAAATGAAGGGGTGATGATTTATGCTAAATCAGGTGTGGAAACAGAGTCCTATGGCGCTGTCAATGAGTAAGCAATCGAAAATATTGCAGAATGTGCAGCGATTAAGATATCAATTTCAGGCGAAAAAGTATTTGTTATTACTATTTATAGGCCCCCCGGCGGAGATTATACGGAGTTCCTGAGAACAATGGAGCAGATCCTGCTGCTTGTATCTAAGAAAGGTCATCTTTTCATCTGCGGTGACTTCCACGTTGATTTTCTAGACTCTTAGGACCATAAAAGAAATTGGCTGACAGATTTAATGGATCGGCCTGAAAAGGCTTTCTTAGTATGCACCGACTCTTTAACCTCGATTCAAGCTCTAGATGTACTCTACTCTCCCCACTATCTTGTCCAGGGCATACACTCACTTCTTTCCTCCCTTGCCTCTAGGGACGTCAAGGTTGTGTTTTGCTGGGTCCCTGGACATGAGGGGATCCAGGGCAACGAGTTAGCAGAAAAGGCGGCAAAGGATGCAACCAGGAAGGCTTCAGTGGATGAAAGCAGGGTGTTCCTTGGAGACTTAAAGATTTTCTTCAAGGCATACTTCCACCACAAATTCCAGGACATGTGGGATGCCCAACAAGGCAACAAATTAAAAGCTGTGAAGCCAACCATCGCCCCGTGGAAAATTTCCAGCCAGGCCTCGCGAAGAGAAGAAGTTGTTTTAACCCGACTTCGAATCGGGCACACTCTGTTAACTCACTCGTATCTGTTTAGTGTCGAAAAGATCCCAGCACGATGTGAGCGGTGCAACGAATCACTTACCGTCCAGCACATCCTTGGCGATTGTAGAAAATATGCGGCTCTCAGACGCCACCTTTCACTTGGGAAGTCTCTTAAGTGAAATCCTCGCAGACGATCAACGTGCAACTGATAAACTGTTTATGTTTTTAAGAGAAGCTGATTTAATCAGCAAGATTTAGGTTCTCTTAATTTGCTTACCACTACTCATTATTGCTGTAACCTTTGTTTCAAGGCACAAGTATTTGTTTTAAAAATGTTCCGAGAAATATTTTAAGGATATTTTAAGGGTAATAGTACAGTTATTGACGTAGTGGGACTGAGTCTCACCTGAAGAATTTTAATAGTTTTTTTTTTTCGCAAACAACATCTCAGGCGCAAAATAACCAACAGGTTGACGCGCCCCAAAAACCCACAAAAAAAGATATAATGGCATCAAGTAACCTTAGAATGTTAATCAATGAACCCACACGAATCGCAAAGGGGTCCAGTTCCTGTTTAGATAACATGTTCACTAATTATTTGAAGCGGATAGAACGTGGACTTTGGGTTAGCTGATCACCATACACAAATAATTAGCGAAATGGTATTCGATAAGAAACAAAATATCGAATCGACGTACAGGAGATATTTCAGTGCCAAAAATATGGATGTATTCCAACTATCATGTAGTGAGCTCAACTGGGACCAAGTTTATAAGGAGGTCAGTATAGAAGGGATGTTAAATAAATTTATGGGCATATTTAATCAATGCTTCAACAAAGCTTTCATGATAACTCGGACCAGGCCTAGGGTGGAAAGGGATCGGGGCCCTGGGCAGAAACCTTGGTATCTGGACGGTCTAAGGGTAAAATCGAATGATTTTCTAATGCTAAACCATCGCTCGAAGTCCTCACACTTTTACCTGGCAGCCCATCGTAAGGCAAAACGTAACTATATAAACGCTCTAGAAGCTGCCAAAAATTAGTATAAAGGCCTTAAGATTGCAAGAGCTAAAAATAAGTTAGTAGCCGTCTGGAACCTGATCAAGGAATCCAATACTGTGAGGTGTCAAAATCGAACAAGCAGGTAGCAGACAAATTTAATCACTATTTTTCAAACATCGCAAATGAACTACTAAAAGGACGGGCGAACGGAGGCAAGCATACCAGTAGGAATGAAAGTAATAACAATTCAATGTTTCTGAGGCCAATAAGGCAAAAGGAAGTGCTTGACATAATAGACAAAGTAAGTAAAAAAAGTCTGCCGGTGTGGATGAGGTACCCTGCAATATTCTAAAATATATTGGCACCCATATCGTAGACCCGTTTGTGGAGATCATAAACAAGTCGTTTATGGAGGGAACCTTCCCTAGCAAACTAAAGGAAGGGCAATAGAACTTAAGATCATCTGCATAGAGTAAAGATTTAGAGTGTTTGAAACATGATGGTAAATCGTTAATAAAAATTACAAGAAGTAGCGGCCCAAGGATGGAACCTTGGGGAACGCCGGAAATTACATGAGAAGGCAACGAAGCCCCCGAGTTGATTGTGACTGTTTGCGATCTATCGCAGAGGTAACTAGTTAAAATACTGTGAATTTTACCGCCAACACCATAGCCACTTAACTTATGTAATAAAAAACGATGGTCCACACTGTCAAAAGCACACGAGAAGTCAGTGAACACTGCATTCACCTGTTCCTTCATGTCAAGAATTTTGGAAACAAAGCTCGTGTATTCTACTAGGCTAGTTACTGTGGAGCGCCGTCTAACAAAGCCGTGTTGCTCAGGGGCTAGGCTCTTGGCGAAGTCATTGTATATCCGTTTGTGGACCAAACCTTCGAAGACTTTGGAAACAATGGATAACAAGGAAATCGGCTGATAGTTTGCCACCCGAGAACGATTACCTTTCTTCAATACAGGCACTACATTGGCTGATTTCCACCTCGTGGGAAAAGTACCAGAGTCTAGAGCACTATTAAATATATGAGCTAGTGGAGTCGAAAGTTCACGTCTACAGTATTTCAATACTGATACAGGTATATCATCTGGTCCAGGAGGTTTTCCCAGTTTCAGAGAC
Organism: Nemurella pictetii; assembly: GCA_921293315.2. Classification (NCBI taxonomy): domain Eukaryota; kingdom Metazoa; phylum Arthropoda; class Insecta; order Plecoptera; family Nemouridae; genus Nemurella; species Nemurella pictetii. The sequence continues at coordinate 4,186,155 of OV121116.1, read as the reverse complement.
TGTAAATATCAAACCAAAAGAGAAGAAAATACAGCTAAACAAAAGAAGAAGACTGATACACATAAGACTGAAATGAAGAAGACTGAAGAGACTAAGACTGATCGAGAACAGAACAATGGAGAGCAAGAGACTGAAATATACAAGACTGATAAACAAAAGACTGGAGAACAGAAGACTGGAGAGCAGAAGACTAGTGAGAAAGATAAGAAGACGGGTGAAAAGAAGAGTAACTCGATGGACACGATGAGACCATATCTGAATCTACTGCATGTTAATATTAGAAGCATTATTAACAAATTAGATACTCTAGATTTAGAACTGTCAACTATGCCGGAAACTATAGATATATTATGCATGTCGGAGCATTGGATACCCAAAGTAAAAGAGAATGCAATTGCAATCAATAATTTCACTCTAGCTTCAATATATTGCAGGAATAAGAAAATAGGAGGGGGAACATGCATATACTTGAATAACGATTCCAATATAGTATATCATAACAGAAATGATGTGACTCAAAAGTCAGTAGAGGGTGAAATTGAGGTGTGTGCATTAGAAATATCAGTGCCAAAAAAATTATCGTACTTGCTTGTTATCGGCCACCAAACTCAAATATTACAATCTTTCTCAACAGATTAGTGGCAATTATAGAGTATTTAGCATGTAATGACAAACCAATAGTTTTAATTGGTGACTAAAATATTAATCTAAAAGACGAAAAATATGGAAACGTATTCAAAGAGACGGTAGCAATAGTAAATTGCAAGTTGTTATATGTAGAACCGACCAGGAGGGCGATCATATAACTTTTTCGATTTCCAAAACGTTCGTTTTCAGCCGATATATCGCATGATTTCAAATCATTTCGATTCGTTTTTGATTTGGTGATCATGTAAATTTGTTTTCGAGTGATATGCCTAAAAAGTTGCGATTTGAAAGCGACTGCTCAGAGGCATTCGCTTTTGAAATCACGCGCGATATTATCTCCATAGTGACAGATAAACATTGCGTTTTGTGTTCCAAGATGGCTGACAATTTTGTCGAGTTATTAGTTGCCCAAAATCTTATCCAAATTTTGAACGAAAACGAGCGTATTCGTCAGCAACGACAAATGATAATTTATAAACGACAACTCAGAGATGCTTACGATCCATTTTCATTAAGTGATCGTTCCTTTCAACACATATACCGAGTGCCCAAAGTCGCTGCCCACGACCTTGTCCAAGCACTGACTCCACATATGCAACCATCTGTGAGAACTACTGCCATTCCCATATGGATGCGGGTAAGTGCACCAATTTAAATATTATGTTGTAGTTTACGGATGTTCTAGTACACATTTAACAGCTTGCTTTTTTGTTCCAAACGTCCTGTCAAATCGTTTCAACCATGTTCCATAACCTTACTTATCAGGATTACACAGCCGTTCCCCACCCACATTACCATCGGATATTACCCATTACCCTAACCATTATGACCTTCCCAGACCTATGTCATACTCACCTATTCCCATGTGTCTCCTAAATCCAATAGGTAGAGTGTACCTTACATCCTATAATAAAATTGTAAACTTTGATATTACCCCTCACCCATGATCTGTGAATTTGTGCAGGTGATGACAACACTAAACTTCCTGGCAGCGGGCAGTTACCAGCGCCGTGTGGGACAAGACTTTTTGCAGGCAATGTGCCAGTCAAGAGTATCCACCACAGTGAAAGAGGTGGTGCAGGCCATGAACCAGCATCTTTTGGAAACTTGGGTCCGATTTCCAGTGAATGAAGCTGCCCGGCAAAGCATAAAGGAAAGGTGGGTTTCTCACCTAGATTTGGAAGTATTTACTCGAGTGAAAAGTGTAAAGCTCTCATCAATGAAAGGATATAGAAGGTACCTAGACATCTACTTATTTATTTGCAGCATTTAGAGTAGATAGGTACGTACTGGTATTTAATAAGTTAATGGGTGACCATGTGCAAAACATTAATTTGTTTCAATACCTAGGTAGTAGCAACATATTAATGTATTGACTATTGAGTAGGTATAGATATCTAGGTACTCTAATATCAGGGAAGATGTGAAAAAGATGGGGTCATGTTCCCAGTAAAAGGAGCTTGCAATGGCATTTAGAAAATGTATGTTGCGATAGGTGATATGCGTGTGGATCTATTGCACATTGCACAAACTGCCTTCCAGTGCAAATGAACTAACATACAGTTTTTTTTTCCTATTTAAGATTCTGGCAAGCAAGAAAGTTCCCTGGTGTAATTGGGTGTGTGGACGGGACCCACATAGCGATGTTTCCACCCAAGCGCGAGAGGGCGCACCTGTACATGAACAGGAAAGGTTATTTCAGCAAGAATGTGCAAATCGTGAGTAGTATACCTAACCATCTAATTTGTACTACCTATCTTGCAACAAAAAAAAATCATTTGGTACCTACCTACCTACCCACATAAATGTTGATTTTGTCTCATTTGTAACTATCTAGCTGAGTAAACACTAGCTTTTCAATCTAGTCCACAGAAAACTAACCACAGCAGCTTAAACATGCTATATGCACTCTCATTCCAATGACTACATTAATTTTTGAATACTTATGTTTCTAGGTTTGTGACTTCGACTTGCGCATTCTTGCTGTAAATGCCCGACATGGCGGCAGGGCTCACGACTCTCACATCTGGCGGTTGTCGGCGCCCCGTCGCGAGCTGGAAGCGCTGTACGCCACTGGCCACAGAGGAACGTGGCTGTTAGGTAATTATTTGTGATGCATAGCAGCTAGTAATGTAAAGCGCCCCCCTCGCGGACTATCACCTCACCGTGGTGAGGGGGTGAAACTGGTCCGGTGATCCGGGAACCCCTGACAGGCTCCCGGTGAGGACCAGGCTAAGAATAGTCCCGCCCCGTCGCTGTCGCGGGACGCGGACCTTGGCCGAGGGAGGACCTGTGCCATCTTTCTCTCTTCTATTTTCCTTTCAACACCTTCTCTTCCTCTATCTTCTTGTTTCATACCTTGCCTCCTCCCGATGCCTCCGTCTGTCTTCTGCGACAGCGGCGTGGCTCCCTCCCTTATGACGACTTGGCAATTATAATGGTTTTTCTTTTGGTCCTCGGAATACTTACCAGTCGGTGTGAGAGCCAGACAGCTGGTGACTGGGGTGTGCCCAGGGAGCTCTCGTGTTATTCTTGTCTCTTTCTCTCTTTCCTACAAATCTTGTACTTACCTTTCTGGCCGGCTTCCTGGGCGCACCCAAACTCCCCTCGTTGACGACACCTGCAATCATACGGATATGAGTTTGGTTCATTAATTGGATGACGCCGCTTGGGCTCGCGAACGGGTTGCGTCGGCTGCACTAGCCGGGCGGGGGTGCCGGCGAGACAAGGTCGGTGCCTTCCGCCCGGGGAAAAGGTCGATTGCGCCCGGGAGCGTCCGGACGTAAAATTAGCAATTTCCCGCTCAAGCCTGATCCAAAGGAAATCATTTACCGGCTCCCCTTCATCGAGTGATGTTGTTATGTCTAGCTGCCCGATGGGGGGGACCCGGTTTTGTTTACAAGGCCCCATGGGGTAGTACCCCATGGGGTTAGTTGAGTCCCCATTGCAGGCACGAAGGGTGGGTTGTCCCCAAATATTTCATGGAAACAAACAAGAAATCCCCCCCAAATCATACAACTATTCCACCACCAAGTCTTTTCGAACATCATATTAAAATAACAGACCTTCAGTCCAACAAAACGGCGTTTCGTAACCCCTACCAATCTTTCCTAGTTATTGCCTGCACTCAGGAAAATATTTCTTTCCTGCGTGTGTCACCCTTTAAACTAAATTCGTTCCTCATTAAAGATATTGGAAACCTCAAGTCCGTTAGCCGCCTGCGAGACGGCTCACTACTAATTGAAGTGCTCAACGAAGAGCAATCAAAGAAGGCGCTCGCCCTCAAGCTCCTGGGGACATACCCAGTAGAGGTTAAACCTCACAGAACACTTAATTATAGTAAGGGTGTCGTCTACAGCCACGATTTAAAAGAGTTAAGTGAGGCGGAGATACTCGAAGAGCTGAAGGAGCAGAGGGTGGTAGAAGTGAAGAGATTGCTGACACGTAGTAGGAATGGAACGGAGCCCGAACCTTCCCCACTACATATACTGACGTTTAACAGCACCACCCTCCCGGACTATATTTTTGCCGGATTCATAAGGATCCCGGTAAAACCACACATCCCTAACCCGATGCGTTGCCGCAACTGTCAGCAGTTTGGGCACGTTCAAACAGCTTGTAAAAAGCCCTTCTGCTGTCCGAACTGCGGGAAATCGGCTGTTCATATGGACAAACCTTGCGACCAGGAGGCCAACTGCCGCAACTGCCACAACTCCCATGCAGCCTGGTCCCAGGAATGTCCTGCCTGGAAAAAGGAAAAGAAAATAATTGAAATTAAAATTAAAGATAAACTTACCTTTCCTGAGGCTCGGAAGAGATGTTCCGGCATGTTCGAGGCCCAGAGGTCCTTTGCGGGAGTGGTGGCTGCTCCGCAACGTGCCGAGAAGCATGTAGAGGGAGGGGAAATGAAGAAGGTGCTAGAAGCTCTTACTCAGCTGCTGGCAGGCCAGCAAGAGGCTAAACTCCTAATTGAAAAACAAAGTAAACAACTTAAAGAACAAGGTGAACTGATAGAAAAGCTGCAGAAAGAAAACGAAGAGCTGAAAAAACAAAAAGAGGAAAATGATAAGAACAAGCAAATAGAGCTTGAAAAACCAGACCACCCCTGTGTGGTGGAGAAACCAAAGAGGGCGATTCCGCCCACCAAAGGGGCGAAGGGCGGAAGCCTCGAATCCCTGGTGTCCCCGAGCGAGATCTCGGGGATGGAGGTTGACGGGAGCGCGGAGGGGCGTCCGGGCAAACCTAAAAGCAAAAAGCAAAGAATTAGCTTGGAGGGCCCTTCGAAGGACCAAATCAAATACCAAAGAGATAGCTTTACCTGTGATATTTTTTCTGTGATAAAAGCCTGTGATATTAATTTTCTGTGATATTATTATAATAGTTATTTTAACATTTTATAATATACAAAAATTTTAACAATGGCTTTTATCCAATGGAATTGCAATGGTTTTAATATTCGCAGGGAAGAAGTTCGAGTTTTAACTTCAAATTTTAATCCCCTTTGTATTTTCCTGCAGGAGACGCATTTTAAACCAAATGACAATCCTGTTTTAAGAAACTACACATTTTATCGACTTGACGATACTTCTGGTAACAGGGCTCATGGCGGAGTGGCGACGTTGGTCTCGGACAATGTCTCCTCAAGTCCATTGCCACTAACAACACCTCTCCAGGCAGTGGCAGTCCGAGTCCACGTCCCACAACCTATCACACTATGTAATGTCTACTTACCTGAATGGGCTGCAGTGAACTCGGCAAATTTGGACCACCTGGTTTCACAGCTACCGCGGCCATTCGTGCTTTTGGGCGACTTTAACGCCCACAACCCCCTGTGGGGTGACAATATGCACGACAGTGGCAGAGGACGTTTATTAGAGAAGTTTTTAACAGACAATGACTTGATCCTTTTAAACAACAACCAGAAAACCCGTTTTAATTCTTATAACGGAGATTTTTCGACGATCGATCTGTGTTTGTGCTCCCCAACTTTGGCATCGTCTCTTGAGTTTAATGTCCATAACGACCTTTGCGGCAGTGATCATTTTCCTATTATTATCAAGGTGCAAACAGATTTTCAGTCCCCTGGTCGCCCCGCTCAATGGAGTCTAAAGAGGGCCAACTGGAAGCGGTTCTACGCGCTCGCTGACTTGAGTGCTGCACGTCTGGAAACAGATGTTGACACTATGGTCAAGATCATAACAGATAACCTTGTCAGTGCAGCAGAGGAAAGCGTGCCCCAAACGTCCACCAAGCCACGCCACATTCCCGTTCCCTGGTGGAACCAAGAATGCGATGACGCTATAAAAGCAAGGAAGCGGTCTCTTCGAAATTTTTCCAAAAGACCCACGAACACTAACCTAATGGAGTTCAGACAGCTGCGTGCTAAGGCACGACAAGTAGTGAGATTGTCTCAGAAACGCTCATGGCAGGAATATGTTTCTTCTATAAACTGTGTCACTTCCTCCACTAAAGTCTGGCACCGTGTTAATAAGATCAGAGGCCGCCATAAATCTACGACCATAGCTGGCATTGAGAAAGATGGACACTTATTCACGGCTCCCAAAGAAATAGCTGACAACATAGGACAACACTTTTCAGATGTCTCCAGCTCTCGCCACTACTCGGCATCGTTTCAACGGACTAAGCTCGTGGCAGAACGTAGACAACTGACGTTTGCCTCTGCCAACTCTGAAAGCTACAACATGCCGTTTAGTGCGTGGGAGCTGGAAACTGCCATACGGACATCAAGGAATACGTCCCCTGGGGCTGACAGGGTGCATAACGAATTCCTGAAACACCTATCGCCAGACGCTCGCTCGGCTTTGCTCGACACTTACAACCAGATATGGGTGTCAGAGGTATTCCCAAATGCGTGGCGGCACGCCATACAGGTTCCAATCCACAAGCCTGGCAAAGGTAAACAATTGGCAGCCAGTTATCGGCCCATCTCTCTAACTAGCTGCCTCTGCAAAGTGATGGAGAGAATGATTAATAATCGACTGGTATGGTTGTTAGAGACAAAGAACCTGCTCTCTAATTTGCAATGTGGTTTCCGCAAGAACAGAAGCACTCTCGACCACTTAATCAGAATGGAGGCATATATTCAAGATACTTTTCTGTTCAAGCAGCATGCAATTGCTGTCTTTTTTGATCTCGAGAAAGCCTATGACACTACTTGGCGGTATGGCATTTTAAAATCTCTGTTTACATTTGGTTTTAAGGGTCGACTTCCTATTTTCATATCAAATTTTATGACTGACAGAACTTTTAATGTCAGAATTGGCAACATTTTATCGGACACTTTTTCCCAGGAGAACGGCGTGCCGCAGGGCAGCGTTCTGAGTGTGACGTTGTTCGCTATTGCGATCAACGGCATTACGGACTGTGTGAAGCCTCCTGTGGCCGCCTCGCTATTTGTTGACGATCTCGCGATAATTTGCAGATCTCGGTCCCTCGCCACGTCGGCCCGTCAAATACAACTGACAGTCAACAAACTAGTGAGGTGGGCGGATAGCACGGGATTTAGTTTTTCTGAAACTAAAACTACCTGTGTACACTTCACCCGAAGCAGGGGTCTCTTCCAAGACCCTGATATACTGCTTAGGGGTCAAGCTCTGCCATTTGTACCAGCTGTTAAATTTTTGGGCTTGTGGTTTGACCGGAAGTTAAACTGGAAAGAGAATGTCCGTCAACAAAAAATTAAGTGTCAAACACCTCTAAATTTACTCCGGGTTCTCACCGGCACCAGCTGGGGTGCGGATCGTACTGTAATGCTGAGATTATACAGAGCTCTTGTTAGGTCAAAACTGGATTACGGTAGCGTTGTTTACGGCTCAGCAAGGGAAAGCTATTTGAAACCTTTAAACACCATCCACAATACAGGTATCCGGCTGGCCACCGGAGCTCTACGCACAAGCCGGCTAGAAAGCCTGTATTGCGAGGCGAGTGAACCTCCTTTAGCTCTAAGAAGGGAGTACTTGCTCACATCATATGCAGCTAAACTAATGTGCATGCGTAAACACCCGACTTACGTACCGCTTCTCAAACCCAGCTTCGAGGCTCTCTACAATGCTAAACCTAGTGCCACACTACCAGCAGGCATGCGTCTCAGTCAAATTTTGGTGAACGCCGCGTTCCAATATCCAAAGATCTATCCACATGGTCTAAGTGCAACTGCCCCATGGATAACCGAGCGACCAATGTGCCTCACAGGACTTGCGTCCACCAAAAAAAGCTCTACTAGCTCGATAGTATATAGGCAGAAGTTTGCAGAGCTTTGCTCAGAGTTTGTTGGTTTTAATTACATTTTTACTGATGGGTCGAAGGACGCTAGCGCGGCTGGAAGTGCTTTTGTGCTTAATGGTGACGTGTCTTATGGTTTTAAATTAAATGATAAATGTAGTATTTTAACAGCAGAGTTGTTTGCATTGCTTCACGCTCTGAAGTACATAGAGTCAAGCTGTTCGGAGAAACAGTTTCTCATTTGTTCCGACTCGATGAGTTCTCTCCAGGCAATAGACGCCCTGTATTCCCCACACACTCTCGTCCAGGGAATACACTCTCTGCTGGCGTCCCTGTCTTCCAGGGATGTCAGGGTGGTGTTTTGCTGGGTCCCTGGACACGTGGGGATACAGGGTAACGAGCTTGCTGATAGGGCAGCAAAGGCTGCAACAGAAAAAGGTGCAGTTGATAACGACCGGATATCCTGTAATGACTTGAAAATCTTTTTTAAGTCCTGTCTTAAAAATAAATTTCAGGATATGTGGGACAAAGAGTCAAACAACAAACTAAAGGCTATTAAGACCACCATAGCTCCATGGTACTCGTCCATCAGGTCCAATAGGCGAGAAGAGGTGGTCCTCACAAGACTGAGAATAGGACACACATTATTCACCCATTCTTACCTTTTCTCGCTCGACAAAACCCCACCCAGCTGTGAAACTTGTAATGCAATCCTCACTGTAAGACACACCCTTATAGAATGTCCGAAACACAGAGATCTGCGAAGGCGCATCGCGCTTGAAAATAATATTTCTGAAGTTCTCGGTGACGACCTAAAACAGATTGAAAAATTATTCAAATTTTTAAAAGAAATTGATATTTTAAGGATTATTTAGAAATTAACGTAGTGAGAATCTTGTGTCTCACTTGAAGAATTTAAATTCTTAATTTTGCAACCAGGCGCAAAATGACCAATAGGTTGAAGCGCCTCTAAACCCCAATATCCATCCATCCAATGTAAAGCGCAAATCCAATATGCATGTATTGCCGTTTGTATTGCAGGGGACTCTGGCTACCCTTCAGAACCGTGGCTGCTGCGGCCATTCGCCAATGACCCTGGCGCCAACACTCCAGAGGGGCGATATAACGACCGGCACACTTCGTCTAGAAGCACTGTAGAGCGATGCATTGGCGTCCTCAAAGCGAAGTTCCGGTGCTGCCGAAAAGAGAGGGCGCTCCATTATAGCCCGGAAGTTGCTGGTAAGCTTACTTTGCAACTTTTAATACGCTAGAAAAACAGCTTCGTTACTAAAATTATGCTTGTGGGAATCATACAAGATACCTACTAGGACACTGTCTGAATGGTACTTTTTTTCCTGCTAAGGTTTGATCATCAATGCATGCGTCATTCTACACAACATGGGTTTACACTTCCGGCTGCCAAATCCCGAACCGGTGTTTGATGACATCGACGCAATGGTGAATGCCCCCCCCCCCCCCCCCCCCCGCCCAGCTGCACGCAGTCGACGTGTACGCCGCGGGCCATGCAGTACGAGCCCGCGTCGTTCGAGACTTCTTCACCAACTGACTAGCCCTTTCTTCACCATCCTTTTCCCTTTCCAATTCCAGCATCTTAAATAAACATCCAGCATCTTTCCTTTTAAAGTACCTTATGTCGGTATTGTATTGTATTTATTTATATATGTTAATAATGCATCTAGGTAAACATAGTTCTTGAAAGGTAGATACAATTATTATGGACAGGTAGTTAATGTATAGTTCGATAATATCACGTCTTAATTTGTACATGTTACAGGTACCTACACTGACAATTGGATAAGGAGAATAGCAGCACATCATTTATGACTAACGGTTTTGATGGTAATTTTCAGCCATCGATTCTGCCAACAGACCAAATTTTGCAACTGCCGTTTCAAACGCAACGGTTCGCTTTCTTTCCTCATCTAATTGCTTTTTAGCTATAGCCACCATCTCTTCTTTCAGAGCCAGCTGAGCCCTATTGATTTCCAGATTTTCTTTTTCAACAGCCAAGCGCTCCATGTCGATCTTGATTCTGTCACCTGCACCATGCACATACGATTCCGCCACGGCCATGGCTTCAGCGGACGATGGAGAAAAATTGTAGCTGTTTGTCTTCTGTTTCTTAGCTTTGGGCTCTGAAACAAGATTTGATATTATAAATGAACATAATAGCTTATGAATTTAATAGCATAGCGTCACAGCATAATTTCATGTAACAAAATTGATGTTTACTTTGTACTGACCTTTGGCTTCACAGGAGTTTTTTTTCATCTTTTCTTCCTGGCACTGTTGAGGAGGCCTCTCAGCAATCACCTGGCGAATAATAACAGCATGCATTAAATGTTTTTAAACCAATTTCAATTAATTAAATAGTATTTAGTTATTTTTCAGGTCACTTACCACATAATTCTCTGCTGGAATGCCTTCTATGAACATTTCGATGTCATCGTCCAAGGCCCAATATGCCTCATCCCTGGGCGCCGATGGTGACTGGTGGTGGGCTGGTGACAGGGCTCCCCCCTTTTTTTCCCAGCCATGACTTGTTGATGGTTGGGGTTGTGTTCTGGTTGATGTTTTTGTTAAGGTTGTTGTAGTTGCTGGTTGAACATTTTGTTGCCGACTGTTGCTTGGTGGTGGCTGGACAACATTGGAGTCAGACGGCCGGGCTCCTCCCTCAGGTAAGTCTTTGTCGCCAACTATGGCCTCCTCCGTCAGAATTTCTACGCAGAGCTCTTCGATGTCCGACAGCGGCTTTGGTGGTGACCCGCCCTCCGTCCCTTGCCTGTATTTAGCAATGGATGCTGCCTTCGCCTTGACTTTAGATTTCCAGTCTTGCCATGACTGTAAGTACAAAAAAAGTGGGATGTTCATATTCATAACTTTACCTTTTCGTAACAAACTCATTGAATCGAATTCTATAATCGGTTATATAGCATAGTCGTTGCATGAATTTGTTGATAATGTAAACTAGGTGCAGAGAACTTACCTTCAACCATTTCGATGGTTCCTTCGTTGTTCCGTCGCCACAAGAATTCAATTTGTACGTCAGCGTCTGGAGAAGGTTTTTTTGCATAGCTTTTCCATGCGGCCCAAGTAACTCATTACGAGCAAAAGCAGGATGCTCTCTCATGTATTCGATGAGTATATGGCGCTGTTTATCAGTTATGTGTGATTTTCTAGAAAGGGAAAGATGAAAGGATTGGAATGGGTTGTTGATTGTGAAGCCATCATTACAACTTGTTGTATTTTGATTGCAAATACCTATACTGTTATATTTACAAAATACATCAATAAAACCTTTTTTTCATTCAAACTATAAGCATTTATTTGACAATAATATATACCTGCAGAAAGATGTTCCTAGGTAGGTATGCTGTGTTTGCTCAATATTTTCTATGGCAAGGATGAGGGACCCATCACCTCTTTACTTTTGAGTTTATTATGTATTGTGATAGCACAGGCTCAATTTCTTGGTCACTTTTAATAATTGATAATAAAATCTATTGCTTACCTTGACTTATGATCATCATTTTCCTTATTTCCTCCTTCAAAGTCCATGTTTTCTAGTTCGAATCTTTCCATTTTAAAAGATCCGCACAAAGTCCGTTTGTCATTTCACAGTCTCATTGCGCATGCTCGAGTACTACCATTTCAAAAATAGTCTGTCTCCAAACCAAAACGAATCGCAGGTGACATTTCGAACGTTTTCACTAACGAATGTGATACATGATCGCCGTGAGCACTTTTTTGAAATCGCATGCGATAACCAAATCGAATGATTTCAAAAACGATCGTTTTGGACAAAAGTTACATGATCGCCCTCCAGGAGACCGATCATGTAACTTCGGTGATTTCAAAACCATTCGTTTTCGGCCGAGATATCGAATGATTTCATATCACATCGATTTCAGCGATCACGTAAAAAAAATAACAAGTGATATGTCAGAAAAGAGGTGATTTGAAAACGAATGCCAAGAAGCACTCGTTTGCGAAATCGAACGTGGTATCGAGTTTTTAAAATGGCCGACCAAGTTTTACGGTTTCTTGTGGCTGAGAATATTATTGCAGGTTTGTTAGATGTAGATGAGCGTATAGGACAAAATCGTCAAATGCGGCTTAACAGGCGAACTTTAAGGGATACTTACGATCAGTGGCGAAGCGTGGGTCTTTTCACTAGGGAGACACTAAATAATTTACAAATCGGGTCTTGAAATGCATCATTCAGGGTACCACCATGCAACACGTCAGGAAACTCGGTGAAATTTTCAAGCAGTCTTACCTTTAAAGTTTTTTGTCGATCAAGTATGAGCCTGCGTTCTTTTGATGTGGCTTAAATGTCTATTTCTCTCTCCTCAAACGCACCACTAGAATCCATTGCAAGTAAATCTTGTTTTCTAAATAACGGCCCTTATGCTCTGAATCGCCTCAATCAGATTGGAAGCTATTGATAGTTAAAAGTCAATTAGGTATTCCCCATAGAGTACTAGCAAGTAGCAGTATTCACATCACTTTCACACTAGCTATGATATGTAGATAGCCCGAATCACAGTAAAGACGGAAGGAATATTGCTCACACCCGAAACTCGTGCAAGCCACACGGCTACTAAAAAGTAAACGACTTGGTACAGAAATACTGGAAGAATTATCTAAGTTTCCGTCCATGTCAGCGTGTGATTTTGTTCCCTGCTCATTCCCAACGTCAACGCGCCGATTGCAAAACATCGCTCTCGCCTAGCGATATGGCAGGAGCGGACAAGCCGGCGTCAACTGCTGGCTCTTGGTATATAGGTTGAATGATAGCGTGAATGATGTCATAGAAGACATGGCTCTTGTGCCACCTTCTACCTCACATGGGTGCGGGGGTTGCGGGTGTTCGTAAGCTTCGCTATACGCTTGTTCTCGAGCGAGATACATTCTGATAGCAGCGAGAAACATTTTTCTACATGTCTCAAACCAACCCACATTAATTTTAATTAATCACATGCAAAGAAGTTTTTACTGGTTGAGGGTAGGTATAAGAGTTAGCTGCTGGGAAAGTGTTCCAGGGGGGCGATTTTATAAAAATATCGTTAGAGAAGTCTAATTTTGGGTGAAAATTTACCTTGCACAGACGGCATTCTGAAGTGCGCGACCGCATTCTGCCGCGAAATTTCAAAGAATGCAGCAGCCTGGTATTCTTCTTCTTCATCCATCTCCGAATCTTAAAAGAAATGAGAATAGAGTCATTTTACTCCGTTTTTAGTGGAGCGATCTATAAAAGCAAAGTTTTATATTAAATCCGACTACCTCCTCAATACAGGACTTGATTTGTTTGCTTAATTTCTGTTTTGTTGCCTCAAATTTGTGTAAACTTGGTTTACTAGCTATTTATATTATTTGTCACAGAGAGAAAAAAAGATAACAAATGTTGCATTACCCAAAGAATTCGTTTCTAACAAGTAAACGTGTAAGATATTACATTCAAACAAAGAGGCTGCTAATAAATTATACTAGCAAGAGCAACGCACAGTTCACTTTTTCATTTACAAATAATTTAGAATCATCTCGTGGATAACATGCAGCACTTCCTGTTGATAATCGTTGATATTTCGTTTAGAAGGATTGGTTATTCAATATTTCCATACAAACAGTACAAGAGATTTTGTTCCCAGTACAAGGAAAATAATTTGCTTCAAACGCTACTCGCTCGCAGGTTCCGCTCAAAAAAACAGAAATATAAAATATCACATAAAGAAGAACCTAGACTCTGTGCGGAAGGCGGGTTATCTAAACGTATCTAAAAACATTAAAAACTGTAAAAAAGTGAAAAATAATCTCACCAGTCAAGTTAACAATTTCGATCAATGCAGCTTCTGCTGGGACTTCGACGTCAACCCCGTTGTCGACCCCGTTGTCGACCCCGTTGTCGACCCCGATGTCGACCCCATTTTCGACCACGTTGTCGACCCCATTTTCGACCACGTTGTCGACCCCATTTTCGACCACGTTGTCGACCCCATTTTCGACCACGTTGTCGCTGTCGTGGTCGTCTTCGCTGTCGTGGTCGTCGTCGCTGTCGTTGTCGTCGTCGCTGTCGTGGTCGTTGTCGCTGTCGTCGCTGTCGTGGTCGTTGTCGCTGTCGTCGCTGTCGTGGTCGTTGTCGCTGTCGTCGCTGTCGTGGTCGTTGTCGCTGTCGTCGCTGTCGTGGTCGTTGTCGCTGTCGTCGCTGTCGTGGTCGTTGTCGCCGTCATCGTTCTGCATGGCTTGCAGGTTGTGACTGACAAGTTTGTCGGTGCCATGTGAGCACTGCAGCAGAAATTCGAGGATAGTGAACCTCCCCAGGTCAAGATTTTCTGCTGCAGTTCTCAGGCGCCGATCTTGACTCAGGAGCCTTCTCGGCCTCTGATGAGTAATGGCCAAGCCATTTTCCAGGCGGCGAAATAGATTTTTAGAGAAATCTTCGACAATTTTCAGTTTCGCTGAAAAGTAAGAAGGATTTTTGTAATTGGTTGATACGTTACAGGATTCACAAGAGGAAAAAAAAGCAAAAAATAAGGAATTAAACCTTTCATAATTATAGCTCAGTAAAAATTTAACCACGAACCCAGGAATTGCCAGATATTGGGGTGTACTTGGCCAACTCTGGAGGCCAAGTACCGATGGAAGGATTCAATATTATTATTTGTTCGCCTCGGCCTCCCGTACACAGACACCACCTCCGGAGTCACAACTCGCAGCCAGTATCGATTAATGTATTTTACCAAAAGGTGAAATCTTTGCTAAAAAGTGAAGGAAAATAGTCAGTGAGAAAGGGTTATCACTAAATTCAAAATAAATATAAAATCACTATAAAAAAAACTCAGAGATTTTACCTCAAGCGCTGCTCGCCGCAAATAGCGGCGAACGACCAGCAATCCCTGCTCCATGTCATGAGCAGGGAGCAACGCTAGCGCAATTAGCATTTGCAAGCCCTTTCTTGCGCTAGCGTTGCGGGCCACCAACCGCCCAAGACCCAAAGCCTTCATTTTCCGCCACAGGGACTAAAATATGAAGCAAATCGCACTGTTAATTTCTCGCAATTTTAATTCAAGACGTTTCTACATAATTTAAGACTGTGATGATTAAAATATGCTAGTTGCGGGGGTTAATTGCGTGGGTTACGGTCATTTTGTTAAAAGATTTGACGATCTGAATGACCCGAAGACTTCGAGGCTGTGTAGACGGAACATTTATGGACTACGTTAATTTATGTTTTGATTAATTGTTAGAGTATGATATTACCTGCGCGAAGTGGAACCAGCAGCCGAAGACTTTGGCCGCAGGAAACACCTTCAATAAAGATCGCTGAAGAGCCATCTCGAAGTCGGTAATAAAGGTGACTTCTTTGTTTCTCCACTCATCACACACCATGTCTCTAAAAAACTCTAGAAGCGATTCAAACGCTCCTCGAGTTCTTCTTGACATTAGCGCATATATCAGGGGATGTGACTGCAAGAACACAAAATAATATATAAGATTTAAAAACTAAATTTTTGGAACGAATTTGCTCATCAACGAATTACTTGTTACTCACATGGCCCAAATGCATTACATGTACTGTCAGCAGTTGAGCTGCCAGCCCATGTGGGGCAACCTTAAAAGTGCCATCGATGTGGAATTCAACATCCGTAATAGTGCTAAGCACACGTCTCACAAAGGAGACGTCCGCAAATACGGCCGTCTCGCTCCCGTCTTCAACGAGAGTTGTCAGAAAAAATGGTTCTCCACTATTTGTTGAACCAAATTTTTCGAACCATCGCGGCTCTTCGAGTATCTCCTCGAGCTCCACCAATGAAGTGGGGTTCCGGGGAAAGGCCAGCGTTCTCAGTCTCTTTAGTTGCATTTTTACCGACTGGTACGAGACCGTCGCAGCCGCATCTGGGTGCCTATAGAGAGAAATATATCATTATTCCATTTTATAATATCTCCCTTCTCATTCTTTTGTTACATTCTTTTACATGGCCAAACCATCGTTGCCTCCGCTTTCAATGTTTTAACTCAAACTTTCAACTCCTTAATCCTTCATTATCTTGCAATTTTTAAGTTTTCTTTTTCTGGCTCTCCCAATCACACTCAAAAAAGTATAATGAAATGATTTAATATTATTATTCATATAAATAACTTTTTGCGGCCTGTTAAAATTCTCGTAAGTACCAAATATTTTCGAGCTTTATAAATTTGCCGAATTTGTTCGCACAAATTGATTTTTGGATTCCTCATTTTTCTTGCTCTCCAAAATAAAGAGATGGTTAGTGGTTATCCAATCAGTTGTTGATATTGTTCGGTTGGTAAAGATGGAATTAAATTATCTATTGTTCTCTCTGCTGCCGCTCTCAGAACTTCATGCCAGACTCATTCCACGAGCACTGGAACTTTATTTTTATATGTAATAATTTATTACCAAACTTAAACTATTATTAGTGGTAATACAATCAAATATTATTTTACTTATCTCTACCAACCTCTTTCACCCTCCCATCACTTCCATGCAGAAGAAGGGGAATTTGGGTTAAATATATATTGTACAAACTTTTCAAAATTGGTATCTACCGCCTTGGCTCACTAACCTCGCTGCGACGCGCTCGAATATGGCGGCAACCGTGTCGTTCGACTGGTCACTGCGGATCTCGTCTCTCACATCCTTCATGAACTTGGCAGATAACAGGCTATCATCTGACCGAGGGTGGTTGTGGGCTTTTGTTGGTTTCAAATCACCCTGGAGGTGTTGTATGGCGCGGCCAGGGCATGCGAGCGCCCGTTTATCGACGCATCGGTAGTAACTAAAATCAAAAAGTATTATTTATGAACATGCCAGCGATGCGAGAAAATTAAACCCAAGATTATGGAGAGGGAGGGGGGGGGGGGGGGGGCAGCTCCAATCTTAAATAATACCTAAGTGTTTTTGTCTGAAGGCAACAAATTGGGCAGCATTTCCTTGAATATTTCAGCCAGATACACAATTGAAGACACATAAGTAAGACAAAATATAATCGTTCTCACATTGAGCCAATAATATGCAGTTTTGTATACGAATTATTAACATTATATGCATATTTAACTAAATTTTTTGCTTAGTAAAATGCCAAAAATTAATCTAATTTTACACAATCTAATCCAAAAATACACATTTTGATAGAAAGCACTGTAAATTGCAGTACCGGATATCATTAGCGTTGTCATCTTCTGATCTACATGCCTAAGTAATTTTTCGAAACCTTCGTTTTCTTCAACAAAAAATTGACATTTTTTAAATACCTCCCCTGCTTAAGGTTGATAAGTCGGGACACGGTGGTCCGATTTTGGGGTTTGAGCTTTGAATTTTCACTTCGTCACAATGTGCTGAAACTAAAACCCAAAAGAGTAGGTACGTACTAAAGTGGAGTCGCTATGGGTGCGGTTAACACACTCCTGTCTATTTGTATATTGCATTTATACTTATAAGTGATTTGATTTAACATTTTCGGCTCCCCCCATGGTTTGGATAAAATCACGTTTCGTCTTGACTGTTACGCGGTTAATTCCAATGTTAAATACTGGCAATACATATGTAATGAAAGAGATGGTGTATATTTTATGATTTCTCCACTTTCTCTCCCAAGTAGAGTTAGGTCTACCCACAATTGACGCAAGCGCAACGTGCAAGCGCAGCGCGCAACGCGCAGAGCGTAAGCGCAAGCGATAACAAAACCTCTTATTTCTTATTTCTTTCTGTTGATGATATCTAAAGCACGTAAATACAGTTAAAAGCATTTAGTGAAAATTACCATTTACAAAAAATCCACCATTCCATTTATGAACTGACTAACAATAAAAGCGCGAACAGAAAATTACGTTTGACATTCACGATTTCATGCAATAAATTCACATTTTGTCACTATAAACTTACTGTCACGCCTGCTCTTTTTGCCCTATGGGCATATTGATGTTGTTTTGCATGTTTTTATGCCCTAGGGGCATAGGGTTTTGCCCTTATAAAGTAAAAGGCGTAAGCACATCGGGCCGGGGGCACGGGTCTCCGCTGCTAGTCATTCATAATACATAAACTTTTGTTGGTAGCGTTGCCAGTATTTAACATTTGCATTCACCGCGTAACAGGCACTTAGGTTGTCGTCGTATCGTGTAATGTATCTCGGCCTTGCCGACGCAGGTACTACAGCTCCGATTTATGTAATAGGTAGTTTAAAAATATAAAAAAAATTCTAGAAATAATATTCTATGTTATTTGTTTTTGACATCATAGAAAGAAACCATGAAATGTAACCACATTGTAGGCTGTTTGATACTAAAGAGTAAAGATCTGAAAGCAAAGCATTAAAGAAGAACGGACTCTGGTCTTATAGGACATATGACACTATGACAAAATATGTGGTCTAGCGCGTGACCTCGAACGGAACCGACGACGCGTCGGTGGCGACCCAATATTAAACGGCATATTAGGCCAAAAGAGCTAAAAGTTGCAAAAGTTGCAAAAAAGGAAATTAAGATCATGACATGTAAAAATAGAACAAAATTCACTAGAAAATAATTACACGGCATGACACATATGGACAGCAATGGATAGCTGTGTTCATTAGATTACAGGAAAATAGATTAAAATACTCAATAAGTAAACTTCATAGCAGAGTTTTTTCAAAAGAACAATAGCGCTTCGAGTAAAATACGTTTCCCGCCATAATGTTATACACGGGTTAAATCATTTTTAAATCATAGAATAAAAAAAGTTGAACTAAACATACCTTCATTCAACTGCATAAATTTATATAAATATACATAAAATTTGTCATAATGCAACTTCTATGAAACTCAAAGTTGGAAAAACCACCCAAAAAAATATCCCTAGGTATGTTTGTAAAAAAAAATTAAAATGCGAACAATTTTTGGTGTGATCTTTCCCTCGTTATTCGGGGATTTTTTTTTGGGAGATGCACACAGCACAGCGATGATTCCTATGATGTCCTGAGCACAAGGTAAAAATTTCAGCGTGATAAATCACCGTGCACGCCAACTTATGAATTCACGCCAAAGTCCACGCGAATTATTATATATTAATGCGTGGTTACAAATAAATCATTAGCAGCATCTTGTTTATAGTCTCGCGTACACAAATTACCATCTTATTTTGGTCCATGTTGAGCATGTTTTTTACTGTCACCCTGATATACACGTTGTGATTGCACTTCGATACGATAACTAAGTCGCTTAAAACTAAATATGGCGCTTTTAAATACATATCTAATGACCGTCTTGTGGAGAAAAATATTTGAGGTAACACACTTAGCCGTCCTTCTCATGCCAAGTTAGTTTTTTGGGCCGAATTTTTATTTTTCAACGACTTTTTGAAAGATTATTCAGAATAACGATGAAATATTAGCAATTATTGTGTTCAGTTCTCTTACCTCGAGTTTTTCCCGCTCTTCTCTTTGTGGTAAGCATAACCACGACAGTACACAACTACACTCTCAATTCGTTGTCCGGCGATCTGCTGCATCACGGTTATCTTGCTCTTCCTCTTGCACACTTCTTCACTTTGGCACTGAATAAGCACAACTGAATAATTGTCACAACTATCACATTTAAGGGAAAAAAATAGGGGTAGGTGTAGAGGGGAAATATTTTTCTGACGCTCCCACATACTTGTGAGATAAAAATATCGCCAAATTGGTGGTGTCGCCATGGGAAAAGGTGTGATGACAATAAAAAAAACAATCTTCCAGCAGCTTTGATAGTTCCCGCCATGGTCCAAAATTTTCAAAAATTGCCTACCTGGCCGTTTAAGGTGTTTTTCTTTTGCTTTCGGAAAATGCATGAAAATAACATGAAAGTCGCCGACGATCCAGGTAAGCGTTGGTAAATGCTTCTGGTATGCTTCCACTCCTAAAGTCGCCTTTGATATCTTTGATGAGCTTTTTCTAATATCTTATATTTTAGCAGAATCAACCTTTACTGAAATGTCGTTAGAATTTCTCAATGGCATTCATCACATTGCATGTCAATCATTATTCCGTGCTTGACCATTGATGCATCCAAGCTGCAGCTGCAAACCATTAGTTCCGGTTTTATTTCCATCTCTATTGTTTCCAAGTTTCAATTGTTTCGACCTGGGTTGTCTTTGGCGGGCAGATAGTGAAAAGAATCTACGAGCTTACCTGTACATCAATCATTTCGAGGTAAATTTTTCATGACTTATTGGAAGTGTCAAATTTTGGAAATCTAATCATATTATTGAACGCGCTATGAAAGGTATCGAAAACGGCAATAAGCTTATTAAATTACGTACCGAATACTATCAAAAATAGCAAAATAGTAAATTTCGGCAAACGGTAATAGAAAATAAAACTTAAATGTTAAAGGATCCCCATAAAAAATATGATTCAGCTGATAAAACCTTCCAGACAAATACAATTGAGCTCAATGACAGGTTCTTTCAAAATATTCGGTTTCGCCGACGCCGTCAGCGAATATTCGCCGACGAAAAATGTGTAGTTTGGTAATTGAGTTTCTTTCGTCCGAGTTTCGCTATCGCTATCTTTCTCGGTGTTGAATTTTCGATCTGGGATAAGGTTTGTTATACACATAACTTAAAAAAAATAATTGACTTGCAAATTAGTATGATTGCGAGATATGCAAACTTAGATATGTGGAGCTGATCTATTGAGTATATAAGCCAGTTTCTGGCAATAATTTTAATTTTAAGTTTTTGGACATCTATCATTTACAACGAGTTCCAACCTCGTTTCACCCACTTCAGCGAACATAGTAACGAGATTATTCCTCAAGTTTGACGGACAGTGCTATACCGAGTAACTTTGTCTCTAAATAATGGCTCCCATATCATATTGAAAGGAAGCATGCATTTGCAAGGTCTGTTTGCAGAAGTATCAAGAGCTTGAAAATTGCTTTAAAATCAGAAAATGATATATTTAAACTCGATGTTCCATGTGTTTTTTAGTCCTACGCTTCGTTGCGATGAATCTGTATCCCTTATAAATTAAGTCCTGTCCCGTGACATGAATGAATTGACCAGCTCCGTCAGTCTTTCCGCGGTTTAATTTTCTCTCATTTTTATGCAGAGATTACATTATCTTTGAATCAAGTAAATGGTTTGTTCCGAGACCCAACCTCTTTGATAGCTGTAGGTCAAGGTGAGTAGATACCTCTGCTTACCATGGCCGGTAAGGGGGAAGCTGAATAACGCCACATGGAATAACGCCACATCGGCCATTTTCTGTAACACCGGAATAAAGCCATAAGTCGTGTGGCGTTAATCCAGTGGATTAGCGCCACATTATAATATGGCTTTGTTCCAGTGGGAGCTGCACTGTACTAACGCCGTCTGAGCACATTGCATTAATCCAGTGATTACTGATTACTGCACTACTGATTCAATTTTCCTTAGAAATTGAAATTGAAAGAGATATAAAGGATTTAGTTTTGCATAAATTAACATGGGCTCTAAAGGGAGTTGCGGGGAATTTGAAAGTGCGCGCGCAAGGACAGTCGGCGGGAGTCAAACCGCATACTAATGGATGGCCCCGTTGAATGCACATACCGGAATAAAGCCCTCGTTCAGTATGGGATAAATCCACTGGATTAACGCCATATGCTCGGATGGCGTTAGTACAGTGCAGCTGTCACTGGAACAAAGCCATATGAAAATGTGACGTTATTCCACTGGATTAACGCCACACGACTTATGGCTTTATTCCGGTGTCACAGAAAATGGCCGATGTGGCGTTATTCCATGTGGCGTTATTCAGGCGACTCACCGGTAAGATTTATTAAAAAAAACAAGGGAGCTTAGATAAGAAACAATGCCGATTCTCTAGGCAATACCAATTAATTTTATTATTATTATATAATAAATAATAATGATAATAATGATAATAATTATTTTATGGGCGATCAGGACTAAGACAAAAAGTCGTCAAATCAGAACGTTTGTTCCTTCGATACTATAAGTCGAAATTTACGAAAGTAAAAATATAATATTTTTAGACATTTGAATTCTATCTTAAATTGCGTACGACTTGCGTACGACCGTCAAAACATGCAAAAAATATGCCAAAAAAATTATAAATTTTCATCTACATGGGACTATTTTTTTTAGCCGCACGTTTCTTTTTGCACCACTCGAAAGCTATGTTTATTGGCTATAAGAAAAATATATAATGACTAATGAGACCAAAACGTATACTTTGTGACAGCGTTTTGTCAAAAAAAAGAACCGCACGCCGCGTAAATAAGTATCCCGCCAGGTTTCCCGATGGTGCCCGATTTGTAGGGCCCTGGTGCAACAAGTAATAGAGCCGTTATTTTCTTAAATAGATAACAGTATATGAATTGCTGCCTTTTTCCGCTTCTCAATTGGAAGTATTTGCTTCGTAAAATAAAAATGTACAAAACTTCAATCCATTCATCCATCCATCCATTTGGATCCATATCCAAACATAAAAAAAAAAACGTGTGTAAAACATGAAAATTTGACGCGAGAGTAAACGGATATTCACTATGTACACAAAGTAGTACGCAAAGTGGTTTTCCGTCATTATGCGGCCCCCTTAGTGACTTGTGTAAATATTTCGATTCGGTGGTTGTAATGGGTCCAGATCTGCATCTGTTGAGTGTGTAATAATGTAAAAAATTAGCATGTTTAGTGGTCTTGGAATGCGTCGATATGTTTTGGTGCGGTGAGAAAACTGTGATTTCATAGCTTGTAGGTACCCTTGTTCTCTGCAGGGGTCTGGCATTGTTCACAAAGTTGTTGTACCTGTCGCTGTCATTGTTCACTCGAGACACGACCCTCTGGCACAAGGCTGGCACGCGTCTCTTTGTTAGCTTGCACTCACCACCAGAGCAAACGTAAACATATTATTAATATTATTTCCGTGTGGAATTAAGCAGAAAATAAATCGACGAACTCTTGGTTATTATCATCGTTCATAATTGAAATACATAGTAATAATGTAAAATAATACACTAGAATTAATCCAACCCCATCCTACCCATCCAAATATTGACGCTTACCTGGTAACTTCGAGGGCGTCTCCAAGATCTTCATCCTTCAGTTCAGTTTTCAAAGGCCACGGACGTTTTCATAATGTGATTGCTGGTTTGTGATTGTGTTTGTGATTCTCGGAGGCATTCGGTTTGATGTCGCTGTTTCGTAGAAGGTGGTCGCGAAGTTTTTCATGAGGTGAAAATACATTTCAAGTTGTGCCTGACAACATATTTACTCAACAGTGGCGACAGAAGTGCCCATTAAAATCATTGCAATAAGGAAAGATGATTTCACTCTATATAGTCATAGCCACGTTTCGGTGGTGGGTTACCACGTTATGTTCGATACTAATGATTTTATATTATTTGAACGGCACCGGCCATTATCACATTCACTGCCCTATCACGGCTGGAGAAGGTGGTTTGAATATTTCTTACGTGTCACGCTAATTGACTTGCATCTACCACCGGCATCGGACGGACGCAGTTTCAATAATATGAAATTCGGACTGTTGTTTCGGTTGCCAGAATTTTCAAACCGATTATTCTCAAACTCTAATACTTGCTGCGTAATAGCAGCACGGATGTACACACAAAATTTCATCGCTATCGGATCATTACTTTCCGAGTTATTATTGATAAGACATATTTCCTTTAATATTTTCCGAATTTTCCAACCGATTTATCTCAAGCTCTGATACTTTCTGCGGAGTAGCAACACGGGTGCTCATACCAAATTACGTCCTGATCGGATAATTACTTTCGAAGTTATTACTGATAACACAGCCGATATATCACGACTAGATTTCCTTCACCGGGCGCCTTCGTTCTACCTACGTCCATCGACCGGTATATTCGACTAGCCTCGGTAACACTCGTAGTCCCATAAGACCAATGCTATTTGACTTAGCCGATTTCATACATTCGGTCATTTTTTTTTTCGGTCACTTTTTTTTCGGTCAGTTTTTTTTCGGCGAGTTTTTTTTTCCGACGGTTTGCCGATAGCACGACTTGACTTACTTCACCGGGCGCACTCGTTCCACCAACCTCCATCGACCGGTATCTCCAACCAGCCTCGGTAACATTCGTAGTCCCATAAGACCAATGCCATTGGACATAGCCGAAATCACGACTAGATTTCCTTCACCGGGCGCACTCGTTCTACCTGCGTCCATCGCCCGGTATATCCGTCTAGCCTCGGTAAAATTCGTAGTCCCATAAGACCAATGCTATTTGACATAGCCGAAATCACGACTAGATTTCCTTCACCGGGCGCACTCGTTCTACCTGCGTCCATCGCCTGGTATATCCGTCTAGCCTCGGTAAAATTCGTAGTCCCATAAGACCAATGCTATTTGACCCCATAAGACCAATGCTATTTGACTTAGCCAATTTCATATATTCGGTCAGTTTTTTTTTCGGTCAGTTTTTTTTCGGCGAGTTTTTTTTTCCGACGGTTTGTTTGTATTGAACGGCTAGTAACATTCCCACACCACCGCCTCCGTACAGTAACGTTCATAAATATGAAATTCGGTCACTTTTATTTTCGGTCACTTTTTTTTTTCGGTCACTTTCATTTTCGGTCAGTTTTATTTTCGGTCAGTTGATACCCTCTCCCTGGGACCAGCACGGGCCGTGCGAAACGCGCTGGTTGAGAGGCTGTGGCGAGCACGCAACCCGTAAAAATCATACAACCAAACAAATAATTTTTAATAATTTTTTTATTGTCTATTAGCTGCCTCCGCCCTCCTCTCGGCTGCGTCAGCCCTCTTTTCAGCGGCTTCCGACCTCCTTTCGGCCGCCTCTACCTTCTTTTCGGCCGCCTTCTCAGCCGCCTCTATCTTCTTTTCCGCTGCTTCCACCTTCTTTTCGGCCGCTTCTACCTTCTTCTCCGCAGCGTCGGCTCTCCTCTCCGCGGTAGCGACCATCGCTAGGGCCGCAGCAATAACATCACTGGAAGCCTCTTGGGCGATTTTTGCGGTCAGCTCTGCAGCAACCGCCGACCGTTCCATAAATGGGATGAAGGATTGGAGGGTCTCCTGAGTTTTTACCGCCACCCCCTGCTTCGTCTTCTCGAGCTCGGCAAACAATGCTGCTGTTGACACGTAAGCAGTTGCCTCAGCTCGCGAACGCTTCGGAGGAGGAGTGGCCGAGGTCGAAGCACCCTTGTCTAGATCAGTAAATGTGTCATCTGAATCAGAACACTTTCACTTAGAAGCTTTTGTTTTTTTGGCATAATCGCACAAAAACATGTTAGTACAGGCATTACTAATAATTTCTATGTCTAATTATTTAAGCTGTAGGTAGGTAAGTACCCACCTAAGTCCACCGCAGTCCTCTTTCTTTGGGCAGCAACATCGGTACCAGCAGGGTTTGAGAATAGCACTGAAAGCACATTATGTTAATCAATTAAACTACTAAGTACTATGTGTATATCGTGGGCTTGGAGGTAAAAGTCACTAACTACATTTTCATAGTTTTGAGATAATTGCATTTCTAACTTTAGCACTTCTAAACAAATAGTAAATGTTATTACATTTTTGTTTAGGATGTTTTAAAATTTGTAAAATATAGTTCCTTGTCAAATTTAACTGCCTGTTTTCATTTAAAGGCAATTGTTTATTTATTACAACGAAAAAGAGGAGTTAATGACTTTTAAACGCATTGAAAACATTCGTGTGCTTATAAAAAGCATTTCTTATAGTGTCAAAATTGTAAGAATACAGTTTAAACTAGGTTAATACTGACAGCAACGAAGAAGAACCTTGCGACGGGTTCAAGTAATCAATGACAAATAATGACTTTTACCTCGCAAACGACACCAACGTACGAAAAATAGACCCTTAAGTGCACTTGATGAGTTTTACCTGTAACATTGTTCGTATTTATTCACTTAATGAAAGCGTTAAACAGACTTTGTGAAATAGTGAACGCACCCAGCACTTCAAGAATTTTACCACTGTAAAGAGGATTTTTAAGCGCATTTAATGATGTATCTAACTCAATTTTGCTAAAAATGCAGTTAGTGACTTTTACCTCCAAGCCCACGATATTATACTTATATTTTGTTTTGTTCAGTTTACTACACCAAACCTACCAGTCTCAGCAGGGACAAGAGCCTCGATCACTTCCAAATCACAATCTAAAAAGAAGAGGTCGTCTTGATCCTGTAAGTAATTTGCATGTTTTCAATTTGTTTTGTCACATTGGATCCGAATAATAATAAATATTCATACAAGAGTATTTACCTCTACGTTGTTTGCTGTTTCGGCCTGGTTGGTAGCTGTGGTCGGGAGCTGTAAGTAATTTGAAGGTTTCAATATCTTTCGTCACATGGGGTCCGAACAATGAATATTCATAAATGAGTACGTACCTCTAAATTGAATGCTATTTCAGCTTCTTGGTTGCTAGCTGTGGCCGGGCGCTGTAAGTAATTTGCAAGGTTTCAATTTGTATTTTCACATTGGGTCGGAACAATACTAAATATTCCTAAACATGAACATACCTCTACATTATTCGCGCCGAACACGGGAGTACCGGCCAGCCCATAAATGGTGTCCTCTCCCATGAACTGGACCAATTTTTCTTCCAACGTTGAGAGTTTAGTGGGAGTTGGACCGCCGCCTCCCGTTCCTCTCTCATAAACGCGAATCCTGGAAGCCTTCGCCTTCACATGGCGCTTCCAGCTTGCCCATGCCTGTCATGGGGTAAGTATAGATTGATTACAACTGTGGTCTGACTAAATACAACATACTATAATTGACAGATAATTGAAAGAGATATAAGTACTCGATGCATACCTCCTTCCACTTTGCGGCATCCTTGGTACACCCACCGCCTTCAGCGTTTAGTTGGGCACTTATTTGGGCCCACATGGTGCCAGACTTTTCCCTCCCGGCAACACCACAAAATTTGCCGGCAGCAAATTCCGTGTGGTTAACCATGTACTCAAGGAGAATTTCTTGTTGCCTCTCACTCACTTGAACACTCTTGGTGGGAGCCATTGTTTATTACAAGTGCCTTTATGTATATTAGGTTAGGTAATTGGTAACTTGATATTTTGATTATGTGTACAATTTAAGGGCTATGTCAATTATTTCAAAGATAATAAATGCTTATTATCTATTTTGCTACTGTTTTTAACCAATGAAAACGAATTTTGGTCGGCAACCGTCGTCATCTTTTGTGTTTTTGTGTTAATTTGTGTTTTAAGACATTTGAATTCCCGTGTCATTTTTGTGACATTCGACTCTGACGCCGAACTTCCGCCCGCCATTTATCGAATGCCGCTTTGCCCAAAGCCGTGTGCTTAGTGAATACCAGATAGCGCGGCTTTCGGATAGTGTCTAAAGTCACCGGCTTCGAAAGCCGCGGCTTTGAGCGGAAAGTTAGTGAATAAGGCTCCAGGGATCCTATTACGTGTTATGGAATAATGTAATTATGTTGGTGGTAGATAATTAGGATTAGGCTTAGATTGTAAGCTCTCTCTCTCTCGTAGGGTTGTAGGATGAAAAGTTAAAATCGGGACGATTTTTTTTTATGGGGTGTGGGAGTGTTACGTCACCTGAACTCTCAACTCCGAGTAGTGACGTCGGCAGTATGACGGGTCACTGGAGACCTATAAAAGCGATAAAGCTGGAGGGACCGGGGTTAGTTCGGCTCGAGAGTGCGTGGTGCTGGTACCCTGGATCTAGCGAATGTAACTCGGAAGACGTGGGAATTATATGGATAGCTCAAGAGAAGACAACAAGAAGACGATTCAAGATCTCAAGAAGCGAAGAAAGATTTTTGATACACGACTGATAAAACTGGAGAGAGAGAGCCAGGGAAATAAACCAGGTACAAGGCGGGCTAGGTTTAGCCACACAGGCGGTTTTCTTTGGCACTTATGTTTTTCTTTGTGGATTTCATAACTGGCTGGGTATTAAATATACTTATGTATCCCACATTGTCGTTGCATAACTTGGATCCTTCAAGTGCCCTCTCCACCTTTCACGCCAAGCGAGTTCAACGCCCCTCCGGCACTCGTAACAATATTATACAAAATTAAGGATAGCACAACTGCCATGCAATCTGAAAAAATCATCGGCAATCCTATTTATTTTGCAGCTCTCTACTAGCCAAATTTACAAGTTTAGTAGCCTAATTGATAAACAAAGAAAACTAAGTCTTTTGAAAACAGACTTGACTAGAAAGTTGACACGTCCACTAGACCGCTATTTATAGCGGAAAAAAATGATTAGTAGGTATGTTCAAATATTAAAAGTTCAATATTTAAATTGAGTAGGTATACCTACATACTACGTATTATTGTACGTGTAAATGCCGAACCATGACCGAACCTTTCCCCTGCAAACCCTTACGTTTTAAAACAGCCAAGACCAAGACACATTGCAAAAAAAATATCGACTCATGGGAACAATAAAACGTGATGCAAGTAAGTAAGCAAAGTAAGTTTTAGATTGAACGTACCGTGTAGTGTACGGCAAGAATTGTGATGTCTTGTTTCCACATCGAAGCCAGAGTCATGACGATGTGCATGCATTTTTCGGCTTTGCTGCTGTCTTCTGGGACTGCTTTCAGGTGGTCTTTCAGGACCTTAAAAGCTCCTGCCTCTCTAGGCCCTCCTTTTTCAGAGTTTTTGGCATATATTTTTGCTTTGAAGAGCGTCATTAGGTATATCCCCAACGGTGGTACGGATTTTTGATGACGCTCTCTTCAGCAAGGAGAAGCCCATCAACAGTTCAAAGTGGGCATCATAATGTACACGCTGAAACAAGGAGAAAATATAATTTTAAAAAAATCTTTCTATTTCCTTATAACAATGCAAAAGGGTGCGAGAATTGCAGGGACCAGGTTTGACGATTCATAGGTAATTTCAATCCACCATAAATGTGTATAGAATATTATGGGTGGTTATTCTTCAACCGTCGAGTCAGTGGTCAAAAGAATCTAAGTGGAATGCGGCGAACTTAATTTTGAAAATGCTAATGGCTATTGATTGGCTCGAAATACTATTCAAAAATTTTGAACAGAATGAAAACAACACGTAATTTTGTGTCATTTAGAAGCCTACCTCGAATAGAAAAGGCCATTCCTTTCGGATGTCGCTGATTGCAGCCTTTTCAGGTATTAGCATCCGTTGCGAGACATATGTTAGTTGCATGATATGTGTAACCTTGTTGCAGTTCCGGTCGGCTGGCATCTTGGCAAATTCTTTTTTCAGCCACTCTTTCTTATCCTGCCGGCTGACATGCGTTTCCCCTTCTGGTAAACTTGTCGGTTGAAAATCAACGCACCCGTACATATCTTTTCTAGTGGTCTTATGCCTTTTGGGGCCGTCAGAAACATTCCACCCCAGAAAGCATTTAGCTGCGATTCATATTTTGACGCAACTCTGCATTTAAATTTGCGAATTTGTTTTTAAGTCTTTGCATCACGCTGCCTGTTCCGTTGCCAATTAATTTTCCTCCTTCCAGTTTTTCGGAAACACTCGCTGGGTATTTTCCCACCAGCTCGTGGGCCACTCTTTGAAAAAACGACGCTGGGGGGTTCCTTTCAATGTGGAAAGCGGCCAAAGATACAATTCGTACCATATGCAGCTGGTCTGCTCTGGATGGGATAATACTTTCTTCGAGGCTGTCGAGTAGGGAGGGGTTAAATGCGCGGTAGGGAACTTGGAATAGTGTCAGGGAATTTATGGAACTAGGTTGGGAAGTGGCTGTTGACGTGGAAGGAGTTGAAGGGGTGGTGATTTGGGAAATAGGTACTGCTGGCTTTACAGCTGTAGCCAGTTTTCGGGCCTCTATTATCTTTAAAAAAACCAGGCATATCCTGCTGGAAGTCCACCTCTCCCACGTCTTCCACGTTTGTGACCCCAACTTCTTCAAGTTTCAACCTAATTATGTCTTCCTCTACTCCCGGTGCGTATTTTAAAATGAACTGAATCACTTCTTCCATCTGCAAAAAAATTAAAATTAGTACCATTATTGAAATTCAGAGTGGTTCAGAGCCTGAGTTGGTAATTCGTGATGTCGCGGTGTTTGCTTTTCTTGTTTGGCCATAATAAGGGCCGTCGAAGACTTTCGTTCTAAAGATTACCACGCGAATGTGGTCAAAACGTCCAACATCCTTGCCGTTCTGGTCCTCAAGTTCGTAGATCAGTGACGAGATCTTTTTCTTGACTTTGTAGGGGCCAGTGAACTTGGGTGCTAGTTTAGCCGAGATGCTCGCTGCTGCGTCGGATAGAATGAAGTTCTTTTTCCATACGTAGTCTCCTGCGTTGTAGTCTTGTGGGCGTCCCCGATGGTTGTAGCGTTGCTCGTTGACTCTGTGTGCTTTCGCTAGTCTGGCTTTCACTTCTCTGAAGATCCTCGGTAGTTCTTTTAAGCGGTCGGCTTCGTCTTCCGGAGACGTGGAGGCGATTTTCTTTCGGTGGTCTGAGCCTTTCAGTACCATCTCTCTTCCATGGGTCACGTAGTACGGAGTCAGTTTGGTCACTTCGCTTTCCGCTGTCCTGAGCGCACAGGCAATCTTTCCTAGGTGGGCGTCCCACTTCTTGTGACTGTATGTGATGTACGCGCGTAGCATTGTTACGACGGATTTGTTCGTCCGTTCCACCGGGTTGGCTTGCGGGTGCCTTCTAGGGGTGTAATGGATGTTTACTTCGTACGATTTTGCGAGCGCTTTGAGTTCCTCCGACGCAAATTCTGGTCCATTGTCGCAGACCAGCACTTCGGGAACTCCGTGAAGCAAAAATACTCCGTTTTCCAGTTTTTCACATACCAGTTTTGAGGTTGCTGCTCTCAACGGGAAGAGTAACGTGTACTTGCTGAACGTATCGATGACCACAAGAACGTACTTGTGTCCTGTCGTTGAGCGCGGGTACGGTCCGATGAGGTCAGCGCTGGCGCGTCTCCATGGGCGGTCGCTGTCGCGGTTTGCTCCCATGAGACCGGCTGGTCTCGCTTGCTCCGTTTTTTATTTCTGGCATATCTTGCAATGCCGTACGTAATTCGCGATGAAGAGGCGCATTCGCGGCCAATAATACTTTTCTTGGGCCCGCCGTAGGGTCTTGTGGCTTCCCATGTGTCCCGAGGTCGGCTGATCGTGGCATTCGTTACAGATGGCCTCGCGGTCTTCTTTTGGGATAACCATTTTCCATTCGGCGTTCGCGTCTGGGATTTTCCGAATTTCTTCGACGAACTTGTAGATTGTTTCTCCTTCTTCTCTCCATGACGGGTAGTTCATCGGCTTGCCTGCGATTTTCTGTATCATTCCCAGATACCATGGGTCACGTACCGGAAAGCTTAGTTTGATCAAGCCGCACTCTTCGTTTGGCATCCTGGAGAGGTAGTCGGCCACGAAGTTGTCCTTTCCCTCCCTGTGCACGATTTTTTAGTCGTGCTGCTGAAGTCTGAGGATCCAGCGCGCGAGTCTTCCTTGCGCATCCTTCAGGTTGTCCAGCCATAGCAGACTTGCATGATCCGTGTGCACGGTGAAGTGGTAGCCTTCTAAATACGGTCTCCATTTTTCGGCAGTCCACAGCACGGCTAAGCATTCGCGCTCGGTTGCTGTGAATTTCCGTTCGTTTTGGGTCAAGGATCGGCTTGCGTAGGCGATCACCCTTTCTTGTCCGTCTACGAGCTGATAGAGACGGCGCCGAGGCCCGAGCCTGAAGCGTCGGTTTGCACTTCGAATGGGAGGGAAAAGTCGGGACACGTCAGAATAGGCGCTTCCACAAGGCATTCCTTGAGGTCGGTGAACGCTTTTTCCGTGGCTTCGTTCCAGACGAACTGACTTCCTTTCCTCTGCATTCGGGTGAGTGCTTCTGCTCGTGTTGAGAACTCTGGGATAATGCGGCGGTACCACGACACAATTCCCAAGAACTTTCTCACTTTTCGGAGGTTCCTCGGAGTGGTGATGTTCAAGATTGCGACTTCCTTTTCTGGGTCAACGCGGAGTCCTCTTGCATCGATCACGTAACCAAGGTACTTCAATTCCAGGCGGCAGAATTCGCTCTTCTCTTGATTTGCGGTAATTCCTGCTTCGTATAGTCTACTCAACACGCTGTTGACCACTTTGAGGTGCTTCTCAAAGGTTTGTGTCACGATGATGATGTCATCCAGGTTAACAAACAGGTAAGGATCTTGATCCGGTCGCAGGGTAGCGTCCATGAGGCTTTGCCAGGTTGCTGGTGAGTTTCTTGCTCCTTGGGGCATAAATGTGAACTGCAATAGTCCTCTTCCTGGTACTGTCAAAGCTGTCTTCGGTCGGCTTTCCTTTGCAAGAGGTGCTTGAAAAAATTCTGACTTGACGTCAATTGTCGATACATATCTTGCGTCTCTGAGGCGGTCCAGAGCTTGGCTGATGAATGGCAGCGGATAAGCGTCGGCGACTGTGACAGCGTTGACAGCTCGAAGGTCCACAATGAATCTTCTCTTCGTGTCTCTGTGCACAATCCACGCCGGTGATGACCAACTGCTAGTGGACGGTTCCACTACTCCAGCATCCAAAAGCTTGTCTAGTTCCTCGTTGAATTCGGCTTGCACCTTCGGTGAGACTGGAAAATACTTCTGCTTCGTGGGTTTGGCATCCTTCGTGTCGATGACATGTTCCACCAGGTTCGTTCTTCCGAGCTTCGTACCCATTCTCTCGAAATGCTTGCGAACGGTTTGGTCTAGACGTTTTCTCTCTTCCGGTAGAAGGGTGTCTCTCGATCTGATGATCGGCTCCGTGTTCAGCGATGCAATGCGAACAGGTTCGTAGAAAAACTGCCAGGTGTTTGACGAAAGGTTCGGCACTACCTTCATGCGTGTCCAAAAGTCTACGCCTAACACAAGTTCGGGTTGGATATCGGGCACAACTAACACTTCGAAAACACAGACTTTGTCGGGAAGAGTTATCGGCAAGGTTACTTCACTTTCGATCGCGCATGCTCTTCCATCGGCAACTGTGATTTTCGGCATATTCTTCCGGTTGTAGTCGAGTCCAAGGCGGTCGATCTTCCTCCATCCCTCGCGTCCAAGAATGGTCCTTGACCAGAGTCAAGAAGTCCTCTCAACTCAACGCCAAAGATTGTGACGGTGACGTGTGGTCTCGGGTCTTGCGTGACATCAAACAATGCATAGTCTAAATGCACAGTTCTGGATCCTTTGGGATAGGCTGCAGTCGCTGTCAAGGTTACCAACGACTGCCAGTGGCTTTTCCCGCACATGGTTCGCAGAGCTGTTTCTTCAGTTCCCGTGAAGTCGTCCCACATCTCATGCAGAAGGTTGGTTTCTTCGCTTGACTGCATTTTCGGAAACGGTGTCCGGGTTGCAGACAGTTCCAGCACTGGATTGGTGCTCGTTCGCTAACCGGTTCAAGCTGTATGGCGGCAGCGTGAGTTCGTCTCCTTGACTGAACATAACCTAGGTCTGGCTCTAGCGTGTTCCTTGCGTCAGGCGGTGGTTTGAAGTTGTCCGTCGTTCTCTTCGTTTCGTCGATTAAGCAGCACAGGTTGCGTAAAGCAGCTTGGTTTGGGAATACCTGGAACGTTAGCCTGTCGACGAAGTACGGGTGCAGGTTCCTGCGCACGATAGACAGCTGATCTTCTTCCGGGAGTGGTGTTAGAAGGCGGTGAAACAGGTTGTCCATGGCGGCAAAATACACGGAAAGTTTCTCATCGTGACCTTGTGTCCTGAGTAGAATCTCTGCCTTTAGCTGAGTGTCGTAGTCGCGGGGCTGAAACTCTTGCTTTAGCTCCGTCACGAGCTCATCCCAAGTGTTCAGTCTTCGTCTAGCAGATCTGTACCAAATCAGGGCTTGACCAGTGAAAAGGTCAACTGCCTCAGACCAGAGGTGCTCTTTCGAGACTCCGCGCGCTTGCGTCAGTTCTTCGATTCGTTCCAAGAAGGCTCCAAGACTGCAGCCTTACGCGTCTCCACCGAATTGGATTCCCCGCCGTTGTACCGGGACATGCTTTCTTGGCATTTGCTGGTTGGCTTGAACGAATGGTTGATGCGATTGTGGGTGTGGCGGTGCCATGCCTACGGCTTCTTGCATGTTGTCGAACTTCGTGTGAATCTGATGATATCGGTTGTTCACGGCTTGCTTCAGCTCTTGAACTTGATCCGATTCATAAGTGACTAGGGTAATTCTTCGCTCAGTTGTGTTTAGTTTGATTTGAATCCTTCTCTCTTGAATGGGTTCCCCTTCATAATCATTCATAGCAGCGTCTATCTCTTCACATTTTGCCTGGAGGCGTTCAGTTCTGCCAAGGACGTTGGTTCGTCCATCATGGCTTAAAGTAAGGTAAGAGTATGCTGGTTTTCTTGATTTTGCAGTGGGTAACAGTTTGGATGAAGCTCAACAGGTAGCTGGGCCCCTTGCAGTGCCGTGTTGCGTCAGGCTTCCTTGTAGGTCGTGTAGTGCTCCAGTTTTGTCAGTTGTGCTCGGAGACCACGTTGGGCGCCAATTTTGCCAGGTTTCCACTCCGGTGCTGGTGTATTCAATTAGGACTGGGATGGCTGCTGACGGTCGTGGGTATTCTCCGCTGGACAAATGGTTACAACACATGAACCGCGAGATAGTAATTATTGAGCTTAGCTCAAGGGTTTATTGGTCCCTGGCTAATTGGTACATTCTCCAATTTAATGACTGGCTTGCTGTCATTTGGTGACCAGGGAAACGATACAATGGCGTTGACCGCGTGTGGTCTTGGCTCATATAAACATAATAGTTGCGATAGGCACAACGTAGAAAATGGCTCTAAACAATTCAAGCACAAGACGTTCCTTCTCACGTCAAATAATAAGACACGTTTGGTCCGCGTGTGGTCCTCACGCACATAAAAATAATAGTTCCGATAGGCACAACGTGAAAAGTGATTCTAATAACTCGGTTCAGCGCTCAATACCCAGAGATAGACAAAACGGCTTGGGGCGCGACCCCAGTCGTTGTGAACATGGTAAGAATGGAATGTTAAACATTTAGCGTGAACCGAGTGACTTCTGCAAAGACCTCGGACAGGGTCGACTAGCCTCGTGGCACTGAAATTTGAGTATCGTTACGTTTAATAACCACCCGACAGATTGGTGTGGCCTATTTCAAACAATGATTCTTTATTGTAGCTAGCTAGTGGACGAGGTCCAAAAGCTCAAAGCAAGATTCTCATAAAGAGTCAAGATAGAACCTGCAGTATTCGCACTTTTCCGTAGCCGTGAAACTACCTGTCAGCAGAATGACGTATCCCAGGAATGGATAAAACAAGGTATACTTCTTTGTTGCTGTATCTGCACGGCTTGAGTAGAATAAACTATCCAAAGTAAAGTTAAATTGGAAATATCTCTACATGTGGGGTAAACCTGGTTTACCCCTCCCTAGTATTGGTTTATGTACCTGGTTTGTTAAATTAACAATAGAATGCTTTGTAGACATGGAAAATTTCATATAGCATTGCCTGCAAAGTACTCGTTTACCCCCTTCGAGGCTAACACCTTACCGTGGTGAAGGAGTTTATGTTGTCCGATGATCCAGGAGGCCATGTCGGGGGGAGGTTCCACTCCCACCAAGGTCTCCTTTACCGGATAGGCTCCCGGGGAGGACCCAGACCAGGACTAGCCCACCCCGCCGTTGTCCTGGGACCAGGACTATGGTCTAGGGAGGATCTGGCGCTCTTTCTCTACTCACCTTTCATTTCACCATCTTTTCTTCATATTCCTTCTAACTTCATTTCTTTTGCCGCCTCCCGAACCTGCCGTCTGTCTTCTGCGACAGCGGCGGGGTTCCCTCCATTGACGACCCGGCTACAAATCATGGATACAAATTGGTTGAATGACAGCCGTTGTGAGTTCCAGCGATGTCTGGTGACTGGTGACCTGCACAGGGAGTTCTCGAGCCTTGCCTTATTGCTGTCTCTTCTCTATCCTACACACTCCTGTCCATCTTACACTTCTATCTGCTTTTGGCTGGCGAAGTCAAAAGTTCAAAATGCCTTCGCGATGGCACTCTAGAAGTACAGGTAGCTAACAGTGAGCAGTCACTGAAAATGCAATCGGCAACTTCCTTTGACACCATGCCGATCACTGTGACTGCGCATCGATCCCTTAACACCTTTAAGGGATTAATCTTCAGTTTTGACATACAAGCCTTTTCGGCCGACGAGATCAAAAAATAACTTGTAAGCCAAGGCGTCACTGACGTTAATTGTGTGATGAGCTAAAAGACTGGTGCCCTTGGTGACTTGGTGGCTTGGTGTGGCCAACACCACTGCTCATCCTGACCTACGGCACCCCAAAACTTCCCGAATGCATATTTGCTGGTTACTGCGTCTGCCCGTCAGACCTCATATTCCCAACCCTCTGCGGTGCTTCACCTGCCAGATGTTCGGCCACTCCAGCTTAAATTGCAAGCGAAAGCCTATCTGTGGAAAGTGCGCCCAACAAGATCACGAGACTGACGCTTGCAGCAACAGCTTCCACTGTGCTAACTGCTCGGCAGCACACCCCGTGTGGTCCCGCGACTGCTCACAGCGGAAGTTGGAGCGAAAAATCATGGAGATCAAGACGATCGACATTATCTCTTTGTTTGAAGCACGAAAGCGCTTTAACACTCAAAATGGCCTCGGTCAAAAAATCATTTGCCAAAGCCGTGGACTCGGGCGCGGCTGTCTCGGCGGAGACGGCTTGTTTGCAGGCCAAGGTGGAAAAACAGCTGCAACTCTCCGCCGAGCAGGCTAAGCGCCAAAAGGAGATGGAAGAACGCCACAGGCAAGTGATCGAGGCCGTGAAGAAAGATTAAGAAGCAAAGAACAAAGAGATAGAATCGCTCCAGATAGCCGAGCTGCATGAGAGCCATACGCTCCAGCTGCACCCTTCCAAGGGATGGCAGTCTGAGGCCAGCACCTTGAGGAAGGCGAGCGAAATAATAACCTTCCTTCCCATCACCACCGGTAGCTCCACGTCCACCTCCCTGTCTACCAGGAAGGATGGAATGGAGGTAAACTCTACCGACATGTCGCCGAACACCTGGCAGACGGTGAAGGGAAATTAGAAGGAAAAGTTTTCACTTCGACTGGGATGTTTTCGTAATTCGTGTGGGTTTAAAAAACTCTTTGATTTAGTCCTTACGATCTGAAAGTATCAACCATTTCAGCGGCATTTTTACAATTTGAGTTAAAACATACATTTAAATCTCCGCAGATGACTATTTGCTTGTTCAGATTACTTGTTTTGTAAAGAATATAAAAGATTGTCTAAAAAGATGCTAAAATTGCCAGATGGAGACCTGTAAACACATATTAAAGCAAATTTCTTATAGCAGGAATCCATTGCAATGGCCGTTAGTTCAAAGTTCTTGTCAATATTCAAATTTTTATCTTTGTGTATCTGCTTAGTTTTTAAGTTTGTTTTTGCGAATATTATAACCCCTCCGTGTTTGGAGCTTCCTCGGCAATACGCAGATATTGGCTGGTATCCCTGAATTTTTATATATTCAACTTCCTCCGATTTCAGCCAGTGCTCACAAAAGCACAAGACTTCGGGATTGTGTTGCTTTATAAATGCGTCTATGCAATCTATTTTATTTTTGATTGATTGAATATTTGCATGCATGATGAAAGTAACAGTTTGCAATGAGTTTAAATTTCGGAGATTTTTTCCCCCTGTACCTGAAAACCCGGTAGGTTTTTGGATACTCGAGCTGGTGGCAGCGCTTCACAGGTTGGCTTGTTATTGAAGGGGAATGGTTTCCTTTGACCTCTTCGCCTACTTTGTCGGTTGAATTTTCCGTGTTACTTTGGCTCCTTATTTTCTTGAGCCATTTTTCTAAAAAAGTCATGTTAGGAGTGGGTGTGAGGTTAATGGCATTTGGAAGCTTAATGTCGAGCCTTTTTTCAGGTACACTACCCTTTCCCTCTCTAGCCCAGTTGGTTTGAATGGGTGCCTCATTAACCTAGTAATCGAGTTTGACAGTCTGTCCTTGCCCGACTCATTGAGGTGAATGCCATCCCGGGCGATGTGTGTTCTACCAATTTGCTTGTCAAGGAAGTTTACATGAACATTTTTGCTATTTTTAACATTGCACCAGTTAACTTCATTGTGAATTTTGAAGTTTACATCTCGAATTTCTCTATTGAGCTCATCGCTAAATCTAGGGAGTATATAATTTATTATCAGTTTACACGTCTTACTAACAGGTACCAGCTGTTGAATTGCCTCTTTAAAATGAAAATACCCTGCTTTGATGTCGATATCGTTCGTGTCCCCCAGCACAATCACCCAATCATCGGCTTTGAGGGATTTTGCTTCTTCACAGGCATGGGAGACCACCTCACTAAGTTTTGCTCCTGGCTTCGTGCAAACTTTAACTTCATAATCTCTCCCTAGCGTTTGCTGTATTCTTTTCTGCATCCCACGTCCGAAGCTATCAGCTACCATGACTACCCGATGGCTCCATTGTTCCCTGAATTCCTTGTTTCAAGGACCCTGGGGGGGAGTGTCTTGTGTGAGATTAGTGGTTAGATCCCAGGTATTAGCTGCACCATTTGTGCTGTTTTGATAAACAGATGATCAATACAGGATCGAGCTGTCGTGGTCACTCTTGTTGCTTGTTTGATACATGGTATGAACCCTTATGACAACAATGTATCCAGATAATCGCTTTTTAAGTGGGTTAGCTTTAAATTTAGGATGTCAATATTTATATTTCCAATTAAAATGCTAAAATTGTATGGGGTTTGATCGGTAATGGATTTCTCTAGGTCATTGATAAATTAAGCTACACTATAGAGGACGGTGATCTGTATATGGCTAGAACATGATATGACAAATTTTTAAGCGTAAAGTTAATATTTACAGTATTTGCTGTGGTAATACTGGGAGCTATTGTCAGAATTGGGTTCGGTATTCTAGCGTTGTTGATAAATATTGCTATGCCGTCGGATTACGAGAGTTTGCTATTGAAAAGGTGCGTGCAGTGTCCAGGAATTACAAAAGGTTAGTCAACTAGCAACTGAGTTTCTGACAGGATTATAAAGTCAAAATTTGTTTTCTAGTAATTAAGGATTACCATTAGTTTATCAAAATGCTTTCTCAGGCTTCTAATGTTAATTTGGAAGATTTTACAGCTGTCCACTTCTGTGTACAAAGCACCTACCGCACTCATACAGTCTAAAACTCTAGGATATTCTCAGTTCTTATAAGATATGTCAAAATCAGATATTGCCATTATTGAAATAAAGAGCTTTATCTAAAAACACAAAAGGCTAAGCACTGGGGATGTCCGTGGCTTTCCTTATTCTAATAACAGGGGATGTATTCGTTCTTCCTGATGAAGAAGGGAAAATCCTAATATCTTGAAATGCCAGACATCATTCAGTGGAATGTGAGAGGATACTCCACAAGAGCACCCGAGGTCAGACCGAGGCCAGGTGTCGTCAAAAAGCCCCCTTTTCTGTTGCTTCCAGGAACTTTTGCAACGGCCGTCCTCAACAGTATCCACTCGGAGACTTTTGCGCTGACCACCACCCTCCAGGCCGTGGCTGTGAAGGTTTTCCTTCCCAGTCCCCTACACAATTAATTGCAACACCTACCTCCCCCCTCATGGTGTCGTTAG
This sequence comes from Nemurella pictetii, assembly GCA_921293315.2. NCBI lineage: Eukaryota > Metazoa > Arthropoda > Insecta > Plecoptera > Nemouridae > Nemurella > Nemurella pictetii. Next base: position 4,146,633 of record OV121116.1, on the reverse strand, counting down.
CCAGCAATTCATCGACCATCTCATGGACCAGTTTCCTCTGAACTAATGAATTGTGGGTCCAACGGCGCGTCAGCAGCTATGGCTATTTGCGCCGGTCAAATAGTTAAAACCAAAACAGATGACAAAAAATGTATTAACTAAAAACAAATAGATAACTCGTTTGATAAGTTGGATGAAATATTGTCATAGGTTAAAATGCAATGAAAAAACAAGATTAAAAAACTAGTTTTTATTTCCTGACGCATTCTTTAGAAATACTTGCGCCAGGAATTTATGACTGGTTAAAAAATTTCTCTTCACTAGATCAGTTTATAAAATGACAGTCTCATTTTTAAAATAAAAAGACAACAAAGACAATAAAAAACTACTCTCAAACTATTGTTACGAAATGCATGGGTTCATTTCGTGGCCTAGGTGAGCTGTCGCTGACGGGCGAGGAATGTGTCAGGTCAGCGTCAGCAATATGCGAATGTTTGCACGTGTTGGCCAGGGTTTGAGAGAGAAAGGAACCAGCAACCGAGTGGGCAAGGGGCGATGGGCGCCGCTGTTCAGGCTGTTCGGGGATTGGGGGTAAGCAATAGTAATTTTCGGAATTAAACATTTTAATCATTTTGAGAAATCTGTGCCCACATTTAAGATCCTGGCAAGTTACGACCTCTCACATCGCCAAGCGAGTTGGATTTCGGCCTTCCATTCAATTCAACAAAATTTAACCGTAACACTATAAACAAATAAAAAAATTTGTCATGTCAGACGAATAAAAATTGTCAAGGGTTAAAAAGCAATTAAAAAATGCTAAAAAAAGCAGTTGTCATATCCAGACGCATTTTTTATAAGCATTTGCGTCTGGAATATAAACTTCTTTAAAAACTTAATAAAACCAGATAAGTTTCAAAAAGTCAGTCTTTATTAAAAACCGAATGATTCGGTTAACCGATATAGCGTCATCTTTCAATGCCTCAGGCAAACTATCAGGAATATGCAGTCGCAGACGCAGCTACATGTGAACGGCACACTCGACGAGAAGATGTTTAAAGTACCTCCAGCGTTTCTCGCTCTATTCAGAATGTATTTTTTTAGTTCGCAAACATATCCATTAAGACCCAAGAAAAAAGGAAAAAATATAATACGGCACCTTACGGGATTAATTACTGAGATATTTGATGAGAAACATTGAGAGTGTTCCCTTTAGCGAACAAGGTGAACCCTAGAGACCACACGTTTTTTCTGCTCCATAACGCTCCATGAAACTCAAAAATTCGAAATTCCACGTACATGAAGCTTGATATGTCAGGAATCCAATGGTACCTTCATAATAATGGGTTGCGGGATTAATTACGGAGATATTTGAGAATTAGGATATAAAAGTGCAATTGTGACGTCATACTGAATTCAAGCTTGGCAACACTGCTCACAGCTGGCGTTGACGGTGGTTTGGAAGTGTCAGATCTGGGAAGCATAGGTATAGAATTACATCAGCTGAGATCTCCCACAATTTCGAAGGGATTTCAGTCAAGTATATTTTTTGTCATTGGAAGCTTATATACGGACTCTATGCAAGAGTACAAAAGGAATAAATAATATAACAGCTACTCCGGCCTGTATCACATGTTAAAAATAGCTTAAAAGCTAAAATAAAAAAATGATAAATTTACTTACTAGCTGTGATTTAGAGGTTAGCAAGATGTAATGAACACCATACTAACTGGATATCTCAGAAAATATTGAAAATTTGTTGCTCTGGGCCAGCCATATTAGTTATTTTAGTAGGTACGGAAAACTCAGAAAATATTCGGATTGAAGCATTTTAATTCGTACAGCTTCAGCAATATAAAGACTTGAAACGAAACTCGTCCTATACACCTTACAGGAAAACTGACGTTTTGTCTACAAAAATCGCATGGTCGTAGCGAATAATTTTTCAGAATGATCAATATTCTTGCTTCATTTCTACACCTCTGTTCCTGTGCCTGTCCCTGTTTCCGTTCACCCCAACCCTCAAGTTAATGGGAGCACGTCGAAGTAAAAACGACAATAGTCAGTTAAGCAAGATGGCCGATGTGTGCTGACGCGCAGTTGCTCGCTCCGCATAAAACCGTAATTTCGGGTATTAAAGATGTGTTTGTTAATCAAGATTGCCCGTAGTCGCAAGTGGAAGTATCGAACGCGAAGAGAAAACGCCGCAATGCCCCCCAAAATAGTGCCGAAATTGGGTAAAGTCAATCGAACTCGGTCGAATCCAGGGAGCGATCCGCCAACGCCCCCTCTGATCGTGCACGACGAGGACGTAGTTGTGAGTGACGTAGTCTTTAATGGCCGTATAGTAAACAACATCGAGCAAATTTACAACGTCCTCACCCAATATTCGATTGACCCGTCCATCCGACTTATACTTAGTTCCTTACCAGACTTAAACAAAGCGTTCTGTGAACAAGCGAAAGCCAACGCAAGTCTGATCACGGATAATAAAACTAAGTCACGCCAAATCGAAGAACTCATCGCTGAAATTCGACAGTGCAAGAAAGAAAACCAAGAAACGAAGGAAGAGAACGAAGACCTAAGAGACAAGGTTAACAGATTAGAACAATTACTCCAAAAATTATAATCTCGAAATTCACGGAGTCCCAGCTGAAGACGGCGAAAACACATATGAAATTGTGAGTGACATAGCAAACTACTTGGGAAGTAACGTTTCAATTCAAGACATATAGTTTTGTCACCGCCTGCGAAGTAATAGGAAGTCGACCAAACCCCCTCCAATAATCGAAGATAATTAGAAAAGACCCGCAATCAAAGATCTCCATAAACGAGCATCTCACGCAAGCAAAGAAGCACTTGTTCTGGCTAGCCCGGAACACAAAATCTATTGGATACAAGTTCCACTGGACGCGTGGAGGACAGATCTTTGTCAGGAAAACCGAAAATTCGCCAACTATCCAAATAAAGAAACCGAGTGACGTGCCGCTAGAAAAAGTTTTATATAAATTATTAGTGTATGGAGGAACAGTTAGAAATAGAAACTATTACATGCACAGATGTTTATGAACTTAATGCATTGTACAAAAACTCGAGTGAACAAAAAATATTTCATCTAAACACCAGAAGCTTAAGAAAAACTTCGAAGAAATTATAATTTTACTCTGTGAACTTCAATTTAAATTCGATCTGATTGTATTAACTGAGACTCATATAAACTTTGAGACAACTAATCAATTCCAGATCCCGGAATACCAGGCACACAGTTTAAGTTCAAAAAACACGAAAGCTGATGGAATTATAATATACATACATAAAGAAGGACAGTTTAAGCTAAGATGTGTTCGAATAGAAGATATCAATCATGCAAATGCAGTAAAAATTACACTGGAACTTTCTCGCAATAATGAACTAGAAATTATAGCTTTATATAGGTCGCCTAGTATGAATCTTAATAATTTTGTCAATTAACTCGATTACTATTTACAAACTCGGAAGGCCAAACACGGGCTAATCATTGGTGATATAAACATAAACACTATGGACAGTTCAATCCTCTCTAATAACACGTATCAGGAAGCTTACAAAGATGCTTTGGCTTCAAATGGTTATATATCATGTTTTAATACCCCCACGAGAACAACGACAGAGACAGCTACTTGCATTGATCATATCTACTTAAAATCAAAAAACGACGCTAACCAACCAATCATCTTAGAAACATCTATTACAGATCACTTTGCCGTTGCTCTCTCATGGGATTATAATGCATTTAACTTGAATAATAATTGTAAGCCACCTGCTGAGAGTCTATATCGAGAAATTGTGGATGGTCAACTTTTTGAAAACATCTGAAATAAATTGGGACGACATTTTAAAAGAATCCGCCACTAACCCTGTGAGTGCGTGGAACAATTTTGAAAAGAGCATTGAAATGGCACTAAAGTCATCAAAGGCAGTTTGCTCCAAACCCAACGCAAAGACGAAAAAACTCAAACCGTGGATTACAATCGGGTTGATAACCTCGATTCGGGAAAGAGATGCCATTAGTAGGGACATAAAGCTTGACTCAAAATATCGTTAATTACACAACCTCCCACCGAACAATGAATTCCAAAAAAGGTTCAAAATGTAGAGAAATTATTTAACATCACTTCTAAATAAAACGAAAAACGATTACTATAAAGAACAAATTCTCCAGGCCCAAAATGACCCAAAAAAGTATGGCAAATAATTAATGAAGTCACGGGCATTAAAGCTAAAACACCAAATCTACAACATTTATATAAAATAATAGTAAACGATAAAATAATAAACACCCCTAAAGAAATAGCAAACTGTTCTGTCACTTATTTCACAGACGTAGGATGCAAATTAGCGAACAATATCAAGAAAACTCATGTTATAGCAAATAGTTAACCAGGACAGAGGACGAAATGCAGATTGATGACATCACAGAGGAAGAGATATTAAAATACATGACTGACCTGAAAGATAATACGGCCAGTGGAATTGATGGAATATCAAGCAAATTAATAAAACAAATTAAGGAATATATCACTGTCCCAATGACGAAAATTTTCAACGCATGTTTGCATAGCGGGGTCTTCCCCCCATCTTTAAAAGTCGCAGTAATCAAACCAATTTTCAAACCAAAAGAAGTTCATAAATGTGAAAACTACAGGCCAATTAGTTTAATAAAAAAACTTTGCAAAAAATTTTGAAAAATGTCTACAATTTAGATTGTCCAATTTTTTTTTGGAAAAGAAAAAAGTACTCTCGAATTACGAGTTTGGCTTCCGAGAAGGTAGAAGTACTCAAGATGCTATACACGCGCTAACATCTGTAATTTGTGAAAACCTGGACAGGTCAAGAAAAACCTTAGCGGTATTCCTTGACCTGGCCAAGGCATTTGACACGGTGGACCACTCTACCCTCCTAGAAAAACTAGAAAGCTACGGAGTAAGAGGAGTAATGAAAGAAATTTTTAAACAATATCTCTCAAATAGGACGCAATAAGTAAAAATTAAAAACGAGTTGAGTGATCCCAGAACCATTGAATACGGCGTGCCCCAAGGGACGATATTAGGCCCCGTACTTTTTCTTGTGTATATTAACGATATATTTGACAATGAAGTTAATGGGAATCTTATCTCTTACGCAGATGATACAGCTGTAATATTCCATGCCGAAACATTAGATAACCTTATCGAAAAAGCGGAAACCGGAATCAAACTAATTCACACTCGGCTTAACAATAATCTACTCACGCTAAATTTTGACAAAACCGTTTTCATCCCGTTCTCATGCTACGAAAATCTAAATTATAAACAGATAGAAATAAAAATTCACTCCCAAACCTATTCTAAATTTAAATCAAACAAAATATAAGTGCTCATGTTATACCATAAAAAATGTAGAAGAGACCAAGTACTAGGGCAAGCAATTAGACAACCATATGAACTGGAAACAAAACATTAATAATATCGTTGGCAAATTGAGAATCCTCAGTTATACATTCTACAGATTGAGGTCCATATTAAATTTAAGAAACCTCAGAATGGTGTATTACGCATTGGTCCAGTCCGTCATCTCGTATGCAATTTTGGTCTGGGGTGGAGCAGGTAAAAGTCATGTGGACAAGCTGAAGACAGGATGAAATTCAATAATTAAATCCATGCTTAAACTCTCGAGGCGTTTCAGCACCAAATTACAATACCAAGAAACAAAATTAAGTAATGTTCAGCAGCTATTTTTAAAATCTCCATTGACTTACACTTACAAAACTAACCTAGGAAATCAAAATCACAATCAAACTCAGCAGACAAATCGCGAAACCAGAGCCCAAAAACTAAACAAAATAAAAGTCCCTACAAAGTTTACCACCCTTGGCCAAAGGCAAGCAGACTTCATTGGACCAAAGGTGTACAACCAGCTTCCGAAAGAGATAAGAGAAATCACCTCCATTACAATGTTTAAAGGTACGGTAAAGAACTGGATTTACAAAAATAATACCTTAATGTTTTCTAACACAAATACGAGAGATTTAAATGATAAAATAATAATAAAATAAATCTCCTTGCTCTAACACGGTCATACCACCACACACAACAGGCTATCTTGCAAATCAAATAATTTACTTTTATACTTTCCCCTTTCCCACGCACAAGCTATGCTTATGCGGGTATTTGTTTATTCTTTAATTTTAACTACATATATATATATATTTACGTATATTTTTGTGGTTTTCTTTGATTTTGTTTTTTGCAAAGAATATTACCGACATTGTATTATTTTGTATTGAGAATAAATAAATATATTGTCAATAAAAAAAAAAGATAAACTATTTATCAAACAAACAACAAATGCCAAGGTCCATTTTCACATATTTATTCTTGCAGTGCCTGGGCAACATCATGCACATTTTTTTTCGATCGTGTGACCCGTGGATGGCCGCTACAATTTTCTGAAAACAGAATGTACAGAGAATCTTCTCCTCCTTGTTCAAATATTTTTTTGATGTCTGCCAGAGTTAAATTGGCGGACGCAATTTTGCCAATCATTATTGTAGAAACATGCCCTTTGAAAATGGTCAAAGTTAATGCCAACAACTTTGTTTGATCACACTTCTTTTTCTTCTGAATTTGACCTAATAATGATTGACAATGTTGGTAGAGTCTGTTTTCAAAAAACAAGCGTAAGATAATGTTTCGCAAAGTTAAAACATCACCGACAGCATTATGGGCCTGCGACAACTTATCAGCAGCACACAGATCATTATCAATGTCAGTTTGCTTGTAAGATACTCTCCCAGGAAGTTCAGTCTTGAGCACTTTCAAGGTATCCACAGTGAAAATCTTCAAAACTTCACAAACAACAATTGAACAATCTTCAAAACTCGTTGTACATGTTAACATCCAACAGTTCTTTTATAGTAAACCTGATATCAAAACTTATACTGTGGCCCACAAGAATTACAGGTTTTCAAATGTTACTAAAAATTCCAGAAGTCCTTTCCATGCTTCACTTTTAGAAGTGACCGAAAGTTTCTGGTTATGCAAGTATAAATTTCCAGCCCTAAGGTGCAGTCCTGTTACATCGGTGACCTTTACAGGGATTTTCTTCGGCAAAATGTAACAAGAATAAATCTGTTCGTTGCTGAGGGCGGCAATTTGAACAACTTTGGAAGCTAATGGAGATAATTCCGAAGTTTAATAAAAACGAAGTAATACTCCCAAAATATACATATACACATTCATCATCTGTTGCAATCGGTATCAACAACTCTGGCTCTGAAATTGGGATTGCTAAAATTCCCATTCCCGATTGGTAAGACAATCCTTATCGAGCTTCATTCCTTGCTGAAGAATTCTTTTTCTTCGACTTTAAGAAAAGACGCCTTCTCTTTGTGGCTATTGTTCGTTGGCGATCTCGTGTGTACTTCCTCTTGAGGTCCATTTTATGGTGGTAAGACAGTGTATTGCTTCCCGGAGATAGGCCCAGTTAATTGTTGGTTGCGACAACATATTCGCCCCCTATGTTTACCTGGCTGACAGCAGCTGCCACTCTATAGTCGTTCGACTCGCTACTACTATAAAACTTTGACTTAGGGTTCTTTGCCGCAATCGCTGAATTCAATGCTTCATTTGGCTGTGTTGATGCACAGGGCGCTATTTTTTCTGCATTGTCAGAAAACCGTTCAAAAATCTTTCTCAAGGCATTCTGAAGGGCATCGCCCTTTAAACACTCTCCCTTGGGTAAAGCAGAGTACTGTGATCCAGAGTTTGCTAGGAACTTACACCACGATTTGCAACTCTCATGGTTACCGAAAATGTGATCAACAATGTTCAATAGAGCTTCCTTCAGCTTGGCAGGTTGATTCTTATTCTGCTGTATTGCATATGTGAAGCAACGCTTCAAATAGTTGATCACATTAGTGGTCAATATTTTATGTGTGTGATTAATTTTATACAATGCATTGTTTAGTGCCTTCGTGCAATGATTGATGTCAGACCATTTCTGTACCATTGTACCATTTCTTCGAAGTGCTGCCATAGTCGAAGAATCATCGTCTCCAACAAGAACCTCGACACAAACACCAGCTTTTTTAGAAAAACTTACGTGCTAAGATTAGGAAAAGACATAAGTCTTAAGAAATTTACAAACACCAGCTTCTTTAAGGATGCCACTTTCTGACACAAGTTGACCTGCCATATCCGGCTCCATAGCCTTAGCACTGCCTTTGAAATTCAGTCGGCAGTCGGGGTTGTCCTGTGTATTCCCAGCATTGCATTTGCGGCAAATCTTGCAGCGAGTGGTGAAATCCAGAACTTTGTGCGTGTGAAAGCCCATGATAGCACCGTGACCTGCAGTATCAAAAATTGGTTGTACATTTGGGTTAATATTTCAATTAAATTTGGTAGAAATTGGAATTTTTAAATCTGGTTTAAAGTGATTATTTTGTTATAAAGTTTTTTATATGTTGCGTCTACACTTCTGAACTTAAATGCACAAAACTTCTTAAGTGTATTGCCATGTTATAAGTTTTAATAATTTTATAAGGATTTCCTCGTCCTGCAACGAGTATAGGCTCTCGTTTTCCTAGTCTTATTATACAAGAGAGATGATTTTGTAATGCAATTACTTGCTTTTAAACATCATAGGGCACCCAAAGAAAAATAATAAATTGCATTGAAGTCACTGCTTTTTTACTTATTAAAAAAATTGTGAGTCTCGTTTTAAATCTCCTTTCAGAACAATGCGGTAGTTGTCAATGAAATTATCAAATTAGTAATTTTAAAATTACCTGATTGGCTATTTTATGATTTTCCATTTCCCCTCATCTGCCACCCAGCGTCATACGTTACAGCAACTGGATTAAATGGAGGCCGTAACAATAAGGCATTAGAGCTCGGTCCTGGTAGTTCACATTCAGCAATTGAATCCTGTGAGACGGTGATAACGCTGCATCTTGAAATTTGGTTGTGCACCAACACTGGCTGCGAGTTCACAACATTCGGTTCCGGTAGTCGGCTTTCGGTGATTGAATTCTTTGATATGTTGTCGGTGATAACGCTGGGTCTTAGAATTGAGCTCTGCACTAACACTGGCTGCGAGACCACAACACGTTTCTATGTGATGGAGATAACGCTGGGTCTGTGAATTAAGCACTACTCTGTTGACGGCTGTGGCTCGACACTAACATTTGCCCGCAGCCACTGCGTCTCAATAACTTTATTGATATATCTCCTGTCCTCGATTGTCTTAAATTCCCTGATGGGATACGTGACAGCCAGGTCCCGCTCTATTTTTTCCATATCCAAGCATGTTTTCTTGGCTATCTTCTCAATGGCTGGCCCAACCTTCCTCTCATGTCTTTTAAGGATAGATTCCGTAATGACTGGAATGTTCATGGCAGATAATAAGCTATTCACCTGCATATTTCCAATACCAGCGTCAATCATCCCTGTAATATAATGAATAAATGTTAGCTATCTCCAATCAAATAATGTAAATCTTCAACAAATGAATTAGGTAATTAAAGCTTTGTGGGTAGGTAGGTGTACAACATGACTTACCTAGGGCCAATTTAAAATTGATGTCATATGTATGTCTGCCTTTATCAACAACAGCAGCTGTTGACACATGTATGCGAGACGTTTGCACAAGGTAAACGTTTTGACACGATTTGCATGGAACTTTGAAGGTGATCCAGAAGTTATTTCTTCGCTTCTGTGTAGCAGCGATAGTGGGACATCACACGTCTTACACCACAACTCACTGGCTAAAAAAATTAGATCAGCAATTCGCCGGCAACTTTCAGTAGGAAACGAAGTGTAATGTTCGTTCTGTCTACTGGCACTGACATTTCTTCTCTTGGCACACTCTGCTTTTGTTAGAAAACGTCCCGACTTCGACCTAAACTCAATAGGAGCCGTCATTGCTTACGAATATCGGTCAACTTTTGTTTTTAATCTCGAACCCAATAACCGCTGCGATGTTGCCACTATCTCCGCCAAAATTTATGTCGGCAATAAAAAACCGATAATTTCAGTTTTCTCACTCCAATTTGGTTCAAAATCATTTCATTGTGTCCAATTACACCAATGATTGGATCCCAATGAACAAAATATACCTTCTTTCCAAATACAGTTATTTATTTCGCATAAAAACTTCACTCTTTTTCAAGTTTACCTTGTAAGTCAAAACAACTTCCAAACTTTTCAGCATCCAAAATAATTTGCAACTGATTTAAAAATATCATAACTTCGATCTAACGGTGTATAAAATACCTAATTATGAGAGAAATATGCGAAACATTATTTTACGGTGCCATATATTCAGCAAAAATATGTGAAATGTTTTATTACAAGTAACAAACTTGACTTCAGAAGAGATTCGCTGGAGGTACTTTAATCGAGAGAGGCTTATCCCAGGAGGTGCACATCGGTGGCTCTTCGCGCTTCAGGATGAAGACGTGAGTGAGCAGATAGTGACCGATGCGCAACCTCGTTGTTACAACCTCCTCGCGTCGAGAGTGTCGTGCAGAAGATTGCCAGGGATTGATGGACGCTTTGATAGGCTTCAATTTGTTTACTTGCACAGTGTCCCATGACGCTTGCCAGCACTTCTTTGTTTCGGCCCTGAAGACGGCTTTAAGATCGCTCACAGGGACAACTGTGAAGTCAACATCGGCTTTTTTTGTGGCGTTCTTAGCAGCTTTAAAGTGTATGGTTCACTTATAGTGGCGTGCCGTAGAAAAATCAAAAGGGGAAAACGATTATAATTCTTTATTCTAAACATTTTTTAGCCCTTCTGACAGAAAACAAACCCTAAAAAATCTGGTCAAAACTTTGCCTCCTACATCATGAAAGCCTCCTCAGGAGTTACAAGGTGGCACATGACATTAGAGAATCTGTATCCGGTGCTCTCTGTTGGGTTGAAAGTCAACCCGTACGTTTCCAAACGTTTTAAGAGGGACAAAAGTCTGCTATAGTTATCACTGCATGCAGCTCATGGCGCTTAACAGCTTTTCGGAAATGGTTCAAATCCTGAAGTCCGCTCTAGTTTGCATGAAGTAAGCCAGGGCGCCGAAGAAAGTAATCCTCAGTAAATTGGGTAAATAATCCTCAGTAAATACCCGACGCAATTATTCGTTGTTGTCTATAAATCAGGATGCTCTGGTGTTGGATGTCTTGGTCTTATTCCTTAAAGGCCTTGTGAGGGGAAGAATATCGTAATTTGGGTTTTTAATTGAGTTTTAGATCGATTTGCCTTCAAAACAAACATTGGAAACTAGAAATGTCGAAAAGTCACAAGTCCCGAGCTAGCGCGCTATAATGATACGTCATACTCGGCAGACGATGGTGGGGGAATAGCGCGGCGCGGCGCGTGGAGCCGCCAGCCGGCCGGCAAGGAGTAGGAGCTGGGCGATCGGGAGCGACGATTCGCTGCCATTCTATGATTTTGTTGTGCAATGTGCGATACTTTATCGTTGAATTTTAGTCTACCTTGTTATTAGCTTACGCTGCTACTTTAGCCGATCTACGGCAGTTGAAATACTGCAACCTATAATATTATGTCAAGTGTTGGTTATCGCTCATGTGATAATAAGTGACTAATACTTGAGATGAATGCCAGATGCCAGTGCAACTTCTGCTGGATCCAGGCTATAAAAATGGTCTTCTTTAGTCGACAGAGCTTTTAGCTAGTGGTATGTCAACGTTTTGTGGCCGCGTTCATAATCATACAGGTGGGGTTGAATCATATACCACAATGCCCGACTGAAATACATTTCTAAGCGAATTCATTTTACCTATCAAGGCATGATTCTCCGATCAGTGTTAGCTATGCTGGACCACAATGCCAACATAGGTAGATCAGTGACATGCGAATCGGTGCGATATTCTAAAGCTACAAAAATGGGTGCTAAGATCAAAATACGAAGAAAAGTCTAATCTTTGGCGAGAAGATTTACTGTCGTAGATATCAGATGTAGCTTTTGGCATTTCACCATTGCCATGCACTCCAGAGGACGACCATCCAGACATACCACAAAACATATCGGCTGCTCCCCGACCCTCGCTTGAATCTCTGAAAAATATTCGGTTCAAGAGATTTGATTGATTGTAAATCGTTGCTAGATGAAATAAACACATTTCGAGCAGAGCATATTAGTTCTTCTTGCGATAAATTAGCGTTGACATGTCTGGGTCAGGACTAAACCTCTACCAATTTGACTATTAAAAGTGCACAAGCGATGCATTATTAGTTCGTGATGTGGATTTCTGTGGCCGGGCAAATGCTGCAGTGCGCGATTGGTGTTTTTGTGGCGAGTGCACTTCGATGCGAACAGACAATGAGTGTCACTGATTTCAGGAGAGTGATATAATAACGAAAGTGCGTGGCAGTATTGAGTGCATTACATATCATGCATCTTTTGAGAATGTAGTTATCAACGCCGATGCACTGCACACTGGAAGACATCACATGATGCTGAGTGCACCATCTGATGAATATAAAAAATATCTCAAATCAACGAACAATCGCTTGTGGCGACACGTTGCCTATAAACAATTCGTGTATTGGATGAATTCATGGTTGACTCTAGGAAAGAACAATAGAAAAGTTATTCCGTCGTGTGTTGTAAGAACTGCTAGGGGTGAGTTTTTCGGAGCAAGACGACAAGTTGTACACAGGATTTAAACCCTCGGCGTTAGCTAATCCACAATATTTCGACTAAATTTCCAGGTAAGGGTACCAATAGATTGTTTTCATGGTTGGTTTTTGTAGTTTTTACTTGTATCACCGTGTTAAATCGCTCATTATTTCTTGGGAAAATTTTTAATTCATGTTTTAACTTATTATTGACCCTCTTGATGATTCGATGTATCAATACAAGTAAACTGAAAGCATCGAAGTCGCCTAAATTCGATGTAGGGGGGTTTAAGAAAGGTAAAGGCTATGCGTATGGCTGGCGCGGCAATCTTTCTACAGCGAATATGACGTCACAGCAGAGTCCGCGCGGCGTCTGAGGCAGACACCGTGCGCGGAGGAACAGATGGGCTGGAGCCATTTTTCTTATCTCGTTGCGGGCTAGCAGATATGTGAACCCCACCTTCCCCTCACACGGCCTTTAAGTTATCTAAAATTCGCTTGCTTCCACCTGTCGATCACACAACACGTGCCTTCCATGGTGAGTTGCCATTACTGCTGACTGCATTGAAATGCTTGTCCCTTGCTACATGGCAGGCAGGCGGTAGAAGTTCGGCTGTTCCCGGCCATCATTTGGCAGGGTGTTTCAGACCACCGGGTCTGGTAACCTAACTTGAAAACCAAGCTTAAAACTAGAATCCTGCCATAAGGGGCAAAATGCATTGTAAGATTTCCATGATATTAGCCCTAGGTCTACAATATTGGGGACCTTACAGCCTCGCCTGTGCTCTATAAGCGCATATTTTGGGCTTTTATTGGCACCCCGTGCCTCCGGCGACGCCTGCCGTGGGGCCGGCTCACTGCAGCGTGCTAGCACCCAGTCGCTGCACATCCAACAGCACGGGAAGGGAGAAGCTTTTCAAACAAGCGTTTCCCTTGGAGGCGCTAGAGTCAATACGGTAATCGATGGTTCCCTTGATTCCATGGCTCGATTAGCTATTCGATTAGCTGAGCCGGACTGAAATTCGTTGGTGAAACGGCACACTTTTTGAGCTGAGCTTGTAACAGAATACTTGTACTGCCACAATAGATTTACTCCCAGTAATCTCAGTTCATAATATCTTTACTGCCCAGTAATCGTGTATTGTATTGAAATAACTGTCCTATAATAAGCGGGCTTTTAGGTGCATAATTTTGGTACTGCCTCAGTAATACAAAACCACAAAACATTATTACAGACTAAAATACAGCTAAAAAATGGCAGAAATAAAAAAATTGTTGTGCGTCAGAAAATTATAACTTCCTGAACAGAATAAAATGCATCTTAATAAATGAACTCTTAACAAGATGCACTACAGGGTGACCCAAAACATGAAGGAAGTAATAATATTATAGCCAAGGGCATAATATTATTACTCCCCTTAGTCAAGAAACTGAATTAACTGACTATATCAATGAAATCGAATTAATTGCACTACAGGGTGACCCAAAACAATGAAGGGAGAAATAATATCATAGCCAAATGGGGCATAATATTATTATTCCCCTAAAGTTGGGAAACTGAATTTACCTACACCTTTCAATGAAATCAAAAACAATGAGCGGATTGATACTTTATTTGTCAGAGAGCATTATATTATTTATTCTTGGAGGAGGTTTTTATTTATCATTTTTGGGTAGAAGATAGACAAGAACACGAGTAAGGCTGTTGCCAAATAAAAAAATATTTTAATTTTCAAAAATGTCCTTCTAATTCATGGCATGTTTCGCCTAATAGAAATACTATAATATTAAGAAATAGACTTGGCACATCCATGTATTAATAAAGGCACTGAGATGTCATTAAGCTACCAAAAAATTATGCATTCAATATCGAAATGTTTTTTTTCCGTTTTAAACTGTATCATCAATTTATAATGTAGTATTATATGTTAAATCATAATATGGAGTAAGGAAAAAAATCACAGATTTCGTGTAAGAATTATATCTTTAAATTACATGGTATGGACGGCTTTTAAATTGTGGGCTGGTTGACACCAATTTCTTGAATAAAAAAACTTGTTCCATGTTCTTTATAGCCATTGTTTCCATCACCCGCATGTCACTTGTTTCAATCATCCTAGAATGTGGCTTCTCCGGGAACTTCTTGAATTTTCGCATGTCTGCCTATTCAATTGGCCTCGGAATTTTCTAGAAAGAAGAAATTGGTATTCAATTATTTTTTTCTGTTATATTGGAGCGTCTATTTATGGTTCCAATCAATTACTTTAAATCAGACAGCCCAAAATAAGTGGGCGTAGCCACTAGTATTATTTTAATGTATTAAAAGCATTGGAAAAGATAACTCTGTAATGTTAGAAGCAAGCCAATCCGATTCTACACTTTGTTGCAAAGATAAAAAATTCTAATCTCAGATTGATAACAACCATTTATTTCATACCTATCTTTCTACGTTCTCGACAACTTCATTGTGAGTAAGTTTATTAATAATGTACAGCGGTTTTCCGACATGCTCATTTACATCTTCAGTGGTTCTTTGAGTAAACCCTTGTCTGCCAAATTTTTGCCATTTAGAAGTACGGCCAAACGGACTGTACACAAACATGTCTGTTTGAAGCCAAGCTGCAGTCGAAATTATTTTTGCATCGGTAGCCCATGTTCCCAGGACTCCCATGTTCTTCGTATCGATGTACTTCCGACTCCGAGTACGGTTGTAGTCGTCGAGAACTTCTTGCAAGTTTGCTCTCATGTAGTTCACAAGCATAGTCCTATTTTGGCCGTGATGGTCTTCGCTACCGGTGACAAGGTACGAAATAGACCGAAAATAGCAGCTTCCGTCGCCTTGTATCGGGCAAACGCGCTTCGGGACGCGCAATGGCTTGTTTGCTACGCTCCACGAGCCGAGCCTGCTCTGAAACTTCAAATCCAGTTGATTGTATGCACATTTCCTGTAGCCATTTGTAGTCAACAGGAATGAACCGCAGCACATTTGAGTATTCTCGAACGCCTGTACCTACAACATCGTCGTCCAACGTCATCCCTTCTAAATTTTCTGGAGTATCTCTTTCTTTGTATGCTTTCAGATTTGAAAAGTGTTGCTTCTTGGCCAATTCTTTGTTTGTTTTTTGGTTAATCAGAGTACATGTATTGCTGCCAATCGATTTTATTAAGTAAGGCTCTTTCCGGTTTACTTCCGACCAACCTCCCTTCCGGTCCATCTTCCTTAAATTTCGTAGCAAGACTTTGCCACCATTTTTAAACGTGTTGACGTAAGAATTGTGTCCCTTGTCATAGTCGGCCTTTTGTTTCTTCTGTGAAGCGTGGATGTTATCCATCGCCTTATCATCATGGACCTTTTCTCGAACCTTAAGAGTGCCCTGCAATAATGTAGCGTACGCTTCCATGTCAAATGGAGTTTCAAGCTGTTCAGTAAAATTTTCTGCAACAGAATCGACTCCTTCCAAATCACCGTCGACGCACTCGCTGTCATCTTTTGTATTATTCGACTTTTCACGTAGGTCGATTGGCATCAAAGGTTCTCTCTGGTAAAGCATAAGAAAGGGAGAAAATCCCGTAGAAAAGTATTTGACACTGCGGTGAGCGAAGAAAACTCCTTCAATGATATTCGGCCACCCCTTGGCGTGCTCGTTGAGAACCTTTAGGAGACTGTTCTTAATCGTCCTTTTTTGCCGCTCAACTAATCCATTAGCTTGAAAAAACCAAAAAATAAAAGTTGAAATCCCCAAGTTCTTGAAATAACTTTAGGCCAAAATCTGAAGCTCTGATCACCAATGAAACAACCTCTCCTATTGTCAGTGCAAAAAACTCAAGGGGCCTCATCTATTCCTGATACTCGGTACGCTCATCCTACAAAAATAACGTAAAAGTAATGGGCAAAGTGGCAAAGGGCGCCATTGTTGAACGATCTTCGACAGTGCAATGAAAATGACCAGCTAATGGAAATCAAATGGTGGACTAACTCTGGGTTAACATTAAGTTTCGACTTTGAATTCGGGCCATAGACATGCGTTACCATGAGCGCTAATTGGTTGAAAAAGATGCACTTAAGTACCCTTGAATACCAGATAACAGATGACATTTTGGTTAGGACACTGGAGGAGAATGTTTTGTTCCCATATACGGGTGGACCTCCGTTTTTTGGAATTGTTATTTACAGTCTGCTTACTGTAATTTCAATTCAAATTGGCTTTAATCTGTTTTTAAATATGTATAGATACTATTGCATGGCAAAAGTAAAGTGGAAACAGCAAACGACGGATGAAGATATATGTTTAATTAACCTGGTAGCTCCGATTGAAAACCCTACAAAAAAAGTGATTGTTTCTTGGTGCCTCATGGTGTAAAATAAAATTACGCATTTCTACGAGCTTGGGAGAGCACGTGCAGCCGGCGACTCGCGCCAAACCGGAAGAACGTAGCCAAAAAACGTTTTTGTAACACCATTAACACTGTTTTAAATGCTCAAAATTTAAAATTTAAAAAAGTGATGCGCCCAAAAATTGATATCATTGCACAAAGCATCACATTGCCTGCTAACGAAAATCAGATCAGAAAAACGAAATGGTCGTTAATTTGCACACGAATGTACCCATGTCTACAAATTATATATTCGTAGATGAAGGAAGCCACCCTTACAGCCGTTTTGTCTCCCAAGCCTTAGCTTCGGTCTAGTACTAGTAGATCTGCTAACTGAACTTAGAAGTAAAATAGAAAATAAAAGAACTGATGCATCAACCTGGAAAGAGAAGGTTCGTTTAAAATTTAAACTTTTCTTTTGGAATAACCTCAATCACTAGCTGGTCGAGAGTGTCGCGCCTAGCTGTACCATTTTAATTCTGCTTTCACGTTTTTAATGGATGAAGCGTGGGAACAGCTGGGGGCCCGATATTAAAAACCACCTAATTCCTGAGAAAACCACCACGAAACTTTCTAGAGAGCTTCACCTAAGTGACTGGTGCATATTGGTATCAAATGGTTCCAATTGAATAAAGAGTAACCGCCGAAAACGATGGTTACATTGAGCGCTGTTACACAATGTACTTGGAAAAGGAAGGGTAATGAAGTACCGCGCAATATAAATTATTTTTAAACGAACAAAATACTGAAAAAACCACCACGAAACTTCCTAGAGAGCTTCACCCAAGTGTCCTGCACACCCTGTTTAAAAATCAATGAAATGAAATATCGAGTACCTGCCGAAAATTGCACTTACTTGCTACGGCGTACGGCAAACACGCACGCAAATCTCATACAAACTCGCTATTTTATTTTTAAAAAATTAACCACTGGCAAAACCACCACAAAACTTTCAGAAAAGCTTAATCTGCTTGTTAACTACAACCTGTAAAAATTTCATCGAAATCAAAATATGAGTAAGTGACTTTTTTCTCGGTTTAGGGGATGATTGTACATTAGGGGTAGGTTATTTTTGGGGTTAATATTTAGTTATGTAATCTGACTGTAAATTTTCTCAGCTTTCCAAAAATATCATTTTCATATCTGTAAATTGAACAAGTCGGGCGCTACAAGGCGGAACGTGGAGGAATGCGCGACATAGCACTCAAAACAGCCTATCTTGCGCCGGCCGCAGCGCACGAACTGTGCGCAGGAAATATTTTACAAAATTGGTTTTAATCCTTCCTAGACCAACTCTAAGGATATACATATATTTGGATGATATTAAAAATGGTCATGTCAGCTCATTGGTTGGTTTGAAATGGAAATGCCCATATGTTAGTTATCTCAACGGGTGTAGTTTTCAGAGTCAAAATTTTATTTAACAGGTTCTGAGAATGAAGAGGATTGTATGTGGGATGAGCTGGAAATTATCACTAGTGATAATAATGTTGAAGATCACCTGCACGATGCAGGTGATGAAACTGGGGAAGGTAAGAGTTGTAGAGAAAATATGAAAAACAAGATATATATGGAATGTGGTGTTTTGACCAGACCCATTTCCAATTCAAACAGTGGTGACATATTGTGATAACAATTTTTGACTGTGACAGCTCCTTATTTCAAAAATATAAATATTCACTAGTAAAGTATCTTGAAATTTGCCCAACAAAATGTGATGTGCCGTATGTAAATATGACAATCTTTTTACTTCAAGATGCAAATGCTGGCAGCGTGCCGGCCAAATGGGCCCACTACTCGCCGGCAATGCTCCGGACAGCCAAGAGCACGCAGCTGCAGGCCAAGTCCAGCCCTGATTGTGAGTTGCACTCATTGCTTTGAAAATACATGAAATAGTGTGAACTGGTGAACCTTTTTTATGTTAAATCAACATTTCTGTTTAATAAGTCAAAGACGAATCATTATTATGTCTATTAATCTACAGCCTGTCCCAACTTTGGCGCTTCCACTTCCGTCATGCCACAAAGAAGTAAGTGTCTGTCGAAAGTATATTTATAGCAGCTTCAGTGAATAACATAATTTTGTGTCATACTTTTTGTAGAACAACATGGAAGTAGACGTCGCCAAGTGTTGCGCCGGAAAGAGTCTCCAGCGCTCTCTGGAGCCACGACCAAGTTCACAGCCTTGGCCGAGTCTAAGACTGCACTTTTAATTGTACAAACAGAAGTTGCCAGGACCAACCTCAATCATGCCACCCTCCTTAACGAGCAGGAGAGATTGCGTTTCACCTTTATGGCAGAAGTGGAGAAATTGAAAGTTGAACAGGAAGAAGTCAAATTGGAAGAGATGAAGTTGAGCTTGGAAGAAGAAGGGTAAGACTGGAACATTTGAAAAAAAGAAACCAATGATTTTGTAGCTTTCTTTATAGATACTCTTAAATAAACAATTACAAAAATATTTTTAAACTTATTTATTTCTGCCAGTTTGTGTTAATTGTAGGTATGGGTATAGTATGTAGTGTTTTAAACTATAGGCACGCAGCCTAGAGTAGTCTACGGAAGTATTCAACGAGGGTACGCCGCACTCCACCGGCTCCGGCTCCTTGGTCAGCTGGTTCCTCCACGTGAGGCATCTGTCCGTCTGCAATGTCCTGTGGCGGGAGATCGGGATCTACTGGCGGTTGTACTTCGTGTTGGTCGATAGCCAAGTTGTGCAGTACGGCACAGGCAACAACGATGTCCTGGGCCGTTGTAATTGCGAGACGGATGCCGACGGAAAGGACAGGAAAGCGGCGCTTCCACACACCATACTGTCGCTCCACTACGTTCCTTGTTCTTATCTGAGCTTCATTAAACAAGCTCTCCTCGGCGAGCACAGGGCTCCGGAGGGGAGTGACCATATAAGGTGATAAGGTATAGCCAGAATCTCCCACGATAATCCCATCTCCAAACTCGCCTCCTTCCAGCGGGGCCTGAATGGCACAACTGCTGAAGATGGTCTTATCGTGAGAGGACCCTGGCCACCTTGCTACTATATCGACAATTCTTAGCCAGGGATCACTTATTGTTTGAACATTCAGAGAAAAATAGTTTTTTCCGGTTTCTGAACGTTTCCGCATTTTCGCCTCCTGGGGCTCGATTCACGAAACAGTGTTAAGCGCGATTAGGGACGACTAGGCGGGACTAGCGCTAATCACGATTCTCGAAAGTTAACACCGGCCGCCATCTTTAGTCCGACGTAGTCCTGTCTAACCCAGCTCCAGAGCCAGGATAGGACGCGATTACCGGCAGTTCCTGTCATCACATTTCAAGTTGCGTATCATCCAGAGTGATTAATTGACCTACTATTAGCGTGAAACTACTTTTAAAATTGGTATCTGTTTATGCATTGTAGTTTATAAGTGTATCATTGTTCTGTTATTCGTTTTTTATTGCGGGCAAGCGTCTTACACCCAGCTTTGGTAAGTTAACCTCACTCCTTTATTTAGTGAACAAAATTCAATTACCATAGTAGATGTGTGAGCCTCTTCTAGTAGGGACTTGCATATTTATAACGTTAATGGTTTAGTTTTGCTCTCAAATTTTGTGCGCTTCAGAAACGAATTCCAATATTATTACTAATTTGGTAATTATTTCCATAGATGGCAGAGGCCGCTCTAGCTGTCGGTATTTTCGATGAGGAGCCAATGGTGTTTGACCGCATCCGTTTGGCCGACTTGTCAGATCGCCACCTCATGCAGACAACCCGTCTGACAAGGGGGCTGTTTTTGCAAGTCTTGGGCATGATCGAGCCGCAACTCACTCGACCAACACTGCGAGCCAATGCTCTGGCTGCTGACACACAGCTCTTGATTGCCTTGGGATTTTATGCCAGCGGTGGTTTTCAGTGGCTGTCTGGTAAGTTTGGACCTACAGACCTATGTTTACTCTAGTTTTGAAGTCCACTTTGCTAATTTGTAAAGCTAATTCATCTTTCAACAAAATGAAAGTATCTGGGTCTGAGTTCAATTGAATGAATAAAATATCTAATTAGTAGAAGTGGTACATGTTCACAGGTATGTGTGGTCAGGTGTCGCAGCCTACATGCAGCCGAATCGTGGCCGGTGTCACCTCGGCCTTGAACCAGCTGGCTCCGACTGTCATCCGGTTCCCCATGACTTTGGCAGAGCAGGATGCCACAAAAATAGCATTTCACCATCTTGCTGGCTTCCCAAAGGTGTTGGGGTGCATCGATGGTACCCACATCAACATGCGCAGGCCTCCCACCGAGCACCAGGAACAGTACGTGAACCGGCACCAGCGTTTTAGCATGAACGTGATGGCTGTGTGCAACGCTGGTATGCGGTTTACGAATGTTTATGCCGACTACCCTGGCAGCAACGGGGACGCATATATATATGCGCAGAGTGCGCTTGCCCAATTGTTTGAAAACGGAACGATAGGCGATGGTTGGTTGCTGGGTAAGCAGATACTATAGCTTAAGTGGTACCTATTATTTCACCAGACACAGCAGACACTTATTTATCATTTCAATTGTTATCAGGTGACTCTGCATATCCGCTGCAGCTGTGGATGCTAACGCCTCTCCACAATCCAGTAACGGTTGCTGAGAGGAGGTACCAGCAGGCCCACACAAAGACCCGATGCACAATTGAGCGGGCTTTCGGACTGCTGAAATCCAGGTTTCGCTGCCTGGATGACTCCGGTGGTATCCTCTGCTATTCCCCGGCAAAGGTCTGCCAGATCACCATCGCCTGCTGCGTCCTGCACAACCTGTGTCTGGACGCGGGGGTGCAGCAGGAAGTTGACCAGGCTGTCGCTGAGCGAATCGCCGAGATGGCTGCCAATCCACAAGCTCCTCCTGCGGCCGGGGCAGCAGTGGCAATGCAGCGACGTCTCATTGACGAAACGGTCCCCCCCTCGAGGACTATCACCTCACCGTGGTGAGGGGGTGAAACTGGTCCAGTGATCCGGGAACCCTTGACAGGCTCCCGGTGAGGACCAGGCTAAGAATAGTCCCGCCCCGTCGCTGTCGCGGGACGCGGACCTTGGCCGAGGGAGGACCTGTGCCATCTTTTTCTCTCCTATCTTCCTTTCAACACCTTCCTTCCTCTATCTTCTTGTTTCATTTCTTGCCTCCTCCCGATGCCTCCGTCTGTCTTCTGCGACAGCGGCGTGGCTCCCTCCCTTATGACGACTTGGCAATTATGATGGTTTTTCTTTCGGTCCATGGAATACTTACCAGTCGGTGTGAGAGCCAGACAGCTGGTGACTGGGGTGTGCCCAGGGAGCGCTCGTGTTGTTCTTGTCTCTTTTTCTCTATCCTACAAATCTTGTACTTACCTTTCTGGCCGGCTTCCTGGGCGCACCTGAACTCCCCTCGTTGACGACACTGGCATTGCATGGATAAGATCCGGTTTATGATTGGATTTGACTGCACTTGGGCTCGTGGCCGGGTTGCGTTGGCTGCAATAGCTGGGCAGGGGCATCGTACGACAATATCGGTGCCCTCTGTCCAGGGAAAAGGCCGATTGCGCCCGTGCTGCGTCCGGGCGTAAAATTTGCACTTTCCTTCTCCCGCCTGCTGCATGGGAAATCTTTTACTGGCTCACACTCACCGAACTTCGGTGGGTGGGACCCGGTTTAGTTTACAAGGCCCCATGGGGTAGTACCCCATGGTGGTTAGTTGAGTCCCTATTCCGGGCACCTTGGAGGGGGTTGTCCCCAAACTGATCTATGCAGAACTCAAATTGTCAAACTAGAAAACAAGAAAACAACTTAACCCCTCCCAACCTATTTGAAAATTTGATTAATGTGAGAAATGTCCAGTCCACAGACCCAGCTTTTCTAAAACCATACCCCACCTTCTTAACTATCACAAGTACCTCCCCCGATATAAAATTCAGAAACATTTCGCCATTCAAACTGAACGCATTTCTTTTGAAAGATTTTGGTAATCTGCGATCGGTTAGTCGAATGAGAGACGACACTCTACTGATAGAAACATTGTCCAGAGAACAAACACACAAAGCTCTTGCTGCCAACTTGCTGGGTACCTACCTCATTAATATCACTCCACATAAAACACTAAACTATTGTAAAGGCGTAGTCTACTGCCACGATCTTATGCAGCTAGAAGAAGAAGAGATTCTTAGAGAATTGGCTCCGCAACAAGTGAAAGAGGTCAAACGTATACAAACACGAAGAAACAACGTACTTACCCCATCCCCAATTCACATACTCACCTTTGAATCGACTGTTCGGCCAGACTTCATTTTCGTTGGCTTCATCCGAGTCAGGGTTAAGCAACACATCCCGAATCCCATGAGATGCTTGCGATGCCAGCGGTTTGGACACTCACAGCATTCCTGTGAGAAACCATTTACATGTGATAAATGTGGGAAAGTGGATCAGCATGTGGACCGACCTTGCGACCTGGAGCTACACTGTGTCAACTGCGGAGGCTCCCATGCGGCTTGGGCCCGGGAATGCCCCACCTGGAAAAGAGAGAAAAAAATCATAGAAATTAAAACAATCGATAAGTTACCAATTATGGAAGCGCGTAAAAAATATCAACAGCTATATCCTAGTGTTAATCGTGAAAATAAAACCACGTTCGCACAAGCAGTTTCGTCAACTCAAAGAGATCCAGGGATCCTTGAGTTGTTAAAACGTTTGTTAGCGGGCCAGGAAGAGACGAAGAAAATACTAGAAGAAGAACCGTCCCCCAAACCTAATGACGATCAGGGTCTGAAAGAAATGATGGCTCTTCTGCTGGCTGGCCAAGAAGAAAATAAAACTAAACTAGAAGAACAAACAAAGAAAATAGAACAACAGTCAAAGAAATTGGAAGAACAATCTGAAATACTTTCTGAACAGTCAAAAAAGATATCAGAACAAGCAAAAGAGATAGCAAACCTTCGAAAAGAGAACGAAAAGCTGAAGAGAAACACTGAGAGCGAAGACGATAAAAAAGAAAGGAGCTCCGCAAAAAAATTAAAGGGAGTCAAATTAGCCGGAAAAACAAACAAAGAAATGGGCCAACAGATGGCCCAGACGTCGGAAGACGACATGGACGTCGATGTCGCGTCGAGTGCAAAGCCTGGCCGGAAGCAGCACTCCCGGGTCGACTTCCTCAAACAAAGTTAACAATATCTGTGATACTTATCTGTGATAATAAGCATCTGTGATATTTTTTGTGATACTTACCTCTGTGATATTAGCTTTAAGTCGTAGTTTTAGCACGATGGCTTTTAGTTTTATCCAATGGAATTGTAATGGTTTTAATGTTCGCCGAGAAGAAGTTCGAGTTTTAGCTTCTAATTTTAATCCCTTGTGTATTTTTCTTCAAGAGACGCATTTTAAACCCAATGACGCACCTGTTTTAAGAAATTACACTTTTTATCGTCTTGACGACACTTCAGGGCAAAGGGCTCATGGGGGAGTGGCGACGTTGGTCTCGGACAGTGTTTTTTCCAGTCCAACGCCTCTCACAACACCCTTGCAGGCAGTGGCCGTCCGGGTCCACGTGCCTCAACCCATCACATTCTGTAATCTGTACCTACCTGAATGGGCTCCGGTGACTTCGGCGAACTTGGACCATCTGATTTCCCAACTACCGCGGCCATTCGTGCTCTTGGGTGACTTCAACGCCCACAACCCCCTGTGGGGCGACCACATGCACGACAGCGGCAGAGGACGTTTATTAGAGAAGCTTTTTACAGACAATGACTTGATCCTTTTAAATACCAACGAGAAAACCCGTTTTAATTCTTTTAATGGGGAATTCTCCGCTATCGATCTCTGTGTTTGTTGTCCATCTATTGTTTCACTGTTCGAATTGTCAGTTCACTCGGACTTGTGTGGGAGTGACCATTTCCCAATCCTTCTGAACCTAAAAACCGACTTTCAGCCCCCTGCCCGCCCCGCCCAATGGAGCATCAGGCGGGCGAACTGGAAGCGGTTCGCCGGTCTCGCAAAACTCGACGTGTCACTCGTGGAACCAGATGTTGAATCCAAAGTGAAAAGCATTACAGAATCGATAGTTAAGGCAGCAGAGGAGACAATACCTCAGACTTCCACCAAACCACGCCGCATTCCAGTTCCATGGTGGAATACGGAATGCAGCGATGCCATCAAAGCGAGGAAGAAAGCCTTGAGAATTTTTAACAAACACCCTACATTAGAAAATTTAAATAATTTCAAACAGCTACGAGCTAAAGCACGGCGATCCATAAAAACAGCAAAGCGGAATTGTTGGCGGGAATACGTGTCCTCTATTACGTGTGTCACCCCAAGCACGAAAGTGTGGCACCGTGTTAAAAAGATTGACCGCAAACACACTTCGTCTTCTATCTCTGGCATAGAAAATAATGGTCACATAGTCACGGACCCCAAAGAGATCGCTGACACGATTGGAAGACACTTTTCAGATGTCTCTAGCTCCCGGCATTATTCGGAAACATTTCAGAAGACCAAACTTGTCGCAGAGCGCAAGCGACTCTCGTTCGACTCCGCAAACACTGAAATGTATAATGTTCCATTTAGCATGTGGGAGTTGGCACACGCTATTAAGACGTCGAAAAACACCTCTCCTGGACCTGACCGAATCCATAATGCTTTTTTGAAGAACTTGACGCAGGAAGCACTTGAAATCCTGCTTGATACTTACAATCTGATATGGTCCACTCAGTCATTCCCCGACAGCTGGCGTTGTGCGATTCAAATTCCTATACCTAAACCTGGAAAGAACAAACAATTAGCAGCCAGTTACCGGCCCATCTCTTTGACCAGCTGCCTCTGCAAAATGATGGAAAAAATGGTAAATAATCGTCTCGTATGGTGGCTTGAGTCAAAGAAGCTGCTTTCTAATTTACAATGTGGTTTTCGTAGAAACAGAAGCACACTCGACCATTTAATCAGAATGGAAACCTTCATTCAAGATACTTTTTTAAGTAAGCAGCACGCAATTGCTGTGTTTTTTGATCTTGAAAAGGCTTATGACACAACCTGGCGGTATAGAATTTTAAAATCTCTTTTATCATGGGGTTTTAAAGGTCGACTACCGGTTTTTATCTCAAATTTTATGACTGACAGAATTTTTAATGTCAGAATTGGCGATGTTTTATCGGACACGTTTTCCCAGGAGAACGGCGTGCCGCAAGGCAGCGTCCTTAGTGTGACGTTGTTCGCTATTGCGATCAACGGCATTACTGATTGTGTAAGTTCCCCAGTTTCCGCCTCGCTGTTCGTGGACGATCTGGCGATAATTTGCAGATCTCGTTCCCTCGCCACGTCTACCCGTCAAATCCAACTGACGGTAAACAAATTAGTGAGGTGGGCTGGTAATACCGGGTTTAAATTTTCCGAAACTAAAACTACGTGCGTTCATTTTACGAGACTGAGGGGTTATTACCCAGCTCCCGATATTCTTATTATGGGACAAGCTCTACCTTTCACAGATGTTGTGAAGTTCCTCGGTCTGTGGTTTGATCGGAAGCTAAATTGGAAAGAACATGTTGAACAGTTGAAAATCAAATGTCAAAAACCACTCAATCTTCTCCGAGTATTAACAGGCACCAGCTGGGGTGCAGATCGCACAGTTATGTTAAGAGTTTACCGAGCGCTAGTGAGATCGAAGCTTGACTATGGTAGTGTAGTTTACGCCTCTGCAAGAGAGAGCTATTTAAAGCCGCTTAACACAGTGCACAATGCGGGCCTCCGGCTGGCCACCGGAGCTCTTCGCACCAGCCGGCTGGAGAGCCTGTATTGCGAGGCGAGTGAACCCCCTCTAACCCTAAGAAGGGATTACCTGCTTACTTCGTACGCAGCCAAACTACTTTGCATGAGACAACACCCTGCCTACTTACCTTTGTGCAAACCCAGCTTCCAGGCTATCTACAACGCAAGACCTAGCGCTACTTTACCTGCAGGCATTCGACTCCAACGGATCTTGGTGGAAGCCGCGTTTCGACACACAAGGGTGTACCCACAGGGACAGAATGCAACCGCTCCATGGAAAATCGAACGACCAACATGTTACACAGGACTTGCGGCAACCAACAAGAGTTCCACTAGCTCAATAGTTTATAGGCAGAAATTTGCAGAATTTTGTTCGGAGTTTGAAGGTTTTATTCACATTTTTACTGATGGGTCGAAGGACACTGGCGCAGTTGGAAGCGCATTTGTTTTAAATAGTGACGTATCATATGGGTTTAAACTAAATGACAAGTGTTCTATTTTAACAGCCGAGCTATTTGCGATTCTTCATGCTCTGAAGTACATAGAGTCAAGCTGTTCCGAGAAACAGTTTCTCATTTGTTCCGACTCGATGAGTTCTCTCCAGGCAATAGACGCCCTGTATTCCCCACACACTCTCGTCCAGGGAATACACTCGCTGCTGGCGTCCCTGTCTTCCAGGGATGTCAGGGTGGTGTTCTGTTGGGTCCCTGGACACGTGGGGATACAGGGTAACGAGCTTGCTGATAGGGCAGCAAAGGCTGCAACAGAAAAAGACGCTCTGGATAACGACAGATTGACCTTCCCTGATCTGAAAAACTTCTTTAAAACTCTGTTGAAAATTAAGTTTCAGTGTCTGTGGAACCTAGAGACCGACAACAAGCTCAAGGCAATTAAGACTACCGTTGATGCTTGGGACTCATCCATCAGATCCACTAGACGGGAAGAGGTAGTTCTCACTAGATTACGAATAGGACATACTTTGTTTACCCATTCTTATCTTTTCTCGATCGATAAGATCCCACCCAGGTGTGATACGTGTAATAATGTGCTCACTGTTAAACACACCTTGATAGAATGTCCGAAATACAGAGCTCCACGAAGGCGACTCTCGCTCGAAAACTCTTTATCCAAAGTTCTCGGAGATGACCTGGAACAAATCGAAAAATTGTTTAAGTTTTTAAGGGAAATTAATTTACTTGGAATCATTTAGATCTACTGACTTGAGACTTTTTTGTCTCCCACGAAGGGTTTTAATTTAAGTTTTAATTTTTAGTATGCAATCCATTTTTCGGGCGCAAAATGACCAAAAGGTTGAAGCGCCCATAAAAACCAATAAAAAAAAAAAAAAAAAAAACGAAACGGTCTGGCCCCAAGGATAGAAAGGTTGGTTGATCATGCTAGGTACTAGAACCTATTTTGAACGTTGTGCAATATTTTCAAGACTTTTTATTTTGTTTCAAAAATAAAAAATAATCCATTTTGGATTGTGTGAATAACTTTCATTAATTTGGTATATGTACATGAAGAAAACTTTGTTTCTTATCTTATTCTAAGTACATTCTAAGTACATAGCCCATACTAGTACTTTGTACCTGTCAACGAGCAACAAATAAACTAAACAACAAAACAAACCTAATTTTGCAAAGTTTCTAAGATCTGCTCTAGGGCACTCTCTACCCGAGCTTGGTAAGCAAGCGTTTGCACTCTTGCATTGTTCGACGCATCAAGCTGCCTTTGAGCTATCTGGTTTCGAATCTCCATTTGCATAATTAATGCTTGGAAATTCTCATTCATCTTTTCCTGATTGGAAACGACCATTTGTTGCAGCTCTTGGCGCGTCTGCACAGTGCGGGGTCGCTTCCTGGGCTGCGGTTCTACAGCCTCTTCCTCTGGCTCCGACTCCTCCTCGATGACTAGTTCAACTGGCTCGTGGTGTTGCTCGCGAAGGTTGAAGTCTTCGAAGAAAAAAACTTCCTCCGTTTCAGGAGCAGTTGTTGCCGATGTCGAGGCCGAAGTTGAGGCTCTGCCTGGAGCGAGAAGGGCTGGAACAGTAATACTTGTTTCTTAAAAGGAACTTCAATGTCAGAAGAACTATTGTTTTGTTGTTAAGAGCAATATTAAGTGTCTTTTTTAATGACCAAATCTTGTATTTTCATGTGAAATTATTTTCCTTCATATTGATTGTGAATCCTGACAACATTGAGAAAGGCAGACAATACATTCAATGTGAAAAGACATAATGGCAATGTGCTTATGGAATGAAAACGTACCAGCGAGCGTATCCATCCCTCCAACGCCATGGAGAGACGCGCTTCCGATCTGTCCCTCGACCACCTTCTCCGTCTCGGTGAGATCGGTCAAGACGGCCTGACCTCCACCTGTCCGCGCCATCTCCCTCTTGTTGTGGCTGACCTTCTTCTTAGTGGCCGTTTTCATTTCTTTCCATTTGTCTTTAATCTGGTTGGAAAAGTATGATTTTTAGAATTTTCAAATGAGTTCCGAATAACAAGTTTTATTTCCGACATCACGTTGACTTTGTCTGCTTTTAATGCTACACATCAGTTTTCTAATGTGAACAGAATAACAACTCCAGCCAGAATGATACAGTAACATGAGGTACTTACGGCCTGCACACTCCTAGTCACAGGGGCAACCGCGTTGACCGCGGCTACAACCGCTCCCCATGCCCTGATTTTATCCTCTTTGGTGAGCCTCGAGGAGAACTCACCAAATAAAACCTTACTCCGTCCTGACACCTCATGTGCCAGGACCCTCTTCTCGCTTTCTGTAAAATTACAGGCACGTGTGGTCTTCTTGTTGGCCTCCATTGTAAAAATGTCAGTAATCCGGAAAGGATTATCATTGACGCAATCGCTCCCGTCATGTTAGAACGAAATTCGCGCGCTAATATCATGTTAGAACGAAATTCGCGGGCTGATATTAAAAGTTTTTGACGTTTGAATCAAACGCGCTCACACAGCTACCCGATTGGTTGATCATTTCATATCCGAAGTGACCTCGGTAGGTGGCGCTACAGTCGCTAGTCGAACCCTAGTCGTCCCTAGCACTGCTTCGTGAATAGAGCGAGTGTTAAGTTTAACACTCGGTGTTACACCGGGGTTAGCTTAGTCGGGTGTTAAGAGCGACTAAGCAAATGTACGTGAATCGGGCCCCTGGAGATTGCAGCTTGACGTGTGTGCAGTCAATGGCACCAATCACACGAGGAAAATTGCTGATGGCATAGAAACCTTACTTGATTGCTGCCAACTCCGCTTGCGTGCTCGGAAACTTGACAAATGTCCCGCGGAGTCGAGCAATGGCCGTTGTCACCCGCTTCACAATGACACCAGCGGTGCTCTTGTGAATGCCAGAGAAATCTCCAGCGGTCATCAAAATGCACCCAGTTGCGTAAAAACGAAGTGTCAACATGAGCTGATTGATTGGCGAGACTGATGAATTCCTATCAAGTACATATCAAATATTAATATTTAATTAATATGAAAATACCTTAAATAGTAAGAATGATGAGTATTGTTGGTGATTCAAGTCAATTAGAGCAAATAGTTAACCAACCTGTCAGTTAGAGTCTCCAATTCGTTTTCAACCCGCTCCAAAAGGTGCAAAACTGTAGGCCTGGTCAGCCTAAATCTCACTAAAAATTCTTCATCTGTCCATATTTCGAAACGGTTAATTCTAGGCCTGACATTTTTGGCCACTCTGCCTTGGGCGGCAAAATACATAAACATTTCATCATCAGAATCCGAATCAGAATCGTCAAACTCGTCGAAGTCAGACATTTAAACCAATAACCTAAAACTGATATGTCTATTTCCCAGCTGTCATCAACAGATCAGCCATTTTTTAGGCCTTTTCCGGAGATAAAGCTGAAAATCGGTGCTCCGACCTCGGAGTAGCTTAGCGGGAGGTTAATACGTAATTAGTCCCCGAATAGCCACTATTCGGACATCGTAATACCGAAAAATTGGGGAACGCTGTATCTGTTATACATTTCAAATGATCCAATCCTCTAAAGTCTGTAAAACTATTTGTTGACTGGCAACTCGTCCAATGTAAACTGCTCCAATAGCGAATGTTAAAAAGCCTTCTTGTAACTGGTCTAAAACGAATACTGGCAACTGCTCCAAAACACATTCTGTCAAGTGCTCCAAAAGTCCGCTCCTCGCTATATATTTCCACCAGCCCCGCCCACCCTTCTAGTCCTACCCTTCCTGACCCGACATAAATTGGGTTGGGAAGTTGGGTGGGGTCAGGAAAGGTAAGGTTAGTCGTGAATTGTGGTGTTTTGTGATGCATATTAGCACGTTAATGGCATATTCTACGTCTTTCATCGACTTCCTTTCGAGGGAATGCAATTTTGCAGATGTCAGTGAAACAGCGATTATTCGGTCATGATTACAAGGGATGCAACCCTTCCGATTACTTGACTTCACATGTCCCGAAAAGACCTCGGCTACTAACCGATTTCACAAATTTTGAAAGCAGACATTTCTTACATCATTTTTTTGAAGGGGGTGGGGAATGTGATAGACCTCAGATGGTTTTTTAAAAAACAAAGGTTTTTTTTTGTGGTTAGCATATCAGTTATTTTTTATATATTTATAGAGTTTATGGTTCGCTTAGCTTCTGTTTAGCAAATGTGCCAACAATTCATAAGCCTTATTCACCACAATGCCTAATTATCAATCTCATGCTTAGGTTTATATATATTTATTAAAATAAGTTATTTTGAAAGATTCTGGGGCTCTGGATTACCTATTCTTTCTTAAATAATTTAAATTGTCTGTGACAGGCCCTACAAAATGTTTTATGTTTGAAAAATACCTTAAAATACACCTTTTCCCAAGAACTTATGTTTTTATGGAAACACAATATTAAATTTAATCTTATAATATAAGAAAATAACCCGAACAAACTCCTAAATACACAATAACTAACACAGCAATTGATATAATCACTAATCCGTATCCATTCTGGCGACGATCATGAAGTTCGTACATGGCGGGTTCGAAACAAGGAACACGAATGACGTATTTCCGTCTAATTTTTCGTCAAAACACGGACTCGTAAAATCGGCTAATTTCAGTATAGGAATTTGTACAGGAGCGTCACTTCAAACATTAATATACAC
This sequence comes from Nemurella pictetii, assembly GCA_921293315.2. Taxonomy (NCBI): domain Eukaryota; kingdom Metazoa; phylum Arthropoda; class Insecta; order Plecoptera; family Nemouridae; genus Nemurella; species Nemurella pictetii. The sequence continues at coordinate 4,114,737 of OV121116.1, read as the reverse complement.
GAAACCCACATGACTCGGCGTCTAAACGAATACGATAAATAATCGCTGACCTGACAAGATTCTATCTGCAAATTAAGAACATTGTACGTCTTGTGTATAAATATTTCGGTCCCCTCAGTAACCCAACTTCACTTTCGTTTATGTAAACTATACAGTGGTAACCTAGGGGTCGAGGGGTGTACAAGGGTCGGGTTGATAGACCTCATCGGGAGGTTACCACCTCCCCCAATATATATATAGGGGGTTCGGGAGTCAGCGCCAATCGGTGGTACAATTTTGTTTCGCCTTGTTATGGGCTTCTTTACCTGTAAATATTTCTTGTGTTTTTGCTGCAGGACGTATAAGACCGGATGTACTGCATCATCAATGTCTCGGCTCGGCGCTCTCGACAAACCCTTCGAGTTATTGCCACGAATGTTGACCACAGCCACGAGCGAACCGCAGAATTCCAAAGCCAGTACCTGGAGACTAGACGATTGAGATGAACTTGAGATGAACGTAAAATCCCTGAAACTCTGCTTTCTTTGGAAGTACCAGCAGCTCGATTGTTAGATGTAGTGCGGTCAACAACGGGGAAGGTTGTGACCGCAAAAGACATGCAGAATCTGAGGTAAATAGACCACACTTAAAAATCCCTAACAGCTCCATCCATAAACACTCAGAAATAATGGCAGCTTAAATTTATTATGCTGGATTTTGTGGAATACCAGGTCCAATACCTATACTGACTTATTTCTGGTGAATTAATTTGGCCGTGTTTCTGCATAATGCACGATTCTTTTTCAAGTTTCATGTTGACGCGAAAGTCGTTAGTGTGCGGTCGAGTTTTGGGAAGGGAGTAACAGACGTGCAGTGCTCCTTATAAATTTTCGTTTGGAGATTTCTTTTCCGAAATTTCCGAAAAAGTCCCCATTTCAAAATAATAAGCAATGTAGGTATTTCATTACAAAAGGGTCAGGAAGTCTATTAAGTGCTCATCCCACAACGCAACACTGCGTGCATATCTTTTTCCATGTATTATAATAAAATATAATGCTTCTTATACCTACTTTTCTTTCGGATGTAGCGTGTTTATCAGGACATTTATTGGTGCAATGTGAGATGTAAAGTCCAAGACTGTCTTCCACTATTGCCCAACCCGAAAATCAGCCGAAACCCGATTAGAAATCGTCATTAATAATCGTTTATCAGAATGCTCGTCGTGGATAGCTATCGAGTTCTTGCTCGTGTGTTGTTCAAACCCCTCCGCCCAGAGATAGAACATGTAGACATGCAGCATGTGACCCTAAAAGAGTCCAATTTGGGGGCCCTTAACCCTGGTATTGTCACTCTATGACGCTATATTAATAGAGAATCGATTATTTTTTGCTTAACTAACTGTTCACACTTTACTATGTTTTTTCTAGAGCTGATGTTCGTCGTAAGAATTTGTCCGGAAGGACCGAAATTGATGAGTTGTATGACTACTTACATGAACTGAAGAAAGAGGACCCAAACCATCGTGAAACACGGATAGAAGGAGACATAATTAACCTCATTTACTTACTAACTGGAGATATGGCCCGGAAGTTGCGCCATTTTCCGGAGGTGCTTCTTATGGATGCAACATATTGCATAAACAATCGGCGCATGCCTTTGATTAAATGTATGGTCATGGATGGCCACGGAAACGGTTGCGTGGTGGCTTTTTGCTTTGTGGCCAATGAACGGCAGGCCACGTTTGAAGCCGCCATCAGTATCTTCGTCGAAAATAACTCCGAAGCATTAGCCCAGACCGTGACTGCCGTGGTGGACAAGGATTACCAGGAGATCTCTGCTATTGAGCAGCACCTCCCTCACGTGCATGTTCATTTATGCAGATTCCATGTGCAAAAAACCTTTAAATCGATGACGGTTCATGAGCCGAACAAATCGGAGATGCGTGACCTATTGACGAAAATGATTTATTGTTCGACTACAAGCGCGTACAATGAGATGCTATCAGAATTGTACCAATTAGCATCACCAGTTTTCAGGGGTTATTTTGAAAAAAATTGGGACAACTGCCCTCAAGCATGGACCAACATTGACAAAGTGAGTACGAATACCAATGCTATCTCATCCCGTGGCGGATCCAGGGGGGGGGGGGGGGGTGGTGATGGAGGCTTTGGAATGAGAGTGGATTGCATCCCGGACGACCCACACAAATACGTTCATCCACTTTTGATCATGTTTCCTATACGTCGAACACGTCACAATGTAAATTTTGCCGAAATTGGCCTCCGTCGGATAGGATTCTCTCCCTTCCTCTTTTGAAAAGTCGATTAGCTGCCCACGCACCATTTTGGGCATAAACAAACTATTAGTAATTCAAAGATGCTTATATTTTTTTAATATTTAGTTCCTACATTCTTTGCAAACATTTCATTTTTCCCCTTTCAATGGCGTGAAAGATTGTTTTGGAAATAATAACCTGTTGTGCGCAAGATAACAATTAATTACCTCCTTAAGGCAGTTCTCAATCCAGCGCTTGGAGATTACTTTTTTCTGCACTTCTGTTTCAAATGGCAGTTCATCTGATTATATTTTCTTTGGTGATTTCAGGCTGTCTCAACCAACCTGGGAAATTTTACGACAAATCGTGTTGAATCTCATAATCATAAAATAAAGAAGGTAGTACTCGATCGCAGTAAAACCATTAGCGAAGCGATAAGAGGCCTCATCGACATGTACAATCGAAAATCACTTGTGCTCACTTATCAACGCTTCAGCGATATGCTACAAACTCCATATATTAATAGCCAGCATTCGTAGAAACTACTGGATGAAATAGTGAAATATTGCACAAAGGACGCTGCGCAGTTGATTGTTGCACAGCTTCACCAATCCCACAAACTTACAAATGTTGCTTTCACGTCGCATGGGCTGTTTGTTGGAGAAAGGGAATTTGGGGTAAGACTTATTATGTCTCAAGTTTATCTTAGTAAACCATGGAACTGGAGTGGAAGTGTTTGTGTTTCATATACCAAGACCATGACATCATATCAAGTCACAAAGGAGAATAAACCTCGGACCTATTGGTACCTGAGTGCTCCACTCATCTGAGCTACCGTGCCCACTATATACAAGCTCGATTTGATAGTCGCCTTTTAGCAGGAAGTGCCCCAAGGGATCCGGGGAGAAGTCCGGGGCTCGTGGTGCAATTGATTGTGTCACAATCCTGCATGACCTTGCAGTTCCAAGTCAGCTTGCCAAGATATAAATTTCCTTCTTTTAGCAAATAGATTGGGAAATCTTGGCTGGAATAAATCTTAGTTATTTGAAGTATCCAAGAAATTCCTGGCAAGATCCTGCTCCCCACTAAGAAGAAGCCAATTGTGGTGGTGGGTGGGGGGGGAGAAATTCGTGGACTTTTTGTTTTGGCGTCCCTGTACCGTCTTAGATGCTTAGAAACCTTTCATGGAGAGTATGGATGTATTTCAGTTTTTTTGACCGAAAATGTTCTAGGCCAGATTGACATGGCAATCAGGGGGATTTGGGAGCAAAACCCCCAAGAAAAAAATCGAGTACAAGGTTATTTTTGTAGCAGATCTAATTGCGTTTTTGGAAAAATTATTTGTAAGTTTTGGTAGGTAGGTAGGTAGGTAGGTAGGTAGCTTTGAAAGTAAATTTTCTAAAAGTTTAAAAAATCAAATCAGAAATTGGAATTTGGAATCATTGGGAATTGATTAGGTGGGGCCTAGGCGCACGGTCACCCCCCCCCCCCCCCAACCACCACCCGGCGCACACCAATGTTGGATCGTGAATATAAAGATCTTGCAGAATCTTCATGCTTTTTAGCAGGATCTTGCCTGGATCTTGCAATATCATGGTAATTGAATTTTCAGTAGGGATTCAATGCTATTTTCGCGACAATCAAGTTGCCGAGCACGGTGGACGAAATGTGTTCTTTTGAAATTGTAGAGTTTGCTGCTAGGCACATATCTGGATGGTGGTTAAGACTTTCCTATTGCATTCTAGTCCGCGCAAAAAATATATTTTAAGTACTATAATTTATATCAATATTGTAACTCGCTAACCCTATCATTATTAGGTCACATCCGACAGTTGCTCATGTGGGACATACAAAGCATACTTACTGCCGTGTCGCCACATTTTCTACCTTCGAAGATGCAAAGGAAAAGAAGTGTTTGACCCATGTCTTGTCAAGAAACGTTGGACCATTGACTTCAACAATAAGGCATTGAAGCCTGTCCAACGTAGTCACTGCACCACGCATGCAGTAGCGTTGAAGTCGAATGCAAGGGTGAAAAACCACGCGGAGAAATTTCGCGAGGCGCACAGCCTGTTCAAAGACGTTGCGAATAGCTTTGTTGACAGGTATTCGAGAAGAATGGACGCGTGGCAAGAGAGTTGCACTTGTGCACATATCATAGAAAACAGGTATTAGACCTCTTGAAAATATATCTTACATTTATTTTAGTCAATATATTTTACACCGCCCTGGAAATTATTACCAGGATCATGCAATATCCTGCTACGTATGGATCAAGATCTTGCAAGATAGTCTTGAAAGATGTAGGAACTATAGCACGATCACGATTTTTTTTTTTCTGCGAAGATTTATTCACTGCCGTGGCAAAATTACCATCCGATAGAGCCAGATTTTGTCTACTTCTTACCCAAATTTCATCACAAAGTGTAACGTTTTTAAACAGTATCAAGATCTTGCAAATATCCTGCATGATACAACCATGTATGATATCATGCTCATTTTATATAGTCACGATCTGGAAAGGTCTTGCAAGATCCGGCATTATGATTCATCATCTTCTGGGATCACACATGATTGTTACATATCAATTAGTATAGCAGGATCAAGCAATTATTATTAGAAAAACCAGATAGAAAAAAAACATAAGATTTAAATGATTTAAAGTTAATAAAAAGATTTTCGTTCCAGCATGGCCAGGGGTGGAGGCAGAACCAGAGGCACAATCTGTACCACGGTCATCTCTTCGAAATGCTTCGCAGCGGACGCCTCGGTCTGGTCCTTACCATCGAGAATTGTTCTCTGACAAGCAGCGAAAGCCTCCTGGTCCTCTGAGATCAACACCGGCACCTGAGGGTTATCTATCCGCACGACGTAGTGCACTCAGTTGGCCCATATGGGGGATAATATATTGCCAACAATACTGAAGGTCCGTGGACGATCAAAAGGTTCCGGTCTTACAGTAGTTGGCACTATTCGAAAACGAAAGAAGGGTGAGCAAAATGACAATGATAACCTTGTTTTAAATGTGCACTGGTATTCTGTGTTTCGTGACCCTAATTTTGCCATTCTTGTTAATTGCGTGGGTTCAATATTACCATTGGCAACAATAAGGATTTGTCCATTTACCCTGTTAACATTCTGCAATCCTTGCTCTTCATATTATCAATTGCAGTTAAATCAACCCAAAAAGCAAATTTTTTTACTGCGTTGACAGCGTTGCAACCAGGGCATCGAACCCGAACCCGAAGCCGTAACCCGAAAAAACCATAATTTTGTGAACCCGAACCCGAACCGGAATCCGGAAATTATGAAAAGCCGAACCCGTATTCAAGATTTTAAAAACCTGAACCTAATGAACCGTTTTTTTTCGACGACCCTGGTCTTGTAAAGTGCTTGAACCCGAACCCGTAAAAACCCGAAAAAACCCGAAACCAAATCGGAACCTGAATAGCCAAAATTGAAAAACCCGAACCCGAACCTAAATGACCGAAATTAAAAAACCCGAACCCGGACCTGAACCGAAATTTCAAAAAAATCTGAACCTGAACCCGAACCGCTATTTATTTCGTTTCGATGCCCTGGTTGCAACTGGTATAATTGCAGTGCCACTCACATTAATATAAAGCTCCGCTTTGCTCGCAAAACGTATATGCCTTTATTCCTAAAACCATATTTTTGTAAATTTGGTTTTGCTTCATTGGTTGAACTTGGTTTCCATCTCAAAAGATTAAATTTTGGAAGTTTTTGGTGGTAACCCAGTGGTGGTTCGTGGGTAAAAATGTTGGTGGGGCAGACAAAAAAAACACTCTTACCTACCAATGCATAGATATACCATAGATTAACAATAGATTGTCAATTGATTCCCGCTCCCATGGACAATTAATGCATGGTCCACCGTATTCATAGCCAATCACATTACGCTAATTATACTATTCGTAAAAAAAAATACGCCGTCTCCCGCGAGGCTCGACACGCGACTGAATTGAACTGTCAGTGTCTTGGGACGCTGACTGGTGCAAGAGAGAGAAAAATAGCTTAATTGACAGAAAACACAAAGCAACAACACTATGTGCCAGTGATTTTAGAAATCAAATCGGGCATGAATATGATTTTGGAAATAGTACAGCACTGTTTACGAAGCTTACAGCTTTCCGCTGCGAAGCGAGTGTGTATTGCATCATACCCCTACCCCTCCCGCATGGCTGTAGGGGCTTTCTTGGAATTGCCCCTGAAGGCGATGCCGAGCGCTCAACTCCCCACCACCGCACCTTGTGGCTTGCTGAAGGGCTAGCCCCACCTGTACCGCTACCGAACCCGGCTGTATAGCGGCCGGCAAACGCCACGTTGTACTGAGCTACGTAGCGGGCGGCATTCAGGCGCACACATAGTAATATTGAAAGCAAAAACATGATGTATCGCTTAGAAAATAGTAATTGAAAACAAAATACATTTCGACTGATCTGAAAATTCCTGGTGGGGCTCCGCCCCACCTGCCCTTTAGCACGAACCGCCCCTGTGGTAACCACAACCTATACTTTACTTACATCAGCTTTGACAGACAACACCACGATCATCCTCAAAGCCATATTTTAGTTTCATTCAAAAATTAATAGATTTCATTGAATGTGTGGTGTTTGAGCCATAGTTCGCAAACCTGAATTTATGTCATATAGGGACATTGGTGTTTCCGCATTATTATGTTGTGTCTTGCTCCACAATCAGTCTTTTCGTTTCTGTCTTCGTGCCTGGATGCGCCGATCCAGGCTACAATAAATACTACAATTTTATACTGAGGTCACTACGCTACTCTTCTCTCCTCTGTGTCCGCCTATTCCTGGCCACTTACACAACATTTGGCGACGAGGATTCAGTGAGTTATCGGTGCGATCTTTCCGCTGCGAAATACATGCACATTGTATTCGACCACGTTCTTGAACTTGCATCCGTGCAGTGCCTCCATTATTATTATTATTTTTTTTTAAGTTCCGTCATGGCAACTATAGGCCAGTGCGCTTTATTCGAGCCTGAGGAAGAGAATTGGAACTCTTACGTCGACCGATTCAAAAATTTCTGTCGCAGTAATCGAATATCCGACGACCTTAAAGGCTGTACGCTGCTAACAGTTATCGGTGTCAAAACAAACAAATTATGCGAGCCTGTCTAGCCATCCAGCAAGACGTACGCACAGCTCGTGTCGCTGTTGAGAGACCATTTATATCCGAAACCATCGGTGATTGCCGAACGTTATGAATTTCATCAAATTGTTCAAGCGGACAACGAAAGTGTGGCGGACTTTGCGGCCCGTATTCAAGCGGCGACGCATCATTGTGTTTTCGAAGCATACTTAAAACAAGCTATACGTGACAGGTTCGTGTGTGGCTTACGCAGTTCTCTCATACGAGAGCGTTTACTTGAAAAAGACGACCCCGCCTTTGACGATGTCGTCAAAATTGCAAAGTCGATTGAGTCGGCACGTCGCAATGCATCAGAAGTCGGCCGGGAACGCCAGCCATGTAACCTACTACAACAGCGCACGACCCAGAACGACCAACGTCCGCGACGTTTGCCCGATCAACTTACACGACAGCCGACAGATTCTACGGAGGTCAATGCACCTTCCACTCACCCGGCATCCGGGGACCGCACGTACCACTGCTATTCGTGTGGAAGTCCTGGACATCTACGACCAACGTGCAAATTCAAGACTGCACAGTGCACTGCATGTGGCAAGATAGGTCATATAAGTAAAGTATGTAAAAGTTCTAAACACCTTGGTGTTAAATGTCTATCTGAGGAGTCGGCATGTAGCCAGAGTAATCACAGTAGTGACGAGGAAACTCTGTACACGTTGCGTGTATGCCATTCGTTGCGTTCTAAACCCTTTCATGTTGAGTTCCAAGTGTCGAACCAAGATGTTACTATATGGAACTAGATACAGGTTCCGTGGTATCTGCTATTTCTCATGAGTTTGTAAACATTTTTCGCATATTACGCTGAACCCGACACGCTTGGTGCTAAGCACCTATTCTGGGTCAGATATTGTACCTCATGGCGTACTCAATGTAACAGTTTCATTCAAGGGACAACGGGGTAGCGAGTTACAGCTGTTTGTATTACCTGGCGACGGTCCGCCTTTTCTCGGGCGCGATTGGATGGCCAAACTGGCGATCACACTACCACTTCAATACGTTGCTATCGATTCCAAGGAAGATCAATTAATCGCATAGTTTCCGGATGTTTTCTCGGAGGAATTAGGTACCTTTACAAAGGGCGCGGTAAAACTTTATGTTAAACCTGAATACTAAACTAAATTCCTTATTAAGTCTCGCCAACTACCATTTGCTGTAAAGGCGAAAGTCGAGAAAGAAATTGACAGACTACACCAGTGTGGTATCCTAGAGCCAGTCGAACGGTCTGAGTGGGACACCAATTGGTCCCATAGCCAAGAAAGATGGGTCATTTAGACTTTGTGGCGACTACAAACTCACCCTAAATCCTGCTCTGGAGGTGGATAGATATCCAGTACCGAAAGTTGAGCATTTATTTTTAGCATTGGTGGAAAATATTTCAGGAAATTAGATCTCGCTCATGCGAATCAACAAGTTCTGTTAGATACTGAGTCGCGAAAATTCTGTACGATTAATACCCATAAGGGCCTCTACAGGTATACCCGAATTCCTTACGGTATATCCTCTGGCCCCGGGCTCTTCTTACGCGAAATGGAACAAACTGTACAAGGTTTAGATGGCGTCATTGTATATTTCGATGACATTCTCATAACAGGAACCACGGTAGAGGAGCATTCAAAGCCGGCGACTTGAAGCCGTTCTTTGTCACCACTCTGGGTGTCTGAGGCGGTGACCGTGGGATATTGATGCCGAGGGGGTTGATTCTGTCGACTCTGATATTTGATCACAGGGTGACAAATCGCCCTTGTTTATTATCCTTGGTGTTAGACGTGGGACACTTCCCCAACGTCAAAAGAAAACAGATATAATTACTTGTTCAACTTCCGACCCGTCGGACAGTTCCCGAACGGTCGTAAATTAAGCTAACGTGAAAATAAAAAAACAAATTAACAGAAATACGCTGTTCGACATGCGACCGATCGTCGAGCCAGCTGACACATCGGCTACAACCGTCCTCCGGTTCACGTCTCTGCTCATACAGCTCTGCTCACCACAGCTTGGGTATTGCAGCTAAGGTTGTCTCTGGTTAGCTATTGAGCGTGGCTCGAAGCAATTAAACAAAATATTCACTAGGAAGAAGAGACAACCTCACAGAGACGGATCCGGCGGCGGCTCGGATGATCAGCTCGCTCGGCGATCTCGGACGAAGTGACGTCTCCCAACGTCGCGATCCACGACATGCTCGATCCTTTGGTCGATCGGTGCCGCGCTCTGGCAGCGAGCTCGGAGCCGAGCCTGCCGTGGTGCGGGTTGCATAACCACTAGTCACAGCGTGACATCTTACCCGTTTACAAGCCAATGGTTGGCGAGTTAACAGGAAGAAGTGTCAATTTTTACAGACTAAGATTACGTACCTTGGTCATATTATAGATGAACAAGGGCTACACAGTGATCCGGGTAAGGTAGCAGCTATATTCAAAATGCACCTTACCCCACCAATGTAACACAGCTGAGGTTCATATTGGGTTGGGTAAATTATTACGGAAAGTTCATTCCGAACTGTTCGCGCCACTTTATTTCGCTTTCAAATTATTTTCTTTCAGTTGGTCACCTGTGCATTCCAGCTGATTTTAGGTTGATATTTTGCGTCATCAAGTTTGACGAGCTCTCCACAAGCAGTGGTGAGCCTTTCCCAATCAGTCCTAGTTCTCCGGTTCTGCTCTCAACCTCGTATCAGTCCTAGTTCTCCGGTTCTGCTCTCAACCTCGTATCAGTCCTAGTTCTCCGGTTCTGCTCTCAACCTCGTATCAGTTCTAGTTCTCCTGTTCTGCTCGCAACCTCGCATCAGACAGGTAGTCTGTCGAGACAAATCGCGACCCTTGAATTTCGCGAAGTTTTCATTTTCTAATTTAAAAGTGTATTTCTCGAACTCGTATTTGACGGAGCTCCAAGTCTGCGCATCTCGAAGATAAGTTTATGTCTCCCTTTATTCCTTCCCTATCAGCCTTACCTAATTCACCCCTTACCCATAGGCATTTAACCGTCGCCTCCAGCGCGGCCAAAGGTAGGCAGATTGGGACTTTCTGCAAAATACAGTCCACTCTCTTTTCTTAATTTCAAGTAGCCCCTCTGGCTCCAACACGAACCTTTCCACCTTACTTGCACCATTGCATAAGCTTTTACAAGCTAAACAGCAATTCTGTTTCAACAGTGTGTGCCGGAAGGCATTTGACGACATGAAGAGTGTCAATTGATGTCACTCAAAGTTCTGATGCATTACAATGCTAATTTACCGATTAAATTGATCACTGATGCCAGCGCCTATGGATTAGGTGCGTGAATTGTGCATATTATGCCAGACAAGTCTGAACGACCAATAGCGTTTGGGTCTCGGACACTAAATGTTCATGAAAAGAACTACTCTCAGCTCGATTAAGAAGCTCTTCGGATAAATTGAGGAGTGAGGAAATTTTATCAATACCTAAAGGGTAAGAGATTCCTCCTGGTGACGGATATGATTCCGTTAACAGCTATTTTTGGTCCTAAAAAGGAATACCTCACATGGCAGCCAATAGGTTGCAGAGGTATGCACCATTTTTAGCTAGTTTCGAGTACGAAATTAAGTTTGTCAAATCGGAGAAAAATTGGGCTGATGCATTATCACGATTACCTATCGTGAATTCAGAAACTTGTAATAAAGGTCCAGGATTGTCTTATCTTCAATATATCGAGGAAGCAGAGTTACCGCTTAAGTGTTAAGACATCCGCAAGGAAACACAACGTGATTCAGTTCTGCGTGACGCAACAAAATACCTAATGTTGGGTTGGCCTAATTCTAATAAAATTAAACCAGAGTTAAAACCATTTTTCAATAAACGACTTGAATTGTCGATAGAGCAAGGATGCGTCATGTACGGACACCGTGTTGTTGTTCCTTCAACTTATCAAAAGAAATTATTGGCAGAATTGCACGATAGTCATTTAAGAATAGTAAAAATGAAATCTTTGGCTCGGTCATACATGTTGTGGCCAGGTATTGATGCTGACATAGAGCGACTGTCCGCGGACTGTAAACTGTGTCAAGCCCAGCACAGTGCGCCACCTAGAAGTATTTTACATGTCTGGGAATACCCGCAGAAGGTTTTTGATCGGGTACACTTAGATTACCTTGGACCTGTAGAGGGAAAATTGTATTTAATTTTAGTTGACGCCTACTCAAAATGGTTGGAGGTGTTAGAAGTTCCTTCGACAGCAGCTAAACATACAATTAGCAAGCTGCGAATTTTATTTGCTCAGTTTGATTTAACATGTCACTTAGTTACGGCTAATGGCCCGTCATTTACATCCAATGAATTTTTACAATTCACTCAGATGAACGGTATAAGACACGCCTTCAGTCCACCTTACCATCCATCTACTAATGGACTGGCCGAAAATGCGGTTAAAACGTTTCAATGTAAGCCAAAAGCATCAGTAAAATCTGGTAAAGATACCAATTTAGCAATTTGTTCATTTTTGTTACATTACAGAAACATACCGCATTTTACAACAAAACAAAGCCCGGCTTATCTATTCCTAGGGAGACAACTCCGCACAAGACTTGACTGTACAAGGCCAACGCCTAACTTACGAGACCATGTGTCACGTGCCCAACAGAATCAAAGAGACTATTGTCAAGGGTCAAGAAATGAAAAATTTGCTGTAGATGATAAGGTACTAGTAGCCGAGTATTCAAGTGGCAAACGAACTTGGGTACATGGCACAATGATCAAAGTATTATCTCCTGTAACTACGTAACAGCATTTGGAAGAGACATGTCGATCAGCTGTTACCGTTCAAAGGAATGATCGACGACAGTGCGGTTCACGACTTTGTTGAGGGGGAGGTTGAGCCGTTATTGGATGTAAGCTCCGAACTTGTCAATGTCAATGTGGAAAACGGAGATGTGAATGTAGTTCCACCTGTAATCAGTGTGCGAAATGTAACTCCTCCCATTGCCAAAGCCACAGTCATTCAACTACCTGACAATATTGTGGTGAACGAACCCGCTGTAAATGTACAGAGACGATACCCGATCAGGGAGCGCAAACCTAAGAAAGTGTTTGATTTGTAAATCGCATATTTTCAATACTGTATTAACTTTGCTATAATATTGTACTTGCTTTGGTATATATACTGTGGATATTGTGGTATGCTATTTTGTGACCACCCATGCAAGTGTGAATTGCTTGTTTGGCAATCTCATACGATTATTTAACTTTCTTTGTTATAGTCTGAACCTTTATATATACAATGACTACCCATTTCAGTGTGTGGGAATTGTGGTGTTTGAGCCATAGTTGGCAAACCTGAATTTACGTCATCTAGGGACATTGGTGTTTCCGCATTATTCGGAAACTCGAACAACTCGACCTCGTGTTGCCGTTATGAATCTTATTACGTCGTGAACACCGCGTGTTTAATAACGCCGTCTGAGAGCCAACAAGCTCCCTTCAGCCTCCCACACTCTCTGTATGACGGCGACCCTAGACCATAGTTCACCTCATGTTGTCGTCATGTACCAAATTACGTCGTGTTTAATTACGCTGTCAGAGAGCCAAGAACCTCCCTAATGCCACCGACTCTCTTTACGACGGCGACCCTAGACCCAAGTTCACCTAGTGTTGCCGTCATGTTGGTTTTCTCAGTATCATAGACGGTGTGTGTGTGTGTGTGTTTCATTATTGGATACTCTTCGAATGGCGATTTTAGCGGCTACTTTTGATAATGTTATATTCGAGTAGTTAGAACATGCATACCCTTTGTCACGTTGCCGACAGTGATGCAGCCGAGACGGACCAGAAGTAGGGTGTAATGTTAGGAGCATGGTTTTGTGTTTTTTGAGCGTCCAACTTACATGAACTAGTCAGGGTTAGAACGTTGTATTCCAAGTAACTACGGGTTAAATTCTACTAACACCCGCGCTCGCTTGCGTTCCCATGCCCTATGGAGGCTCTGTCCGAAGTAATTGTTGGGGTTTGTCAAGAAAAATAAGTAGTTGGTGTGCAAACTTCATTGAAGCAGTGTGGTCAACAACGTTGTGGAGATCCCGGGCCAGCGGGCAGGATCTACCCGCTATTACTTCGATGGATTTTCCTACCATTATTCGGAGTCAAGAGGTGATCGAGTGTACCTCAAATGTGCGGAAAAGTGGTGTCGTGGGAGAGGGTTCATGGCACTGAACATTTTGCTCAGAAATGAAATAGGTGTTACTGTTACCAAGTTCCATGACCACGGCCCCGATCAACACGCGCAGGCGATTGCCGCCCTGAAATCGGCTATGCTGACGAGGGCGCGCGGCGAAATGACGTCACTTAATGACATTTTTAACCAGGAATGCGCAAGGTTATTACACAAATTATTATCTTAAGCCACATACTTTTTTGATAAGGCAACAATATTTGTAATAATGGAAATCGTAATGGCGCACGATTACGAGTCGGTTAGTATGTCCCCCTATAGGAAAAGTGCGTCTTTCGTATATTTGCTATGCTCTCGGCGCCAGGTTAAATTGTAAATGTTGAAGCACGAAATACTAAGTTCTTATAAAATTGGGTGTCAGTTGAATTATTATCATCTGATTTTCAGAGCACCGATCGAGGTAGCCGCGCGATTGGTGTTTCGCTCGGTAGAGCCTATTTTATACCGAGCACGGAGGGCCCAAAATCCGGGCATCCCGGCAAATCTCCAGGAACTTGGAGAGATATTAGAAGATCCCAGATACCGGAACAGATACGGAAGGACCATAGAAGGCGAGGTTTTCTTCCGCGCGGTTGTTGGTGACGGTGGCTTGGAGGGCCGGAACGCCGTGTTCGCCTCGCCGGCCCTGCTGACCGCGCTGAACGGAACTGGAGAAGCCCATATCGATGGAACGTTCAAGACTGTTCCACGGCATCCAGCTGCTATGCAGCTTGTTACCATAATGTCGATCTTCTTCGACATGGTAAGTTTTCTTACTGCTTGATCTTCAAGAGCGGGCTACTCAGACAGATTTTGGGACTCGAGGGCTAAGCGTTAAACAAAGTTCTATGTATTTAGTTTTCATGTTTGTTTATTTAAAAATTTAAAAAATGAGGCTCAAGTCATAGTCACATATTTAAAAAATGCAACACATTTTAATTTAGGCTCGTATCTAATGTTTGTCTTTTCAAGGCTATTCCCTCAATTCTTATATTGATGGAACGTAAGACTACGGAGGCCTACGTCGCCGTTTTCACCTATATTCTGACACTGGTGCCTGAATTCAATCCAAGGGTTATCATTTTGAGGCTGCATTGCAAAATGCGATTTTGGTCGTGTTTCCCGCCTCTCAAATCCATGGCTGCTGGTTTCATTTTGCAAACGTAAGCTATCATTACGACGCATTATTTTTCAAATGAATCTTTTTCACAATATAAAGACACTAACATGTGGCATCTTTTTTCTTCCAGGCCCTCGGTCGCAGCGCCCTGCGGATGGGACTTCACCAATTTTTATCTCCCTACGAGAATGGCCGGAAAGCTGTAGCAATGGCAATGGGATTGCCATTGCTTCCTCATAATCAGATTGAAGAGGGCTTCAATAATATCGTGCAGTTTGCGCATGAGGCTGGGATTCACGCCGAAATTTACCAGTTTCTAACTTACCTACTAAACACGTGGTTGGTCGGGGTTGGCCCGGCAACGATATCTGTGTATCGCTTGCCGCGCAGGACAAACAACGACCAGGAGTCGTACCATTGCCAGCTATTTCGCCAGATAAACCAGGCCCATCCCGAGGTCTGGGTGTTTGTTGGTAAGAATTATTTGCATTTTATCAGACGTAAAATCAACCATTATGGGATTGTAATTTTCTTATTAATCATTAATCAAGCGAGTGAAGCGATTCTTTACCCTCTTCTAAAGAAAAGTCTTGCTCGCGATTTAAGGGTTTGTTTTCGGTCTACAGCACCAACGCCTTGTTATAATTAATTTGATTATTAGCATCATTTTGTGAATTTATTTGTATTTTTCAACCGCAACAGACTGCCTCCGACAGTTTGTGCGAACTTGCCACACAAACATGCTGCGTCTGGCCGAGGACGGCAACGAAGTGCGAAGGAACCGGCCGCTAGCCTACACTAGGCAGGATAACGCCATAAGGCGCATGAACGACCGACTGCAAACCGGTCGCTACACCGTCCGGGAGTTTTTGTCGTGCGCGGCTCACAGGGTTGAGAATGTGTTCAACCTTGTGGCTCATCCTCGTCGCCGATGAAAATGACCCGGACGACCCCGTTGCAGCAAAGGGGAGGAGTAATTGCTCGTCGAGTCCATGGCGCTGGGGCCAGAGGCGGGAGAGGCGGGAGAGGCCGAAGATTGCTGCTTGCGCCTCAAGTTCCTGCACTACAGCTTCCAGTGCCAGCGCCTCAAGTTCCTGCACTGCAGCTTCCGGTGCCAGCGCCTCAAGTTCCTGCACTGCAGCTTCCGTTGCCAGCGCCTCAAGCTCCTGCACTGCAGCTTCCGGTGCCAGCGCCTCAAGTTCCTGCACTGCAGCTTCCGGTGCCAGCGCCTCAAGTTCCTGCACTGCAGCTTCCGTTGCCAGCGCCTCAAGTTCCTGCACTGCAGCTTCCGTTGCCAGCGCCTCAAGCTCCTGCACTGCAGCTTCCGGTGCCAGCGCCTCAAGTTCCTGCACTGCAGCTTCCGGTGCCAGCGCCTCAAGTTCCTGCACTGCAGCTTCCGGTGCCAGCGCCTCAAGTTCCTGCACTGCAGCTTCCGTTGCCAGCGCCTCAAGCTCCTGCACTGCAGCTTCCGGTGCCAGCGCCTCAAGTTCCTGCACTGCAGCTTCCGGTGCCAGCGCCTCAAGTTCCTGCACTGCAGCTTCCGGTGCCAGCGCCTCAAGTTCCTGCACTACAGCTTCCGGTGCCAGCGCCTCAAGTTCCTGCACTACAGCTTCCGGTGCCAGCGCCTCAAGTTCCTGCACTGCAGCTTCCGGTGCCAGTGCCTCGGGCTCCGATTTTAGGTACTAAATTATAAGATAGATTCTAATTTTTTTTGTCAATTCCATGGTGAAAGCAAATACAATACTTGGCATTATCGGAACATCAGTCTAAAGCAAGAATGTATTACCCCCATTTTTCAGTTGATGACAATTCATCAGAGGATGAATACGAACAATACAGGCAATTCGTAGTAGATGGATTGCCAATTCCGCGTGTGCAAGGTAAAAGCAAGATTAATAATCGTATTTCAAACTTTTCTGACTCTATTATAGATAAGTAAAACCTAAGATCATTTATAAAATAAAAGGCAATACATGATGGAGGGAGGTATTATTCTAAATGTGGTTCACACAAAAAATTTATGTATTTTCAATCCTCTTTATCAGGACCGGAAGAAGATATAAACGGCTTACACCCAGACCAAATATGTACCGTTTGCACAACACGCCAAAGGTCCGTGCTGTTTCTGCCATGCTCGCACTACGTGAGCTGCGCGGTATGCGCATCGGTAAGAATGGTCGGCGAACCCTGCTTCATGTGTCGCGAACCAATCGCGCAGTTCGTCACCGTTCGAGCTTTGTAAATATATGCAATAAACAAATGTATCAAACAAAACATAATTATACCCAAATGAATCCTGTGAGGAAACTGGTGCTCCAACCGATGACGGAGCAATTACTCCTGATCAGTTCTGTCATAGAATCGATCGCGACCGCACGCGTGTACCGAGCTCCCGTGTGCAATTAACTATACCTTACCATTAAATGCAAGGCTATACAACATCATGTGTTTGTGTGCCGGGGTGGATTGCGGCGAAAACTTGCCAAAAGATGGTAATTGTGTTCAATGTCAGACTTGTACACGCAGTTTTCACTTCAAATGCAGCTCGGTGACTGAAAAATCTAACCGGTCAATGTCTAAAGCTCGAAAATGTGAATGGCTGTGTTGCTATTGTGACGGCTCAGAGGAGCCACCCTCGCCAGCTTCCGAGTTAAAGGTCATCGAAAAACATTTTGCTGAACTAAAAAATGACATCGAGAAAAGCCAACAATTTCTAGCCGATCGCTATGAAGAACTCCTGGAAAAGGTAAATGCCAATACAGAAATTGTTTCGTTGCTGGATAAGACTATCGAAACTCTCGTTGGCAAAGTGAAAGATCGTGATGAAACCATAGAGCACTTGTCCTCGCGTGTCAATGAACTTGAGCAATATGGGGGTAATCACAACATTGAGCTCGGTGAAGTCGACGAAGATGACAAAGAAAATTTGGAAGAAATTGTGATCGAAGTAGCGAAGATGATGGAAATTGATTTAGGATCTAGTGACATCGAAGCCGTACATCGCCTTCCGGCAAAACGCGGGAAGACGAGAAGTATTATTGTCCAGCTGGCGTCGCGAAAGACTCGAGACGCGTTCATCACGAAGAAAAACAAGGTCACAATTACGAATAATGACATCCTCGACAACAAAAATAAGTCTAAAATTTACATTAATGAAAATCCACCACCTTTCTACAAATACTTATTATGGAAAGCCAAATCAAAAAAGCAAGAAAAGGGCTATGAATTCGTCTGATTTCGTTTTGGGAAGCTATTCATGCGTTATAATGAAAAGACCCCTGGAGGGCGATTGTGTAACTTTTTACAGATCGGTATCTAGAGATAACAATCGGTAACTAAGGAGATAACGATTCGGTAAAAAATCTGTGATTGTGTAAAATTTTATCGATCGATAGCCTGCCTAGCGATCGTTAAAATTAACGAAATAAAAATAGGTGTCGTTATGTATTTACCGATCGGTAGTGGTTTAAAGATGGCGGATAACCTTTCAAATCTTCTACATGTCGAATAATTAGCGATTGAATACGGTTTAATAAACTAAGAAAACAATGTTAGGAAAATGAGAGTCGAAAGGAAATTTTTGAGAGATCGATTTGATCCATTTCAAATGTCGGAAAAAATAATTTCATACATATTTACCGGGAAGAAAAACTAGCCGTGTACGACCTCGTGACAGCCATGCCCGCGAACATCTTCAATTCCGCCTTCGATGAGAGTGGATGAAAGTAAGCTAAACTTTTTCTAAATACAATCTAATATTTTGAATTTACGCGCAAATACTTTGACGCCCAGCCAGCTGTCAGCCTTGGCCTTGCTTTCAGTCGCCGGCTGTCATCGAGCAAGTTGGCAGATCATCGGATGGAATCTTGTTGGGTCAATTGTCGCACATTTGCCCATTGCTTTATCTACAAAACATTTCTTCAACAAGGAAAAACTAAACTGTTTGATTGTTCTTTTCCAGGAAAAATCACCGCTTTGGTTTATTTATGCTTCGGGGAGCTATCAACGACGAAATGGACAAGATTATCTCAGTGCGATGTGCCAAACATCAGTGTCTGTTTGCATCAAGGAGGTTATTATGGCAATTAATAATCTTCTTTTAGATGATTGGATAAAGTTTCGGAGGACAGAGTTATAGTTTCAAACCATGAAGCAAAGGTATGGTGCACCTACCTTTTCCATTTAATTTACACCAATAGTCCAGGAGTTTTAAGATTTGACCTAGACATGAGTCGTGTCAAGCTGAATTTTTCAGGATATGTTCAGGACACCTTCCTGAACATTGGCCTAGAGATCAATAAAAATCAAACCATGGCGTCATTGCTTTCTACCCCTATTTAGGGGTAGTTTTTCACAAAAACATGATTTTTGGCGAAGATAAGGAAGGTATCAAAAATGTTTCAGCGGCAAAGTTGTAGCTAATTAAATTACGCATCTAGCAATGCCAAACACATTGCAAATTGATTAAGGGGTGTCCAAGATAGAGCGGTCTGAAGATGGCACATATTTTTCATTTTTAATATTTGGCCTAAATGTTAGATTTTAACTAGCGTATTGCGAGTTATTTCGTTGGAAAAAAAATATACAGCAATTCATTTATGTATTAGCATACAATTGCGTCGGTTTCCAAAATGGTAACACTTCAAATAATTCAATAGAGTACCAATCTAAAACCGTTACGATAAAGTAGCTACCTTATAGCTACATGCAATTGTTCACAGCATTTTCATGGTTCGGTCATACATCAATTATTACTTGTCACTTGTCAGTTGATTTCTTTTTGTTACCTGTCAGTAAGGTCAGCAAGGGTCGTCAGGGTCGTCCTCTGTGAGTAGAAGGGCGTTATTGCAGGTCGCACCGTTGCACTGGCAGAAAACATGAGAGCAACGCAGGCCAGCTCGCACACAGCTGCACTTTCCACTGCACGAAGTCTTGCAATTGCAGCTCACTACATTTAACAACTCATCGGGAGCTGGCAGTCGCAGAGTTGGTACCGGATACAGTTAGCCACTTTCAAGTTTCCATCCCCATAGGGTAGCTGGAAGCTCGTTCCCTCGCCACTGCTGCACTTGGTGGTAGACGCGGAGGGAGTGTTGGCGCGCTGCGGCTGTTGTTGGTGGAAGGGTAGCAGCCAGATCGAAGATGGAGCTCAAAGCTTGCTTAGCCACCGTCTTGTAAGCTTTAAATCGCAGAGCATCGAGAGAAGTGGAGGTGGACCCACCATAAAGTGCAAGAAGAAACTCCTCCCCCGCAGCAGCGATCTCTTCTGGGTCAGCATCAGCGGAGTTATACACCGTCAGTGTGTCGCACAAACTTTCCTTCCGAGACAAGATCTTGAGAGCCTTTTTCTTCCCCTGAAGAAACAACGCCGAGGTGGTGTCGCATCCTGAGATGGCATGCAGAAAGAGAATATGCTCGTGGTCTGCACCCAACGCTTCTTGCAGCAATTGCGAGCTGTATGCCTTAGCGGCGATTTTGGCAGAGCCAGGCTTGAACAAATTGATGTCAGTTGTTGGTTCTGCCAGCGCCACTGCCAACACGAGGAGGTTGGACTTCTGCTGACATCGCGTTCACCAACGACATGCTAAACACCACCGCGCACGCCGACTTCTTGGCCAACGCTTTCAATAAGACGCGCTTTATCAACAGACTAACATCCGTCTTGGGCGCGAGGCCGTTGTGGTGCATCAGGCGGCTGCAGATGCTGACACTCTGATCGTCAACTCTGCCATCCAAGAAACAAGTGCCGGACGCCGCGTGGCAATAGTCGGAACGGATACCGACCTCCTCGTGTTGGCAGTGGCGCTGGCAGACATCAATTTGTCAATTTGCCATCAATACATAATTAGTTATGTATAAAAATGTAATGGCATCAAATGGTCTGCGGAGATTTATCTACAGTGACACACGAGTGGAAATAAGAGCATGTAGGATGTCCAAAACTGTTTACGACCATATTTATACACGTGTGAAGAACACTGATAATTTGATTCATTCTGCAGTTTTTGAAACCAAAATATCGGATCATTTTATTATTATGATTGGGATTAATAAGCTCAAGTCGGTGGCTAAATGTGTCAAAAATATTGTTAAAATCGAAGTAAAATGCTTCAATGAACAAATAGTTGCTAGAAAATTAAGGAAGATTGATTGGGAAAAAATGCTGCAGATAAATGACCCTAATTCTCTGTATAATAAAAAAGGCTCAATCTTTAATGAGATCTATAAATTAGCAGAAGAAATCAGATTTACCAGAAATGAGAAATATGCCAGAAATTGTAAGCCTTGGGCAACATCTAAGATCAAAACTCAAATGAAAAATCGCGATAAACTCTATAAAAAGTGGAGAAAAAATACATTAAATTTGGAATATCGAGCTTGTGACGTTTCATGACCAGGAGGGCAGTTAGTTGCCTGCCTTGTCACCGCGGCAGGTAGGTCGAGGGAGCGAGGGCTGCGACCCTTGGAGAGGAGAGAGGCAGTTGGCTTCGGTCAAGGAGAGAAGAGTGTTGCGATTGCGGTCCGCCGTAAATCATTCATATATTAAAAAGTGCTTTTATCCAGGATCTACATATTTTGTTACTTGAGTGTTCCCCGATACCTTCCTAGAACCTCACATTGGCGCCCAACGTAAAGAGAACTGTCAATTATTCGTGTAATTATTTTGTGCGAGTAAATATTTATTTCCGATTGTCCGCGCATCGTGTTTGTGTTGTGTTGCGCTCGCGCCGCACCAAACGAACTTCAAAAATAAAATTTCGACCGTCCGCGTGTCAGACTTTGTGCAGTGCCGTGTTCACGTCGCTCGAGACGATTTTTTTTTGTGATTTTTATGAAACTATTGGAAAATGCCGAAAACTCGACGGCAACAAGCTTCGTCAGGCGAAGTGGACAATTCCCACCTAGCCGAAATGATCGCGACCATGTCGCAAACTTTGGTGGCATTGAGTTTGAGAATCGACACGCTGCAACCTCCAGCAGCCACGCGTCCGCGAACTGCCGGATCCACATCGGCACCGCGAGGCACACCGACGACGGCTACCCTGTCGCCGGCACAGTTACCGCCATCGGTCATGCGACGCTTCGCAGACAACGGAGTACTCCACCCGATGGAGTTCCTCAAACAGATTGAGAAACATACATTACCATTTAATGTGTCAGATGAGACAATGATTGACGTTGCGGTCAACCATCTGGAAGGTGCCCCACAAGACTGGGCGACTGCTTTGTCGGATCAGTGGGAGACGTGGGACGATTTTAAAGAGGCATTCTTAGCCATGTTTTGGTCGCTAGCTCGACAAGACGCGATTGTGGCCGAATTCGCAAATACTATGTATAGCAAATGCACACACCATTCCATGGCGCAATTTCTGATTCATTGGATGGGGAAAGTTAAATTTCTTACGCCACCAATGGAGCCAACAAGATTCATGCGCCAATTCATCCACCTACTGCCAGCCAATACCATAGAGTAAGTAAGGCTTACTCTATGCCAATACCTTCAACATATTGACGGCCGGCAACGTACGGTCAACCACCGAATTGCTACAAGTCCTGCAGAACATGGATGAAGGTGTGACACGACGCGCCCACAGACAGGCTGCCATGGACAGCGCTAATCGGCAAGCGACGCAGCCATTACAGGGGTATGTTAAAGGAGTGGTTACCTGGTGAAATTAACTTCCCTCGTCGATTACTGATACCTAATAATGAATTGAGGGCCTTGCAAAAAAGATCCCGTGCTTACAGGAAGAAGATTAAAAATTGTCGAAACCCGTGATTTTCGGCCTAGGTGCTTAGAAAAACTTCTCCCATAAGGAATAACACGGGGAACTTTTTCGACCCTTAGCACCTACGAGTACCTTTGGTCAGAAAAAATAAACAAAAATAGTGTCACACTCGTCCATCTTTTATCTGTGTATATATTTTTTGGTTTTTGTGATCGGAGTTTTCGTTTAGCCGCAGGACGCTGATAACCGAAGGCGTGTAATCGGCGTGCTGCATTTACTTGGCTCGAAGCGGCAGCCGCAGCGGCAGCCGCCGCGGCGGCCGCCGCGGAGGGAGAATCGTCGGACGGGAGGGGATAGAATCGTGGTGGATTCCAGTCACACATGCTTGAGCTTGTTTATCGCCGTTCGCGCTTCTAGCTCTGTCCATTCATCGTTCATCGCATTGGATTCGGAGCTGCAGTTTTGTTAATGTTTAATGATTTATTAAATTATTATGGCCCAAGCTAACGCTGGGCTTATGTTCGAACCTGAATATTCGGAGGAAGAATTGACTGCGATAGAAAAATTAAGCGATGTGTCAAATGAAGACGTACTAGATACAACTGACGTGCTTGGTTGGTGTGAATGCGATGAATGTGAGGTGATGCCAACTGAAACCGAGAGTGTTGGCTACGCAGACATAGTCAGGCTACAGGTTGCAGCCTACAGGCCTGACACATAAACGTTATCCAAAAATGTCACAATCGTAGCTATTATTTTATATCATCACACATATGTCCACTTTTTAGCTAATCACCAACCAGGATAATAAGCCGTACGCGAGATCAGTGTCAAGTCATCAAAGAAGATATTGGGAACAATTGCTCGTTGTAACGCAATCCACGCTGTGTGTGTGTGTAGCATGCACTGTACACTGTGTTATACACCTATCGCTCGCACACATGCATTGACACTGGCCACTAGTCACAAATAATCTTAAACTACGATAACAAAATGCTACCCTGTGTGACATTTTTGTTTACACATGTATTTCTTAACATCGCCTCGGCTACGACGAAAAAAATTACGCTTCTTGCTACTCCCGATAGCTTCGCCAGATTCATTATAGTATTCCAGCAATCTTGCAAAGTGAAATCAAATATCTAAATGGGCTAGTAGTAGTAGTATGACTAGCTGAGTAAGATATTTGGTTTTATGTATCGCCGGTCAATACGCTGTTTTTCCTTGTACTACCCATAGAGTAAGTAATATGGTACTACCTATACCAGAAAATTTATGCACACTAAAATTTCGTGACTTCTGACTTCTGATTCCTGACTTAAAAGTTCACGAGTTATAATCATAAAACTAACGAACCATTCATCCCACGTATTAATAATTCTATTTAGTGCACTAAAGGGTAGAGGCAAAGAAGGTAGAAGTGGTAGAAGGTTCCCGGCAAGCATGCACACAGCAGCGTTGTGCGTATGTCGCAGCGAACGAGGGGAAGCGAGAGCTTTGCAAGCCGCGCTGGTGCCGGGCTGGCCTTGCAGGTCGCGAGGAGAGGTGGAGGAAAGTCACGTGCTAGAGAGAGAGGCTAAACCGAGCGACTGTACGAAGAGAAAATACAGCACACTGACAATTTTCGCCGCGCAAAATCACCGAAAACTTCGATATTTTTTAAAAAATCACCCTTTTCTGCCATTCTTAGTCCATGGGAGTGTCAAGACTCATGTTGTAGTTCAGAATCGATGGGAAAAAGTAATTTTAAGAGGTAAATTCCCCTTTAAACAATAGACCACTCTCGTGTTCCCGCCCCCCTGACGTCACGGTCAGGGGGGCGCCTGTCTGGTGTCTGGTGTCCACCTGTCCTCTACTGTATTGTGAGTGTTTTGTTTCGACAATCGTTTTTTATTATGGTCCAATATTTTATTGTTTATGGGTGCAAAAACAATGCAAAAGTTCCAAACGTGTCCTTCCACACATTTCCCAAAAGTCCCACAAAGAGGAAGATTTGGATAAACAAAATAAGACGAGGGAAAACTAACAAACCTGTCTCCGACACCATGCGGGTTTGTTCTTCCCACTTCGTTGCGGAAGATTTCCGTTCAGAATCGGAATATGGCATACCATACCTCAACAAAAGATTAAAACTTGATGCAACACCAAGTTTGTTCAATTTCGGCGCAACAAAGCCGAAACCAAGAAGGCCCCTCGTGCGGCATTCGGCAGACACAACCTCCATTCAGGTCAGTCCTTAAAGTTTGTAGGTACTCTTGTGAATATTGTACCAACAAATTTTTTATTGTATTCGAACTAAATTATCGTGTTTTATTTACAGGATTTCATTCTGCCTTAATGTGACTTACTCGTTACAAATGAAGACATTTTATTCAAATCCTTGTTCTGTATTTTGCCTAGTACCTACTAAAGTACATAGAAACTTCGTTTCACTCTGATCTCAAAAGGAGATAGGTACTACCAAATTCAATGGTCCTACCTATAATCAATATCTCCTGTTTGATATTAGTGTGTCTCTGAATCTAATAATTTACAGAATAACGATTCTTAAAATACAAAACTACAGTTGACCGAATTCATCTGGGTGTTGCGCAGTCATTGGTAATATTCTTTGCATGTGGTATAATCGTTGCTTAGGAACGATATTAAAAAATACGGCTACTGTCTGAAAGACATTGTAAAAAGTACAACTACAGAATTTTGATGTACACTTGTGTAGATTAGTGAATGATTGTTCTAAATTTCTGAAACTAGTCAAATATGTATTAATGGTGAATGATGGTACTGTCACCTTAATATATTGTTAAGATCTGGTGGGATATGGTTTCATTCATTTGGGGCAGGATGTTATTCCATTTGTATGTGTTTCAAGGTCCAGTCAGCGCCAGCACTTTGCCATCCTCCAGTCAACGTCGGTGCTGGAACTTCGAACGCTGGAGTTGCCAACATTGACATCGGTGCGGCCGCAGCTAATCTTGAATATCTGTAAGGTAAGAATTTAGAAAGTAGGCACACTATAAAGTACGATCCATTGCATAAACTGATAATAACTCTAAAGCTATGGAAGCAGAGTAGTTTTACCGAAGAATCTCATAGCATAAGCTGCTGCAATGGAATTGCTGTCAGGGAACCCTTCTTTGAGTATCAAGGGTCTAAAAACCAAAATGTTGCTATGTACACACAGAATAATTAATGCTTAATGAAAATAATTATATTTCCTTGATTTAGCAGCCGAGAGAAACCCAGATCAACCACTACCAGCTACCAGTCAGCCTGAATCCTGCAAGCCAGCAGATGCCGACCGAGACATCATTATTCTGCAAGCTACTATAGATTCCCTCCGTTGCCAAGTAAACAACCAGAAAGTTCTGTTAGAAGAGAGAACAAGCCAGTTTAATTTAAAAGCTGACTTAATAACTGCACGTCCTCCATTTAATATGGATTTTGTTCGTTCAAATCCTAAACTCGTTAAATATTACACTGGTTTTGAAAGTTCAACTGTGTTGGAAATATTTCAAAATTTTATTGATGAAGAACGTGCCATATCATTTTCAATGAAACTTTCTTCTGATGATCAGATATTGCTAGTTTTGTGCAAACTACGCCAAGGCCTCGAAAATTTTGATCTCTCGGTAAGGTCATTTCGGTATTTCTGTCAACCTTGTATCAAAGATTTTTGTGTCGTGGATCAATTTTTTGTACCATTATTTAGGCTGCCTTAGTATTTGGCCACATAGAGATATTATCTTCCAAAATTCACCAAAAGACTTTATGAATTTGCATCCAATAACAATTATCATTCTGGATGGCACAGAGATGAAAATGCAAACCCCGGCATCCTTAGTTGTCCAGTCACAGTCATATTCTAGTTACAAATCACACACGACAGTGAAAGCCTTGGTGGGGTGTGACCCAAAGGGGGGGTTAATGTTTATTTCTCAATTATTCACAGGCAGCATATCTGACAAACAGATCACCAAGGCCAGCGGATTCTATGATGTACTGGAGAGAAAGCTGGAATCCAAAGAGATTTTTCCGGGTGATGTCGTGATGGTGGACAAGGGGTTCAATATTTGCCGAGAAATCGAGGCATCAGGACTAGTATTGAATGTGCCTCCGATGGCAAGCACAGAGCAGTTCTCGGAAGAGCAGGTGTGTGCCACGAGGAAGGTGGCATCCTGTCGCATACATGTGGAAAGGGCTATCCGTAGGATAAAAACTTTTAAGATTTTGAATGGAGTAATTCCTGTAACAACATTGTCTAGCCTCAATCAAGTGTGGACTGTGTGTTGCATCCTCACGGGTTTCCGCTGTGTAACGAAGAGCAAGTGAAGACGATGAATTCATTCCAAACGCTGTTATAATTTTAAAATAATTCACTTTATCTATTTTTATAATTTTATTGATATGTTTATTCTAGTTGACAATTTAATAAATACTCCAACAAATGCCAAATAACAATCGTGCATTATTAAAATTACTGTGGGCATGTGCTCGAGCCTCAGCTCCGTACAAGAAGTAGGAAAACCAGTAACATAGCACAAAATCCTATCCTTCCCATACGTAACAATAGATTTGATACCAAAGCACTTTGATAGGTAGTACAAGACTAAAAATTCTAGGGGAATTTTGTGGGAAAGCAAGACTTAAAAAAGTAGCAAGTAGATTGTGTTTCATTTAGTCATTTAATAGGGCAATCAACCCAAGATTTTACCGAAAGCTACACAATATCACGCAACGCGTTCTGGCGGACGACATATTCGTAGAAATGTTGGTTTTGAAAAGTACACAGCTTTGTTACCATTAGATCACAAAAATTATTGTCCTTCCTTATTCGTCCACCCACACGTCGCTACCATTAAATACAACAAAGTCGCACCATTCCACCCCGCACACATACATTTGTCCTTGGACTTGATAATAGTTTGCTGTATTTTCTTCCAAATGAAACTTCGAGTCTTTCATTGTGCCATAAAATTTTTTGTCGCTACAGGCGTCAACAAGAGACATACCCTTTTTTGAGCTTGGGCATTTTATCTCCAAAACACCATACTTTGTGGTTTCCATTGCATCATACACTTTCCCATCAGGTGAGCTTCCTAGAAACGACATTCCAGGGTTTACAACGAATCCCGATGGAAAAACCGTAACGGGAGTTCCCAGGGCATTCTTTTTCTTGACGTATATAGCTCTGGCATTTGACTCATTTTTGTTACCGTAAGACACACTTGGTAAGTTGGAAACATTTTTTCCAAAATACAAGCCTTCCAAAAAATTTCGCTTACAGCCTTTTTACGCTTGCACACGTCATAAAATGTCGAAGCGGTAAGCCGTATTTGTCGGGCACTGTACCATAACTCAGAATTTTGTCCTCTTGTCAAATTTTCTAAAACTATGGCATCGGGTAAGGTAATTTCTGTGTCAATACATATCTTCACATCTATAGGGCACTCTAAAATTGTAAGTGGCAAATCTGGGTACACAATAGACGTACTTGTAATTGGCATTTCGTATCCATTTGTGGGCTGATAATCTTTGATTTGCAATGCCAAAATGCTGGCCAACGGGACCTCACCTAGCGGAACTGTGCATAATGTTTCTGCCGCTGTAGGTGTAAGCAAGTACGATAAGGGAAAGTCTGGATCGTAGGAATTTAAGCTTGCAGCCAACTTGGAGATTTTTTCAGGGGTTGGTCGAGTGACTCCCTCAATGCTGACAAATGTACATGTGGATGGATTCCTCTTCCTTTTCCGCTTCGGTTTAGCATATATTGTAGCCATCACCGTTTCTGGCTCACAGGGGCGTGCGGTCTGGGTATGCAAGGTATGCGCCGCATACCCGCTAAAATCGTCAAAAGAATTGTTTTACTTTTACTTAAAATACTTAAATTGCAATTTTTCCCGAGAAAAATCGACTTGTTTTCCTTCATGCGTTTAATTGTGTAGCGCTTTGCCGCGTTATTCATGGTTTGACCACGTGCTCGAATGCTTTCTCGCTCTGTGCAAGGCTTCGTCTCTCTCTCTTCCTCGGCTCTGCCATAGCTGGTAGCCTGGTACTCGCTCGGAAGCTCGCATACCCTGTCTAGCGCTGCAAAATGAGACAAACGCCGGCCAGCGTGTTAGAATACACCCGCACCGCGCCCCTCGGTGGCTTCAGGAGGAGGTCTAGGGTATGCGTTACGACCGGCCTGTCATGCGCAGAAGCCAATATTATCACACGCACGTGTACTCGAATGTGTTACCCCGTTCCCCCTTTTTCGCTTGAGATCTCCTACTTCGCTTGCCCCTACTCTGATTTTCTGGAGTCCAGTCAACCTCGGCGAATGTTGCTGCAGGTGTTCCCTTGCAATTCACGAGTGGTTAGAATAAGTGCGCTAATGCTAATTTTATTTTAATAGTGTATTGGTGTATTTTAATAGTATATTATGGAACAGGAAGAGGGAGTTGATTGGTTAGTTAGCCAGCTAGTACTGACAATCCCTTTTGCTAGAAGAACTTAGCACGGTAGATTTGAGATAAATATAGCGCATACCCGGCCAAAATTTCACCGCACGCCACTGCTGGCTCAATTTTTTCACCTCTTGGCTTGTGCCACTGCTGTTCTTTGCTGGTACACGTGGTTGTTTCAGGTATTTCATTACAACCCAACAAAATCCAGTGCAGCAGCAGGTGAAAGAGTCCAGCTAGGTGGATGCACTTTCCCATTCTGAAATTAAAATTGGAAATAAGTTACGACATCTTTTACAAAATGTTTACAAGCTAGACTCCGTTTAATTGCTGTAAAAGAAGATCACTGATTAAGTGATACGACCCTAAGACTTTCATACGCTTAATGTTTACCCAGCTTTGCATTTGCAGTGGCTTTGTGTCACCTCCATCTCCAAATTTCCAGCAACCAACTGCTCGAATTTGAAGACTACTTGCCTCGGAGCTTCATTCTTACGCATTCTTGCAAAGCATCTGAAACAAGATTAAGAAGGTTAAGAAGATAAACGTCATAATTGGGGTTAGTCGAGTTTGTTGGTGTGTGATCGCAGCATAGCGTCACTAGATTCAGCGCCTTCTATGGTCACTCATAGTCCTGAATCTATCTCCATGGAGCCCAACAACTCAAATAAACTTAATATCAATTCCACAGTTGGTCGTCCGTATAGCACAATTGGTTAGTGCAGTGTCCCGGATAGACAAAGATCCGGGTTCGAGTCCCGGTACGGATGTAAATTTTGGAATTGATATTTCGTTTCTAATAATCATCATCTACCGTCCATGCAACGAGTATTTGCATTTAGGATTAAATTCACACTAATACTGTACCCTTCCTTCCATAGGCGCTGGGTTCCAGCTTCTGATAAATATTTATTACATACGTTTTGGTTAAAAGAACACCATTTTTTTAAAGATTTTCCCCATGATTGTGATCCATCTCCACATACGGTCTCCATGACAACCTTACTACTCGATTCCCACAAACTCTAGCGTTCCTGTTGAGGAAATTAGAAACTAACACAGGCTCCTCCCATGAAGAGTGGTCTATTCAACCAACCTCGAACAAATACTGCTCCGCGTGGTATCACAAATGAAAACAACGGAAACAACAACAACAACAGTAACTGGCGCAAGCCAAATGTTGGAGTCCGCGCTCGAGTGCATCAGATCGGCGCGCAGAACGTCGACGATTATCTCGATGTTTCCCGGGTGGACGACGACGATCATGAGACGTCGGGAAACGGACAGTAGCTGCGCCTGAGTCTTCCGAGCCGTCAGCAACAACCAGAATTCAGGAAGACATCGCCACGAAACAAACACAAGTTACGTGTGAAATATTTTCTATCGGTATCGATGGAAGTCCACTCGCGGACTTGTGGGACGAAGGTCCTACAGACCATGTGAGTACACTAAGTGGAAACACTCCTCAATTAGAGGCCATAATAAACGAAATACAATTATCAGTTTTGACTGACACGGGTAGTGACATCACGTGCATTGCCGAGTCAGTATGGCAAACGTTGTCGGACAAAATGCCAAATTTACCGTTACTTCCAGTGCGTGGCATGAGTGTAACAGGAGCAATCGGCTCGAAGAGACAAAACATAACGTTGCAAACCTTTGTTACTACGCGGTTAGGAAACACAGAATACGACATCGCCGTGTTTATAATACCTAATTTGTCTTATGACATGATTATTGGTGCAGATTGGCTATCGGTAATGAATGCCAGTATTAACTTCGAGACCCGTGTAGTGCAAATCGGTAACAACGCGATACGATTCACTGATCACGAAACGAGTGCGACGATAAATCACACAAGTGTAAAAATATGTGATACAGTAGATAGAGACATGAGGCGTTCTGAAAAGCCGAGCGATTCCCCACCCAAGTACAGTGAGAAGGAAAAGTGTCAAAGTAGCAACGTGACTGAGCAGCAGCTACCCTTTCTTGTTTAAGAACTGCGTCTTGTTGCAGTTCTTGGATTATTTTAATTGCCGGCTTGAGCCATAAATTAAAAATAATAGATACTATTGTTTGTGGATTTTGGTTGTTTTTACTTACGACTTATTGTTTATTTTAATAATTAAGGTGAATGATTCGATGGTACCTGTCGAAAGGATTTGGGGTAAAGTTAATTGTTCGTTTATTTCTAGAAAATTGATTGTTTGAATTTCGAATAAATTTTGCAGTTGTGAGAGTTTCGCCTGTTCATGCAGCATGGTTATCTTTGTGGATCGTGGAGCTTTAAAGATCATCCTAAGGACCCGGTTCTGGAGAAGTTGAATTCTTTTTATGTTTATATTGTGGGTTGAGTTGGACCAGATCGGGCTTGCGTAGGTTATAATTGGTCTGATAATGGATTTATACAGTGTGAGTTTAGTCTCAAAATTCATTGTTTGGGATTTAAACAGTGGGAATAATGCAGCGAACTTCTGATGTGCTTTTGATTTTACCATTGTGACGTGCTCTGTCCACGCTAATTTCCTGTCCAGGATGACACCAAGGTATTTGCTGGAGGTGGTAAAAGAAATAGGTTTGGCATCTATAAAAAGTTCTGGTTCTGGGTGTTTGTATTTGGTCCTCCTAGTGAACAAAGTGGCGGTAGTTTTGTCGTTATTCAGTTGAATTCTCCATTTTTTGTACCATTCGCTGAGATGATCGAGAGCATTTTGGAGGTTTTTGCCTATTTCTGAGGTCAACCAGGAAGAGCTTATTACTGCAACATCGTCAGCGTAAAGAGCAATGCTTGTTTTGTGCATGTTGTTGGGAATGTCGTTGGTAAACAAGTTGAATAGCACTGGGCCTAGTACAGAGCCTTGGGGGACTCCAGCTGCTATTGGTCTGAGAGATGAGTATTGTTCATTTACGCTTACTTTAAAGGCTCTGTCCTTGAGGTACGAGTCTAGTATGTGAATAAGATAGGGTGGGATGCCGAGTGTAATGAGCTTGTGTATTAGGCCATTGTGCCACACTCTGTCAAAGGCTTTCGCCACGTCTAGAAAAACTATACCTGTTGCCTTGTTTATGTTAAAACCATGATTGATCTTATTGGCTACCCTGAGCAACTGGTGCGTAGTTGCATGTTCTGCGCGGAAGCCGAACTGCTCAGGGAGATAGATGTTGTTCTCTTGGATGTAATTTAACAATCTCGAGTGAATTATTTTTTCAAAAAGTTTAGCTAGAGTGCTCAGAAGGCTTATTGGTCTATGGTTTTCGGGTTTCTTAAGGTCTTTCCCTGCCTTGGGGAACAGGATAACCTTGGCTTCTTTCCATGCTATTGGGAAGTATCTGAGTTTGAGGGAAGTATTAAATATTTCCACAAGTCTGTTTGCTGTCCGCGAGGGAAGCATCTTTATAAGTTTGTTGGAAATGCCATCTTGGCCTGGAGCTTTTTTGTCTTTTAGTTTTCCGACAAGTTTGCCTACCTCGGCAAGAGTGCAGGTGGTAGGCAGGGAGGAGAGAGGCAGTTGGCTTCGGTCAAGGAGAGAAAAGTGTTGCGATTGCGGTCCGCCGTATATCATTCATATATTAAAAAGTGCCTTTATCCAGGATCTACATATTTTGTTATTTGAGTGTTCCCCGATACCTTCCTAGAACCTCACAAGCTGAGTACTAGAAATGAAGAAATGAGATAAACAAACAATTGAGAGGGTCAGAGGAAAAGTCAGCTAGGTGTTTTTTTTTTCATTCTCTAGAAAATCGAGGTTTGCAAAATGAAGTTTTCTAAATTATTCACACACAAATTAAAAAAAAAACTTTGTTAGTTAATGTTCCACATAAGTTTATTTGTCTTAAAATCCAAAAAGAATTTCAAAATTTGTTGTGAAAAAATACAAGTTTAACACTTGGTTGAATTATATATTAATATTCTGTGAGAGGAAAAATGATACAAGTACATATTTTTTTATTTTACAAACTCTTTCGTGTGTTTATTCAATACTCATTGTTGTATCTTTGGTTTTATCAAATATTGATTGAAAATTGGTTCCATATTGATCACATATTATTTATATTAAGAAAGAAGAAACAAAAATAAATCTGTTATTCGCTCTCCATGACCCTGTCTAACTCATCAAAATCGAGGCTATTTTCGTCCTAGGATGAAACGATTGGATTCGATTTGGTGCACCGTCCGGTTCTTTGACGTCCATAATCACTGTTATCTGATTAACAAACACATCAGAATAAGTGCTATCTGCAGTAGAGCCAGAAGATACTTTTTTCAGATATAATGCATATTTTGAGGTTATATTTAGCTAATAGCCATTAAAAGCTAATATAAGAACATTACTCGACATATTATGGATAAATTACGTGCAATTAGGTATAATGTCATACATACCATTGACAATGTCTTCTATAGAGGAGAAATTGAGCCGTCGGGCTGTAGTTTTAGACATATTCTCTAAGTTCGACGCCTTCCATGTGGGCAGGAGATGTCACTTGTACGCTTTTTACAATGACTCAAACGCGTGTTTCAGAAATAAGCTTGGACAAAACCTCACAGGTGTCGCCACAGGCTTTAAAATGCACATGTTTTATTTTTCCTCTAAACAGATCTACATGTTCTATTCATTTCTGCATTTAACACATTTTTCATAAAAATGTCACTTAGGGCGTGTTCCGAAACTCGACCGGGCGCGACCGGTCGCCGCCTGGCGCGCCCAGGACCATTCCAAAACTAAGAGCGGGCGACCGAGGGCCGTTCCGTAACTCGCTGGTCGTGACATTTCGGTCGCGACCGGTCGCGCCCGAAACGCCCGGGGTCTGGCAGCCGGGCGTTTTGCCCCAACACATGAAAACATGGCGCTAGTGCCGGTGACTTTAAGCGAAGAGGTGCATACTATCGTCATAATGGTGGAAAAAGATGACGAACAAAGAATCCTGAGAGGTAAAATAAAATTGTAATGTGTCCGAAAGAATGAATCATATTACATTGTGAGATATTTGTGTTACAATTCGGTCAGTGGTGTCTTTGTGTAAAATTAACCTGCAAATTGTCATGCACATAATTTCCTTTAAATTTAGATATGGTTTGTGCACAAGAGATTTTCAACAGAGCAGTTGCAGAAAACTCTGATGTTGAGGCCAACGACTCTACTTCAGCTGCTGCTGATAAAGCAATCGCTGCTGCTACGGATAGCACTTGCGAAGAAACCTTCCGGTGGCCAAGGGAGTCAACCCTTCTTCTAATCACGCTCTGGGAGGAGAGAAAGGGAAAATTTGCTTCAGTTAATTATCCTAAAAAAGCTATCTGGACTGATATCCAGAATCATTTGTTGGAAAAAGGTAAATCTATTGCAGCTAATGTTATATCTTAAATATTAAAATAAAACCACTCGCGCCGCGCACTACCAATGTCTGGTTCGTTTCCCACGTCTTTAGGTTGGAAAGTCACAACAGACCAAATCGGAGAAAAGTGGAGGAGTTTAAAAAAGACTCACAAGGCTAGATAACAACAATAAAAGCGGCCATGCGAGAAAGTCTTGGGAGTTTTATGACGTAAGTGCCACGAGACATTTTATTGGTTCTTGGAGTGTTTTTAATTTACTGATACTCTCGTGTGGTTGTGTGTGTATATTGAGTATGTATGTATGTTTAATTAAGATTATCAGATTATATATTATTTCATAGAGTTATTGTAATCTTATAGACACAGGATCCAAGGCGCCTACATGTCGGGCATAAATTCCTATTTCTTCTCGCAACCTTTTTTCCTTGAGGCACAATGGCCAGATTGTAACATTCATAACGGCGTCTCTTTATTAAAAGCCTGCCAATTTAGCAGCACTCTAAATTCCTATCTTTGCGGCACCAAGCCATCGTCGCTCGGCACCCAGCTACCCTAACGGGACTGCTAAGGGTGCAGGGAGGGGATGTATCTGGGTCACGCAAGGTTCAACCAACTCGACGTGTAGGGTGGCAAGACACTCTTCTCTGGGATCCTGTGTGAGCTAGACGTCTCTTCTACTGTATCGTGCACAACATGTGAGTTTTCAATAATATATTATCATTTCATTTTGTCTCGGCTTATAAAATGTTCTCTTTGCTTCGCCTCAATTCCCAAATACTCTGAGTATTGTCTCAGACGGACCTCTGAATCAGTGTCAACCGCTCTATTTTTCATTTCTTTATCATGCTCGCCTAGGAGCACAATACTTCTAGGATGATGGCAGTTGCAAACGCTACTATAAATTAGACATTAAATTCATTAAGTCCCAAGCCACGTTATACAGTACCATTGGTCTAATTTTACCACAATACAGTCACCCAGGATTGAGCGAGCACTTTTTGTTGTTGTTTTAGAGGATGGATCAAATTCTTGGAAGCAGACCAGAGTATGACCCTCTGGCAGTTGCTGAGGCGGGATGCCTCCAAACGAATCTGAAGGCAGCTGCTGCACCTTCTAATGGGAGCGATGAAGAAGACGATCCAAGCACTTGGTCGAAGCCTGACAAAACTCCGCTGCCTGTCAACGCTCCGAAGCCAGCCGTCAAACGCAAGAGCGTGATGGAGCTCCTGGAGCAGGGTCGTGCGGACAGGGACCGCCGGCACAATGAGCGAATGGAAGCTGATGCAAAATTTAAGGCAGATTTTCTTGATATCTTTCGTTCAATGACAAAAAAAGACTAACCACCTATTGCTTCTTGGTTTAGGAACATTCATTCGCTTTATTTTAGTACACAAGTGCCAACAATTGCTTAATTTTATGACACATAAGTGCCAAGTCTTTGACGATTACTTAATTTTATGACACAAAAGTGCCAAGTCTTTGACCATTACTTCATTTTATGACACACAAGTGCCAAGT
Source organism: Nemurella pictetii (assembly GCA_921293315.2). Classification (NCBI taxonomy): domain Eukaryota; kingdom Metazoa; phylum Arthropoda; class Insecta; order Plecoptera; family Nemouridae; genus Nemurella; species Nemurella pictetii. The sequence continues at coordinate 4,078,986 of OV121116.1, read as the reverse complement.
CTTTGACCATTACTTAATTTTATGACACATAAGTGCCAAGTCTTTGACGATTACTTAATTTGATAACACACAAGTGCCAAGTCTTTGACGATTACTTAATTTGATAACACGCAAGTGCCAATTCCTTTGCAAGCAGTCTGGATTGCTAACTGTACCATGGCAGCCTAGTATTATAAACTGTCGTATGTTCCTACTCTTAAATCATTCCTATTGTAAATGCAAATAAGTACAAATATAAATAAATATGTTGGTGCATCCTGTAACCTATAGTCACCTAAAGATGTTTCTTATACTTTCTAATTTGTGTCTTTACTCATTGTTGATGTGATGGCACATATGACGTAAAGAACGGTAGTACTTACTGCCTAATACAGTCGGTGTCGGTACGTACACCGACTACAGTTAATTGTGTTAGCCTTACTTTACCACAGTCTAGTGGACTTCGAAGTAAAGTATCATTTGACTCTTCACCATTTGTAAAGAGTCAAAAGGTAAATTATGGTAATAATATATACAATTTTAATGGTTACTGTTCGCGCCACTTCTTTCGTTTTGAATTTAATTTATTTCAGTTGGTTAGTACCTGTGAATTCCAGCTGATTTATAGGTGATATTTTGCGTCATCAAGTTGACGAGCTCTCCACTTGCAGTGGTGGGCCTTTCCCACTCAGTGCTAGTTCTGCTCTCTGCTCGCGTCAGTCCTAGTTCTCCGGTTCTGCTCTCAACCTCGTATCAGTTCTAGTTCTCCTGTTCTGCTCGCAACCTCGCTTCAGACAGGTAGTCTGTCGAGACAAATCGCGACCCTCGAATTTCGCGAAGTTTTCATTTTCGAATTTATAAGTGTATTTCTCACTTTCTGTAACTCGTATTTGACGGAGCTCCAAGTCTGCGCATCTCGAAGATAAGTTTATGTCTCCCTTTATTCCTTCCCTATCAGCCTTACCTAATTCACCCCTTACCCATAGACATTTAACCGTCGCCTCCAGCGCGGCCAAAGGTAGGCAGATTGGGACTTTCTGCAAAATACAGTCCACTCTCTTTTCTTAATTTCAAGTAGCCCCTTTGGCTCCAACATTTGGTCCCTTGAGCCGGAGAATTGAGACTCCACGTCTTTGTTGCGCCAGTGCACATTCTTTGTCTCGTTAATTGTTTTCATTTCGCAGTAATTGCATTCCTGTCCCGTGACTCATCATCGTTTGATTAGTCATTTCGTTTCTGTATCTGCATGTACCCTCGTTGCGTGCAATACGTAGGTTTAGTGATCAGTCTTAGCACACGCTCTAGTGCTAGATTCTCTAGTTCCTTTTCTGCACTATTTTCCGTTTTTCTGACGAAATGGAAAGCCTGCATCAAGAGCTCAGTGTTTTACAGGACACTCGGCAAGGTTTATTTTCACGAGTGCAACGCTCCTATGACGAGTTTCGAAAACTCACCGTGGAAAATGTTGAGCAGGCCCAGCTTCGCTATGACCGCATGCTTAAGTTAGAAACCGAATTCGAGACTGTACAGGCGAAGATTATAAAACTCAATTCCAAGCTCGTTTCGCCAAACAAACCTCTGGAAGTCGAAGCTGTTCAATCCAGCTTCGAAACGCTTTTCTACAAAGCTCACGGTCTTTTTGTAAATCTCAAGAATCAACTCGAGGCTTCGCGTGTGGTTAAACAGCCTGTCATTACAAGCTCCATGTCGGTAAATTCCTTGCCAAAAATCGACCTTCCAGTCTTTTCTGGTGACATCAGCAAATGGACAGAGTACTACTCCCTATTCTCGTCGCTGATACACGAGAACGACTCTCACAATGATTTGCAAAAGTTTCATTATTTGCGTGTCTCCATCTCTGAAGATGCGTTAGCTGTCATCTCTGGTTTTGCGCTCACTAAGCCAAACTACCCCTTGGCTCTGAACGCGCTTATCTCGCGCTATGACAACCCTCGGTTGCTAGCTAATGTTAGCATGCAACAGCTTTTCGACTTCCCTCCGTTGAAGTCCGCGACTCATAGCGAGCTGCAACATTTTGTTCGTGTGCATCAAACTTCGCTCGATTCCCTTAAGGCTATTGAAAGCCTTGATTTAGGCAATTTTGTGCTATTCTCGATGGCTTTGACAAAATTAGATCCTCAAACTCGCAAGGCATTCGAATGCAAAACTGCATCCGACAAAACCATTCCCACTTATGAGTCATTGTTAGCCTTCGTTACACAGGCTGCTCAGGTGCTCGAACTGTGCGCCAGCAATCGCATTAAACCCCAGGTCAATGCTTCACCCTCTCCTAAGCGAATGAGTTCGCTGTTAACGACAACGACTCCATCGGTAAAGGTGAACAAATCTGATAGCAAGTCCGGAGGTCAAAGCAGCTTCGCTAAATCCACCGCTTGCGTCCTATGCAAGGACGCTCACTCACTGTATCGCTGCCCATTGTTTGGAAAGCAGACTGTAGACGCAAAGTATGACACATTGCGTCGTCTGAAGCGATGCTTTAATTGCATGGGTGCACATCTACGTTCACAATGCACTTCTCAACATGCTTGTTCCATTTGCAACAGTCAAAAGCATCACTCATTGCTGCACGCAATCGAGCCCATGCCCTCTCTCGCCTCCGTAGCTGGTGCCCTCCCCTCGCAGGACAACAGCCCCGCTCCTCTCAAATCTCTTGCGTGCCACCTCACAAACCATGTGAGTCCCCAAACCGTGCTTTTGGGTACGGTCCGTGCGCTAATTCGCGATTCTCACGGTAATTGGCAACCGTTTCGCGCGGTCATCGACTCGGGATCTCAGATTTCGGCGGTGACCCACTCGCTGATTCAGAGGTTGGGATTGAACGTTAACCCCAGTCGCTCTGAACTCTTTGGAATTGGCCAAGCTTCTGCTCGGGTGTACGGGACCGTGCAATGCAATATTGCTCCCCGCTTCGCCCCCGCAAACTCGTTGAGTGTGCAGGCGTATGTTTTGTCTGCAATCTCGAGCCAACTCCCCACAAGCTCTGTACCACTTGAAGTGTTCCGCTCATATCGCGGTCTTGCCTTGGCCGACGACCGCTTTCATGTGCCAGATCAAGTGGACTTCCTTATCGGCGCCGATCTGTACTTGGACATCTTAGCCAAGTCAGGCGCTATGGTGATTGGTGGTAGCCCTTCCGCCATAAACACGGTTTTTGGTTGGGTAGTAATGGGTCCCTCTGGTTGCTCGAAACCCGAGGCCCTACCCCCTCTCTCTCTGCTTACGTGCAATGTCTCTTCATTGGAAGGAACTTCGCGGTCATTCTGGGAAACCGAGGAAGTGTCACGCCCTCCCCAGAAGCATCCTGACGATCTGCTCTGTGAGCAACACATGCTTGTAACGCATTCGTGTGACTCCTCGGGACCCCCGATCTTGCAAAAAGCCTTCGATCTATGGCCTCGTACCATGCCTTCTAGTGAGCAACTGACCAATCAGTTACCGGAAGAGAAACCAGTGCCGGTCGTTTTAGTAGTTGCTGTTTCGGAGGATCCTATTCTACTAAAATTTCGAAATTTCTCCACGCTTTTGAGAGCGCAGCGCGTTTTTGGCTACGTCTTTCGATTTGCCCGTATCATGTTGGCTAAACGCTCCAAATCTCCCGTGCCTGCAGGCCCTCTGCAACCCAAAGAGTTACAAGATGCTCTCGACGTCTTTGTGAAGGTAACTCAGCGGTATTACTATGTCTCTGAGCTCCGTCAGCTTGCCCAAAATGGTCACGTGACCTCAAAGCTTGCTTCTCTAAAACCTTTTGTGGATTCCTCAGGTTTTCTCAGGGTGGGCGGCAGATTGCGCTATTCTTCTCTGCCTGAACCCGCGCGTCACCCTTTGCTCTTGCCTAAGAAAGCTCACCTGTCTATGTTGCTGTGTGACGCGTTCCATAAAATCTCGTTGCACTCAGGCCCACGAACCGTTCACGCCCTGTTGCAGCAACGTTATTGGATCATGTCGGTGCGAGGGCTGCTACGACAACGAATTCACCAGTGTTTAACCTGTCACAAATTCCGTGCCAAGCCACTGCAGCCAACCATGGCCGATTTACCCGCGCCACGTGTACAAGTTTCTCGTGCATTTTGTCACGTGGGCACAGATTTTGCTGGGCCGTTCCCAGTAAAAATGAGTACCCGCCGCCAAGCAGCACACTCGAAAGGCTATCTCTGTCTCTTCGTATGTATGAGCACCAAAGCTGTACATCTCGAGCTGGTTTCGGACCTCTCTACCACAGCCTTCCCTAGTCGAAATCGCTTGCTGGTAACAGTAGAAAAAACAGTAGAAAATTCTACTGTTCGTGTTATTTCGGACCCACTGTTACCAGTAGAATCTGGTGATAACAGTAGAAACAAAATCTGGGGGAAATGGTAGGATTTTTACTGGTACCAGTAGGTAGTTACTAGTAGACCTACTGGTACCAGGAAGGTACCAAGAACAGTAGGCCTACTGTTCTGGTATACCTACTGGTACCAGGACGGTACCAAGAACAGTAGGCCTACTGTCCTGGTATACCTACTGGTAATGGAATCAATTAGTCTTACAGTAATACAGTCATTTCAAAACTCAAATTAGTTTTTTATTGTGACAATCAACAAGTTCATCTAGTTACATATTGAAATCAAATAATAATGTTAACGGTATATAGGCTCTTCACTATAAGGCAGTTATAAACAGCCCAAATATATAGAACACATGAAATTGAAAAAACCCTTACACTCCAGAAATTGGCAGACAGCTACTTCAATCACAAAAATATACTGCTAGGAATCATAATATTCAGCCACAAGACAATACCGACTGTCAATGTGGCCACGCTAGAGGATAAATTGGCAGACAGCTACTTCAATCACAAAAATATACTGCTAGGAATCATAATATTCAGCCACAAGACAATACCGACTGTCAATCTGATATATTTAAATTACCTCGGGTGCGCTTCAAGAATATTCAGGAATCGGTCTCAGGAATTCAGGTCTCTTCAGGAATCGAAGCAAACCAGTATGGGTGACATATATTCATAGTTCCCTGGCTGCAGGACTGCCAAATTCTGCTTCATCATTCTTTGCTACAAAAAAAAGAACGAAAAATTGAGATTTTAACTTTGAATGCCAATTATCAAGGTTTTGCTAAAGATAGTATTACTTTATATTTAAATTAGCTTACTTTTTGCGACCCCGGTTAAGTGCGGAGATTTTGTCAGTGATGTACCCTCCAATGCATTTTGTACGTTTTCGTAGATACATTTGATCTGAAAATCATCTTTATTCTTCGGATGGAACAAATCTATGTACTGTACTGGCACAATCTCAATGGTGCCATCAAATATGTACTTGACCTGGGCAAAATCACACATCTGTAACAAAAATCACACCATGCTAAAATTTCAATTTGTAATGAATATGTGGTAGATACTGGCATAGATTAATACAACTTAACCGTGCCCGTAGGTTTAATTAATCGATGGTACCTACTAGTATACTTAACCCTGCCATTAAAATTTAATCACACTTTACTAATAGTACACAGACTGGAAAAAGCATCTGAGGTAACAAAACCTTATCTGTCAAATAGGTTGGGTTAACTTCGAGCAACACATTTTTCTTAGCTCGAGTCATTATCAAATGTGCATATTACCAGATAGTTTAACGAATTACTTTAAAATCTATTTAAAAATGAAAGCATTTATCTTTTTAAACTCACCTTGATGCGAATCGGTTATAAAAACAGCTAACTTCGAACGCGACGAAGCACAGAGTCCGACGAAACGGGCGCGAAACACACACAGCCGGTGGCGCCGTTTGCGCATGCTTCTCACTGCCTTGCTTCGTTTGAGAACGTGCTTTTGGCGGCGGTGTTTTAGCAAGCAATGGCGGCCGCGGAGATCGGAGTCATCTGACACTGACAGCTTGGCATCGATCCGTAAGATCTATTTCACTTTCACAAGAGATATTGTGCGGAATTCACATGTCGCAAGAACGCAGAAAACGTTACCGTTCGTATTTGAAGCCGGACTCTTCATCCAAATGTCCGAAACAAACGTTACACGTAACAACAACAACTTAACGCACATGGTTTGCCTGTGGATCAAAACCAGGGCCTAAATCTTGGGATTGTAAGTACCTACCTACTAACTATTAATTAATAATAGTATATCAATCACTGTGCTAACTAACTGCCTACCTCCCATCTACCAACCTACCTACAGACGCACTTCTACATTTCCATTATAGATGCTTCTGCCAGCATACTATCTACTCACTCTTAAGAAGCAAAATTATAAAATAACATTTGTTATACCTATTGGATATTTAAGCTAAAAATTACATTCTTATTGTAGGATGGCGATGGTAATGAAGATGATGCAGACTCTTGTGAAGAGGTTGGACCTGGTTCAGAAATGGTACGTAGAACCTAGGGTCTAGTATGTAGGGATATATCTTTTTCAATATTAACATGTTTTAAAATCCCATTCGTTTTCAATTTACAGAGTTCCGACAATGAGTAGAGCAACGTCTTGGCAGACACTGGTGAAGAGGTTGGATCTGGTTCAGAAGTGGTACGTAGAACCGAAGGTTCATGTAATAAGGAGATAGTTTTCCTATATTAATATGTTTTTTAAATTTCATACGTTTTAAATTTATAGAATTCTGACAATGACGAGAGCAACAGCTTGTCTGACGACGGTATCGATCCAGATGCGAGAGATGACGCTAGGGATGATGGCACTGCATCTGACGTCGGAAATCATAGCTCCGTTGACAATTTTGAAGAATCTTATGCAAATAGCTCGGCTTCAGAAGAATATGTTGTGTGGACGAACACACAGTCTCACTTCAACCGGCCCACATGATACAAGCTAAATCTGTTCTTATTTCTTGTGACAGTCAACATCTGGTTTGCGATTTCCCCAATATGTTTGAGAAAGATTAATTCACTGTGAATTTGCAAAGTTTTGATTCTTTGTTCACGGTGTCGACATCAGTAACACCGCTTGAAATAGCATTTTTGATACTGCGTACCATATTCTGCCCACCGATATTTTCATTCAAATGTGTATCGCTAAGACAATATACCTGCCATTGTTATTTTCGGTTGACACAAAGGTTTTAGAAATTGTCTAGTTAGGTACATCTAAACCAAGAAGTTTTAATTGATAAGTACAATTTTTTTTTTTTTTATTGAAAGGATATATATTTTATCTATTTTCCACTTATGTATACGTACCTACCTGAAGTAATGTAACACTTTGAATTTTATGAGATTTTATTTTATGCTCTGAATAAAAAAATTTAGAAGATACCTACTAAAATTATGTGTCTGTATACCTGTATATTTTTTGTCCCTTTAATCCTGGCATAAAAAAGCCTTGTAATGGTAAATATTTTACTCCACTGTTGTCAGTGAAAGTGTTTCACTGTTTTATCAGAACACTTTATAGGAACTGTTCAGTTATTGAGTTTGTACTGTTACCAGAACTCTTCTACTGTTAGTTTTTTTACCCTTCTGTTGCCAGTAGACTTTACTGTTTCATTGAGAAATTTGTACTGTTCCATCATTAAGTTTGTACTGTTACCAGAACTCTCCTACTGTTAGTTTTCAACCCTACTGTTGCCAGTAGACTTTACTGTTTCATTGAGAAATTTCTACTGTTCCGTCAATAAGTTTGTACTGTTACCAGAACTCTCCTACTGTCAACAGTTGGGGTCTAATGGTAACAGAAGAAAATTTACTGTTACCAATAGGGTGTCTACTGATAACAGTTCAATGTCTACTGCTACCATTAGAAACTTACTGATAACAGTTGGATTTCTACTGTTACCAGCAAGCGATTTCGACTAGGGTTTCTTGCTTCTCTGGACAGATTGGTCGCTAGACGGGGCCTTCCGTCGGATATTTATTCCGACAACGGTCGCAATTTCGTCGGCGCCGCGCGTCAGTTGCGCGAGATATCTGAATTCCTCGACCAATCTCGTTCTTCAATTTCAGATCACCTCTCCACCCGTAACATTAAATGGCATTTTAACCCCCCTTACGCGCCCAATTTCGGTGGTGTTTGGGAAGCCGGGGTGAAGTCGGTGAAAACTTTGCTTTACCGACTCATCTCCGACTCAGCGCACACCCACGAAGAATATGCCACCCTGTTCTGCCGGATTGAAGCGGTGCTCAATAGCCGTCCCTTATGTGCGCTCGCAGCCGAACCCGAGGAAAGTTCCTCCTACCTAAGCCCCGGCCACTTCCTTATTGGATCTCCTCTTTTGGCTCCTCCAGAGCCCATTGAGGACGACCGGCCGTCGCGGCTGTCCCGTTGGCAGCGCGTCCGCCAGTTGCACCAGGCATTTTGGTCACGCTGGCATTCAGAGTATCTGCATACTCTCATGCAGCGTGGCAAATGGGTACGCGGATGCCCCAATCTGAAATTAGGCGACGTTGTCTATTTTCAAGACCGATCGTCTAGCCCTATGTCTTGGCCAATCGGTCGGGTCACCGACTTAATGCCTGGTCGTGACGGCGTCGTTCGCGTCGTGTCCGTCCACACTACGCACGGCACCTTCCAGCGTCCAGTCAACAAACTGGTCGCTCTTCCACCGGTGTAAAAACCGTGGTTTTCGTATCATTTTCTTAATGAACTTGAGGTCAGTTCATGGTGGGCGGTATGTTCGCGCCACTTCTTTCGTTTTGAATTTAATTTATTTCAGTTGGTTAGTACCTGTGAATTCCAGCTGATTTATAGGTGATATTTTGCGTCATCAAGTTGACGAGCTCTCCACTTGCAGTGGTGAGCCTTTCCCACTCAGTGCTAGTTCTGCTCTCTGCTCGCGTCAGTCCTAGTTCTCCGGTTCTGCTCTCAACCTCGTATCAGTTCTAGTTCTCCTGTTCTGCTCGCAACCTCGCTTCAGACAGGTAGTCTGTCGAGACAAATCGCGACCCTCGAATTTCGCGAAGTTTTCATTTTCGAATTTATAAGTGTATTTCTCACTTTCTGTAACTCGTATTTGACGGAGCTCCAAGTCTGCGCATCTCGAAGATAAGTTTATGTCTCCCTTTATTCCTTCCCTATCAGCCTTACCTAATTCACCCCTTACCCATAGACATTTAACCGTCGCCTCCAGCGCGGCCAAAGGTAGGCAGATTGGGACTTTCTGCAAAATACAGTCCACTCTCTTTTCTTAATTTCAAGTAGCCCCTTTGGCTCCAACAGTTACGATAAAAACTTACTCATTCGACTCTTTGGTATGGTACCTACTCTATGATATGAGATCCCCAGAAAGTGGCAAATACAAAATAATTCTAGTGTAATCATTCCTATTCAGTTTTCATACGCAGCTAGTACACATAGTAGTGGTCACCTTGTCTTTGAACCTGAGGTAGGTTATTGGTTATCTGAATTCTCTTTGCATTCCCTAAGCCTCGCAAAGCCACCATATGTGGAGCAGCGGCATCATTTCCAGCAAGAGGTTGAGGTACATCCCCTACCTCATCGGCATGTGCATCAGCAGCCATTTCATCGTCGGGTATGACATCACCGCGAGATTGGCAAATGTTGTGCAAAACACAACATGCTACAATATGAACTGGCATCTTGTCAATCCTTCGCATGTCCAAATAGAGTAGGCTTCTGCACCGTCCCTTGAGCAAGCCGAATGCACGTTCAATTACTGTCCTTGTCGAGGAGAGACAGTAGTTGTAGTTTTTTTTGTGCGTTTGTCAAGTGGCCATTATTCTTGTATGCCACCAACATGTGCTGCAATATCGGGTAAGCGGGATCCCCAATCAAGTGAGTGTCGTTAGGAAACTTGTCGGCTGCATCATCCAGCATGTACTGAAGGAGCGATGATTTTCTAAAAACCCTGGCGTCATGTACTGATCCAACGTGGCCAGCATTGACATGGGTAAACAACGCTTTATCATCGCATACAGCCTGGAATTAAAATAAAAAATAGTTATTGGTTGCTTAATAGCACTTGGATTCATGCATTACAAAAAAACTCACTTGAAGTACAATTGAGTGATCAGATTTCCTGTTGACGTACGACTCGGGACAAATTCTGGGTGCAGGAATCTTGATATGAGTGCCGTCGATCGCTCCTATAACTCCTAAAATTAAAGAATTCATATGTGAAAACCACGGCATATAGGTCAGATTGTCAAAGCAGCCTAGATCCAATCACCGGGCATGAGGTCATGGCATGTAAGCTCAACAAACCTGGGAAATGATTCTTTTTCTCAAAACCCGCAGTGACTTCTTCTTGCCGCTCTGCAGTCGCCCAAGCAATAACGGTAGGAGAAATGTCGAAAAGGGCGTCGGTAACTCTTCGTACAGCTCTCATGGCTGTGGCCCGGCCCACATCGAATCGACAACACACTGACCTATACAATAAAGTATTACGTCCATCAAATGAAAAATATGTTTGTGCATTATATTCCAGTTTCCAGTCAGAGTATATTAATATATCTACCGGCAAGAATCTGGTGTCACCATGTACCATATCCCAATCATGAGCTGCTTTTCAGGAGAAATTGTTGGGCGCCCCGTTTCTCCGTTGGAGCTTAGCTTGTTCCTGATCATACCCAAGAGATGTTGAAAGGAATTTATCTTCAGCCGAAATTGCTTTTGAATTCCCATCGGGAATACTGAGGCAGTCCTCTCAACATGCATTTCTGTTCTTGGTCTTTTCTCCCCTAGAAAAAGGCATTCCCTTCTAAATCAAATATGTCATGGTATTGTGACGGATAGGTAAAGTCATAGTTTGGCCATAGGGCATGTAAATATTTCAAACCCACCTTTCCTGACCACATCGTCGAAGCTCCGGGCGTATCTGCCAGCACATGTAACAATTCTTCGTCTTCGTCGTCGGAAGATTCTGATGGAACCTTAAAGATATCGGCAGCAAGAAGCAAAAACGCTGTATTAACTCCCGCCATACTTGGCCCAATAGCACCCGCGTGCGTTCAGTAACTCCCAGAGAACAAAAATGGCGTCGGCTCGACCGGTCGGCGCCCGCCCGGGTGTCGGGCGATAGTTTCGGAACACACCGACGCCTTTTCCTCTGACCCCGTCAATTGTTCAAATCTAAAAAGAAATTCAAACATCTTTGCACAGGGGCCTGGTACATAGGCTTATTCTTATAACACCTATTCTCATACTGCCTACGATACCTGCGACCTTTATTTTTCTTACAACGCCTACAACCCCTCTCGCTGCTCCTCGCGGTCAGATTTTTTCTCATAACACCTATTCTTATAACGCCTACGAGGACCCGTGGTCACGTGGAGCCGAACATTTCCGAACTCGCAAGCGGCCGACGGTGGAGGAGCCTTGCCGGTGTTGATTGAGACTTTTGATTGCAAACTTCAAGTGAACGCTTTTTTAATATTTTAAGGATATCTTTTCGAGGCGCAAGGAAATTTTGATTATATTAGGGGCAAACTAATTAGGCGAAGCAACTAGAGCCAAATCGAGAAGCAAAAAATAGACCAAAAATCGCTCTAAAATAATGACGATACTTGTTTGTAAAAATCCAATTTTCGTTTCCGTACATTTATAAATGTTTGCGTTCATTAGGCAACAGGAAAAAAATATAAACCACTCAAAACGTAAACTTCATAGCAGAGTTTTTTCAAAAGAAGCAAAGCGCGTAGCGTAAAATACGTTTCCCGCCGTAATGTTACACGGGTTAAATCATTGTTAAACCATGGATAACTAAGTTCAAATGCATATATAGATATAAATATCCACAAATATTGTCAAAATACAACATAAATGTCACTCAAAGGGGAAAAAACCACCCCAAAAACTACCCCTATTTTTGCGATTTTTTTTTGCTACCAATATTTTTTACCTCCATAATTTGGGGTAATGATTATTTGGCATTACTCACCCAGATCATATATTCTATCCATATTGCACCCCTTTTTTGCAACTCCATAACATAATCTTTTGTAATAAGTTTTAGAGATACAAAGCTAATCATGATGGTAAATGAATATTTAAAGTGCATATAGATTATATGCTTTGGCACAATATAGATGCACCAACAAGAAGTAAGAACACAACTCAATGTATCATTTGCACCCCTTTTCTGATTCACACAGCTTACAGTTATTTTAGTTCGGAGTTGATTTAAATTAAGTTTGTCCCTAGATAACACCAGACAAACACGGTTCCACCGAGATTAAGAAATAAGAACTTCCTTATTCTATGGTTCCACTCAAAAAAATAGGATATCTGTTAGCGGAAAGAAAATCAACTGAAGACTAATTGCAGTTATAAACACACACCTGAGTGATATTTTGAAATCTGAGATTTTCTTCAAATGATCGTTTTCAAAATAAAACATTTTTAAACATTTTTGTCATTTTTTGACTCTGTCAATTTTTTAAGGGGTGTTCCGGGGGGCGGTTCCGGGTGGTATTTCACAGTAATTATGAGCACGTGGTAAAAAATTCAGCTTGATATACCGCCGTGCACGCAAACTTTCTTATTTGACGACTTTTGGCTCTGTTTATCCTCGCCTAAATGCCCACTAATTGGCGAAATCTCCGTCACCTAAAATGTTTGTTGTATGATGCAGCCATTTCAAAATTGTACTGTGAGTTATGTCAATCTCATCACTTGCAATACTTGGTGTTTCCAGGCAAGGATCATAGCCTGGGTTATTACACACGTAAGTAGGTATGTGCCTGTCATACCATAAAGTATTATGTCATGTAATATACCTGTCATATTTGATCTGACCTTTAAAAACCGAGGTTTTCCCTTTTTTCGTAAAATTGTCGTTGTGGGCTATCCAATAGGAATTGTTTTCAAAACGATATATAATTAGTGCCCACACAGTCAATACTTTAGTATTATCGACATGAATCAAGAGGTGGTATATGTTGAAGTTTCGCGCGGCGGAAAGAAATTAGTGTTAGAAAACTTTTTGTATAAACTTAATAGAAGTGAAAATAATGGAAAAAAATATTTCAATTGCAATCGGAACTGCAGAGGTGTAAACGTAATTGTACATAATAATCAAATCACTTCCGCGCCCAACATTGACAATCATAATCATCCGAACGAAGAAAGTTTAATCGCCAAGTTACGGGCGATCAGTGTTATGAAGAATCGAGCGGCGGCGGAACAGCTATCACGGCCAGCTTCCATCTACAGGTACGTCAAGTAATTAAATTGATTAGCGAAGAGAAATCTTAAATTTCATCAGCCCCAAATAAGTGACTTCATTGTGTTCGTTTATTTTTCGCGGGCGCTCTTCATGCCACACTTGATTGATTGATTTTGTGGGCTTAACGGCGCGTCAGCAGCTTTGGCTATTTGCGCCGGTCAGATGTTTAAAATAAAAAAAGGTGACAAAACATTAAACAACAAAAAATCAAATAGATAAAACTATCGATCAGTTGGTTAAAATATTGTCATTGGTTAAAAAAAAAAAACTAGTTATTATTTCCTGACGCATTCTTTATAAATACTTGCGCCAGGAATTTAAGACTGATTTTAAAACTTCTCTAACCTAGATCAGTTTATAAAATGGCAGTCTTAATTTAAAAATAAAATGACAACAAAGACAATAAAAACTACACTCCAACTAAGAACAAATAAAAATTTGAGTCCAGTCAGACGAGTAAAAAATTGTCAAGGGTTAAAAAGCAATAAAAACAATGCTAAAAAACCAGTTGTCATGTCCAGACGCAGTTTTTATAAATACTTGCGCCTGGAACATAAACTGCTTTAAAAACTTACTAAAAACTAGATAAGTTTGAAAAAGTCAGTTTTAATTAAAAATCGAATTACTCGATCTATCGACACGGCGTTATCTCCCAACGCCTCTGGCAAACTTCCGGGAATCTGCAGGGTGTTACGCAGTTGCCTGTGAACGGCACACTCGACAAGGAGATGTTTGATCGAGAGAGGTTGATCACAGGAGGTGCACATCGGTGGCTCTTCGCGCTTCAGGATGAAGACGTGAGTGAGCGGGCTATGACCGATGCGCAACCTCGTTGTTACAACCTCCTCGCGTCGAGTGTGTCGGGCAGAAGATTGCCAGGGGTCGATAGTTGCCTTGATGGGCTTCAGTTTGTTGACTAACACAGTGTCCCATGATGATTGCCAGCACTTCTTTGTTTCGGCCCTGTAGGCGGCTTTAAGATCACTCACAGGGACAACTGTGAAGTCAACATCGGCTTTTCTTGTGGCGTCTTTGGCTGCTCTGTCGGCCATCTCATTGCCAGCAATTCCTGCATGGCCTGGAAGCCAACAGAGCAACACTTCTATGCCGACCAAGCACAGTTCGCCAAGCTTAGCCTGGATGGTTTGCACAAGATGGTCCGTGGGGAATGCCTGACATAGTGCTTGGAGGGAGCTCAGAGAGTCGGAACAGACTAGAAATTGTTTGCGATTGGCACGCTTGATATGTTCAAGGGCCTTGAGAATCGCAAACAACTCTGCTGTATAGACACTACAGAGAGGACTGAGCTTAAAGCACACGCTTGTGTTGTCGATGACAAAGGCACACCCCACAGACTCATTGTCCTTTGATCCGTCAGTGTAGATCCTGCAGTGTTGAGGGTACTGGTCGCAAATGCTGAAGAACAGCTGTCGGAAAACGGCCGGGCTCGTCTGGGCCTTGGTGTGCTGAGCGAGTTGCATCAGGCACACAGGCTGGGATGTTGTCCAGGGAGCCACACGACCGATTCCGACAGGAAGGACAGGTGGTAGGTCCATTCCAAATGCGGCCAGGAGCTCTTTTGCTCTGATGCCAACAGGTCTGGTTGCTTTTTGCCTGGTGTTGTAGAGCACAACATTCGGCGGAGCGAACACAGACCTGTATGCCGGGTGTTTTGGCATGCCACGCAGCTTGGCTACGTAGCTGGCAAGGAGGTAGTCACGCCTGATCTTAAGCGGAGCCTCCCCGGCCTCACAATGCAGACTGACGATGGGACTTGTGCGAAACGCGCCAGTACACAACCTGATACCAGCGTTGTGCACTGGATCCAGGATGCCGATATATGATTTCCTCGCCGATGCATAAACAGTGCAGCCAAAGTCTAAATTAGATCTTATGAGAGAGCGGTAGAGGCGGAGCATGGACGTTCTGTCAGCTCCCCAGGAGGTACCGCTCAAGATCTTCAGGATGTTCATTGCCTTCAAGCACTTGTCTTTGAGTTGACGGAGATGTGGTAACCAGGTGAGCTTCTCGTCAAATACCATTCCGAGGAAGCGGGTTGACTCTGAGAAAGGCAACACCTGGTTTGCCAACGTCAAGACAGGATGAGGATGAAATAGACGATGGCGACTGAAATGCATGCATGTTGTTTTCGACGAGGAGAATCTGAAGCCATGTCGATCCGCCCAACTCTCCAATCGGTTGATCGTTAGCTGGAGCTGCCGCTGAGCCGAGTTCAGGTTCCCTGTTTGATGGAAGATCGCCAAATCATCAACGTAGAGCGATGCACGAACCGGAGTCCGAATGCATGTCGTGATGGAGTTGATGGCGATCGCAAACAGGGTAACACTGAGGACACAGCCCTGCGGCACTCCGTTCTCTTGATCGAAAGCCGACGAGAGAGTGTTTCCGACACGAACGTGGAAAGACCTATCAGCCATGAAGTTCTGCACAAAGTGGGGCAAGTGGCCACGAATACCCCACTTGTGGATGGTCTGTAAAATGCCGTACTTCCACGTCGTGTCGTACGCCTTCTCGAGATCGAAAAACACCGCGATCAGGTGTTTCCTTGTGAGGAAACTGTCCTGGATCAATCCTTCAAGCTGGGTCAAGTTATCTGTGACGGAACGGTTTCGCCTGAAACCAGACTGCTCCGCACAGAGTAGGCCGTTTTTCTCCAAATGCCACATAAGCCTAGCGTTGATCATTCGCTCCAAGATCTTGCATAGGCAGCTTGTAAGGGCAATTGGGCGGTAGCTAGCAGCATCAGTCTTGTCTTTGCCCGGCTTCAGGATGGGGATGACAATAGCCACCCTCCAACGAGCTGGGAAACTGTCCTCGAGCCAGACTCTATTCAACATCTGAAGCATATATGATCTAGATCTTGTACTCAGATGTTTGATCATCTGGTAGTGGATCATGTCGATGCCAGGTGAAGTGTCGTTGGCGGCTCTTAGCGCGGAGTCCAGCTCCCAGTCGCTGAAGGGCAGGTTGTAAGTTTCCTGGTTCTTACTTCGGAAGACAAGACCTTGCTGCTCGGCTACCTGCTTGACCCGCTTGAAGGATGCGGTGTAATTCTCTGAGCTGGAGACTTTCGAGAACTGAGAACCAAGAGTGTCGGCGATGGCCGGGCCCGTGGACTGCAACAGCCCGTCACGCATCAGTCCGGATATGGGACGGAAAGTTGATCTGCCAGACAACTTCCGAACCTTGTCCCATACCCTGGACGACGGCGTGCGGGCCGTGATGGTCGACACATAGGCCCGCCACGACACTCTCTTGGCCTCAGTGATTGTTCTCCGAGCCTTAGCTCTGGATCTCTTGAAGGCGATCAGGTTTTCTTGGGTCGGATGCGACATGAAGAAGGAGAGGGCCCTCCGTCTCGCCCTGATGGCCAACTTGCATTCACAAGTGAACCACGGGACGGGGAGACGGTAGGGTTTTTCAGACGACCGTGGAATGGATTTCTCGGCTGCATGAATAACCACCTCCGTGAAGCTGTCCACGTGAGAATCGATATCCTCGGGGACAGCCTCATCGAAAGTGGCAAGATCACTGAAAAGTGACCAGTCAGCCCGTCTTAGAATCCACTTTGGGTGTCTGGGTGGTAGAGAAGGGATCCTCGACGATTTAATGAAGATAGGGAAGTGGTCACTTCCACATAAATCGTCGTGCACAGACCATTCAGTGTCAAGAGCGAGGGAGGGTGAACAGAGAGTCAGGTCAATCGCAGAGAGTGATCCTGTTGATGCAGTCAAGTGGGTGTTACTGCCGTTATTCAACAGGACCACATTGCGAAGCCTGATAGTGTCTTCCACCAGTGTACCTTTCTGATTGGTGCTGAGACTACCCCACAGGGGGTTGTGAGCGTTGAAATCACCAACCAATAGAAAGGGTAGAGGTAACTGGTCCATGAGATGGTCGATGGATTGCTGGGTAACGACACTATCAGGGGGGAGGTAGATGTTGCAGATGTATAGGGGGCTGGGAAGGAAAACCTTCACAGCCACGGCCTGGAGGGTGGTGGTCAGCACAACAGTCTCCGAGTGGATACTGTTGTGGACGGCCGTTGCAACTCCCCCCTGAGCTCTCTGTCCACCAGTGAAGTCAAGACGGTAAAAATCATAGCCCTTCAGGAGTGGCTTGTCTGATGGCTTCAGGAGGGTTTCCTGGAAGCAACAGACAAGGGGGCTTTTAAATGAAACTAGTTGTCTGACTTCGGGTGCTCTTGTGATGAATCCTCTCAGATTCCACTGAATGATGTCTGGCATTGTGTTGAATTTAGGATTTTCCCTTCTCTTTCACCTTCTCCTTCTCCTTTCCCTTCACCGTCTGCCAGGTGTTCGGCGACGTGTCGGTAGGGTCTACCTCCATTCCATCCTTCCTGCTAGACAGGGAGGTGGACGTGGAGCTACCGGTGGTGTTGGGAAGGAAGGTAATTACTTCCCTCGCCTTCTTCGAGGTGCTGGCCTCAGACTGCCTTCCCTTGGAAGGGTGCAGCTGGAGCGTACGGTTCTCATGGAGCGCAGCTATCTGCTGTTTAAGCGATTCTATCTCTCTGTTCTTTGCTTCCAAGTCTTTCCTCATGGCCTCGATCTCTTGCCTGTGGCGTTCCTCCATCTCCTCGTGGCGCTTGGCCTGCTCGGCGGAGAGTTGCAGTTGTTTCTCCACCATGGCCTGCAAACGAGCCGTCTCCGCCGAGACAGCCGCGCCCGAGTCCACGGCTTTGGCAAATGATTTTTGACCAAGGCCATTTTGAGTGTTGAAGCGCTTTCGTGCTTCGAACAAAGAGACATTGTCGATCGTCTTGATCTCCATGATTTTCCGCTCCAACTTCCACTGTGGGCAGTCGCGGGACCACACGGGGTGGGCTGCCGAGCAGTTAGCACAGTGGAAGCTGTTGCTGCACGCGTCTGTCTCGTGATCCTCTTTGGCGCACTTCCCACAGATGGGCTTCCGCTTGCAATCCAAGCTGGAGTGGCCGAACATCTGGCAGGTGAAGCACCGCAGAGGATTAGGAATATGAGGCCTGACGGGCAGACGCAGGTAGCCAGCAAAGATGAAATCCGGGAGCGTAGGGGTGCCGAAGGTCAGGATGAGCAATGGTGTTGGCTTAAGGTCACCGGTCTTCTTGCTCATCACTCGATAAACGTCAGTGACGCCTTGGCTAGCAAGCTCTCTTTTTAGCTCTTCGGTTGTTAAGTCCTGTAGGTCAAAGCTAAATATAACTCCCTTTGAAGTGTTTAGGGACCTGTGAGCAGTCACTGTGATCGGCATGGTGTCGAAAGATGTTGCCGATTGCAGTTTTAGTGACTGCTCACTGTTAGCTACCTCAACTAGTAGCGTGCCATCGCGAAGGCACTTAGAACTCTTGACATCACCTGCAAGGAGTAACAATCCTCGCTTTTGCGCAAATGGCGAGACAGTGCGGAAGGATTTACCGCTGTCTAGTTTGAGAATAAGAAATAGTGGCTCCACACTCCTGGGAGCCACCACATCCTTTAACGTAATCACTTCCTCTAAAAGAGGACGTAGACGCTTCTTTGGATTAAGGGGGGGAATTTTTGTTGGGGTGTCCATATAAATGGAAATAGTTTCGTCCCCCGGAGCCCTGCCCACCACGGAGCCCAACCAGGGGGACGTCCCACTGGGACGCCGGGGTTGTCCGGGGGATATAGTTAGGAGGCACCGGCAGTCGCGAGTGACCGCAACTGGTGGGGCCCAGCAACACCCATCACGCCACCGGTGCCCCCCTCCTCATCCACGCGTGAAGCTTTAAAACTCCAGGCGAGCCGATTGACTGGGGGTGGATTAGCCCCCAGCCTCCTGTTTTGGGCGAAGCTGAAACTAAAGGGGTGTGTTGGGACAATTGTCTACAATAACCAGACAATTGCCCCTCAACCCCCAAGAAAATCTTTTCCGCCCGTACAGGTCACTGCGCACGGCAAACACGCAGGTAAGCGTTTAGACCTGCACAAGGGGTCGGCCGGAAGTGAAGACAGGAGAGTGTAGGATAGATAAGAGACAGCAAAAAAGTAAGGCTCGAGAACTCCCTGTGCAGGTCACCAGTCACCAGACATCGCTGGAGCTCACTACGACCGACAGTCAACCGAATCTAATCCGTGTTTGTAGCAGAGTCGTCAATGGGGGGAACCCCGCCGCTGTCGCAGAAGACAGACGGTGGGTTCGGGAGGTGGCAAAAGAAATGAAGTAAGAAGGGAGATGAAGAAAAGATGGTGAAATGAAAGGTGGGGAGAAAAAAGAGCGCCAGATCCTCCCTAGACCGAAGTCCGGGTCCCGCGACAACGACGGGGTGGGCTAGTCTTGGTCTGGGTCCTCCCCGGGAGCCTGTCCGGTATAGGAAACCTTGATGGGAGTGGAACCTCCCCCCGGCATGGCCTCCCGGATCATCGGACCACACAAACCCCTTCACCACGGTAAGGTGCTAGCCTCGAAGGGGTTCATGCCACACGGCTGTCTGATTTTGAAGGAATTGTAACAGGACCCACCTTCTTTCCACTTACGTACATAGACTTTAAAAAACCGTCCATGAACAGCTTTGTAACCAATCAATATTTACGGACATTTCCCGAATTTAAAAATTGAAACAATTCCCCACGCTGTGATGAACGCTCACGCACCAGCACGCTCGTCACCATTGGCCGATAATATTTTGCCACAGAACCATGCATGGCCGATTAATTTGGGCACGTAAATAAAACTATACGTTGTAGTTCCTCATTGTGTATTTCTTTTTAGAGAGGAATCTGCTAGATTACGGGAAGACCGCCCAGACATTGATCTCCCAAGATTTAAAAAAATAAAGACGCAGATCTACACAGCGCGTCATTCCCATCTTCCTCCAATTCCTACCAGAGTTGAAGACGTCGTTATTGAAGGGGAATGGGCAGAGACTGTCGATCATCAGCCTTTTTTATTGCGTAATGTCGGCGAAGCGGATAAGATTCTGGTGAGTTAAGTCAGCATGAGATTATAATTTGATTCTAAAACTTTATTTAAAACTGTGATTATTAATTTAGGTTTACTTATACCGTCAAAATTTAAAATTCACAGATTTTCTCTACTCCCGGAAGCCTGGAGAAGTTGTGTGCTTGTGACATGGATGGCACTTTTTCGGGCCTTCCAAGATTTTTTACACAAATGTACAGCATTCACGGAAGCTACATGGGTCAGGTAATGATTGTTAAATTCTTCGCCTGCGGCATAATATACTACGTATAGTTACTTAAACAGTATGAAATTATGTGAGATCCCCCTCTATTAAAGGTTACATAATCATCAAATAAAAATTAGTAACTAGCAGCGCCATATTCCTGGGCGGTTGTCATACGCGCCTTTGCTTGTGTTCTGCATTGTTAACTTTGGCATTCGTTTTCAGATAATACCACTAGTTTTCTGTCTACTAGTGGACAAAAGCAGGGCCACCTACATACGAATGTTCAAAGAGATTCGCCTAGCCGCAAACGAAGCTGGCCTGAACTTTTCACCAGCGGAATTTTTTTCTGACTTCGAGAGCTCGCTATTGTCAGCGGTTCGCGAAATTTTTCCAATGTCGGGCCACAAAGCCTGCCTATTTCATTTTTCGCAGTCTCTATGGAGGAAAGTATGTGCATAGTACTGTATTATATTTGTATTTAAGAGAATTAAGACACACTTAGTTTACAGAAAAAAATTCAACTGTAATTATTGTCTTCTTGCTTTTAAGTTTCAACGCATATTAAGAATCTCATTTTACGATTAATTTACTTCCAATAGTGATTAGTGCCGTGCCTCGCAAAACATTTCAAATTAACATGTAAGTTATTCTTCACAGGTACAGGCCCTTGGACTAGCTGCAGCCTACAGGGAGGCCCAAGCCACGAGACGGTGGGTGCTACGTGCCATGGCGCTCGCCCTGGTGCCTCCTGACGTGGTCGATGAGGCTTACGTCATAATGGAGCAAGATGCTCCGCCGAACGCTAATGTGGGATTGTTCCACGATTATTTGGTAGATACCTATCTAGCCCAACATGCGATCTTTGATAGGTAAACCACGTGTTAATTTCTTATATTCACTGCAATTATCATTTCGCATTTTTACATTTCAATTATTAGTCGTATTTATCCACGTCACTGATTAAAGAAGCGTGCTAATCTTTTTGTCATCGTTTTTTCTAGGAGTATTTGGAACCACTGGACCAACGATGGCCCTCGCACAAACAACCATCTAGAAGGGTGGCACAGGAAAGTTGGGGACATCCTGGACGGCCGCAACCAGAAAAATATTTTCCATTATGTCACTGTTCTGAAGGTAACCTAAAGAAATTTTGGGCCTTTAACAAGTAAATAATCAATTGCCATTAATGATATCAAATTAATATGTAATGTTTTTCCTTTCTAGCGGCTCCAGCAAGACGCAGACGGCGATGTCCGAGACCTGGAGCGGGGACTGCCACCGCCAGCCCCATCCCGCCTGTATGCTACAATGAATGCAAATCTTTTCAATTTAAAAGATCGCTACCGGGACGGCATCGTAACTTTACAACAGTATTTTGATGCAGCCAAACATATTCTCAAATCACCAGAATAGAAATTCACAGCTTCAAAAAAACTTAATTCCATACTGTAAATAAAATAAAACAATTAGGCATACCTATTTGATTTGTTACATTAACGGATTTCCTTTATACCATGTTTTTAATTCCTTTTAATCCAACAAAAATTTGTCTCAATCAACACCGGCATGGCTCCTGTACCGGCACTAGAAGCTATCACGAATTCGAAACGATTGGCTTAGAGTGCACTATATTTTAGAAAAAACCGTTCACATCGCCCCGTCGATCCCCAACGCCTCCTAGTCGCCCCGTTCACTCCGACGTCACCCTTCGCTATGTCACCTCGTCGATCCCCAATTCGTCTCGGCTCTCATCCGGTTGTTCAAAAACAGATTGATTTCATCCGTAGACGGTTTTGACGTCATTGATTGTTCCGATAGGCTGTTGCCATCAATGCATTATAAATCGTAAAAAGACGATACTTGGTTAATTTGAAGCAAATTAATGGAATAGCTTTTCTTTAAATCTATTTTTACGTTTTGAAATATTCAAATAATTCCACGACGACTACATCTTGATATTTCCAGGTAACGAATGTCATTGAGAAAGCTGCTAAATTAACGCCGTTGTGGGTGAGCGTAAATATAAAGCTCACCCACAACACGATTATATGAGTGTTATGAGTGCAAGGCTCCTCCACCGTCGGCCGCTTGCGAGTTCGGAAATGTTCGGCTCCACGTGACCACGGGTCCTCGTAGGCGTTATAAGAATAGGTGTTATGAGAAAAAATCTGACCGCGAGGAGCAGCGAGAGGGGTTGTAGGCGTTGTAAGAAAAATAAAGGTCGCAGGTATCGTAGGCAGTATGAGAATAGGTGTTATAAGAATAAGCCGGTACATATGCCTCGCGTTTGGTAATGAGCCTGAGGGGTCTGTAGGTGATACGAGAACAAAGGGTAGGGGTCAACAATGAGCTTGGTCGCTCAGAAAGGCTGCTGACCGTCGAAAAGGTAGACAGGTATCTTTAGGTGTTGGGGGATTAGGTGCGAGCTAAACCTAAGTAATAATGGGATTCTCTGCAGACCTAGGAATCAAGTTATCAGAGATTACTATATTACACGGTCTTGATTTAAATAAATCAGATTTTATTGATTGACTCTAGCTAGCAATATATACCAAATTATAGATATCTTATAATACCTACAGCTCTAATGTACTTGGTAGGCCAACGAAGGAAGGAAAGCGTGTTTTTATTTGATTTATTGTAACGCCTCGAAAAAGCATAAATATGTAAGAGAAAGTGGTTTTTCTGGTGGAAGCTTACACCAGTACGCAATTGTTGGAGGGGTTGCTAGGCAGGAAAAATGCGCGTCCGAATCGGGATACGAACCCGAGACCTTCCGCTTGCCGGGCGGTTGCTCTGACCAACTGACCTATCCGGCCGCACAAGATTCCTGCTTCGCTGGGTGAGGAAAGCAGGGAAGCTAGGCAGGAAATTTTTCCTGCCTAGCAACCCCTCCATAAATATGTAAATTTTCTAAAGTTTCAATAACTCGCTCACTTGCCTAGTCTTGGAAATATTTGTACTGAGTTTCATGACGCTGTGTCTTTGGTCTGGACGGGGCGAACGATAAGGTGATGGAGTGCGCATGAACTTTGAACGACGCCCGACGCCGCTGGGGCTTCGGATAAATGAATCAGAATTAAAATCCCTACAAACTGTAAAATTGCATGGTTCCTGCAGAATATACATGATGAAAGGCCGCTATCTGCCGGACTATAGACCGGACTATGTGTCCGACTCACCTCACAATATGTTGGTCACATAGCTGGCAAGAAAATATGAATATTTCGATAATCGAAAGAATTTCTTGTCTCCATTCATACGTCTAGAGCCTTTATGGAACACAATAAAAAATACCGAGGTCCACGTAAAAGCATGTGAGTTGAATCAGCTCAGTGTAAAGCTACACTGCTTTAGCTGTACAGCTAAAGCAACACATACCTACTCGCTTCGCAGCGGAAAGCTGTAAGCTTCGTAAACAGTGCTGTTCTATTTCCAAAATCATATTAATGCCCGATTTGATTTCTAAAATCACTGGCACATAGTGTTGTTGCTTTGTGTTTTCTGTCAATTAAGCTATTTTTCTCTCTCTTGCACCAGTCAGCGTCCCAAGACACTGACAGTTCAATTCAGTCGCGTGTCGAGGCTCGCGGGAGACCAAACGGGAGAAAGCATATTTTTTTTACGAATAATATAATTAGCGTAATGTGATTGGCTACGAATACGATAGACCATGCATTAATTGTCCATGAGAGCGGAAATCAATTGGCAATCTATTGTTAATCTATGGTATATCTATGCATAGGTACACTCTCATTTCAATTCGCTTAAACATGAGTGAATTCAGCTCAGAAATGAGCCATAACTTCGACCAGAATACGTCGTACTTGATTCACTCACACCCGAGATACACGTTCGCTCGCGAATCACGAGTGAAGCTGAGTGAAGCTACGGCTCGCCCACTTCACTCACGGCAGCTGGGTCACTAAATATCCACACGAGCGTTGTGCACTCCGACTTTAAACTGGATTATAGTAGGGGGCGATTAGAGGAACCGTTTGACACCTCATTTGGCCATGGGGGATGAAGGGTTCACAAGATATGGGCACTTTAATAATCATTTTCGTGTATTTTTGTAGGCAACATTGGGTTGCGGCCTTTTGACTTTAACCGGCGCTGCTGTTCACTACCGCTGGTGTTGGTGCTAGTCAGACACCGACGCCCATAACCTCACCTTTGTTTTTCTAAATCTGACATATTCTTGGGAATAGGATGGAATTTAGGATTAGGAACTGATCAAATCTGCAATTCATTCAAGTTTTACCGTAAAGTTTTATTAAATAAGCAAACAAATGGGATATTAACCTGGGACCGCTCGATTAGAAGAGGTGTGCTTGCCGTTGAGTTACCAAAGTAGCCGTGTTTGCTCTTCGCCGCAAAGTGCTACCTAGCTAAAGACTTACACGATCATAACACTAGTTCAAATCAGTTCAAATGGTTCGCAAAACATGTAAACGCTGTTGGCATCACGCGTCAGTCGTCTCCTTTTTGTCACTGTCATCACTCGCACCCGTCATGCCGCGTCGTGCTATCAACAAGTCGCAACAGGCCGAGTGGCGCCGAGACTAGCGTACTCGTGGGCAATGCGTGCGCAGCTACATCTTGAGATATCTCTGGCTCATTGCGAGTGAACATTCTCACACAATTGCTTTGAGTTAAGTCAAGCAAGTGAAGATTTTATAAGCTAATGGTGTCGCTCGCTAAAAATGAGCTGATATTGACTCGTATATAGCTATATATTGCTCATATACACTTTGAGCTAATGCATTCACTCGCTACTTGAGCTAATCGAAATGAGAGTGTAGGTAAGAGTGTTTTTTTTGTCTGCCCCACCAACATTTTTGCCCACGAACCGCCACTGTGTATTTTATGTCACCACAATGTCACATTCGCTGCACGTGTTGCTAGGCAGCAGCGGCACGGGACGGTCCTCAGCTTCTCAGAGGTGGGAAGTACTCTCCCTTCCCCACCCCGACTTGCGTCGTGCCCCCAGCCTTGCATTGTAAATTCATGTAAATGTAATTAACCTTAGGGGAGTAATAATATTATGCCCCATAGCTTTAATATTATTACTCCTTTCATTGTTTTGGGTCACCCTGTAGTGCAATTAGTTCGATTTCATTGATAGGTGTCAGTTAATTCCGTTTCTTAACTTTAGGGGAGTAATAATATTATGGCCCATGGCTATGATATTATTGCACCCTTCATTGGTTTGGGTCACCCTGTAGTGCATCTTGTTCGATTTCATTGAAAGGTGTAATTGAATTAGTAATAATATTATGCCCCATGGCTTCAATATTATTTCTACCTTCTTTGTTTTGGGTCACCCTGTAGTGCAATTAGTACGATTTCATTGATAGGTGTTAGGAAATTCAGTTTCTTGACTTGCCCCTTTGCTATTTTATTATTGCTCCCTTCCTTGTTTTGGGTCATCCTGTATGTACATCTAGTTCTATGCGCTTTATTGGTGTAAGTAAAACCATCATATGATTTTTATTTTACTACCTTGTAACATTTCTACTTACGCAGTTATCTAAATTTATGCTTAGAATATTGGGACAGTAATCTCAATACAATATTGTTTTACTGTTTCAGTAATCTTATATTGTTTTGGGTATACTGCCCAGTATTCTTGGAATATGCTATGTTTAATGGGGAGTAAAGCTGTGTGCAGTACGAATATTATATGACACCGGATATCCTCCCCAAAACTAACGTCCGATAGAGCGCTTGTTGAAGTGTTGGTTTCAGTAGTTTTGTGGTCTTTTTGCGAAGAGGAATGAAAGACAGCAGGGCCTTGAGCCTTTTATGCCTCTTAGTCACTTTGGAACATGGCGGTTTTGGTCCTTTAGTTTCACTCTCGACAGGGGCGCTTCGATCAGTAATGTTTCGAAAAAAGTCAACCAATACAATCACTTCAATCAATCTGGTACAATCACTTCACCAGACTTAAGCGTCGTTTTCTTTTCTTGCAGGAAACTACTTCGTTGCGAAAAATAAAGTCATGGACGTTTAATAATTGTAGCTGTTTCATTTAAAAAAACACATCTTCTTGATCGTTATACTTTTCACACTCACCCAAAAATTACACTCAGTTTCAGTTGGTCGGCACACCAAAGAGTCGATAAATAATTCCGATACGTTTGGAATTTTTTGTTGGTGTACTTTAAAATTTCGCACTCTAAACCATGAGTTTTACACTCTGGTGGATCGCGCACACGCATACTGAGTGTGTGCCTGCACTGCCGGCCAGAACGCACTATTTCGGTCTCAGTAGAAGACCCTGATTTGATAGTAGAGTGAATTTGTAGAAGGTGTGCATATAGTTCTTTCAGATTGCTTAAAATCAGACGTCTTTGCCATTGATCATGACGGCCATCCTCCTTGACCGAAACCAACTCTTTTGTACCGGGCATTACTCGACTATTGTCGTCGTGCTTGTAAGACTCGTGCACAAGTTGGATGGTTTGAACTGCCTAATTTACAGTCAGTAAAATCCTCTATTTCCGCACCATGGCCTAATCATAATCATGGTTCAACCATTGAGTATATAAACTCAGAGTCTTAGCGCTTATGGGAAGCTGCTCGCTCGGAAAAAAAAACCCCGATAGCGGCGCTAG
Organism: Nemurella pictetii; assembly: GCA_921293315.2. Taxonomy (NCBI): domain Eukaryota; kingdom Metazoa; phylum Arthropoda; class Insecta; order Plecoptera; family Nemouridae; genus Nemurella; species Nemurella pictetii. The sequence goes on along the minus strand of OV121116.1, from coordinate 4,052,041 downwards.
TGTAGAAGCGCCTCGGAAAGATCCGAGATGCGCGGCGAGTTTGAACCGTTTGAACGAACAGCACGAAAACCCATCAGCGAGACTCGATACGGTGCTGACAGTGAAGCGCTGATCCTTCCGCACGCTTCGGAATTGCTTGTATATTATTTACGACGTAGATGTGTATGCTGATTGCTGACCATTATGTTCCCTTGGATAAGAGATGTAAAATATGGTTGTGGGAAATGTAATTGATGCTCAAATGATTTACGAAACCTAAACTAGTGCGGAACTAGTTCATGGTGTCAGTAAACATCGATGCCGCATAAAAGATAATGAATTAGGCGAATAGTGTTTTTGTTTTGAAAGTGATTTGATTTTGTGGGCTTAACGGCGCGTCAGCAGCTTTGGCTATTTGCGCCGGTCAGATGTTTAAAATAAAAAAAGTGACAAAACATTAAACAACAAAAAATCAAATAGATAAAACTATCGATCAGTTGGTTAAAATATTGTCTAGTTATTATTTCCTGACGCATTCTTTATAAATACTTGCGCCAGGAATTTAAGACTGATTTTAAAACTTCTCTAACCTAGATCAGTTTATAAAATGGCAGTCTTAATTTAAAAATAAAATGACAACAAAGACAATAAAAACTACACTCCAACTAAGAACAAATAAAAATTTGAGTCCAGTCAGACGAGTAAAAAATTGTCAAGGGTTAAAAAGCAATAAAAACAATGCTAAAAAACCAGTTGTCATGTCCAGACGCAGTTTTTATAAATACTTGCGCCTGGAACATAAACTGCTTTAAAAACTTACTAAAAACTAGATAAGTTTTAAAAAGTCAGTTTTAATTAAAAATCGAATTACTCGATCTATCGACACGGCGTTATCTCCCAACGCCTCTGACAAACTTCCGGGAATCTGCAGGGTGTTACGCAGTTGCCTGTGAACGGCACACTCGACAAGGAGATGTTTGATCGAGAGAGGTTGATCACAGGAGGTGCACATCGGTGGCTCTTCGCGCTTCAGGATGAAGACGTGAGTGAGCGGGCTATGACCGATGCGCAACCTCGTTGTTACAACCTCCTCGCGTCGAGTGTGTCGGGCAGAAGATTGCCAGGGGTCGATAGTTGCCTTGATGGGCTTCAGTTTGTTGACTAACACAGTGTCCCATGATGATTGCCAGCACTTCTTTGTTTCGGCCCTGAAGGCGGCTTTAAGATCACTCACAGGGACAGCTGTGTAGTCAACATCGGCTTTTGTCGTGGCGTCCTTAGCTGCTCTGTCGGCCATCTCATTGCCAGCAATTCCTGCATGGCCTGGAAGCCAACAGAGCAACACTTCTATGCCGACCAAGCATAGTGCGCCAAGTTTATCCTGGATGGTTTGCACAAGATGGTCCGTGGGGAATGCCTGACATAGTGCTTGGAGGGAGCTCAGAGAGTCGGAACAGACAAGAAATTGTTTGTGATTGGCACGCTTGATATGTTCAAGGGCCTTGAGAATCGCAAACAACTCTGCTGTATAGACACTACAGAGAGGGCTGAGCTTAAAGCACACGCTTGTGTTGTCGATGACAAAGGCACACCCCACAGACTCATTGTCCTTTGATCCGTCAGTGTAGATCCTGCAGTGTTGAGGGTACTGGTCGCAAATGCTGAAGAACAGCTGTCGGAAAACGGCCGGGTTCGTCTGGGCCTTGGTGTGCTGAGCGAGTTGCATCAGGCACACAGGCTGGGATGTTGTCCAGGGTGCCACACGACCGATTCCGACAGGAAGGACAGGTGGTAGGTCCATTCCAAATGCGGCCAGGAGCTCTTTTGCTCTGATGCCAACAGGTCTGGTTGCTTTTTGCCTGGTGTTGTAGAGCACAACATTCGGCGGAGCGAACACAGACCTGTATGCCGGGTGTTTTGGCATGCCACGCAGCTTGGCTACGTAGCTGGCGAGGAGGTAGTCACGCCTGATCTTAAGCGGAGCCTCCCCGGCCTCACAATGCAGACTGACGATGGGACTCGTGCGAAACGCGCCAGTACACAACCTGATACCAGCGTTGTGCACTGGATCCAGGATGCCGATATATGATTTCCTCGCCGATGCATAAACAGTGCAGCCAAAGTCTAATTTAGATCTTATGAGAGAGCGGTAGAGGCGGAGCATGGACGTTCTGTCGGCTCCCCAGGAGGTACCGCTCAAGATCTTCAGGATGTTCATTGCCTTCAAGCACTTGTCTTTGAGTTGACGGAGATGTGGTAACCAGGTGAGCTTCTCGTCAAATACCATTCCGAGGAAGCGGGTTGACTCTGAGAAAGGCAGCACCTGGTTTGCCAACGTCAAGACAGGATGAGGATGAAATAGACGATGGCGACTGAAATGCATGCATGTTGTTTTCGACGAGGAGAATCTGAAGCCATGTCGATCCGCCCAACTCTCCAATCGGTTGATCGTTAGCTGGAGCTGCCGCTGAGCCGAGTTCAGGTTCCCTGTTTGGTGGAAGATCGCCAAATCATCAACGTAGAGCGATGCACGAACCGGAGTTCGAATGCATGTCGTGATGGAGTTGATGGCGATCGCAAACAGGGTAACACTGAGGACACAGCCCTGCGGCACTCCGTTCTCTTGATCGAAAGCCGACGAGAGAGTGTTTCCGACACGAACGTGGAAAGACCTATCAGCCATGAAGTTCTGCACAAAGTGGGGCAAGTGGCCACGAATACCCCACTTGTGGATGGTCTGTAAAATGCCGTACTTCCACGTCGTGTCGTACGCCTTCTCGAGATCGCGATCAGGTGTTTCCTTGTGAGGAAACTGTCCTGGATCAATCCTTCAAGCTGGGTCAAGTTATCTGTGACGGAGCGGTTTCGCCTGAAACCAGACTGCTCCGCACAGAGTAGGCCGTTCTTCTCCAAATGCCACATGAGCCTAGCGTTGATCATACGCTCCAAGATCTTGCATAGGCAGCTTGTAAGGGCAATTGGGCGGTAGCTAGCAGCATCGGTCTTGTCTTTGCCCGGCTTCAGGATGGGGATGACAATCGCTACCCTCCAACGAGCTGGGAAACTGTCCTCGAGCCAGACTCTATTCAACATCTGAAGCATATATGATCTAGATCTTGTACTCAGATGTTTGATCATCTGGTAGTGGATCATGTCGATGCCAGGTGAGGTGTCGTTGGCGGCTCTTAGCGCGGAGTCCAGCTCCCAGTCGCTGAAGGGCAGGTTGTAAGTTTCCTGGTTCTTACTTCGGAAGACAAGACCTTGCTGCTCGGCTACCTGCTTGACCCGCTTGAAGGATGCGGTGTAATTCTCTGAGCTGGAGACTTTCGAGAACTGAGAACCAAGAGTGTCGGCGATGGCCGGGCCCGTGGACTGCAACAGCCCGTCACGCATCAGTCCGGATATGGGACGGAAAGTTGATCTGCCAGACAACTTCCGAACCTTGTCCCATACCCTGGACGACGGCGTGCGGGCCGTGATGGTCGACACATAGGCCCGCCACGACACTCTCTTGGCCTCAGTGATTGTTCTCCGAGCCTTAGCTCTGGATCTCTTGAAGGCGATCAGGTTTTCTTGGGTCGGATGCGACATGAAGAAGGAGAGGGCCCTCCGTCTCGCCCTGATGGCCAACTTGCATTCACAAGTGAACCACGGGACGGGGAGACGGTAGGGTTTTTCAGACGACCGTGGAATGGATTTCTCGGCTGCATGAATTACCACCTCCGTGAAGCTGTCCACGTGAGAATCGATATCCTCGGGGACAGCCTCATCGAAAGTGGCAAGATCACTGAAAAGTAACCAGTCAGCCCGTCTAAGAATCCACTTTGGGTGTCTGGGTGGTAGAGAAGGGATCCTCGACGATTTAATGAAGATAGGGAAGTGGTCACTTCCACATAAATCGTCGTGCACAGACCATTCAGTGTCAAGAGCGAGGGAGGGTGAACAGAGAGTCAGGTCAATCGCAGAGAGTGATCCTGTTGATGCAGTAAAGTGGGTGTTACTGCCGTTATTCAACAGGACCACATTGCGAAGCCTGATAGTGTCTTCCACCAGTGTACCTTTCTGATTGGTGCTGAGACTACCCCACAGGGGGTTGTGAGCATTAAAGTCACCAACCAAAAGAAAGGGTAGAGGTAACTGGTCCATGAGATGGTCGATGGATTGCTGAGTAACGACACTATCAGGGGGGAGGTAGATGTTGCAGATGTGTAGGGGGCTGGGAAGGAAAACCTTCACAGCCACGGCCTGGAGGGTGGTGGTCAGCACAACAGTCTCCGAGTGGATACTGTTGTGGACGGCCGTTGCAACTCCCCCCTGAGCTCTCTGTCCACCTGTGAAGTCAAAACGATAGAAGTCATAGCCCTTCAGGAGTGGCTTGTCTGATGGCTTCAGGTGTGATTCCTGGAAGCAACAGACAAGGGGGCTTTTGGACGAAACTAGTTGTCTGACTTCGGGTGCTCTTGTGATGAATCCTCTCAGATTCCACTGAATGATGTCTGGCATTTTGAGGTATTAGGATTTTCCCTTCTCTTTCACCTTCTCCTTCTCCTTTCCCTTCACCGTCTGCCAGGTGTTCGGCGACGTGTCGGTAGGGTCTACCTCCATTCCATCCTTCCTGGTAGACAGGGAGGTGGACGTGGAGCTACCGGTGGTGTTGGGAAGGAAGGTTATTATTTCCCTCGCCTTCCTCGAGGTGCTGGCCTCAGTCTGCCTTCCCTTGGAAGCGTGCAGCTGGAGCGTACGGCTCTCGTGAAGTTCGGTTATTTGCTGTTCAAGCGATTCAATTTCTCTGTTCTTAGCTTCTAGGTCTCTCTTCATGGCCTCGATCTCTTGCCGGTGGCGTTCTTCCATCTCCTCGTGGCGCTTAGCCTGCTCGGCGGAGAGTTGCAGCTGTTTTTCCACCATGGCCTGCAAACGAGCCGTCTCCGCCGAGACAGCCGCGCCCGAGTCCACGGCTTTGGCAAATGTCTTTGAGCCGAGGCCAACTTCCACTGTGGGCAGTCGCGGGACCACACAGGGTGGGCTGCCGAGCAGTTAGCACAGTGAAAGCTGTTGCTGCACGCGTCCGTCTCGTGGTCCTCTTTGGCGCACTTCCCACAGATGGGCTTCCGCTTGCAATCGAAGCTGGAGTGGCCGAACATCTGGCAGGTGAAGCACCGCAGAGGATTGGGAATGTGCGGTCGCACAGGCAGACGTAGGTAACCAGCAAAGATACACTCTGGGAGTTTAGGTGTGCCGAAGGTGAGGATGAGTAATGGTGTTGGCTTCAAGTCACCGGTCTTCTTACTCATCACACGATACACATCGATCACACCTTGGCTTATAAGCTCTTTTTTCAGCTCTTCAGTCGGGATGTCCTGAAGGTCGAAACTGAAAATAACTCCCTTAGAGGTGTTTAAGGATCTGTGAGCAGTCACTGTGATCGGCATGGTGTCAAAAGATGTTGCCGATTGCAGTTTTAGTGACTGCTCACTGTTTTTTTTGATTTTTTTTTATTTTTGTTGGTTTAACGGCGCGTCAGCAGCTGGGCTATTTGCGCCGGTCATATGTTTAAAAATACAAAAGACAGTTTTACCAACTTAAAAAATAGAAATCTCTATTGATCAGTTGGATAAAACATGATAAAAATAGGACAACAAAGACAAATAAAATTATTCCATAAAACTACGAGCAAATAAAAATTTGTGTAGTCAGATGAATAAAATAAATTGTCAGAGGTTAAAAAGCAATAAAAACAATGCTATAAAACCAGTTGTCTTTTCCTGACGCATTCTTTACAAATACTTGCGCCAGGAATTTAAAACTGCTTTAAAAACTTCACTATTAAAAGTTCAGTTAATATAAGTCAGTCTTAATTTAAAAATAAATAAAATGACAACGATAAAGACAAATAAAATTTACTCGATCAACTGCGAACAAATAAATACTTGTTTCGCGTCAAATAGGTAAAATATTGTCAAAAGGTTAAAAAGCAATAAAAACAATGCTAAAAAACCAGTTGTCATTTCCAGGCGCATTTTTTACAAATACTTGCGCCTGGAATATGAACTGCATTAAAAACTTACTAAAAACTAGATAAGTTTATAAAAGTCAGTCATATTTAAAAAACGGAGGATTCGTTGAATCTCCATGGCGTCATCTTTCAATGCCTCAGACAAACTTCCGGGAATCTGCAGGGTGTTGCGCAGTTGCCTGTGAACGGCACACTCGACAAGGATGTGTTTGATCGAGAGAGGTTGATCACAGGAGGTGCACATCGGTGGCTCTTCGCGCTTCAGGATGAAGACGTGAGTGAGCGGGCTATGACCGATGCGCAACCTCGTTGTTACAACCTCCTCGCGTCGAGAGTGTCGGGCTGAAGATTGCCAGGGATTGATGGACGCTTTGATAGGCTTCAATTTGTTGACTTGCACAGTGTCCCATGATGATTGCCAGCACTTCTTTGTTTCGGCACTGAAGGCGGCTTTAAGATCTCTCACAGGGACAACTGTGAAGTCAACATCGGCTTTTGTTGTGGCGTTCTTCGCTGCTCTGTCGGCCATCTCATTGCCAGCAATTCCTGCATGGCCTGGAAGCCAACAGAGCAACACTTCTGTGCCGACCAAGCACAGTTCGCCAAGTTTAGCCTGGATGGTTTGCACAAGATGGTCCGTGGGGAATGCCTGACAAAGTGCTTGGAGGGAGCTCAGAGAGTCGGTACAGACTAGAAATTGTTTGCGATTGGCACGCTTGATATGTTCAAGGGCCTTGAGAATCGCAAACAACTCTGCTGTATAGACGCTACAGAGAGGACTGAGCTTAAAGCACACGCTTGTGTTGTCGATGACAAAGGCACACCCCACAGACTCATTGTCCTTTGATCCGTCAGTGTAGATCCTGCAGTGTTGAGGGTACTGGTCGCAAATGCTGAAGAACAGCTGTCGGAACACGGCCGGGCTCGTCTGGGCCTTGGTGTGCTGAGCGAGTTGCATCAGGCACACAGGCTGGGATGTTGTCCAGGGAGCCACACGACCGATTCCGACAGGAAGGACAGGTGGTAGGTCCATTCCAAATGCGGCCAGGAGCTCTTTTGCTCTGATGCCAACAGGTCTGGTTGCTTTTTGCCTGGTGTTGTAGAGCACAACATTCGGCGGAGCGAACACAGACCTGTATGCCGGGTGTTTTGGCATGCCACGTAGCTTGGCTACGTAGCTGGCAAGGAGGTAGTCACGCCTGATCTTAAGCGGAGCCTCCCCGGCCTCACAATGCAGACTGACGATGGGACTTGTGCGAAACGCGCCAGTACACAACCTGATACCAGCGTTGTGCACTGGATCCAGGATGCCGATATATGATTTCCTCGCCGATGCATAAACAGTGCAGCCAAAGTCTAATTATGATCTTATGAGAGAGCGGTAGAGGCGGAGCATGGACGTTCTGTCGGCTCCCCAGGAGGTACCGCTCAAGATCTTCAGTATGTTCATTGCCTTCAAGCACTTGTCTTTTAGTTGACGGAGATGTGGTAACCAGGTGAGCTTCTCGTCAAATACCATTCCGAGGAAGCGGGTTGACTCTGAGAAAGGCAACACCTGGTTTGCCAACGTCAAGACAGGATGAGGATGAAATAGACGATGGCGACTGAAATGCATGCATGTTGTTTTCGACGAGGAGAATCTGAAGCCATGTCGATCCGCCCAACTCTCCAATCGGTTGATCGTTAGCTGGAGCTGCCGCTGAGCCGAGTTCAGGTTCCCTGTTTGGTGGAAGATCGCCAAATCATCAACGTAGAGCGATGCACGAACCGGAGTCCGAATGCACGTCGTGATGGAGTTGATGGCGATCGCAAACAGGGTAACACTGAGAACACAGCCCTGCGGCACTCCGTTCTCTTGATCGAAAGCCGACGAGAGAGTGTTTCCGACACGAACGTGGAAAGACCTATCAGCCATGAAGTTCTGCACAAAGTGGGGCAAGTGGCCACGAATACCCCACTTGTGGATGGTCTGTAAAATGCCGTACTTCCACGTCGTGTCGTACGCCTTCTCGAGATCGAAAAACACCGCGATCAGGTGTTTCCTTGTGAGGAAACTGTCCTGGATCAATCCTTCAAGCTGGGTCAAGTTATCTGTGACGGAGCGGTTTCGCCTGAAACCAGACTGCTCCGCACAGAGTAGGCCGTTTTTCTCCAAATGCCACATAAGCCTAGCGTTGATCATTCGCTCCAAGATCTTGCATAGGCAGCTTGTAAGGGCAATTGGGCGGTAGCTAGCAGCATCAGTCTTGTCTTTGCCCGGCTTCAGGATGGGGATGACAATAGCCACCCTCCAACGAGCTGGGAAACTGTCCTCGAGCCAGACTCTGTTCAACATCTGGAGCATATATGATCTTGATCTAGTACTCAGATGTTTGATCATCTGGTAGTGTATCATATCGATGCCAGGTGAAGTGTCGTTGGCGGCTCTTAGCGCGGAGTCCAGCTCCCAGTCGCTGAAGGGCAGGTTGTATGTTTCCTGGTTCTTACTTCGGAAGACAAGACCTCGCTGTTCGGCTACCTGCTTGACCCGCTTGAAGGATGCGGTGTAATTCTCTGAGCTGGAGACTTTCGAGAACTGAGAACCAAGAGTGTCGGCGATGGCCGGGCCCGTGGACTGCAACAGCCCGTCACGCATCAGTCCGGATATGGGACGGAAAGTTGATCTGCCAGACAACTTCCGAACCTTGTCCCATACCCTGGACGACGGCGTGCGGGCCGTGATGGTCGACACATAGGCCCGCCACGACACTCTCTTGGCCTCAGTGATTGTTCTCCGAGCCTTAGCTCTTGATCTCTTGAAGGCGATCAGGTTTTCTTGGGTCGGATGCGACATGAAGAAGGAGAGGGCCCTCCGCCTCGCCCTGATGGCAAACTTGCATTCACAAGTGAACCACGGGACGGGGAGGCGGTAGGGTTTTTCAGACGACCGTGGGATGGATTTCTCGGCTGCATGAATTACCACCTCCGTGAAGCTGTCCACGTGAGAATCGATATCCTCGGGGACAGCCTCATCGAAAGTGGCAAGATCACTGAAAAGTGACCAGTCAGCCCGTCTAAGAATCCATTTTGGGTGTCTGGGTGGTAGAGAAGGGATCCTCGACGATTTAATGAAGATAGGGAAGTGGTCACTTCCACATAAATCGTCGTGCACAGACCATTCAGTGTCAAGAGCGAGGGAGGGTGAACAGAGAGTCAGGTCAATCGCAGAGAGTGATCCTGTTGATGCAGTGAAGTGGGTGTTACTGCCGTTATTCAACAGGACCACATTGCGAAGCCTGATAGTGTCTTCCACCAGTGTACCTTTCTGATTGGTGCTGAGACTACCCCACAGGGGGTTGTGAGCATTAAAATCACCAACCAATAGAAAGGGTAGAGGTAACTGGTCCATGAGATGGTCGATGGATTGCTGGGTAACGACACTATCAGGGGGGAGGTAGATGTTGCATATGTGTAGGGGGCTGGGAAGGAAAACCTTCACAGCCACGGCCTGGAGGGTGGTGGTCAGCACAACAGTCTCCGAGTGGATACTGTTGTGGACGGCCGTTGCAACTCCCCCCTGAGCTCTCTGTCCACCTGTGAAGTCAAAACGATAGAAGTCATAGCCCTTCAGGAGTGGCTTGTCTGATGGCTTCAGGTGTGATTCCCGGAAGCAACAGACAAGGGGGCTTTTAGATGACACTAGTTGTCTGACTTCGGGTGCTCTTGTGAAGAATCCTCTCAGATTCCACTGAATGATGTCTGGCATTTTGTTGGACTTAGGATTTTCCCTTCTCTTTCACCTTCTCCTTCTCCTTTCCCTTCACCGTCTGCCAGGTGTTCGGCGACGTGTCGGTAGGGTCTACCTCCATTCCATCCTTCCTGGTAGACAGGGAGGTGGACGTGGAGCTACCGGTGGTGTTGGGAAGGAAGGTTATTATTTCCCTCGCCTTCCTCGAGGTGCTGGCCTCAGTCTGCCTTCCCTTGGAAGCGTGCAGCTGGAGCGTACGGCTCTCATGGAGTTCGGTAATCTGCTGTTTAAGCGACTGTATTTCTCTGTCCTTAGCTTCCAAATCTTTCTTCATGGCCTCGATCTCTTGCCTGTGGCGTTCCTCCATCTCCTCGTGGCGCTTGGCCTGCTCGGCGGAGAGTTGCAGCTGTTTTTCCACCATGGCCTGCAAACGAGCCGTCTCCGCCGAGACAGCCGCGCCCGAGTCCACGGCTTTGGCAAATGTCTTTGATCCGAGGCCATTCTGAGTATTGAAGCGTTTTCTTGCTTCGAACAGAGAAATGTTTTCGAATGTCTTAATCTCCATGATTTTTCGCTCCAACTTCCACTGTGGGCAGTCGCGGGACCACACAGGGTGGGCTGCCGAGCAGTTAGCACAGTGGAAGCTGTTGCTGCACGCGTCAGTCTCGTGGTCCTCTTTGGCGCATTTCCCACAGATGGGCTTCCGCTTGCAGTCCAAGCTGGAATGGCCGAACATCTGGCAGGTGAAGCACCGCAGAGGGTTGGGAATATGAGGCCTGACGGGCAAACGCAAGTAACCAGCAAATATGCATTCGGGAAGTTTAGGGGTGCCGAAGGTCAGGATGAGCAGTGGTGTTGGCTTCAAAGCACCGGTCTTTTTGCTCATCACTCGATAAACGTCAGTGACGCCTTGGCTTGCAAGTTCTTTTTGTATCTCGTCGGCCGAAAAGTCTTGTAGGTCGAAACTGAAGATTACTCCCTTAGAGGTGTTTAGGGATCGATGCGCAGTCACTGTGATCGGCATGGTGTCGAATGACGTTGCCGATTGCAATTTCAGTGACTGCTCACCGTTTGTAACCTCAACCAGGAGTGAACCATCACGGAGGCACTTAGAACTTTTAACTTCCCCAGCGAGAAGCAACAATCCACGTTTCTGAGCAAAAGGAGAAACGGTGCGGAAGGATTTGCCGCTCTCCAATTTAAGAATGAGGAAGAGTGGCTCCACACTCCTGGGAGCCACCACATCCCTCAATGAAATTACTTCCTCCATAAGAGGACGTAGGCGTTTTTTAGGATGAAGGGGGGGAATTTTTGTTTAGGTTTCCATATAAATGGATATAGTTTCATCCCCCGGAGCCCTGCCCACCACGGAGCCCAACCAGGGGGACGTCCCACTGGGACGCCGGGGTTGTCCGGGGGATATAGTCAGGAGGCACCGGCAGTCGCGAGTGACCGTAACTGGTGGGGCCCAGCAACACCCATCACGCCACCGGTGCCCCCCTCCTCATCCACGCGTGAAGCTTTAACGCCCCAGGCGAGCCGATTGACCGGGGGTGGATTAGCCCCCAGCCTCCTGTTTTGGGCGAAGCAGAAACTAAAGGGGTGTGTTGGGACAATTGTCTATAATAACCAGACAATTGCCCCTCAACCCCCAAGAAAATCTTTTCCGCCCGTACAGGTCACTGCGCACGGCAAACACGCAGGTAAGCGTTTAGACCTGCACAAGGGGTCGGCCGGAAGTGAAGACAGGAGAGTGTAGGATAGATAAGAGACAGCAATTAAGTAAGGCTCGAGAACTCCCTGTGCAGGTCATCAGTCACCAGACATCGCTGGAACTCACGACGACTGTCAGTCAACCAATTCGTATCCATGTTGGTAGCCGGGTCGTCAATGGGGGGAACCCCGCCGCTGTCGCAGAAGACAGACGGTGGGTTCGGGAGGTGGCAAAAGAAATGAAGCAAGAAGGGAGATGAAGAAAAGATGGTGAAATGAAAGGTGGGGAGAGAAAGAGCGCCAGATCCTCCCTCGACCAAAGTCTGGGTCCCGCGACAACGACGGGGTGGGCTAGTCTTGGTCTGGACCCTCACCGACAGCCTGTCCGGCATAGGAGACCTTGCCGGGAGTAACACCTCCCGCCGGCATGGCCTGTCGGATCATCGGGCCGCACAAACCCCTTCACCACGATAAGGTGCTAGCCTCGAAGGGGGCTCACTGTTAGTTACCTCCACTAGCAGCGATCCATCTCGCAAGCATTTCGAGCTCTTGACTTCGCCAGTCAAGAGCAACAAACCGCGCTTTTGTGCAAAAGGAGAGACGGTCCTAAAAGATTTTCCGCTATTTAGTTTTATAATAAGAAAGAGTGGCTCCACACTCCTGGGAGCCACCACATCCTTCAACAAAATATTGTCCTCCAAAAGAGGACGAAGGCGCTTCTTCGGATTAAGGGGGGGAATTGGGTTTTTGGGGTCCATATGAATGGATATAAATTCGTCCCCCGGAGCCCTGCCCACCACGGAGCCCAACCAGGGGGACGTCCCACTGGGACGCCGGGGTTGTCCGGGGGATATAGTCAGGAGGCACCGGCAGTCGCGAGTGACCGCAACTGGTGGGGCCCAGCAACACCCATCACGCCACCGGTGCCCCCCTCCTCATCCACGCGTGAAGCTTTACAACTCCAGGCGAGCCGATTGACTGGGGGTGGATTAGCCCCCAGCCTCCTGTTTTGGACGAAGCGGAAACTAAAGGGGTGTGTTGGGACAATTGTCTTTAATAACTAGACAATTGCCCCTCAACCCCCAAGAAAATCTTTTCCGCCCGTACAGGTCACTGCGCACGGCAAACACGCAGGTAAGCGTTTAGACCTGCACAAGGGGTCGGCCGGAAGTGAAGACAGGAGAGTGTAGGATAGAGAAGAGACAGCAATAAGGTAAGGCTCGAGAACTCCCTGTGCAGGTCACCAGTCACCAGACATCGCTGGAGCCTACAACGACCGACAGTCAACCAACTCGAATCCATGTTGGTAGCCGGGTCGTCAATGGGGGGGAACCCCGCCGCTGTCGCAGAAGACAGACGGTGGGTTCGGGAGGCGGCAAAAGAAATGAAGTAAGAAGGGAGATGAAGAAAAGATGTTGAAATGAAAGGTGGGGAGGGAAAGACAGCCAGATCCTCCCTCGACCAAAGTCCGGGTCCCGCGACAACGACGGGGTGGGCTAGTCTTGGTCTGGACCCTCACCGACAGCCTGTCCGGCATAGGAGACCTTGCCGGGAGTAACACCTCCCGCCGGCATGGCCTGTCGGATCATCGGGCCGCGCAAACCCCTTCACCACGTTAAGGTGCTAGCCTCGAAGGGGTTTTTGAAAGTGGAAGTGTGTAAAGTGTATTTGACTATTGTCGAAGCAGCTACTGCAATTTCTTTGCGCGGACACGCAAATAGAATACCACGCTAATTGGATTTATTATTATTTCATAGATTAGAAAAAGATGGGGAAACAGAGACAACTCGGAAATAAAAAATGACTTCTTGGTCACCAACACTGGAATCCAAGCCGTCGAATTACTAAAAGGATTTTAAAATCTAACATTTATATCTTAATCTTGTTGACAAAAAGCTAACCAAACGGGATTATTTAAAGGTCTGCAAGAACCAGATTTCATTATCATGAGTGGGCGGACGTGCTTCCTTGTACAACTTTTCTCATTGCCCTCGCTGAGCAGGTACTCGGGAGGGTAGTTGTTCCGATGCCAGCTAACCTTGCTTCTGACTGATGCTGACCCATAGACTGACAGAAACAATAACAAAGGGACATTCCTTTGCAACGCAAAGATTTTTTTTTCTACTTATCTGCCGGTGATACGAGTCGTAGAGGCCAGCTGGCTGAACTCAGAATATTTTCACATTCATGTCTGATGAACACAGTTTCCGCAAACTGCGACAAGTAAAGTAGCGACAAGTATCGCTCTTCCGAATATGATTTTATATTTTGTCGTTTGATTATTTGAAAGATTTTCTCGCGGATATTTCTAAATTTTGATTAATTCTTTAATGACTATTTTAATAGCCGAAATATTTATTCATTTATTTATTTGATATAAATATCAAAGAGCAGTTTTTGTCTTAAACACGAGTCATTCAATAAGTCTTACGCACGCAAGATAAAAATTCCGTGAATATTTCTAGAATTGAGTTATATTTCCAGTTGATAACTAACTTCCCTCTCAAATTTTCTCCACTGCTAGTTTTAATGCAGAGTGACCGCAACGAGCTCTTGACATTCAAACACCGTAAATCCTTTGCGTTCGACCAAATCAGGTAAATTTTGCTTCCCATCCCTCTGTGCGACAAGCTATTTATGGCTTTAAATAAGTCTCCTCTATTCCTCCAAACATGAGCCAAGTCACACTGTTATGTTGTGAATCTTCCCGAAATCTTTACTATGACCCATGCTATGACAATTGCTTGTGCTCACTGCTCGGATTCAATTTCAAACTTAAAACGTTTGTTTTTGCCTAAAGAGGTGATCACAAAGCCAACATTCGTCACTCTGACAAAGTCAGATTTGGATTTGAGATCGCCAGGGATATAAATCGGACACTAAATCCATTGCCGCGTTCAAACAACTAGAGGGCAGAGGCTCGGGATGGGTGACTTGCCAAATTACAATCTTATAAAAAATGTATGATTTTTTTTAAGTATCAGCGAGCCGAGAGGCAAGAAAATATGTCTGGCCGCGCGGATTTGCGCGAGTTAAGCAAGCTACCCTTTCCTTTTGTTAGGTATTTCAGTACTTCATTTCATTGTCTACGGTCAACTTGGTTCTCGGCTTCGGCCACATACAACACCCTTTCTTGAATCATGTTTTCTGATTTTGCCCAGACTAGGGGTAATTGGTTATAGTCGCCAACAGAATTAATATTTGAGATATGGGAAGTATTTAGAACGGAGAACGAAGATTGAACAGGTCGTCTTTCTCATTTGGTTGGCTTGGTATCATTTACACATTATGAAGCCATCCAAACGTCTAATTGATCTGTTCGAAACAATCTTCGAATCGTCGGGCCAGAACGTGAAAATTTCCGAGTTCAGCCAGCCAGCTGGCCGACTCAGATCATCGGCAGATAGTTAAAAAAATAAAATCTTTACATCGCCTAGAGGCCGTCCCTTTGTTATTGCTTCTGCCCGTGTATGAATCAGCCGGACAGAAGCAAGGTTTGCTGGCTTCGAAACACCAACCCTCCCGAGTACCTGCTGCAGTGACCACAACGGGGAAAGTTGTAAAAATTAGCACGTCCCCTCACATGACGATGATTCATGATTAGCTAATTATGTCAACAAGATATCAATATCAGATCTGAAAACCATGTCAACAATTTTGATGGCATAATGGAGAATTCTAGTGTTGGTAACTATTAACTAAGTAGTCATTTCTTATTTCCGGAATTGCTGTCATATTCTGTTTCCTCATCTTTTACTAACCTATGAAATAATAATCTGTCCAATAAGCATGGCATTCTATTTGCGTGACCGCGCAAAGAAATTGCAGTTTAGCAGCTTGAATGATTATCAAATAAACAACCTTTCAGACATGCATACGAAAACACTCTTCGCACAATTCGTTATCTTTTATAAGCCATCGATGTTTACTGAGTTAATCCGTACTAGTTTTAGGTTTTGTAAATCATTTGGGCATCAATTGCATTTCCCAAAATCATTTTTTTACATCTCTTATCCAAGGCAATATCGATGGTAAGCAAAACAACTGCTTCGTATACGTTTTCACGCAATTCCGAAGCGTGCGGAAAGAACAGCGCTTCACTGTCAGCACCGTCTCGAGTCTCGCTGATGTGTTTTCGTGCTGTTCGTTCAAACGGTTCTAACTCGCCGCGCATCTCGGCTCTTTCCGAGGCGCTTCTACACTAACGCCGCTATCGGGGGGTTTTTTTTCCGAGCGAGCAGCTTCCCATAAGCGCTAAGACTCTGAGTCTATATACTCAATGGTTCAACGCTGAGTTGGAACATTGTGATGGTGCAAACATAATAATTTGTTTTTTAGCCACTCTTTTGAGCAGCGAGAGTAAGGGTTCAACTTTATCCTGCGGCCGAGTATTTTAATTGTTGGTATGTCTGGCTCAGAGCGGCTAGCAGCTAGGTTTGTTTCGAAATGCATTTGCCAGTGCTGGTGCCGGAGACAGTTGTTCATTTCTGATGCTTGTTTCTTGGAATAGACTCTAGAAATAAAACTTGTTGTGTTCATTCAGTTTCGTATCCAACAATTGAAAAGGCTTGCAACGAAGGCATACTCAAACTTCCACAGACTAGTACTGTGGACTATACTGGGTACATAATATTTACTAGAAAAGCATAAATTGGTTGTTTCAGGTATCTGAAGTAAAAAGTAAATATAACAAATTTTACGTTTTGAACACATATTAAATTTATTCACTTTTTTACATTTAAACTACAGAGCAAAATACATTCTGAGAGGAGAGGGATTAAATAATGACAAGCAGCGGAGCACGTCTTGTACTTTTTTATGATATATTTTTTTATTTAATTTTTAAGCCAATAGCAAAGAACCCTTAAATACCCTTAAATAATGGCAAACCCTATGCCAATCAGAAAAAAACACTCCACACACTACTCTTACAGTACTCTTACCTTCTTCTTCGACTAAAAATTCAATTTTTTATTATATTTTTAGGAGTATAAACCTAATGCCTCGTTTACTGTTCCGCTTTGCGAGTGTTGTGAGCGTTGCGCTGTGAGCGTTCTCCAATCAGAGCCCAAGGTCGGAGAGTAGCGAGCGTTACGATCGCTGCGATCGCTGCGCCAGAAATGTTGAATTCAGTTCAACATTTCCGAGCGTTGCGAGCGTTGCACGGTGTTTTGAGCGGGCTCCGCGCTCCACCTCGATTAAATCCGACCGTGATTCCGAGTATTTAGCTAGCTGTGGCAAGTTTCGCAAACACTGTAATTTTTGTGATTGATGGCGCAACGAAATATAGGAGAGCATCGAACTTCTGAACACATTCAATGAAAACTGAAAACTGAAATATTGTTCGCTGTCACCTAACCTCATTTCCTGGATCAGGTTGTGACAGAATCCCTGTTGGCCGGTTGGCGACGTGTTTTAAATATAATATAACTCGCACGTGGAACCGTTTCTGCTAAGTGATAGCATCCTTCATTACTTTCAGAGCCAAAATCTTTCTCTTTGTACATTTTGCTAGACGTCTACTAAACGTCAAGCTGTCAATCTATCATCAACGCTCGCAGCGCGCGCGGCGCAACGCTCCACTGTAAACAACCCAGCGCTAGTAAAGCTCACAGCGCAATGCTCACAACGCTCGCAAAGCGAAACAGTAACGTCACAACAAATTCCAAACCTATGACGAACGAACCAAACCCAGCAAAGTACTATTAGACAATCACCGAAATGCAACACAACGACCCCAGACAAGAGCAATTAGCCCAACAAACACTGCACAGATCATGCGAACAACTATAACCAGGCACGCACCAAGAATTAATTCAGCAACCGATACAGGACAATCAGTCACAGCCTAGCCAGCACTCGTGTACGATCAAAATCATCCAACAATCCATCCAATATACCGACCACAGCCAACTTCCACTGACAACCCTTATCACCGAACACAGCTACTCACCACGGACACTTCTCAAGACAAACCACCGCCATTCACCAAGGAACACCCACAATAACCAGACCACAGCTACTCACAACGGACACTCGCAAAAAAAACAAAACAATGGCAACACCAACGCCAAATACCTCAACAACACCCGACGACCAACCACAGCTATCCCACCCGACACTCCTCGACCTACACACTTTCACCAAAGACGAAACCGCCACAATCCAATACTTACCTTCCCTACAAGTCCTACCAAACACAAAATCCTGCCCAAAATGCCACAATCCCATGACCCTAAAAACAAACACTAAACAAACCACAACTTTCCACTACTGGTCCTGTACCAAAAAAGTATCCATCAACAAAAAAAAAGCCGCACCCTGCAACACCAAACTCTCCCTCCGCTCCCAAACCTGGTTCGACAACTCAAGACTACCCATCCAAACCATCATCCTCCTAACCTACCTCCTCGTACGAAACGACATGGACCAAACCGTAATAGGCCACGAACTAAAACTTAATAAAAACACAGTGACCAGCTGGATGGGATTCGTGCGACAAGTGATAGAACAATGGGCAGTGAACGACTCGCAGCCAATAGGTGGCCCCGGTAAAACAGTGGAAATTGACGAGTCAAAATTCGGAAAACGGAAATACCACCGGGGCCACCACGTCGAAGGGCAGTGGGTATTCGGGGGCATCGAACGCGAAACGGGGCGAATTTTCCTAGTCCCCGTAGAAAAAAGAGACCGCGACACCCTCCTACCCATAATCCAAAAATTCATCCTTCCCGGCACCACAATCATATCCGACTGCTGGAAAGCCTACTCGACTCTGACTGACGAAGACTACCAACACTTGACTGTAAACCACTCCCTTAACTTCAAAGACCCGACAACCGGCGCCCACACCAACGCAATAGAATCTACCTGGCGACACGCAAAACGTTTCATCCCCCACTACCGACGCAACAAAAAAGGCTATAACAAATACTTGACACACTACATGTTCCTCAAACACTGCAAACACAAAGACTTATGCCCACTAACAACCTTTTGGCACGCCGTTTCAAAAATAACATTCAATGACACCGACGACCGAAACGAAGACCAATCCGACCACGACGACCGAAACGACGACATATCCTCCACCGACAACGAATCCGAATCCGAATCCCAATCCTAAAATCCCACATTCAAAGACCCCGCTCGCCACGCACAACGCCCCCCACCCATTGCCCAGGGATGCCAACTTCAACGCACCAAACGCACTAGCACGTAAGTCCGTCACCCAAAAATCGTTAATAACTCGCCCAAAACAAGCTTCCGACAAAAAATTCCAACGGATTACAACATTACACACCAATACGCATCAACCAACACCAAAAAAACCACAAATTTCGACCATACGCTATATTAGGATTATACCAAATTTTATTCAATACATCGACTCTGTAATCAATAGTGACAATTGTGTCCATTAGGTCACTGCTTATTTGAGTTTTGTTAAAGAAATCTTTTTTTTCCAGCTGTCAAATGCCGTCATGTAGACAATTTTGGTTTTGGTTTTTCGCGATTTAAAATGCAAAAAATGAAGCCAGGTGATTACAATTGAAAGTTGGTACGCGAAAATGCCCTTATATATGTGTTTTTATTAAAAAATAACGCGTAATTATTGCAATGTAGATGAGTGTATGTTGCACTCATGAGTCATAATGCATGTTTGATTTTTGAACAAATAAATTAATTCTTAGCCATCTGTCAATTGACTAAATGTCAGAATTGTTTTTCTGTATTTTCCGCAATTTAAATTGCATTAAAAAGACGAAAACTGTTTCAAATGAAAGTAGAAACATGATCACGTTTGAGAATGTGTATGAATAAATATCACCTTTAAACTGGTGTGACGATGATTGCACGATGCACTCGGATGTATTAAATGAAAGAAGAAACATGATCACTTGTATATGTAAGAATATGTATGTAAGAATAAATATTACTTGTAAATTGCAGTTATGATGAGTGCAGGATGCACTCGGATTTACTATCTAGGCTGGAGGTGCAAAGTTTCGATCGCCTTTCCTTGTAGAATTGTTCAAGTGATTGTTTTGACACTTCCATGCTGTCCTCGTGGAAAGAGCAGTTGCTTTTTTCTTGCAATATAAACTCGTTTTTAACAATTTTTTGAACGGCGAAATTTCGGCCATGTGCTGTTATCAAGTTATCGCAATTTGAATTAGATTATTGGATAATTACCTTAGAATTTCCGTTCTTATTAAAAAAAAGTGTATCATGTCACGTCGATGAGTGCACGTTTTACTCGTTTTACACGTTTTACTCACGTTTTACTCGTATATATAGGCTGAACTTATAAGTATCGGTCGACTTTTCACAAATAAATAATCAAGTGATTGCATTGAAACGTGAATCTGTCGGCGCAAAATGAATTATTTACTTATTTACTTAATTACTTGCTTACTTATCTTCATTTGGCTTTAATTTTATTCATTTAATCGTTTCAGTGAAATATGTATAGAGATAGAAATTAAGTATTTCGCCAACTGTCAAATGGTGACCTGTCGGCGATGCTCATTTCAAGTTTTCGTAATTTGAGTTGTTATAAAAAAACGTGAGACGATTGAAAATGGGAGATAAATCAAGTACGTCCCCGAATTTAGGTGTTTTTAGTTAATATAAAGTAGTAAAATGCAGATTTGGTGAGTGCACGTTGCAAACCAAAGGCCTATAGGCCAAAATCTTTGCGAAAGTTGGTAGTAACTTTTGATTTTATTCAATCCATCAACTCTGCAACAGCCCTGGTGAAAAAATGTATCCTGGTAGTCGGTGCCTGTTTTAGTATTGAGCCCTTGAAATTCATAATTTGCCAGCTTGTCGCGGTCTGGCTCAGCGAGGATTGGGCGTGGTTCTGTTTTACAGGCGAATGTCACATCAAAGCCGGTTCTCCACTCATCGGTTCACAATTTAATTTCAAATATGCCGAAAGTATTATGCTTCAAGTTTGCGTTATCTCACGCAGAACAAAACAACAATAATTAATTTGTTTAACCATCCATAAGTACAAAATAGTCGAGGATAAGCCTGCGAGGTAAAAGATTATAAACGTTATTATCCTCGTGTCAGGCAAGCAAAATAAAACGTAGAAAACAAAGAACTTGTGGTTAACAATTCAAAAGCACAAAATAGCCGAGGATAAGCCTGCGACGTAAAAGATTATAAACGTTAGAATCCTCGTGATAGGCGCGCAGCAATTCAACGTAGAAAAAAAAAAGAATTTGGTAATCGGCAGTATTGAAATAGATACACAGGAGTTTGCTTGTAAACGAGGCAAAGCTAGTGGGACTGAACCCAAGCCTCTCAGAAGTAAGATTACTACGATACACACAGATACTGCCGATGAAATCGACACGAGCTGACCGGGCTCAGAATGAGGTTAAACGTGATTAACTTCGACATACAAAGTAACGGCGTAATTCAAACAAACAATGCCCTCGACCAACAGATTGGTTTTGGCGAATGAATTATGAAAGTTAAGTAAATGGACTCAGTAAGACGTAGTTTATTGATGTCCTAAATCCCCAAAGTGGGTTTACTTAGCCATCACGCCGTCAAGTTACAAAAATGCGTCGCAGCCTCTGATGTTCGCAGTCCAGCCAGTCGAGTCGAACTCGAAGTGACGACGCTTCATCCTCGCAGTCGGCAGCCGAGCGGTGGAGGAGAGGCGAGTCGCGGAGTGAGGGGGGGGGGAGATTTTTGGCGCTGTCAGATGTTCGTGACGTTTTAGTTCCGCTTCCGCGGCAGCGCGGATTGAATTCAAACGTTACAAGCTGTCATTGACGAAATGTCAGAAATGTTGCTATCAAGTTTTTGCAAGACAAATCGCTATCTAGACCATCAGAAATGGTCAGTAATGAATGTTCGTACCAAATTGAATGTGTATTCCTTATAATTTCGTGTAAATAGAAAATGTGATGAGTGCACGTTGTACTCGAAGTAGCTGTCTAGGCTGGGCCGCGAAAGTTTCGACCGAGTTTTCGAATGGAAATATTCGTTTGATCGCGCGGAAACATGGCTAACGCCGAGCGTAATTTTCTGCTTTTCAATTCTAGACGTAGACAGGCGATGGAGGGTGTGTGGATTTCTCAAAAAAGGGATTTCCGATATTTTCCGGCGCCAACAATGGAAACCCGGAGCAACCATTTGACGGACATTATATAAGGTGATATGAAGGCTGAGAGGACGTACAGGTGATGAAAAAATATAGCTTTTGGCTATTGTAATTAATTAATTTAATCATATTACTCAGTGTAGCATACTGCACTACCAAAATGATTTTCTGGAAAGTTATATGAAATTTTCCCATTAACTTGTAACTGTTTCTTTGATGAATGAAGTAATTTTCTGCCGCTTCTGTCCGATGTTTGCCTGCTAACTCTAGAAATAATTATTCGTACCGCTAGCGTATTTTTTCAACAATTTCTATTGTTTGTAGGAATAGGTAAATATCGGGCAATATCTGGCAATAATAAATATTTTGGAGTAATTTTGTTTGTTGTCAGCAGGATCATTGTACATGATATGAAAACAGTCAAGACTTAAAATACTTAAAAATACCATAAAAATGCGTCGCATACATTAGTGCAAAGTGCAAACCATATTGTCTCAGTGTGTTGTCGATGTATGTAGAAAGTCGCTTAATTTATAAAAAAAACATTCATTTAAAGATACTGTTTTAACATATACTTAGCCTGCCATAGAAAAGCCAACAGAGCCTGACATAGCCTGGCAGCTCATAAAAGAGCTCCAGCATGCATTGGGCATTTGTCAGATTTTTTAAAATGGTTTTTCTTTACGTAGATTTGTGCGTTGCCTAGCTGGTGTAGTGCTCGTGGAAATCTGCGTTTGCGACCACTAGGTGGTTGCTTAAAATTACATACATGATGACTGCGTATAAGTACAGTTTAGGTCAAGTTAAAATACGGAATTTTTTTTAAAGGGTTGTGCACGAGTCTTTATAGTACACCTCGGCACAGGGGTCTCCCATGAACATGGCTATCCCAAGAATCCTTAAAACAATTTCTTCGCGAGTATGAATAGTCTTTTAGCATGTGGTCAGTGTGGTGATGTCATTGTAACTTAGGCAACCTGCACAACAAGCTGATATATAAAGGGTCGCAGACTCGGAGAATAAACCAGTACACGACACAGACTAACTTATGCTTGTGCGATACCTGCCTGATCCTTCACCATCCTAGTAATATCACATGGCGCACTCGAAGCAAAGAACCAAATGAAGAGCGATCGAAGTGAAGTAAAGAAGAAAGAAAATTATCGAATCATGAACTAACCGCCACCTAGACAATTTGCTGAAGATAGAAATACAAGCAAAGAGGCTTGGGGTGAGTGGAAACACAAATTTAAAACGTATTTGAAAGCAACTGGGTTGGACAAAGAAGATCAAGAAAGGCAATGTGCAATTCTTTTGCACGTGATCGGCGATGAAGCAAATAAGGCCTACAGACAATTCAATTTAAGAAAAGATGAAGAGAACAAGATAGAAGTGCTTCTACAAAAATTTGGGGAATACAACGTACCGAAGTCAAATGAAACAATAGAAAGACATAAATTCAATACGAGAACGCAGCAACCTGACGAAACGATAGAGCAGTATGTCACTGACCTGAGAGAAAGAAGCGAAACGTGTGGTTTTGGTGACGTAAGAGAGAGTTTAATTAGGGACAGGATCGTTTGCGGTATTTTGAACGATGCAGTTCGGAAAAGACTTTTCGAAGTTAGCAATTTGACACTGGACGGAGCCCTCGATATATGCAAAGCCGACGAGTTATCGAGGAGCCATCTGAAGACGCTGCATCAAGAGGCATCTACGTCGCAGATCCATGCCATCAATAAAGGTCCTGGTCAACAAAAGTCGTCTACGGCAGCAGGTCATCCCAGAAAGTTCATCGCAGCGCACAAGGGTAATTCAACGAAACAAATAGTAAATTGTTCAAGGTGCAGCTATTCTCATGATATAAATAAATGTCCAGCGTATAACCAACAGTGCAACAATTGCAAATTCAAGGGGCATTATGCTAAGTTATGTAAATTTAAAAAAGTTCATATTGTAAATGAGGAGAAGGAGGAACGCATCATTTCAAGTAAAATTAATGAGGACATGTTCTTAGGGGAAATCAAGATTGAAAGCATTGACAAATCAAATGATTGGTATGTCAAACTAAAAACCCCGACAGGTTTGATTGATTGCAAAGTTGATACAGGGGCGCAGGCCAACGTTCTTCCAAGTTGGAAGTGAAACGAATTAAAAATAAGACAATGTAACCTGTTACCAACTGATGTTAAATTATCAACTTATTCTGGTGAAAGGCTGAAAACTTTAGGCAAGTGCATTATAGAATGTAAAATTAGGAATGATGTGCATGATGTAGAATTTATAGTTGTAGAAAATAATGCTAATCCAGTCTTAGGTTTAACGACTTGCGAGGAAATGGCGATAATCAAAAGGGTCTCACAAATCAATTCAAATTACACTGATGAGACATTGACCGAGTTTAATGATGTGTTTCAAGGGATAGGATGTTTTGGTACTGAGCATCATATTGAGATCGATACATCGATCAGACCAGTTGTGCATGCACCGAGGAAATTTCCCATAGCAATTAAGCAGCATTTAAAGGACGAGCTTGACAGAATGGAACGCATGCAGATAATAGAAAAGGTCACACAGCCCACGGATTACGTAAATTCACTAGTTGTAATACGAAATCAGAAAGGGAAATTGCGTTTGTGTTTGGATCCTAAGGACCTGAACAAAGCAATTAAAAGAGAGCATTACATGATCCCGACGCTAGACGACATAACTAGTAAATTAGCGAAGGCTAAATTTTTTAGCACTTTGGATGCTAAAAGTGGATTTTACCAAATTCCGCTTGACAAAGAAAGCTCTAGACTGTGCACATTCAATTCGCCCTTTGGCAGATACATGTACAAGCGTCTTCCGTTTGGCATATCATCAGCATCAGAAGTATTTTCCAAGAAAATCAGGGAAATGTTCGATAACATTGAAGGAGTTGACACCTACATTGATGATATTTTAATTTGGGGTGCAACTCGCGAGAAGCACGACGAAAGGTTAAGAAAGGTGCTTTTGAGAGCCAGGGAAAAGAATTTAAAGCTAAATAAAGAGAAAACTGAAATCAGGAAGACAGAGCTCAGATACCTAGGTCACATAATTTCAAAAGATGGTATAAAAGCTGATCATAATAGGATTAAAGCGATAGTGGACATGAAAAAGCCAGAAAACAGAAATGATGTCGAGCGATTTCTTGGAATGATAACATATATAGCTCAGTTTATTCCGAACATGAGCACTATTACAGCTCCACTAAGGGTGTAAGTAAAAAAAGACATTGAATGGCACTGGGAGGCTGAACAAGATCAGGCTTTTGCAAAACTGAAGCAAATCATTACGTCACAACCGGTGCTGAAATTTTATGATCCAAAATTACCATGCACGATATCGGTTGATGCCAGTAACGAAGGGGTTGGATCAGTACTTCTACAAGGGTCCTCCCCAATTGCATATGCTTCCAAAGCTTTCACCCCTCACCAAAAGAATTATGCTCCAATAGAAAAGGAACTTTGGGCAATAGTATTTGGTTGCGAACGCTTTCATCAATTCATTTATGGAAGCGAAATAACAACAATTGAAACCGACCATCGCCCATTAGTATATGTATTTATAAAAAGCCATTATTCAAATGTCCACCTAGACTGCAGAGCATGATGATCAGGCTGCAACCGTACAACCTAAACATTAAATATAAACCAGGCAAAGAGCAGGTAATTGCCGACACCTTGTCGAGAGCTATGCAGCAAGGTATCGATCAAACCGATGACATTAATTTAGAGTCTAAAATCGAGGCACAGGTTTGCATGCTGATAGAAAATGTACCAATATCAGACAAACAATTGTCCAAGATTCAATCAGAAACGAACGTAGATGTAACTTTACATCCCTGCTTAAAATTTTCTGATTGGATCTGGTAAACTTTGGTTCAATAAGATATAATAAGAAGTTATCAGATTCCTCTAATCAGATTCAACCAGATTATACACGTTTATGGCAATAAGAGTTAACCAGATTTTACTATATTTTACTGTCTTCAACCTGACTAGTTTTTATGAGATCTTAGGAGAAGCTATCAGTTTTCTGCATAATTAGTTAATTGAAAATAATCAGAGACACAATGCTAATATTTTAGTCACAGCTTACACAACATTTATAAATAAAAACGAGTTATTGGTAGGTATAAGTAAAAAGTATTTTTATTTGTGAAATTTTTATATGAAAAAAAAATCATCTTTTTGCAGAATCAGTTATTTTTGATGCCAGCATCCCATTGAGTTTTTTAAGTCTTTCTGGTATTTCCCAGGTTGGTGTCCCCACCTGGTGCAGCCAGTTCTCATATATATCTGTAAAAAAATAAAAAACAATATTTTATGTAAGTTTGCAATTATTGCCATAAAACTTCTTTTCAGTTATCATCATGCTTTTTATTGGCAAGGGGACATATTAGAGACTGCCCACCCTTGGAAAACATTAATTTTGCAGGTGCCCCATTGATTGGCTCTGACCTGACATGCCTCTGACAGGACAGGACAAATTGACATGACATTTCTGCAAAAAAATTAATTAAACTTGCAGAGCATGCCACTAGAGGTTCAGTTCCAATAGGTTTGGTGGTAACGAGGTGCATGCGGCTGTTGGGCGCCCGTGACTACGGTTGCAGTTGCTTGACCCCCCCTAACCGCACAAAAAGTGTCTTGCTTGTAAAAATGGAGAACTCAAAATTGTATGACAGTAAATAACTATTAAAATAAAATGCAATCAAAAAAACCCGAATGTGATTTGACCACCAATAGGTTTATTGAGAAGTGCCGACGCTAACCACACGGCCAGCGAGCAGCTGCAAACCAAATGCGTCAATCAGCTGCATTGCATTGGCTGGCCCCCGAAAGCGCCCCGAGGGTCAATTTAGTTCCGCTTTGGAATTCGTACTTAAAAAGATTGGATGCCCAAATTGACAACTTGAGTTTGAATGAAAGTCAAAATATGAAGAAATTCTATCCAAAAAGGGGCCCACTTTTGGGCAGATGGCCCCAAAACATATGTAATGGGATAAAAAACCTCAAATCTTGCACGGCCTTCAAGCTTGAAAAAATATCTCAAGAACTAGGGAAACGTATATGGGACACTTAGATCTTCAGTGTTGACAATTATCTACATTCAAGATTGCCGTTTAAGAGCTGGAACTATACGAACTTGAAATTAATAGCTAGCATTGTCGGCCTTCTAATCTTTAGTTCCATCGGGGAAATTTTGTACATTTTGTGTGGTTGATTGGCCATATAAATCTATTAATGCTTTTGTAGCCGTTTTAATTAATCTCAGGACAGAAACCTAGGGTAGAATTCACCGTGGAACAACTCTTTAACAACACATGATTTCATTTCAAAATGAAGTGATAATATTTGTGACCAGGAGATATATTCGCCTGAACCTTCACTACCCTATAGATATTTTTTCAATTCTGCTTCGCCACCCAGAGCATTATTGGCATATTATTTCTTTAAAACTATTATCAGCAGTGATCACCAGACTTTGGAGCAAGAACCAAGTGTTTTTGTGAAATGAAATCTAATTTAAGCTTAATGGAGAGATAAGTTAGTTTCACACTTACCTCCCAATGCCGCCAGCTTTGTTGCATCTAGTGCGGGCTTGGCAGGGCGCAGAGGAAATTTTGGGCACTTCCTCCCGGTCACCGACGATGCCAGGAGTACGGGGGCCGTGAAAATGGCAATAGCCATTTCCCTCACAAAGAGCGACGCCTCGGTTTTCTTTGCCTTAAACGTTGCATATTCGTATGCAAGTTTGGCAACCCACACGCCGCGCCCAATGTGAATCTATAACATAAAATTACATATTTAAAAAATTGAATGCCTCTTCAAAGTACTTTGCAAGTAAGAAATTGTAGTAAACTTTCGTGGGCCACAGTAATTTTACATAACATATTACACGTATCTTAGGCTAGCTCACAATAAAATTCCAGTCTAAATCAATATTTGCAAGAAATAAAAATCTATTGATATCTGACCGAGATTTGAATTAACTGATAGCTACTTTCGATGTCATTTGTAATTTTCAATGCCTAACTTTTGTTGTGGAAATATAATATAAAAGCAGGCCTAACTTTGGATGTGGAGATATAATATCTGGGTCTTTCTGTTCTGTCATAATTTCACATTTAAATACTACTATCAATAATGATGCTGAGCAGGGCCCGGATCCACAAAGGGGGGTTAGCAGTTTGCTCCGGGGTTGAAGTAGATAACCCCTGATTATATACAATTAAAATTAAATATAAATATATATATTATATAATTTTTATTATAATTATATTTATATTTATATATAATTTATTATATAATTATATTATATAATTTATTATATATAATATAATATATAATATATATAATAATATAATATATAATATATAATATATATATTATATATAACCACCCTTGTGGATCCGGGCCCAGAGTGTTAATGATGTCAGTGGACCTTTTTCTGATATTTCAGCTAAATTAGTCCTTTGTCTACGACCCTTAAGCTCTTATTGAAACAAAATAAATAAATAAATAATATATATAAAACCATAAGTATGGATATTTTAAAAGGTACCTACATTGGAATAAATAGAAGTTCTTGATCTGCTTCAATTTCTTAAATCTAATGCTGATTCTAATTCAATTTTTGAATTAGAATACGAGTTTCTGGCAATTAGATCCAAAAATCACGATTACAAAAATGACTATTCTGGAGATTCATTTTCTTCAATTAGCAACCTTTTTGTCAAGGTGTCTGCAAAGTCTCTGTGCTAAACACTATCCCCACATTCTGACAAGTGATGCCTCTACAAGTACCTCTACAAGTTTAAAATGAATGTGCTCACCTGGTTATCCCGTACTTCCAGCATCGCTGGTGACCCCTCCTCCGGTATGGGGTAGCGCGCGGCGGCAGTTTGGGTTGAGTTTGAGTTTTCCAAATCAGCTGTTGACATATGAATGAATGTTAACAAAATATACATTCCATAAAATAGTGCTCATTCTCTCTCTCCCCAACCTCTCAACCGTAAATAGCATTATAATTATATTAGTTTCAGTTTTGAAACAAGAAGTAGGATGAACTCCCTTTTTAATCAATTTATCAACTCAAAAATTTCCATTAAGTTTCCAAAAAGTTTCCATTTCCAAAGTTTCCATTACAAAAAAAAATGATGTCATGATAATTTCAAGCAGTCAAATTCAATTATTTCTAATAGTTGGTATGAAATCCCATGATTGGACAGCCATTAATTTTTTTAAATAATGTTTCATGAATTACCTTTTAGTTGCCCAAATTGCTCTTTAATCAGGGCCTCAATGCTGCACAGGCTGGGGGATTTCGCAGCTGCTGCCCTCAACTCCAGCACCTCCAACTCCAGATCTTCGATTCTTTTCCGGCAGCGCTCGTCGCAGCGTCTCTTCGGCGACGGAGCTTCTGAACAGTTGGAGGTGCTGGAGGTGGACGGGTTGGGAACAGATTTTGTTTTGGGGGGGATAGAGCCGGGGGATTGATTTTTTTTATGGGAGATGATTGGGGGAGTGGTTAATTTTAAGGAGTTATTAGGGGAGGAGGATGGGCTTTTGGATGTGGAGTCATAAAACTCCAGCTTTTTCTTTGACGCCAGGTCTCTTTTCTGGGCCATTATTTTCTTAATGTTTGATTCCCTTGCCTAAAACATAATAAAAAAACAAGTTTAGCAAAGCTAGAAATAGAGCATGTTACCTAAATTACAATCAGTGCTGTTATTTGATTATAATTAATTTGCATGCGTTTGTAACATCGAGCAAAGCCCACCAGCCACTGTGGGTAATCGAATTTGGAGTGAATATCATAGATTTTTCTCACGTAATGTGTATGTAAATTCAAAACATTGAATTTAAATATTTCATAAGTCAGAAGTCAATAGCTCGATACTGTTACACTTAAGTTAACTCACGCACTATCTTGTTGTTGGCAATTAGTTATAAATAATTTGGAATACCATTATTTTAGAAATAAAAACTTATCAGCCTCTACTAGAACACTATCAGAGAAATGAGTAGTACTCTGTTTTGTGTGCAAAGAATTTAACTTTAACTTAACTTAACTTCCCTAGCAAAAATTTGAACTGATGTCAGCTTGCAGCTGAACTGACATGAACTGACATGAACTGACATGAACTGACATGAACTGACATGAACTGGCAATTTGCAAGCTGACCAAATGTCAGCTTGCAGCTGAACTGACATGAACTGACATGAACTGGCATGAACTGGCATGAACTGGCAATTTGCAAGCTGACCAAATGTCAGCTTGCAGATGAACTGACATGAACTGACATGAACTGACATGAACTGACATGAACTGACATGAACTGACATGAACTGACATGAACTGGCAATTTGCAAGCTGACCAAATGTCAGCTTGCAGATGAACTGACATGAACTGACATGAACTGACATGAACTGACATGAACTGACATGAACTGGCAATTTGCAAGCTGACCAAATGTCAGCTTGCAGATGAACTGGCATGAACTGACATTTGGCAAGCTGACCAAACTGACGGATGCAATATGTGTCCTGGTTTCATTATTATATTCTGCCATCTTTAAACCGTACAATGTTAACAGATGAATGAACTGACCGTTTGTCTAATTCAGAAAATCTTTAAATGATGAAATAAATTATCCAACAGGAAAATAAGCCCGGAAACTTTGAGTAATTTGCACCATTTTATTTACATTTCATTATCATAATGCACACAATTATTTACAATCAAAATACTTTTCGAAGTGTTCAATGAATGCACAGCAGCAAGTCAAACACATTATTTTAGGCATGCAGGATAATCATTTAAACTGATAATTATGGTAAATGGTTATATTAACAGATTCGTAAGAAATAGCATTTTACAGTGTGAATTGACAGTAAAAATATCTATTTTTAATATAGTTTAACAACTTGATTTGTATAACTGAGTCCCTTTCATAGAGATTTGGAAAATGGGAAATGTAAGAGTCAATTCCATTGAACAATGCAATGCATTTTCCTTGAATAAAATTACAGCGCAATGCCCGGACACCGTCATAGAACGACACTTGTCGCATATGACATGGTATATCATGGTTATTGGCTATGAAATTTACCCTTTGAAACAAAACAAAAATAGACTTCTCCCCAGATGCATCAACTGCAGTAATAATTTTGTTGACTCTCCCTACAACTGATTTATTTTCTGCATAGAAAAAACTATTGTCACTTTTCTTATTTTCTGAATAAGAATTAGTGGTTATCACTGTTCCTTTCACTATAGCACGGCTATACGACATTACTTCATCTTCCACGAATAAGCTTATAGCTGTTAGCGCCCTTGTTTCAGATGGGTTAAGTTGGGTCTTGTACCCCTTTCCTAAAACAGTTGCATCTTTGTACTGAAAAAAATCAGCTCGTTTACGCAGCCCCAACAGTTTGTCCATGAATTTTTTTGTTTCGGTGCTCAAAGATATATGATTACGAGCAATAAATGACCCTAATGATCGATATAAAATATATCTTTTAGCACATTGTTGTGGTACCCCTGTCGTGCCTTTAATGAGCCGTAATAGTCTCCCATTGGCATTTTCAAATGCAAACAATGAATGGCTCCAAAGCGGACCAAATTTTAAAACCGATTCACCTAAATGCGTTAAAAGATGAACATTATAGACTGAATAAGCCTCACCATACATCAGTTGCAAGTCACACACAAATTTCATTAGCTTCCTATCTGCACATATAACTTGTTCCCTTGTAACGGATTGTTGCAGCAAGATAAATATTGCTTCAGACAAAAATTTAAAATGATTCAAATACTTCAAAGGGAGAATACCCGTTAGGCACGGAAACACATAAAACAAAAGCCAAAGGCGCCACTCAGATGCTTTCCAGTACGCCCGATATTTAAGCAAACGACTAAACCTTGCCACATTGCATGGAGGTTTTATGCACTTTATTCGGTCCTCAATTATTTTCTTATTTTTCTCTGTGCCGATGTAATAATCTTTACCGACATCTTCCAACCAGTGCAGGGTAGTTGTCTTTACAGCTCCTAACAGCACACTATGCATATAATCAGGAGAGCATTGTCTTACTATATCAAAATTTGGGAGATTTATTAAAATGGAACTTCCCTTGAAACCTCTCACTGAAGTGTTCTGCCGAACAGCGAGAGT
Organism: Nemurella pictetii; assembly: GCA_921293315.2. Taxonomy (NCBI): domain Eukaryota; kingdom Metazoa; phylum Arthropoda; class Insecta; order Plecoptera; family Nemouridae; genus Nemurella; species Nemurella pictetii. The sequence continues at coordinate 4,020,272 of OV121116.1, read as the reverse complement.
CATATCAATCTCAGCCTCATCACCTGTTCGCAGTTCAAAATCTTCTACCATAACTGGATATCTGACTTCCTTTCTTGTCCCTGTATCAACAGACTTGCCAGGATGATAGCACCAAGGGCATGAATAATATCCATTAAATTGCTTCATATTCAGAAGCTTACATCTTGCTGAAGAGTCAACTGCACAGCAAATTGGGAAAAATTTACTGACAATTTTCACACTGGACATGTTAATCCACTCAATTCCATTCCTTTGCAAATCATTAGCCTCATCTACAAACTCCCTTAGGTAGAGGTTCATATTTGGGGCCGATGTACCGAACCAAAGGCCAGCCAATTGGACATTTTCATAGCGCTCTTTTGGGGGAAGTTGATTAAGACTTATAAAGACTGGCCAAACACTGTAAGCAGATGACTCGAAAACCCTAGCACCATCAGTGTTAAATGAATAGCTGAAATCATTTTCACTATTCATAGATTCACTTATTTCTTTGCAAATGTCTCCAGATGTTATGTCATAAAGGGTATTCCCATCACTCCCTTGAAATTTTTCTTTGAATTGCTTCATAGCCTTTTGCAATTTGATATCTTCCAACAGTAATTTAAGCTGATCTTTCAATGAAATTGTAATAAAAAAATTTCCTTCATTGAGGCTCTCTGAAGAAAATGGCTTTGAGCAATCTGGACAAAGACCAGAAATGTGAGAACCGTTTTTCAGAGAACTTGTGAGATAGCATTCACAGCTACCGCAGAAAAAATGATATTTGGCAAAAGACAATGAGTCTAAAAAGAGTTTTTCAAATAAATATTTTGTACTGGGAAAAATTTCCTGTCCAAATAACATATTTAGTAATGCCAATAAATGTACGGTTGCCGTGTCTGAAAGTTTGTTTCGCATAATAAAGCTAAAAATTGCCACCATTGCATCACCCTTGGTGAGATTTGGGCAGAAATTGGGAAGTCTGTCTGTGAATTCGTTGCAATATTGCTGCTCATCATCTTCAGGCTCACCATAGTCTTCATAATCTTCAAATTTATCTCCATTTTCACTACTTGCATCATTGCTGCAGTTTTCATCTGCTTGCCGAACATCTTCAGTATCCTAAAATTAGAAAAAATCAATGTAAATTGAATTGAATCCTGTTTTTTGTTCCGGATGCCCAGTCAAAAATGCACCATGAATTTTATGTACTGTGTCGCCAAATAACCATCAAAACAATCATATACTTACAGAAACACTGTTTTGTTGAACAGAATTGAGCAAATTCTCCGAAATCCTCCGTTTCCTGTGACGCCATGCAGTTGTCCGAGGTATCGTGCAGACCTCCTCGCTAGCATCCAAGTATTTCTTATACCGTTTATATGGCCTCAGTGGTGGCTGTAGAGAGAATATAAGATCAATATTGTAAACAATAAGTCAATTAGACACTTGATAGCACATGCATTTGGAATTATATAGATCTGCAGTTCAATTATCAATGGCCTACAAAATTAACGCCCATATATTTTGTGTAAAATAATATTGAAACAAGAATTGAAAAGAGGAAACTTACCCCGTGGCTTTCATCATGACATTGCATTTTTGCAAATAATTGTTTTCGTTTAAATAATTCAAGAAATGTTTATACCCACAAACAATTGACAATCGGACGTGATTATAATTCAACCTAAACGACGGGCGGGGGCCATGACACCAGAGTCAGTGTATTGGAACAGCCTTTATAAGTGATCGACTCTGAGTTAAAAGCAAGAAGGCTGCGTTTCCTGTTCCTGCGCCCAGTCCGCCATTCCTATTTTTCGGTATACAAATTGATTAACACGTGTTTTTGAGAATTAAATATTTATTTTATTTATAAAATCCAGTGAAATGGTGTCTGTAGCGTACGTCCGCTATAAAATCGACGGCGTTAAAAAAATTGTTCATTTATCAGAAATAAAAGATTTTAGCCCGGAAGATGAGAATGACTTTTCTAGGGATAGGTTTTATCAGGTGTTTTGGATGGAATCTGGGATTCAAGAACAAGAAGACAACGATGAAGGAGTATTTTATGAGGCGCAAATCCTCAAACTGGGCAGTGAGTTTGCTTATTTATTATTGTTAACTGGCCCGGAACAATCTCCGGATAAATAATTATCTTCTCGGTGAGATCTTGCTCCCGGTATTCATGCTGATCGGCCAATCGGAGAGGATAAATAGCTATATCCTTAAACTAATGGAGGATGCATTATGTTTGAATTATTTCTATAGTATTCAGATTTTGTAAAAAATTTGACTAATTGGCATATTTTTCCAGCATCGTTGGAAGCACTTCAACAAGAAATTAACAAGAAAAGAGTGCCATTTAAAAAAATTTTGGAAGAAGAGGATGGCAAAATCGATGAAAGCAAACGGAGGCGAGTTGAGGACACCAAAAAGGTAGCTACTAGGTTCAATATTCAGTACTTTTGTCATAATAAAGCTCTTGTCATTGGAATGTACGCCGTGGTTTCCCGACTAATTCTGACAATTCCAAACATGTCAGTACGTACGCCAGCATTTCCACCAGGTAGCATTCTGCTGAATTGAATCATAATTGCTTATTATAAGAAACAAAATATCAATTACAAACTTTAAAATCGATTCCACAGTTGGTTGTCCGTAGAGCATATCATGGATAAGTTCATTACCGGCTGGATAGGTAAAGATCCTGGTGCGAATACTAATTTTTGAATTGATATTTCTTTTCTAATAATAAATATCTTCCTATATACATGCAACGATTATTTGCATTTAGGTTCAAAAACTTGTACTATTAATTATTGTTAGGTATTTCTAGCCTATTGACTTAAACACGCTTATTTTTTTTCAGAAATTGCATGCCACACAAAAGAGGCAAATGGAAGAGATCCTGAAAAGGAAAATAGACAGTAGGAAATTGATATTGAAAAAGAAATTTAAACCCGTGGTTATTTCAAGCGAAGAGGAAGATAATACGGTGGTGATACCGAAACAGGAATACGATTCTTTGCAATCGGAATTGGCGAGAGCCAAAAAAGACGTGAGGGTATTACATATAGAGAAACAAGAACAGGATGAAGAGCTCCTGAAGGAAAATAGGGAGTTGAGATTTTTGAACCAGCGGCTGCAGAAACAGCTGCTGACGTTTTTGGAAGGTATGTTGGAAAAAATTATTCTGGTTGTCCCATAGCTTACATCCTGCTTGCATGGCCCATTTGCATTTATAGCAAATCATTTGCACACAATTATTCACTTCCCCAATTAATATTTTTCAGGCAGAAAAGAGCCGAGCACTGAAAAGGCTCATTCAAGCGCCCCTGCATTGGCCCAGGCAAACTCCCCGGTAGGTGGAGATATTAACCTTTTTACACAACTTATCTGTATCGAAGAAAAGTATTTTTGTTAAATTAGATTGTAATTTCTTTCATTTCAGATTGCAGATGATGATTCATGGTTGGTCAACAGCCATATTGATTATGCGGAAAGCAACGTAAGTTCTAAAACTAGTTGACATCTGTTTATTTGACATTAATGCTACATCAGTACTAAAATGAACTTCATTTTTAATTTAGGAATCCACGGTTCTATCATTGCCGTCGACGTCAGCTGTGGGTAGTACGTCCAGTACTAAATCAACGGTATGTATAACGAGGTCTGTGACCTGAATTACTGCGGCATAAAGACTCTGAATGGTATCTGTTCATTAATAGCTTTTCTACCACAGGCACCCTGGCAGCTGGCATCGGCCGCCAAAGAATTTAATGGAGAGCTTTCATCGGAAATGGTACGCGCATGAAAGAGTATTTTCCTTGTAGGTATAATGTGAAATAATATGTTGATTAACCATGTATATTATTATATTCCAACAGGTCAACCTGGGGAATGGAATCCAGCTATCAAAAGCCAAGTATGGAGAAATTTTCGACGATTCGAACAACCCATCTTCCTTCACGAAGAAATTGGCCATGGCCATTTGGGGCGACGATGTTTTGGTCACCAGGACGGTGGGTGGTGGCAAGGCAAATAACAAAAAAGAATATACAAAAGCTGATAGAATCACCCCTGAAAAAATTACAACAATAAAATGTAAGCATTGTCTATCTTAAACACTTGTTCCACAAGATGTAAGGCAGTAGTAAGGTAATTTGTTTATAATAATTATAACTAATACCATAAATTTGTTCTTGCTTTGCAGCATTGCTACGCAAAAGAATTCAAGGAAAGTTTGCAGACGTAAAAATTCTTGAAAGAGAGGTCGCCCTTGTGACCAAATACATTAACGAGAAGATTGCCACATTGCGTCGTGCTAAAAAGGGATTGGCAGCAAGACAGCTGCAATTTGGCAATGAAGGTAATTGCTATAATAATTTTTTACTTTATGATCTAAAAAGTCATAGCTAGAGGCTGTTAATTTCCACGCCATCCAAGAAACTGTGTCGAGCTAAGAAAAATGACTGAAAGACTGAAACAAATGGTGTATTTCCTGGGAAATTCTAATTATTTTTGCCTAGTTTGGGAAAACTTGCCCAGTTTGAGCCATTGTAGCCAAACAATTAATTTTATCACACCTAAATATCACCATGGAATTCCATAAAAATTATTTTAAATTGCATTGTTTGGACATGGTTTTAAAAATTCAGTGACTTTCTCTAAAATTTTACTTGTACCTATACACAAGTGAACATGATGTTTCTAACCCTAAAATATCTTTAATTTCCAGAAACTGAAGAAAACTGCACCAGAGAGACTTGGGGCTAACTAAGAGACTAAAATTATATTATTTGATATATTTTTTTAAATCCTGTCCTTGTTTTTTTTTTTTTTGATTAAAAGTTTTAAGGTTAACCGAAATTTAAAATTTTCTAATGTTTCCTGATTAGATTTATAACTCCAGCCATTCTCATTATACTTATGCCAATTTCCTATATTTTTCAGATTGTGCTCCCATGAGAAACAATTGCAAACATGCCAATGCTGCCTGCTGTTTTTACTTCCTTGTGCTCGGCTGCATGTTCCGCAGCAACGCAAGGCACCTGCCGACAATCTGCCGCTCACGTAAATGTATCCATATTTTGCACGCATGCACGGCAGCATGAGTAAATTGCAAATTCTCATGGAAGCACTAACTTTAACGATCACCGTTAATGAATGGCCGCCTTTAAATTTCGTCCATGCCCCCCGGAGGCAAACTGAAGACATTTATTAAATGACACGCAAGATGTTATATGAAACCCTAGGAACCGACGACCAGCCAGAAAAACGTCAGCTGAGGGCAACAGGCAGACGACCAACTGGAGCCAGCTGGCAGTTTTGAACTGGCGCAAGCTGGTGTCAACTGGCAGTTTTGAACTGGCGCAAGCTGACGTCAACTGGCAGTTTTGAACTGGCGCAAGCTGACGTCAACTGGCAGTTTTGAACTGGCGCAAGCTGACGTCAACTGGCAGTTTTGAACTGGCGCAAGCTGGCGGCTTTGAACTGGCGCAAGCTGACGTCAACTGGCAGTTTTGAACTGGCGCAAGCTGGCGGCTTTGAACTGGCGCAAGCTGACGTCAACTGGCAGCTTTGAACTGGCGCAAGCTGACGTCAGCTGGCAATCCGCAAGCTGGCATCGTTCCATTTACCAACTGGCGGCCAGTTGACTTTTGCAAGCTGACGTCAGTTCAGATTTTTGCTAGGGTTAACTAAAATTTAACTTCTTTTCTTGGGTTAATCTCAGCTATATTGTCGAAGGTGATCAAATTGAAAAGTCCAGCAAACAGATAAAACAGGGTCCCCCCAAACTGGTGGACGGGCTCGGCAGCACTTGCCACCCCTGCACTGCGCCTCTGGCTTTCACATCCATTACTAATTATATGTGCATGCATTACATCATCCATGGTTGGGAAAAAGTACGTACCGTTTCTTTCAGCCTAGCTGGCTGCTTTTGCTTTGGGGTTTCTTCTTCTTCTGTCTCAGCACCACTTGCCGAATCAGCGCTGATTAGCTGGCTGTAAGGCAGGCAGTGGAATCGACTTTTGGGCGATTCAATCATTTCCTCCAATGCATTCTTGTCATCTGCAAGAAATTTGTCGTGGATTAGATGTCATAGTTTTTAAAACAGTGCCAGCCATAGCAACAGCAAAATCTATTCTTGGTGTATTGGGAATTTAAACCATCGCCAATCAGGTTTAGTTTTCCACCAAGCAGACACTTGAAGTAAAATTATTTATTTAACGGCCAGCTAAAGGTAGCTTAAAAGCCGAAAATGCAGAGGTCCACGTAATTACTTTTCCTGCCCCTAAATTAATCCCAATATTTTTGAAAAAAAATCAGTGTGTAGAGGAAGAGTACTCCGACCCGCCTTGTAAACTTTAATTGAGATCGGATGGAAAATAAAACAACCAGAGAAGAAAGAAAAGTGGTATTTTCGTTTAAGAAACCCACAAAAAGTCCCAAATTCAAGATTTATTTGTCAACAAAGTAAACGTCCGATCGACCCGAGTCTTTACATCGCGAGGCAGAAATTTTTTCAGCTATCAACTGTTTTTTTTCATAAATATAAGGATAAATTTAGGGGCTGAAAACGATTCGGCGTGGACCTCTGCACCGCCCAAATTTTGTGTTTGCCAAAGCTAATCTTTCACGGATTAGACCTGGTGAAAAATAACTTCCAGTTTTACTGCCTCATTATCAGCATGAGAAATAAAAACACTCTGGAAATTATGCTTGCACAACCCGACACATGGTTATTTAAAAGTCATTAAAAAGGTAAATCATTAAATTCCGTGTTTCATATGGTTTTTTCGATATGACTGGATTCGTCTCTGTTTTCAGATCTAAAGCAATGTTGAAATGAAAAAATCGGATGAAAATTATCGATTCTTTCGGTAATATTCATACGTTTTACGTGAATTAAATTAGAGCGGCTTAAAACATGAAGCACTACAAATTCTTTACCTTGATTGAAATGCGCCACAGAATCATCAATAAGTGCAGTAGAACTTTGATTCAAAGTATCATGCAATCTGCTGACAAAGATGAACCTAACCGTGTCATTAAAATCACGAAAATCGAGAAACAGCAGAATTTATTCATTTTGATGGTTAATCTTGATTATGCAAGAGTCGCAGATTTGTGCCAGCGTTTTTAATCCGTGGCTTCTTATCTTTATTGCCACAGATTATTATGATTTCCTTTATCGGATCGGGTTACAGCGTATGTAGACATCTTAACTATAAAATTATGCTTACCTCCAACGAGCAGCACCCGTGCTTCATAAATCATCTCCACTCCACCCTCCGAGTAGCGAACCAAAAACTTGCGTGTTTTCCAGTCACTTAGTTTAAAAAATTTTATCAAAGTAATTGGCACTACCTCTTTGGTCTTATCGTCGGTATATTTAATAATAGCGTACGACATATTAGCAAAACGCGAATAAGACACTGAAAACTAAAACTGGAACTAAAACTGAGTTACGACAAGCTAGAACTGTTGCACCTGACGAGTGAGGAAGGACTGAGACTGAATGCAACATCTTCTAACTTTCGCCCAGGCTTCGCTCAAGAGATCGCTTGGAAAGGAATCTGAGCTTGTGATTGGTTGAAAGCGGCGCGAGGTCGAGCCCAACCTTCGCTTCGCTTAGCACTGTAGCATGGCATGCGCTGCGAGGTGCGAATTCGCACCTCGCAGCGCATGATCTTCGCAGGGGTGGTTGTAACACTGTTGGCATGTTTTCTTAGGAAGGTGTCTTATTTGCTTTGACTCGTGAGAATATCATATTGAAATTCGAATATATATTTTTGACAGTTAAAGAGGCACCAGAGTGAATTTTATATGAAATAGGCGAAGCGGCACGTTCAGTTCTTGTAGCAATTTGACATATTTTTATTTTGAGACCTTGGTGATTACATTACACGAATGCGCCTTTAACACAATGCGTTACTATGAACTTTCCACAACATAAATTCCAGTGTAAGAAGTCACAGTGAAAAAAATATTTTTTATCATTATCAGGCACCGATCTTTACCATCCCATTATCTGGTGATTAATCACCTGCATTCCTGCAATCAAGTAAACTTAGATAAAATATATATTTCCAGTTTAAAATCGCTGTTCGAAAATGTTTTGTTTTTCATGGATCATCTATGGATCACACTTTGCTTGTTAATTCGCCTTGGTTTTGAAAGTTTCCTTATATTTACTGTTAGCTAAGATATGAATTTAGATAGAATTTAATTTAATTTAATAATAAATAAGAAAATTAGCAACGCTGTTTGGTTGATGAAAATTTAGCCGACGCGGCATTTCAGTACATGCTCCCACCATGGACTCACAAAATGGTTAGCAGATAGCATCTTCTGTTGAGTGACAGATCTGCCTATCTCCGGCAACACGAAAACTTATATTTCTAAGAAGTGATCTCTCTAAATAATTTTAAGGGTCGCGACTAATGGCGTGGTTCTATAGCGGCTATACGCTCAAACAGACCTCCCTGTTGAAAGGTTTGAGCTAAAAGACTAAAATATTGTTGCCAAAATAAAAGGTTGGGTGGATGAATGGATGATTTATTGGATCGATCGATTTAAGTTAAATAATTTTTTAAGCGGATATTTGTTCAGGTTGTAACTTAGATAATCATCACTGATTACAACACGTTTTAAATCAAGATTTTACCCCAATAAATAAATTTCCGTAATCCGCGATGCAACTACATTTCTGGGCCCACGCGCGCCAAAAATAATTGCAGGCCCTCTACTCTCCCACCCACCCTCCCAGCCAAGGTTAACTTTGCGGAAAATAAACAGTTCTGGAAGCTTCTGCTCTCAAAACAGTGGATAAATCAGGAAAGCATATGAATTTACGTGCACTGTTTTTGGCAAATTCATATTGATAATCTTATTAATTTATAAAGAACAATTCCCCCGTCTCTACTACACAAACACAGAAGTTGACTGATTCGGTAGCCCAGAACTGGCTGACGAGGGGAATAATAAGGATTGAAACAATAATATATACAAGTATTTATGATACTATAGGCAAATACGTTATTTCGGTAATCGGACGAAATACCGACGGACAAAATACCGACAGAGAAAATACCGACGATAGGCGGACAAAATACCGCCGTATCTATACCTGCTGTTGAGGCACATTTCAATCAAGGAAAAGAATTGGTAGTGCGTCATGTTTTAAGCCACTGTTATCTAATTCACCAAAAAAGCACATGAATCTGCAAACAGAGACGAATCTAGTCATATCGAAAAAACCATATGAAATACGGAATTTTATTGATTTAAATTTTTACTGACTTTTACATAATCATGGTGCCGGGTTGTGCGAGTATTATCTCCAAGAATTTTTTTATTTCTCATGCTGATAATGATGCAGTAAAACTGGAAGTTATTGTTCACCAGGCCTAATCCATAAAAGATTAGCTTCGGCACACGTAAAATTTTGGCAGTGCAGTGGGAAAATATCAATTGAAAGTTGAAAAAAATTATGACTCGCGATGCAAAGTCTCGTGTCGATCGGACGTTTACTTAGTTCACAAATAATTCTTGGATTGGGACTTTTTGTGGTTTTTCTAAACGTAAAGATCTCAATTAAAGTTAACATCGCGAGTCGGAGTAACCTTCGTCTATACACACTGATTTTTTTCAAAATACTGGGATAATTTTAGGGGCAGGAGAGGGTTTTACGTGGATCTCTGCATTTCCGGCTGTCCAGCCTGTTAATGCCAATAGCCAGGTATATCGAACACCCTTTCAGAAAATCGTGAGCCCGCGTAACATGTCCCTTTATCATCGGCTGATTGGTTGACAGCATAGAAATCGACGAGGGTCGAGGAATATCCAAAAATGCCCGGTTATAACAACTTTTTCAACTCCTAGTTGAACGTCATAGTATGTAAATACCTGTTGCCATGTCATTTGTTTCCATACACAAATTTACTCGGAGTAGGAAAAGTAGGTTAACCCGGGCGTAAGTAAATTTAGCGCGTTCTCGCAAAAGCTCGTTCTTTTATTTTATGATGACGCTCTGATGAAAGGTGTCGTCTCCGATTCCCCACCTACACGTCTGTACCCAGTGGTTTTACCTGTGACGGCGTGCTGGCTACGGCCCACGCTACCCAAGACCAAGTTATTTATTACGCTGCACTATGTTTTCATGCAATAATCATTGTTTGATTTCATTTTTTGATACATGCATTCAATTCTCAGACCGACGATCACCTTCACTGACGGTAGTTTGTATGCCAATATTTTGGAATATTTCTTTCAACACCTTTTAAAAGATAACCATGAAAAAAAACGAGATAGTTGGACAAGATAAATGAAACAAAGATCCAAGCATGAACCTTATATAAAATCCTTAGATATGTAGCCTTCACCTTTGTTCGTACTCATGCATGTAACTATGTGACTATGGCTATGGTTGTGAAGCTTGCGGTTCTGCTCTGATTTGAATGACTTTTGGTCCTGAAAAGGACCTTCGTCGACGTTTCGTCCGCGTTGGCGCGGACATCTTCAGGATGTCAGTCCTGACAGACAGTCCTGAAGATGGAAATGCGGAGTGGTTCAGAGCCGTGTTTGGCGGACTGGAGAATGTTCGGTTCTGCTCTGATAAGATGCGTTTGTGGTCCTGATAAGGACCCTGACGATTGTCGACGTTTCGTCCACGTTGGCGCGGACATCTCCAGGACAGTGACAAACAGCTGGTGGACGCTGCTTTATATACCCCGAGGGGCGGCCCTTCCTACCGGCCAACCAACCGCGACCCGACCCACGCCCTCGAGAGGAAGACCAGGGCCCTGATCAGGGCCTCTACGATCGACATCAAAATTCAGAAGGACCTCCTGCCACAAGAGTATGGCTCACGGGTCCCACGTCTCTACGGTCTGCCCAAGATCCACAAGGCGGGCAGGCCGCTCCGTCCTATCGTCAGCGCCGTGGGGTCTCCGACGCAGCCGTTGGCCAAGTTCCTCGCCAAACAGCTGCAGCCCCACGCAGTCGGTCTGGACTCCTACGTGAAGAATTCTTCACACCTCGTCAGTCTGCTCCGAGACATCAAGCTGGACACTGGTGACTTGCTCGTCAGTTTCGACGTCGTGTCACTCTTCACGAAGGTTCCGGTCGGCGAAGCCATTGACATCATTGCCACCAAGCTGAACCTGCCGGGCTACTTTGCCAATCTCATGCGGCACTGCATGTCGTCCACGTACTTCCTTTTCGACGGCCAGTTCTACGAGCAGGTGGAGGGCGCCCCCATGGGCTCTCCACTCTCCCCGGTGGTCGCCAACCTCTTCCTGGCTGATTTCGAGACGCGGGCCCTGGCCACAGCTCCTTACAAGCCGAGCTGTTGGCTGCGCTACGTGGACGACACGTTCGTCATTTGGCCCCACGGCCCGGACAAGCTGCAGGACTTCCTGCGACACCTGAACGGCATCCATCCGAACATCCAGTTTACCATGGAGACCGAGGTGGACAATCAGCTGCCATTTCTGGACTGCCTGGTTCTGAGGAGACCGGACGGCAGTCTCGGCCACACCGTTTACCGGAAGCCGACGCACACGGACCGCTACCTGCATGCTGCCTCTCACCACCCCGGCTCGCAGCTCCGCTCGGTGGCCAACTCGTTGGCCCACCGGTCCAAGTGCATCGCAGACAAGGACAACATCGAGCAAGAGGCCCAGTACCTCCGCGAGGCGCTGAAAAAGAACGGCTTCACAAACAAGGATTTCGAGCGGGCATGGAACATCAGGCCCGCGAGATCACAAGAGGAAGACGGCGACCCCGATACCGAGCCGACCGCCATCGCTTTCCTGCCTTACGTCAAGGGCACCACGGACCGCATCGGCAAGCTGCTTGCCACCGCCAACGTGAAAACCATCTTCACCGCGGACAGGAAGATCGGCGAGATGCTGAGGAGCGTCAAGGATAGGATCCCCTTGGAGGAGCGGGGGGTCTACGAGGTCCCGTGCGGCGACTGCGAGAAAACATACGTGGGCCAGACCAGCCGGCACATGTCGACGCGTCTCGGGGAACACCGGCGAGCCGTGGAACAGGGACGGGCCACTTCGTCGCTGTTTCAACATGTCGAGGAAACCGCGCACACGATCAACTTCGAAGGCATGAAATCACTGGCTAGTGTTTCCCACTACACTACGCGCACGATCCGGGAAGCGATCGAGATCGAGAGGCGGCCGCACAACATGAACAGGCGCGACGACTCGATCCGCCTGCCGGACGCGTGGAGGCCGGTCACCGACAAGATCCTGGTGGCCCCCGCCAACACTGTCGGGATGCCGAGACCGAGCGGTGCCCCGTGCACCGGCCCCGAGTCCCGCTCCAATGACGGCCCTGCCATGCACACCCGCGCGGCGACTGCCCGCGCTAGGGAGCGATTGGCCTAAGCCCGGGCCAATCACGGGCCGGCGTGCGGCGACACAGGACCGAGTGGAGAACGACTCTCACGGGCCGCCCCTCGGGGTATATAAAGCAGCGTCCACCAGCTGTTTGTCACTGTCCTGAAGATGTCCGCGCCAACGTGGACGAAACGTCGACAATCGTCAGGGTCCTTATCAGGACCACAAACGCATCTTATCAGAGCAGAACCGAACATTCTCCAGTCCTGAAGATGTCCGACTGACATCCTGAAGATGTCCGCTCCAACGCGGACGAAACGTCGACGAAGGTCCTTTTCAGGACCAAAAGTCATTCAAATCAGAGCAGAACCGCAAGCTTCACAACCATCTTTCCATGGCTCTGAAACACTCCGCCAAACTATGTGGCTATGTTTCATCGACAGCGTAACCCTTTATAGAAATTGCGAAAACCGAATAAAAACGTCGGGAAATGGTCTGTATCTCATCTCAATACATGGGATTAGACCGTAAAAATAGTTTTTCTGCAATTAGAATATGCAAATTATCGAAAACCCCATTTGTCGTTTAGGCTGGACAAGATAAGATAAGTCAGATGAGATAAGTAATGAGAAGAGATTTAACCTCGATACAATACTAAATTGTTGTTTATATTTAGCGTTTTGCACAAAGTTTGACAGCTGATGATTTCGCTTGGCCGAAATGCATTGCCTCTGAATTCGATCGGCTTTCGCCAGAGGTAAAAATGCTTGAATCTTTGAATCTCTAGGTACAAATTAAAGTTGACATCGTGACAGCCCTAGGAGCATAGTGTCTGCCCTAGGAGCATAGAGTCTGCCCTAGGAGCATAGTGTCTGCCCTAGGAGCTAAGTGTCTGCCCTAGGAGCTAAGTGTCTGCCCTAGGAGCATAGAGTCTGCCCTAGGAGCTAAGTGTCTGCCCTAGGAGCTAAGTGTCTGCCCTAGGAGCATAGAGTCTGCCCTAGGAGCTAAGTGTCTGCCCTAGGAGCATAGAGTCTGCCCTAGGAGCATAGTGTCTGCCCTAGGAGCATAGAGTCTGCCCTAGGAGTATAGTGTCTGCCCTAGGAGCTAAGTGTCTGCCCTAGGAGCTAAGTGTCTGCCCTAGGAGCTAAGTGTCTGCCCTAGGAGCTAAGTGTCTGCCCTAGGAGCATAGAGTCTGCCCTAGGAGCATAGTGTCTGCCCTAGGAGCTAAGTGTCTGCCCTAGGAGCATAGAGTCTGCCCTAGGAGCATAGTGTCTGCCCTAGGAGCTAAGTGTCTGCCCTAGGAGCATAGAGTCTGCCCTAGGAGCATAGAGTCTGCCCTAGGAGCATAGTGTCTGCCCTAGGAGCATAGTGTCTGCCCTAGGAGCATAGTGTCTGCCCTAGGAGAACTTTCTGGTATCCCTGGTATTCCCTATTACTGGTACATACCTATATAAGCCTGTCCCAAAGATTCATTGGTCATTAGTGAATCAGTCACCAACCAGGAGGGTGTTTCAACCAGCTACCTTGTATTATGGAGGGAATTAAACGAAGAAAGTTGTTCTTAGATCCTAGTTCAGGTGTAACAACTATACCATCGCGGACGCGGGCACGGAAGAAGAATCAGAGAGGCACTATGCATGGTAAGTCTGGCTTTATTGGCACTCTAAATTATATTAAATAATATCATGCAATACCTACATTCATACTTATGGCACCTGCGCCCTTCGAGTACGCCGAAGGCCATGCCTAAAGTGCACCCCCCCCCCCTCGCGTTCACATATCGTCAGTTTCTGCAATAGATATATCTTGAGATATGGTTTGATATTGTAGTATCATCTTGTTTCGGTAACCGGGTAACGTCGCATTGAAGAGGAATTTGCATATTTGTGAGCGGAGGGAACTTTCAATTAAAAAAACACGGACAAAAAACACCCTCTGTGCTTGGTCCATTGTCGTAACGGCTAATCGTGTAACGCCTAACGAAGAATGTCTATCTTTTTCGACGGTCAACCGCGGTCCGAGCAACCCTCCCGTGCAAGCCACCACTTGCTACCTGATTCCTGCCTAATGAGATGCGAAATTTGTGCATATTCCTTGGTATTTTTCCATCAAAATTCCGTGTTGTGAAGTGTATTATGATTTTAAAGTGTGTGTAGGATAAGAACCAAATAAAGCAAGCAACGTAGTTTGTAAAACACTGTGAAAAAAGGGAATCGAAGTCGCGAAGTCGCGTTGGTATCGCCTGCAATCACGCAAGGGTTGCCAGCTCGCTCGACGAAACACTCGATAACGCATTGAAATGCATTTCTTGCCACAAAACGATTTGATTGCGATTTTTGTTATTCGACGTGTTGGTATCGCTCGCAGACATTGCTGGCACATAGTTGCGTGGGTGAAATTAGCATGCAGAGATTCCACGTTTTATATCTCATTAGGCAGGAATCAGGTAGCAAGTGGCTTGCTCGGAACCGCGGTTGACCGCCAATAAAGGTGACATTCTTCGTTAGGCCTAACACGATTAGGTGTTACGAGAATGGATCCTGTGTTTTATTATTTTATTTAATTATTTAGTTAACATTAACCCTAAATGCCCTAAACACGGTTTCTATTTGTTTTCATAAAGACATTGGCGCCAACGACGTCGCAATGAACAACGACGCCATCGACGAGAACGCCCTGGCAGCCGACGAAGAGGATGACGAAGTGGACACCGGGTTGGCGATCGTCAGCGACACGGACGACGACGACGTCGCAATGAACATCGACGCCATCGACGAGAACGCCCTGGCAGCCGACGAAGAGGATGACGAAGTGGACACCGGGTTGGCGATCGTGAGCGACACGGACGACGACGACGTCGCAATGAACATCGACGCCATCGACGAGAACGCCCTGGCAGCCGACGAAGAGGATGACGAAGTGGACACCGGGTTGGCGATCGTCAGCGACACGGACGACGACGACGTCGCAATGAACATCGACGCCATCGACGAGAACGCCCTGGCAGCCGACGAAGAGGATGACGACGACGACGAAGATGACAACTTTGACGATGCGAACGACTACATCGAAGAAAACTTTGAAGGTAACTTCGAATTTATTGACGACTTAAACACTCCTTTTAAGATTAATGAAACGGGAATCACGAAAGGTGAAATTATTACCTTAATTATTGCATACGCTATTCGCCATTCACAAAATGACACGGCAATGCTGGACCTGATTTTAATGCTAAACCTTATCCTGGGAAATGAAGTTATTGCGCCAAGCAGGCACATGATAAACAAAATTTTCAAACGCAATTTGACACATGTAAGCTTCATATTTTTCTGCACGTTTTGCAGTTCACAACTCAAAACATTCAGAGGAATGCTTTCAAAAGTCAGTGAACAGATAGTGTGCGGAAAATGTATGCAGCCTAGTAATTTATCATTCGAAGAAAGCAATTACTTTGCCATGTTTGATTTAAAATCACAGCTGCAACAATTTTTAGAGAGAAAAGATATATTTAGCCAATTAAACAAAAATAGGGATGCCGGGAATTATTCAGAAATGAGTGATGTTTGCGGCTCGGAATTTTATCGCGAATTTTCTGAAAATGGGTTTTTAAGTGATTAAGTGATCACAATAATTTTAGTTACAACTTTAATACAGACGGAGCGCCAGTATTTGAGGCCTCAAAAAACAGTATGTGGCCAATTCAACTTCATTTAAACGAGCTTCCCCCTAAAACTAGATTTCACAATACAATCTTGGCAGGTATTTGGTATGGGCGACATGAACCTAACATGAAGCTTTTCTTGAAAAATTTTGTTGACCAAGCACGAGATCTTTTCCTCCAAGGAATTCAGTGGCGTAGAGGGGCAGATGTGATTTCATCCAGATTTCTTTCTTTCTGTTGTGCCGTCGATTCTGCTGCTAGGCCTATGCTTATCAATTGCAAAAAATTTAATGGATATTTTGGTTGTAGTTTTTGCTACCATCCAGGAAAAACTGTCAATGGAATCGTCAAATATGGATTAGACACGGACGATCCCTTTTCTTTGGACAGGCAAGACGAAGATATTCGTTCTGATATGGACCAGGCAGAGCGGTCTCAGACCATAATACGCGGTATTAAGGGGAAATCGCCTCTCTTTGATTTGCCAAATTTTGATTTAGTTTGGGGGTTCTCCCCTGACTACATGCACAGCGTACTCCAGGGCACATCAAAACAATTAGTAGCCATTTGGGCGAAGACCCCACAGAGTCCATATTATATTTTGCGACCGACGAACAAGAATACAATTAATAGACGATTGAAAGCAATTCGCCCTCCACAAGTAATTCATCGTCCATCACGCACTCTCGAGGACCGAGCAAAGCTACCGAGTGGCGAATGTGGCTGCTATATTATAGCTTACCGTGTTTAATTGGCATTTTGCCTCTTAAATATCTCTCTCATCTTTCTTTGTTGTGTGAGGGCGTTTACTTGTTACTAAAAACTTCGATTAAACCCGACGATATCACAAAAGCCGAGGAGCACCTCGAACAATTTCTTGGTGAAGTCCAATTAAATTATGGCGATGACGCTATGACATTTAACATGCATCTCATGTCACATTTAGCAGCGTCAGTAAGAAAGAGCGGGCCTCTCTGGGCTACATCCGCTTTCCCTTTCGAAGCAGGTATACACAAAGTTCTAAAACTGATCAAAGGTCCAAAAGGAGTTATAAGGCAAATTGTCAAAAAAGTCCTAATTCAAAATAGTTTGATACAACTCCAAGATGCGCTGGCTATCACGCCCAGAGTAAATTCAGTTATAAATCATTTTCGCGGAGTTGTCCCACAGCATGATGACAGAATCCTCTTGTTAGGACGAGGCGCCATGTGCACTGATGACGAGGCAGTGCAGTTAGTTAGTGCGTTTTTAGGTTTCGATACTCAACTGCACGAATACTTAAGAGTCAGGGTAAATGGGAAGTTATTTCATTCAAAAAGCTATACCAGACCTAAGACCACGAACGACTCGTATGTTATGACCAGCACTGGTGACTTCGGTCAGATTGAAAACATAGTTGTAACAAAGAATCCAGATCAACAGGAACGTTTTTTCATCATAATTTCAAAATTCCAATTAGAACCGCATTTAATAGGATCAATAGCACTATCCTACATGCACAAATTCTTCAGAACCCAGAACAAAATTGTAGTAGACCCGATGGACATTTCAAATTGCATTTGTATTCCTGTTAACCCAAATTTAGAATTCATCGCGACGTTCCCCAATAACGTTGAAGTAAAGTGAACTAGCACTTATATATGCACCTTGAGCATCCCCTTGAATTTCCCTTTGCCAATTCAACTATTGCGTCGTCGTTCAATGCATTTCGCACATCGCGATAACGCGATTTTCTTATATCTTGTTCTTTCTTGGCATGACAGGACGTTGTTTGTGAAATGTATTACATAAGATGCTTACTGCAGAAGGCAGTTGAAGACTGTATAAATATTATAATATTATATAATAAGATAATAGGGATGCTAAAATGAAAAAATGAAAAAAGTTTATTTCTCTACGTTATTTATCTTAATGTTGGACCAGTGTAATTGCAATCAGAATTCGTCTGCAAACATGTGCGATACAAATCACTCCTTTTTTCCCCAATGTAATGCTTGTTTGTGAAATGTATTACATAAGATGCTTACTGCAGAAGGCAGTGAAGACTGTATAAATATTATAATATTATATAATAGGATAATAGGGATGCTAAAATGGAAAAATTAAATGTGTATTTATCTACATTATTTGTCTTCATGTTTATAAACTTGTTTCATCAAATTAGATTTCATTGGAATAAAACTGATTAACTCCGACTAAGTCTTATTAAATCCTATTGCTTCTCTTGCCTGATAAAATCTAGTTACCTCTTATAAGATCTCGTTGGGATTAAACTGGTTAACTCCGACTAAGTCTTATTAAATCCTATTGCTTCTCTTGCCTGATAAAATCTAGTTACCTCTTATTAGATCTCATTGGGATTAAACTGGTTAACTCCGACTAAGTCTTATTAAATCCTATTGCTTCTCTTGCCTGATAAAATCTAGTTACCTCTTATTAGATCTCATTGGGATTAAACTGGCTATTTCTGATTGAATCTTGAAAAGTCCCATTGTGGTGTAGGCACCTAATAAGAACTTATAACATCTGACTAATTCTTTTAAAAATTGTAATGTTTATTTCTGATTAAATCTGGTTGGCTCTTAATAGTTTTATTAAACATGATTATCTCTGGTTGGTTCTGATAACTTCGGTTTCTGATTAACATTTAACCTTATAAGATCTTATAAAGTCTTGTTGAAATTTTAATAAGATTTATTAAGATAACCTGGATATTTTAAGCATGGGCTCCAAAGGCCTTGAGTAGGTGGCAAATGAAAAGAAACTTAAAAAAAGCCGTGGATGCGCACATGTGCGATATTAATAGTCGAGATGTAGTCCATTGTGTGTTGAACCAAACTACTGAACCGGATTTGCGAACCGAATGTGTTGATAACATCATACCGGTAAATGCGGTTTATCCTGAAGATGTCGAGCCTGAGTCAGACAGGGAATTAGATGACGAATTTTTTGACTGCTTTGATTATGATTATGATGACACTTGTGTTGTGGCCCCGAGTGTCTTAAGAATTGCATAGCATCAGCAATGTGCATCGTCAGCAATATGTGTCAACAGTAATGTGTTTCATTGGCAATTAGTTGTTATGATTAGTTGGATAATTATTGTATTAGCTGTTTTACTATGTAATAGTTGGTTAACACTTGTGTCTTGGCTAAGCATTTATGCTTGCTGTATATAAGGGTAGCTTAGCCAAGGCACAGGAGTTCAATCCAATAGTCGAGTCACGGAGTACAGTTCTGTAGTCAAGCTGGGAGACGCACTCGGGGGACTCGCCCGTGCTTCTGTGTTATACGCTTGTGTAAGTAGACTGTCAATAAACTGTATCGTTATGGAAGCTTGAGGACCCATTATTCGGCACCAGCGGCAACCTGCTAGTGCGACATGTTGAGACGCCAGTCCAGGGCACAACACTTGCGATGAAGATGACGGAATTGGTGACGATAGTGGATCTCAATGTGACGATGGTAGGGACACTTTACGCGATTTTTTGGAACGGTGGGGATTTACGCATAACATTACGCAAAGCGCATTGACCGACCTTTTGAAAGGACTTCAGCGATGGCACCCCGATTTACCCAGAGATGCGAGAACGCTACAAAATACGCCTTGTGTTGACATTAAGACAATGGGCGATGGGAGTTTTTATTATTTTGGGCTAGCAGAAAGTTTACAGAAGCAGTTAAAAGTCTCTGAACTTGCTCCAGAGTGTAAGGCTCTTCACCTGAACTTCAATGTTGATGGACTACCTATCTCTGGTAGCTCCAATGGGCAGGTTTGGCCCATTTTGTGTCTTGTGGAGGAAGACATTTGGAAGTCTCCATTCCCCGTTGCCATTTATTATGGGACTTCAAAGCCACCAGTATCGGAGTATTTGCAGGAATTCGTCTTGGAACTAAGGAAGCTTTTGGACAGTGGATTTGTTTATAAAGAAACTACATTTGAAGTAAAAATCCGAGCTTTTGTTTGTGATACGCCTGCAAAGGCTTTTCTTAAATGTACCAAAGGCCATAATGGTTATTTTGGGTGTGATGGATGTAGTCAAAAAGGACTCCATAGTGACCATCGCATGCTTTTCCTCGAACAGGATGCGCCGGTACGCACTGATCAATCATTTTCCGATCTGTCAAATGGACCGCACCACAAAGCAGTTTCACAGTTAGTGGACTTGGGTGTGGGACTGGTGACAACTTTCCCGTTGGATTATATGCACCTCATTTGTTTGGGCTTAATGAAACGTATCCTGCTCACCTGGAAGGGAGGACAACTCCCGTCACGATTGTTACGAAGAACAATCAATGATATCAGTGCTTGCTTGATTGGTTGCAAAGATTTTTGGCCATATGAGTTCAGCCGTAAGCCGCGATCGCTTGCATTTGTAGAAAAGTGGAAAGCCACAGAATTTAGACAGTTTATTCTTTATTTGGGGCCCGTGATTTTAAAGGATATCATTTCGGAACAAATGTATGGTAACTTTATGTTGTTCTCTGTAGCAGTGCATTATCTTGTCAGTCCAAGGTTGTACAAGATGTACAATTATGCAGACAAACTTTTAAGGACTTTTGTAAGCCATGCAGAAGAACTGTACGGGAAGTCTTTTGTTGTATATAATGTCCTCTCCTTGGTTCACTTGAGTAGTCAAGCTGGTCGATTAGGCCCCGTTGATTCATTCAGCGCATTTCCGTTCGAAAATTTCCTCGGGCAATTAAAGAAACTGGTACGATCAGGTAACAAACCACTCCAACAGGTGTGCCGGAGACTTAAAGAGCGAGAAAGCTTTGTACCCACCAATAAAATATTGTTCAGGCATATGCAAGAAATTCCAACCAGCCATTTTGTTCCAGAAAATGGCAGTGTTTTGGGGCTGATAGGGCAGTATTTCAAGAAAGTGAGAGGTCCGCTCTTTAGGTTGGCAAGTGATAACACAAAAGATAGCTGTGTGTATTTGAAAAATGGACACATTGTTCGGGTGCATTGCTTTCTAAAGGATGAAGCGGGCTCCCTGTTCATGTTCTCGAAACGATTCCGCAAATGTGAAAGCTTTTTCAATTATCCTTGCGACACTTCAAATCTTTCAGTGTTCTTGGTAGCAAACCTTTCGAATACACTGCGTGTTCATCCAATTAGTGAAATTGACCAAAAAGCTGTTTGTTTGCCGTACAGAGAAGGTTTTGTTTGTATGCCCATGCATCATTCATAATCAATAGGTATCAGCATCGCATGTATTTTGGTAACGTGTTAGTGTACTGGAGGCGGGGTAGCGTTAGTCAGGCAGATTAGCATACTATTTAATAATATATGAATCAGGATTTTAAGTGAGATTTTTTGTTGTTTGGCTATTGGTACCATCTGAGAAATATTTTGGTAGAATTTTCAGTTTGATTCTAGGAAAAACGATAGGTACTTCTACTTTGGTTTTACTCAGATCATTAGTTTTTTCGGTTTTTTGGTTCTGTTCAAGGAGAAATGCCTACAATTTTAGGAGAAAAACATCAATATAAAAAAATCGAAAAGACAGACAAATAACCTGAAATTTGGCCCCTTTCACATAAGAAAATACACTAATTTTATGAAATAACACCTCATTAAAAGTCGCAGTTTCGGTTATGGTTTAGGCCACTTCGAGTTGCAATTCCGGTTCGGTTCCAGTTCACGCAAGAAGGTTCTTAAAAGCTAAATGGTTTGGTAAAAAACCGATATTAACAGACCGATCTCTGTATGCAGAAACTTTGCGATTATCTCTCTCCTCGATGAGGACGACTGCGTTGCCGTTGTGCCCATGTGCTGGATGCATGGGGACGAAGATGGTGACCTCCACGTTTGGTGGCCCAGTATCAAATCCCCGGCAGCACTTCAAAGGGCGGTTAAGGCAGAGACAGTGCCGGATTTTGGCACATGGACACTCCATCGAGCGCAATTTAAACTCGAAAGCTGTGAGTAAAATATATGTTCTTATTTTGATGTAACTGTATGGAAAAGCACATACCAAATTTTAGCTTCTGGTACTATGGCTAAGTTGGCTGTAGCAGCTTGTAGTGGGCCTTTGGTTCTAAAGCTGGTGATAAAGTCATAGCATTGGTATAATTTTTAAACAGCTTGCCTCTTGAACGCATTTGGCCTGAGTGGAAAACTTCCATTCTGGCCAAACACGATCAACAGGCAGTGCACATGGTTGATTTTAGAAAGATCAAATCCTCCAATTTGTACTCTTCAATAACAGAATATATTTAAGGGAAGCCTTCGAAATTTAAATGAGACCATTTGCCATGTGCCAGTTAGAGATTACTGAACACTATTAGAAATTTTTGCATGGAAACCCGGAGTATTTATCCCAATGTGGAATGCGTTTTATTGGTGTGTATTGATAAAGAGTGAAACATCATCAGGGCTCCTGATTATGTGAACCCTTTTGAACAAATAACGATAAGCTCGGACAAAAAATTGTACATACCTACCTATACCTACACACTTTCCATTTCTTCATTTTTTAGTTTTAATTTAAATTCAATAAGATGTGATTCTTTTGGATTACATTTCTATTTTTTAAAATGAACTAGCAATCATGTTGAAGTTGTGGAATAAATACCTCTAACGGTTATCAAACAACGGGACCGCATGAAAGCGTTCAGCAAAGCGCTAGTATTTTATCAATAATAATCTAGCCGCGCATATGGCTTTAAGTTATATCCTTTCATAGCTACAATGTGATTTTAATTTGTTGTTTGCAGGCACGTACGATAAGGCCATGACAAGCCTGTCAAAAGCGCAGTACACATCAGACCTCGCCAGTGACAGCGACTGTCATTTGAGAAAGAGGAGGAGGTTGCCTCCCCGCGAGCCTGTCGATGTTGTGTCCGAGTCGTCGGACAATGAAAATGAAGAGAACTTCATTCCCCTCTCACCGCCTAGAGCTTCAACGTCTCATCAGCCAAGAGCTTCAACGTCTCATCAGCCAAGAGCTCCTTTGCCCGTAGTCCCTAGAGCCCCGCATGTGGTGCGTAAATCACTTGACTTCTCAACAACTGAAAACCCAAAGCTGCCCTTGTCAACAGTGACTAGCATGGCATACCATTTGCAAATGCCTCAGCCAACCACACCAACCACCACCACACCAACGATCACATCGTACACCGAAGGTTGGTTCCATGAATATATTATATTATTATTTAATTCCTGTAGATTGTTAAGTTGAGAATAACTGTTTTAAATTATTTGTTAAATTTTTGTGCATTTTCTTCTGTTCTAGAGTTCCAGCGTAAGATAATTCGGTTGATGGAGGAGAATCTCCGGGAGACAAGAAGAAATTCCAACTTGTTGATGGAAATGATGGCACAGCAGCATGCAAGTGCACACATTTCTCATGCTGATGACATCGCCGAAATACCAGTTAACACCATGCTTGAGATTCGGGGCCTGCATGCCATGTTGACTACTGACAAGGCTTTTTTTGTTAAACTGGTCAGTAATGCTTACCTGGTTACCTACTGCTATTTGTTGAAAGAATATTAAGCATAGGTCAAGCTTATGTCGGATCAAGTGGATTGATAAGCTGGACTATTGCTTAGTGATAACTGGTGCGTTCCTTATTGAAACCTAGATTCAGGATCTTGCCAGGACAAGCTTTACGATATGTAATTAGACGGCCCTGCCCTTAAGTGAAGGAATTATCCCTTGCATTTGCATCAAATGGTTTTGAGAAATTATGGTAACACGCAAACAGGATAGTCATTCACATGGACCGAACCCGGGAGCTGCCGGTGCAAGAAAGATGCAATACCCACACGGCTAACGTGCTCTGATTCCCTTAGGCTTTGAATGGATTTGAGTCAACAAAGGTTGGCTATTGATAACCGTGTTTGTTTTATTTTAGGTTCATCATGTGGCTGCCCGAGCAGGGTAAAATGCTTGGAGAAGACGGCTGGGGATGTATTTTCTCACGTGCTGGGACATGAGCTGTCCAAACAGCTGAACTGGAGGGGCACAGATATGAAAACTTCTATTCGGGATTTCC
This sequence comes from Nemurella pictetii, assembly GCA_921293315.2. Classification (NCBI taxonomy): domain Eukaryota; kingdom Metazoa; phylum Arthropoda; class Insecta; order Plecoptera; family Nemouridae; genus Nemurella; species Nemurella pictetii. The sequence goes on along the minus strand of OV121116.1, from coordinate 3,996,261 downwards.
CTTTGGTAGTGGACCTACTTGTCTGTGAGTATACTTTAAGTAGTGTGACCAATAATTGTGGAAATTTGATCATCTTTCTCAGTATACAAAAGCTAATTTCATCTGATTTTTTCAGCATCAGTGCAGAAAAATTCATTCACCAGCTCTGCCACCAGGGATGATGTCACAAAAAGGTTGAAGCTGTGGCTAAGGAATTCGTCCGATCGAAAGGGAGGACGAACTGATCGTGCAGCGAAAAAAGCCGCTACAGCTGCAGCAGCTGCAGCAGCCATCGCCGAAGTGAACGAGCCTAAGTAGAGTGGATACTTTCAAATGAGACAGATTGATATTTGCATTCTATCCGTCTTAGATTCATATTTCTTAATCCATTTACTTACCTTACAATTTTGTTTACATTTCACTTACAGTTTTTCTATTTATAATTTTTGCACAGGGTTATTGCGTCCTAAAGAATGTGCGTCTGGTATGCTCGCGTTACACTTGTACGTATTGGGCATAGCTATAAAATAATCTCTGCGTACGTTGTTTCACTTCAACTGTGATATTTATTTTTCTGGAACTGGTGCTCATTGCACATTTGGTAATAGTCTCCTATAGTCATGGAATGTGAGCCTGGTAGCCTTGCGTTGTGGGCGTTGCAAACCACGAGCAAGACACCCTCAGCTGATCATCATTTTTCTATAAGTGATCCATATTATCAAAGAAACTAATTAAATAACTGTGTTAAATGCTAAGAGCACCGATAGAGCACGAATGAACTTAACGGTCGACTTGTCCAGATTTTTCTTACTCCATCAGTGCTCTTAGAATTTTAACCCGATTATTTAATCAGTTTTTTTTAACATTTCCAAAGATAAGGATCTTCACATGAATGTATTGTATATGATATTTATTTGTTAGGGCCGGGTGTTTTATAGCCGGTTAAGAAATTAACGGTCGGTTATGAAAAAATTGCAGCACCCGATTGATTGTTAAGCAAGTAACAAGTTAACTGACTGTTAGCTACCTGTCGGTTCTTAACCAGCTATTGAGTACCCGGACCTTATAGTCTCACAACGACAAGTAAAAAAATGATAGTGGAATATCTTCCTGTTGATTGTAAGTTTGGGGAATTCATGATGTTCTTTCGTCAATTTAATTTGTTGTCATTAAACAATATTTCGTACTATCTCGTGATTTGCCTAAGTTATTAAGATCAGTAGGATCAAATAATTTTACGCGCACCTTCATTCCGAAGTACATCGGAGGTAAAAATGAGACCAGCCAGTGACATATGGGTTAGTTATATTTTTATTAACTTCGACTGTGTGTGTTTGTTTGTGGCTCTTTTTTTACGAAAAGGTGTCCTGGGAACTTGAAAATAAATTTATTTTATTAAACTGGACTGAACGAGCGCTGTAATGAATGAGTGTTGGCGAAGTGCTCCTATTCCTGTACATTATATTATGTACTGCTGAGCCACTGCCGGTTAAGCGCTCCTATTCCTGTACATTATATGTACTGCTGAGCCACTGCCGGTTAAGCGCTCCTATTCCTGTACATTATATGTACTGCTGAGCCACTGCCGGTTAAGCGCTCCTATTCCTATAGGTTATATGTACTGCTGAGCCACTGCCGGTTAAGCGCTGCCTGACTGCGTTTGCCGTTGCGGCGAAAGTACTGGGGTCAATGCTGGGGGTGGGTGCATGCCATTTCTGGCGCGGCACCGACAGCCAGCAATGGGCCAACACTAGCTTTGTCGGCATAATTCCATTGGCCCAGCGCCCGCCCGACATTCAATTGTTACATGGGAAATACTGTTAAGATACCGCGACGGTCAAAGAAAATGTGCAACGGCAAATTCATTAAAAATGCAGGAAATAAGAACAGGGCCACCTGGGCGGTAATTGATTTTGATTTGATTTGATTTGATTGTGGGTTTAGCGGCGCGTCAGCAGCTTTGGCTATTTGCGCCGGTCAGATGTTAAAAAATAAAACAATGACAAAAAAAAAAATTATCAACTAAAAACAAATAGATAAAACTATCGATCAGTTGGATAAAATATTGTCATAGGTTAAAAAGCAAAAACTAGATTAAAAAACTAGTTTTTATTTCCTGACGCATTCTTTAAAAATACTTGCGCCAGGAATTGAAGACTGATTTAAAAACTTATCTAAACTAGATCAGTTTATAAAATGACAGTCTTATTTAAAAAAAAAAAATAAAAAAAAAATAAAAAAAAATAAAAAAAAAAAAAAAATAAATAAATAAATAAAAAGACAACAAAGACAATAAAAAACCACTCCACAACTAAAAACAAAAATTTGCTTTAAGTCAGGTGAGTAAAATATTGTCAAAAGTTTAAAAGCAATAAAAAACAATGCTAAAAAACCAGTTGTCATGTCCAGACGCAGTTTTTATAAATACTTGCGCCTGGAACATAAACTGCTTTAAAAACTTACTAAAAACTAGATAAGTTTAAAAAAGTCAGTTTTAATTAAAAATCGAATGATTCGATCTATCGACACGGCGTTGTCTCCCAACGCCTCTGGCAAACTTCCGGGAATCTGCAGGTGATTGCGCAGTTGCCTGTGAACGGCACACTCGACAAGGAGATGTTTAATCGAGAGAGGTTGATCACAGGAGGTGCACATCGGTGGCTCTTCGCGCTTCAGGATGAAGACGTGAGTGAGCGGGCTATGACCGATGCGCAACCTCGTTGTTACAACCTCCTCGCGTCGAGTGTGTCGGGCAGAAGATTGCCAGGGGTCGATAGTTGCCTTGATGGGCTTCAGTTTGTTGACTTGCACAGTGTCCCATGTCGCTTGCCAGCACTTCTTTGTTTCGGCCCTGAAGGCGGCTTTAAGATCGCTAACAGGGACAACTGTGAAGTCAACATCGGCTTTTCTTGTGGCGTCTTTGGCTGCTCTGTCGGCCATCTCATTGCCAGCAATTCCTGCATGGCCTGGAAGCCAACAGAGCAACACTTCTATGCCGACCAAGCACAGTTCGCCAAGCTTAGCCTGGATGGTTTGCACAAGATGGTCCGTGGGGAATGCCTGACATAGTGCTTGGAGGGAGCTCAGAGAGTCGGAACAGACAAGAAATTGTTTGCGATTGGCACGCTTGATATGTTCAAGGGCCTTGAGAATCGCAAACAACTCTGCTGTATAGACACTACAGAGAGGACTGAGCTTAAAGCACACGCTTGTATTGTCGATGACAAAGGCACACCCCACAGACTCATTGTCCTTTGATCCGTCAGTGTAGATCCTGCAGTGTTGAGGGTACTGGTCGCAAATGCTGAAGAACAGCTGTCGGAACACGGCCGGGCTCGTCTGGGCCTTGGTGTGCTGAGCGAGTTGCATCAGGCACACAGGCTGGGATGTTGTCCAGGGAGCCACACGACCGATTCCGACAGGAAGGACAGGTGGTAGGTCCATTCCAAATGCGGCCAGGAGCTCTTTTGCTCTGATGCCAACAGGTCTGGTTGCTTTTTGCCTGGTGTTGTAGAGCACAACATTCGGCGGAGCGAACACAGACCTGTATGCCGGGTGTTTTGGCATGCCACGCAGCTTGGCTACGTAGCTGGCAAGGAGGTAGTCACGCCTGATCTTAAGCGGAGCCTCCCCGGCCTCACAATGCAGACTGACGATGGGACTTGTGCGAAACGCGCCAGTACACAACCTGATACCAGCGTTGTGCACTGGATCCAGGATGCCGATATATGATTTCCTCGCCGATGCATACACAGTGCAGCCAAAGTCTAATTTGGATCTTATGAGAGAGCGGTAGAGGCGGAGCATGGACGTTCTGTCGGCTCCCCAGGAGGTACCGCTCAAGATCTTCAGGATGTTCATTGCCTTCAAGCACTTGTCTTTGAGTTGACGGAGATGTGGTAACCAGGTGAGCTTCTCGTCAAATACCATTCCGAGGAAGCGGGTTGACTCTGAGAAAGGCAACACCTGGTTTGCCAACGTCAAGACAGGATGAGGATGAAATAGACGATGGCGACTGAAATGCATGCATGTTGTTTTCGACGAGGAGAATCTGAAGCCATGTCGATCCGCCCAACTCTCCAATCGGTTGATCGTTAGCTGGAGCTGCCGCTGAGCCGAGTTCAGGTTCCCTGTTTGGTGGAAGATCGCCAAATCATCAACGTAGAGCGATGCACGAACCGGAGTTCGAATGCATGTCGTGATGGAGTTGATGGCGATCGCAAACAGGGTAACACTGAGGACACAGCCCTGCGGCACTCCGTTCTCTTGATCGAAAGCCGACGAGAGAGTGTTTCCGACACGAACGTGGAAAGACCTATCAGCCATGAAGTTCTGCACAAAGTGGGGCAAGTGCCCACGAATACCCCACTTGTGGATGGTCTGTAAAATGCCGTACTTCCACGTCGTGTCGTACGCCTTCTCGAGATCGAAAAACACCGCGATCAGGTGTTTCCTTGTGAGGAAACTGTCCTGGATCAATCCTTCATGCTGGGTCAAGTTATCTGTGACGGAGCGGTTTCGCCGGAAACCAGACTGCTCCGCACAGAGTAGGCCGTTTTTCTCCAAATGCCACATGAGCCTAGCGTTGATCATACGCTCCAAGATCTTGCATAGGCAGCTTGTAAGGGCAATTGGGCGGTAGCTAGCAGCATCGGTCTTGTCTTTGCCCGGCTTCAGGATGGGGATGACAATAGCCACCCTCCAACGAGCCGGGAAACTGTCCTCGAGCCAGACTCTGTTCAACATCTGAAGCATGTATGATCGTGAGCTTTTACTCAGATGTTTGATCATCTGGTAATGGATCATATCGATGCCAGGTGAAGTGTCGTTGGCGGCTCTTAGCGCGGAGTCCAGCTCCCAGTCGCTGAAGGGCAGGTTGTAAGTTTCCTGGTTCTTACTTCGGAAGACAAGACCTTGCTGCTCGGCTACCTGCTTGACCCGCTTGAAGGATGCGGTGTAATTCTCTGAGCTGGAGACTTTCGAGAACTGAGAACCAAGAGTGTCGGCGATGGCCGGGCCCGTGGACTGCAACAGCCCGTCACGCATCAGTCCGGATATGGGACGGAAAGTTGATCTGCCAGACAACTTCCGAACCTTGTCCCATACCCTGGACGACGGCGTGCGGGCCGTGATGGTCGACACATAGGCCCGCCACGACACTCTCTTGGCCTCAGTGATTGTTCTCCGAGCCTTAGCTCTCGATCTCTTGAAGGCGATCAGGTTTTCTTGGGTCGGATGCGACATGAAGAAGGAGAGGGCCCTCCGTCTCGCCCTGATGGCCAACTTGCATTCACAAGTGAACCACGGGACGGGGAGACGGTAGGGTTTTTCAGACGACCGTGGAATGGATTTCTCGGCTGCATGAATTACCACCTCCGTGAAGCTGTCCACGTGAGAATCGATATCCTCGGGGACAGCCTCATCGAAAGTGGCAAGATCACTGAAAAGTGACCAGTCAGCCCGTCTAAGAATCCACTTTGGGTGTCTGGGTGGTAGAGAAGGGATCCTCGACGATTTAATGAAAATAGGGAAGTGGTCACTTCCACATAAATCGTCGTGCACAGACCATTCAGTGTCAAGAGCGAGGGAGGGTGAACAGAGAGTCAGGTCAATCGCAGAGAGTGATCCTGTTGATGCAGTAAAGTGGGTGTTACTGCCGTTATTCAACAGGACCACATTGCGAAGCCTGATAGTGTCTTCCACCAGTGTACCTTTCTGATTGGTGCTGAGACTACCCCACAGGGGGTTGTGAGCGTTGAAATCACCAACCAATAGAAAGGGTAGAGGTAACTGGTCCATGAGATGGTCGATGGATTGCTGGGTAACGACACTATCAGGGGGGAGGTAGATGTTGCATATGTGTAGGGGGCTGGGAAGGAAAACCTTCACAGCCACGGCCTGGAGGGTGGTGGTCAGCACAACAGTCTCCGAGTGGATACTGTTGTGGACGGCCGTTGCAACTCCCCCCTGAGCTCTCTGTCCACCTGTGTGGTCGTAACGGTAGAAGTCATAGCCCTTCAGGAGTGGCTTGTCTGATGGCTTCAGGTGTGATTCCTGGAAGCAACAGACAAGGGGGCTTTTTGACGACACCAGTTGTCTGACCTCGGGTGCTCTTGTAGTGTATCCTCTCACATTCCACTGAATGATGTCTGGCATTTTGTTGGACTTAGGATTTTCCCTTCTCTTTCACCTTCTCCTTCTCCTTTCCCTTCACCGTCTGCCAGGTGTTCGGCGACGTGTCGGTAGGGTCTACCTCCATTCCATCCTTCCTGGTAGACAGGGAGGTGGACGTGGAGCTACCGGTGGTGTTGGGATGGAAGGTGATTATTTCCCTCGCCTTCCTCGAGGTGCTGGCCTCAGCCTGCCTTCCCTTGGAAGCGTGCAGCTGGAGCGTACGGCTCTCATGGAGTTCAGCTATCTGTAGCTTAAGCGATTCAATCTCTTTGTTCTTTGCTTCTAAATCTCTCTTCATGGCCTCGATCTCTTGCCTGTGGCGTTCTTCCATCTCCTCGTGGCGCTTGGCCTGCTCGGCGGAGAGTTGCAGCTGTTTTTCCACCATGGCCTGCAAACGAGCCGTCTCCGCCGAGACAGCCGCGCCCGAGTCCACGGCTTTGGCAAATGATTTTTGACCGAGGCCATTCTGAGTGTTGAAGCGCTTTCGTGCTTCGAACAAAGAGATATTGTCGATCGTCTTGACCTCCATGATTTTTCGCTCCAACTTCCACTGTGGGCAGTCACGGGACCACACAGGGTGGGCTGCCGAGCAGTTAGCACAGTGGAAGCTGTTACTGCACGCGTCAGTCTCGTGGTCCTCCTTGGCACACTTCCCACAGATAGGCTTCCGCTTACAATCGACGCTGGAGTGGCCGAACATCTGACAGGTGAAGCATCGCAGAGGATTTGGAATGTGCGGTCGCACAGGCAGACGCAGGTAGCCGGCAAAGATGCACTCCGGGAGTTTGGGGGTGCCGAAGGTCAAAATAAGCAGAGGTGTTGGCTTGAGGGCACCGGTTTTTTTGCTCATGACGCGATAAACATCAATGACGCCTTGGCTAGCAAGCTCATTCTTTAACTCTTCGGCCGGAAAGTCCTGTAGATCGAAGCTGAAAATAACTCCCTTTGAAGTGTTCAGGGATTTGTGTGCAGTCACAGATATCGGCATGGTGTCGAATGACGTTGCCGATTGTAATTTGAGCGACTGCTCACCGTTAGCAACTTCTACCAGGAGCGATCCATCCCGAAGGCATTTGGAGCTCTTAACATCGCCAGCGATAAGCAACAATCCGCGCTTCTGCGCGAAGGGCGAGACGGTCCTGAAAGATTTACCACTATCTAGTTTAATAATGAGAAAGAGTGGCTCCACACTCCTCGGAGCCACTACATCCTTCAACGAAATAACATCCTCCAAAAGAGGACGCAGGCGCTTTTTTGGATTGAGGGGGGGATTTGAGTTTTTGGGGTCCATATGAATGGATATAAATTCATCCCCCGGAGCCCTGCCCACCACGGAGCCCAACCAGGGGGACGTCCCACTGGGACGCCGGGGTTGTCCGGGGGATATAGTCAGGAGGCACCGGCAGTCGCGAGTGACCGCAACTGGTGGGGCCCAGCAACACCCATCACGCCACCGGTGCCCCCCTCCTCATCCACGCGTGAAGCATTAACGCCCCAGGCGAGCCGATTGGCTGGGGGTGGATTAGCCCCCAGCCTCCTGTTTTGGGCGAAGCGGAAACTAAAGGGGTGTGTTGGGACAATTGTCTATAAGAACCAGACAATTGCCCCTCAACCCCCAAGAAAATCTTTTCCGCCCGTTCAGGTTACCGCGCACGGCAAACACGCAGGTAGGCGTTTAGACCTGCACAGGGGGTCGGCCAGAAGAGAAGACAGGAGTGTGTAGGATAGAGAAGAGACAGCAATAAGGTAAGGCTCGAGAACTCCCTGTGCAGGTCACCAGTCACCAGACATCGCTGGAGCCGACAACGACCGACAGTCAACCAATTCGAATCCATGTTTGTAGCAGGGTCGTCAATGGGGGAAACCCCGCCGCTGTCGCAGAAGACAGACGGTGGGTTCGGGAGGTGGCAAAAGAAATGAAGTAAGAAGGGAGATGAAGAAAAGATGTTGAAATGAAAGGTGGGGAGGGAAAGACAGCCAGATCCTCCCTCGACCAAAGTCCGGGTCCCGCGACAACGACGGGGTGGGCTAGTCTTGGTCTGGACCCTCACCGACAGCCTGTCCGGCATAGGAGACCTTGCCGGGAGTAACACCTCCCGCCGGCATGGCCTGTCGGATCATCGGGCCGCGCAAACCCCTTCACCACGTTAAGGTGCTAGCCTCGAAGGGGGGCGGTAATTGATAATAGCCGGAGAGTATCGAAGCTCTATCTCTTCAAATAAAGAAGTTAGCTTACTCGGAGGTATCTAGAGCTGAAAATTTGACCAAATGTTCCCAATAGTGTGCTGGATATGTGGTTAAAAGAAGCCAAAAATAGCTTCATCGGAACACCCCCAAAAAAAATGGGGAGTGAAATTTTTCACTAAAAATATTAAAAACTTTGACGTAAAATAACTCACGGAGTTTAATACTTGCAAACTTCTAACTACCAGAAATATGTTCGTCTCTAACAGTTTTATCAAAAAATATCAAAAAAAATCCCAATTTTTGATTATATCTTGCCGATTATAGACTAAATACCGCGAAAAAAGCCCTAAAAAGTATCTACACATTACTTCACTTAAGTTTCATTGATGAAAATAATGTGCCAAAAAAAATGAAATATGTATCAAATGGTAGCTTGAAGCATTGTTAACAATACTGCAGATACAGAAATAGAAAAACGCGAACTTCGTAGCATCGTTTTTCGATTTCCATGACCCGCCGTGTGCGCGTTCCCCCCCCCCCCTCTCCGCGCGGCAAGCTACAGGCTAGCAGGCGGCAGCAACGTAGTACTTGCCCGCGTATTCAAACACAGCATGGATAGATGCACGAGCTCTAGTACCAACTTTTCAATCGAATGTGGTTACATGCTTAGATTTTCGAAGACTTAAAATTAATCTCAAAAATGTGATACACGTTGCTCAAGATCAGCAGACATAGTAATGATAAGGAAGAGCCATAAAACTGTCTCTGGCGTAATGACTCCCCCAATGTGCTGTATATGCAAACCAAACACTTAGACTCAAATCAAATCACATTTTCGTCCCATGTTTATTTTCAGAAATTATGGTTATAAGTTGGTGTTTCTCCCTACAAGGAGCATTTTTTTTAATAAGTACTATCAACAATTTGTTTTTATTATTATCATCGAATATTTAAAATCTTAATTTGAAATAATGTAATTTTATCTGGTTCAATTACAAATAGTTGTAAAGTTAAAGAACAAGACTGGAAAGTGTGCCTACCTACCTACCTGTTACACCGAATAGAAACTCAGTAAAACGGGTAGGATGTAGATATAAATCATTTAAATCAGTTGACAGCCAGTTGCATTTTCTAAATAATACATTTTATTTAGCTAAGAGCGAAAGCGAAAAGATTCAGCCTTTGACGTGTAAAGCAAGGTGAAGGTGAAGTATTTTATTATTTAAAATTTGGACACAACATGTACCTATGTTTTGCAAGAAGGAGTAACCAAAAGGGAGAAGACACCCACAACCAAAAAGGGGGTTGACACGATAATTCACGATGCAACTGCAAGGGATGGCGAGACCGCTTGACCATCCTTGCCTATCGCAATGCTTATAGGTTTCAACCAATAAAATTTATAATTTCATCCAATTTGCAGAGTTGAATATACAAACAAAAGATACTGTGATATCGCAAAGAAAAGTCTACCCAAAGATCCATTCGATGCCGCAAAAAATCCTCCACCACCGAGTAAACGTAAATCCCGTCTCTTTTGAATGGAATATTCACTGTTTCAATTGCCATAAAGTATGAGACGAGAATAAAACTGGACGGAAATTTGTATGGTCTACAATATGAATCTCGAATCGATTAAGGAAAAAATTCTTTCAGCTGCCAGAGAAAGATCAGACGACATTATCATCAAGCGAATGACATACGATTACCAATCAGATCTGTTGGCAGTAATCGCAAAATGCAATGCGAAGTACGTTTCAGCCTGTGTAAGTTCTAAACATCAGAGCCAATCAAAAAATCGAAGAACTTCGCAGTCTGACCGAGCTAGCGACCTGACATACTATTTTTTCTTATGTATTATTGAGGCCGGAATAATAGTACTTGTGCCTACAGTTTGTAAGAAAATCAAATATTTTCTATGGACATGGGGATGGACACAGAAACGGCCAACACGTATCGCACACAAGTTATCCGCGGAAGGATCGAGCAAAAATATCAATCCAATATTTCATTTAATTCCTTAACAGGTAATTTGTCCAGAATAATGTGCTCGAAGACACTGTCCGTTGGTTACTTGTATCAGCAAATCCGCAGTATTGAAGCCACCCAGGAAAACAAACAGAATTGACGATCTTGAACAGTCGAATCCTTCAACCAAATCAGTGCACCAGCCAGATTCGTCTCGCCTGTGTATTTCGTGGGAGTATTTCTTAGAGATTTTTTAGAATATATTTTTCAGGTGCAAATCTAAGAAATCATACAGCATTTCTCCCTCTGCACATGCAATAGTAAACGGCATTGGTTGCACCGACGTGTATACCCGATGTGATGCCGAATGTTTCAAGTTCACATCAGGTCGGTGACAAAGAAAATTATGAGTCCGAGAAAAGGCTGCACGGAAAAGCCTATCAGTCGCATTTTAGATTACACGAAATTTGAATTCGGCGAGAATTTTTTTTTATTCAATTTTTAACTGAGCGAATGTGAGGAGCGCGAGGCTACAACACGTCCAGCGGTCTGTGCTATTTGCCGCAGCGAGCGTGTTGCTAGCCGCGCTAGCTGGTGGGAGGGGGGGAGCGACCCAAACACAGCGCGCCAGGAAAAACGAAAAACGATGCTATGAAGTTCGCGTTTTCGAAGATTAAGATCCTCAGTATTGTAGAAAATACTTCAGGCTACATTTTGATACCAATTTCAATGTATTTGTCTACTTTTTAGTTAGGTAGTTTAAGCGTCGAACACGAGTGTAGCAAATACGACGGGCGTTTTTTATGATTCTTTTTCAATAATCGGGTATATATGATATAATTATGTAGGTTTTTCGGTCTTCTATTGATAGAGCTTTCTCAGGCGAATATATTTTTGGTAGCTAGACGTTTCTAGCTAAAAAACTGTACGAGATATTTGACATTTAATTTTTTTTATAAATTCCACTCCCCAATTTTTTTAGGGGTGTTCCGATGAAGCTATTTTTGGCTACTTTTTACCAGGTACTAGAAACACTGTTGGGGACATCTGGTAAAAATTTCAGCTCTAGATACCTCCGAGTAAGCAAAGCCGCCATTTTGCATTCGATATTGCTCGACTATAACTGTCGCGGAAAGAAGAAAGTAGAAAGAATTGAAGAGATCATCCTCGAAACCAGCGCGGGAAGAATTGCGGATGCCAAAGAAGTCGCGGACAGTTTTAATAAATATTTTACAGAAACATCCATCAGGACAGTAGGTTTCGCAAAGAATACGCAAGAGGAATCCCTGAATAAAATTAAGGTACCATTGGCAATGCAGAAGTTGTCCCCAGATCGCAGCGGAGCGTAGACAAGTGTCGTTTGCCTCCGCCAACACCGAGAGCTGCAAAATGCCGTTTAGTGCGTAGGAGTTGGACAGCGCCATCCGGGCATCCAAAAACACATCTCCGGGAGCCGATAGGGTCCACAACATGTTCCTAAAACACCTTGTTCAAGACTCGCGTGATGCCCTTCTTAAGACATTTAAAGGCCTTGTGAGGGGAAGAATATCGTAATTTGGGTTTTTAACTGAGTTTTAGATCGATTTGCCTTCAAAACAAACATTGGAAACTAGAAATGTCAAAAAGTCGCAAGTCCCGAGCTAGCGCGCTATAATGATACGTCATACTCGGCAGACGATGGTGGGGGAATAGCGCGGCGCGGCGCGCGGAGCGGGTTACCAGCCGCCAGCCGGCCGGCAAGGAGTAGGAGCTAGGCGATCGGGAGCGACGATTCCCTTCCATTTAATTCTATGATTTTGTTGTGCAATGTGCAAAACTTTATCGCTGAGTTTTAGTCTTACTTGATAGTAACTTACGCTGCTAGTTTATCCGATCTACAGCAGTTGAAATACTACAACCTGTATGTAATATTATGTCAAGTGTTGGTTATCGCATAATAAGTGACTAATACTTGAGATGAATGCCAGATGCCAGTGCAACGTCTGCTGAATCCAGACTATAAAAAAGCTCTTCTTTAGTTGACAGAGCTTTTAGCTAGTGGTATGTCAACGTTTTGTGGCCGCGTTCATAATCATACAGGTGGGGTTGAATCATACCACAATGCCCGACTGAAATATATGCCTAAGCGAATTCATTTTACCTATCAAGGTATGATTCTCCGATAAGTGCTAGCTATACTGGACCACAATGCCAACATAGGTAGATCAGTGACAGGCGAATCGGTGCGATATTCCAAAGCTACAAAAATGGGTGCCAAGATCAAAATTCGAAGAAAAGTCTAATCTTTGGCGAGAAGATTTACTGTCGTAGATATCAGATGTAGACTGTGGCATTTCACCATTGCCATGCACTCCGGAGGACGACCATCCAGACATGCCACAAAACATATCGGCTGCTCCCCGACCCTCACTTGAATCTCTGAAAAATACTCGGTTCAAGAGATTTGATTGATTGTAAATCGTTGCTAGATGAAATAAACACATTTCGAGCAGAGCATTTTAGTTCGTCTTGCGATATATTAGCGTTGAGATGTCTGGGTCAGGACTAACCCCTAACCAATTTGACTATTAAAAGTGCTCTAAGATGATGCATTATTAGTTCGTGGTGTGGATTTCTGTGGCCGGGCAACTGCTGCAGTGCGTTTTTGTGGAGAGGGCACTTCGATGCGAACAGACAATGAATGTCACTGGTGTCGGGAGAGTGATTTAATAACGAAAGTGCGTGGCAGTATTGACTGCATTACACATCAACATCATGCATCTTTTGAGAGTGTAGTTATCAACGCCGATGCACTGAACACCACAAGACATCACATGATGCTGAGTGCACCATCTGATGAATATCATAAATATCTCAAATCAACGAACAATCGCTTGTGGCGACACGTTGCCTATAAACAATTCGTGTATTGGATGAATTCATGAGGTCGACTCGAGGAAAGAACAAAAGAAAGGTTATTCCGTCGTGTGTTGTAAAAACTGCTAGCGGTTAGTTTGCGGAGCAAGACGACAAGATTTACGCAGGATTTAAACCCTCGGCGTGAGCTAATCCACAATGTTTCTACTAACTTGCCAGGTAGGGGTAACAATAGATTGTTTTCATGGTTGGTTTTTGTATTTACGACTCGTATCACCGTGTTATTTCTCTCGTTAATTTTCTTGGGAAAAATTATTATTATTATTTTAACTTATTATTAACCTTCTTAATGATTCGATGTATCAATACAAGTAGGGGAAGGTGGTACATAGTGGGTCACGGTCTATAGTGAGTCACCAAACTTTTCTGCCAACTGATTGGGCAGAATTTTTTCAAAAAATTTCAGTGCTTGTGTTTTTCTAGCAGCAATAATTTCATCTACTTAGGAAGTGGTGTTTGCATTGAAGAATTTGGAGATATCCAATCAAGGTAATTAATATCTTTCCATTCTGTGCATTTGTGTTCATACTGTTTTTGGTACTAAACTATGTCAAATGAATGAAAAAAATCAAAACAACAATGAGGTTTATGGTAGCAAGGTTGGGCACACTTAGTTATCTGGTGATGGCTGCATGTGTACCAACTTCAGAGATAAACAACCAAATAGTGAAAAATGTGTAGTGGTCTATACTGAGTCACTTGTTGGTGGTATATACTGGGTCACAACCCAGATATACCACACCTGCTGACTAAGGCAACATTTAGATGTTGGCACTATTTCAAATTTTCAAAAACTAAAAATTTACTTAATAAACAGCTCACTTAACAGATCTACAATCTATAATATACTTTGTGTTTTTTTTAATGTAGATACCTGTGTGGTCACGGCCCAAGCTGGGCAAACACTTTGAGGAAAGCGCCGTCCATCACGCAGCGCGTGAAATTCGAATAAAAGAGGCCATTTCGAAAATTGTCGAGAGAAATATGTCGGTGCGAGCGGCATCAAAAGAGTTTGATGTAAGCTATTCTGCCCTTCAGAGAAAGTTTGCAGCATACCGCTTACTTTCCGATGACGAAAAAAAGCATTTCTCATTTGGGCAAAACCACGGGTTTAAAATGGTATTCAGTGATGCTGATGAATGTGCTTTGGAAAAGTACATCATGATGTCAGCAGATATTTGCTATGGACTTTCTGAAAGAAGCACAAGGATGCTGGCGTACGAGTTAGCGGTGGCCAATAAAAAGCCCAACATTCCCCCTTCTTGGCACACAAACCAAATGGCTGGAAAGGAGTGGATGACGTGTTTTAAGAGTAGACATCCAGTTATGAGCCTTAGAACACCAGAGCCCACAAGTCTAACGAGGGCCACTAGCTTTAACAAGCATAACGTCGAGTTGTTTTATGGTAACCTAGAAAAGGTCCTTGAAAGGGAGAAATTTACCCCTCTTCAGATCTACAACCGTGCATAAACCGGGAAAAATTTTGGCGAGAAAAGGTCAAAAGCAAGTGGGCAAGGTAGTTTCGGCAGAACGGGGAATGTTGGTTACCACCTGCTCCACCATCTGCGCAGGTGGAACTTTTATTCCACCCGTGATGGTTTTTCCACGAAAAAAGTATTCAGCACACATGATTCGTGGAGCGCCTGTTGGAACCCTGGATGCTGTATCATCTTCTGGGTGGATGCATGAAACAAATTTTGATGCTTACATGCAGCATTTTATCAACACTACGGGCTGCAGTGTGGATAGGAAAGTGCTATTAATCCTGGACAACCACGTAAGCCACCTTAGCATAACAGCGTTGAGGTTGGCAAAAGAAAATGGTGTGGTCATGTTGACGCTACCTCCGCACTGCAGTCACAGGCTGCAACCACTTGACGTAGGTTGCTACGGGCCGTTTAAGTCGCACTATAACAGGGCTGCTGATAACTGGATGCTAAACAATCCCGGACAGACTCTAAAAATATACGATATTGCAGCCATAGTAGGACAAGCTTTTCCTACAACGTTCACACCAGCTAATATAATTAAGAGTTTTGAAGCAACAGGCATATCTCCATTCAAAAGAGATATTTTCACAGAGCGAGACTTCCTCTGCAGCTTCGTGACGGATAGAGAAGACATAGAGGAAGAGGTTGGTGTCACAACAGATCTGACAGAAAATGTTGCCACTAATGAAGCATCTACTTCGGCAGCTATCCTAACTCCTCCCAATGCTACGTCGAAAACTATTTCTCCACAGGAATTGCGGCCGTATCCCAAGGCATCTGCTCGCAAAGGCACGCGAACAGCAAGAAAAAAAGTCACTTCGCAGGTGATTACAGATACTCCAAACAAGAACCGGATTGAAGAAGAGCGGACCTCAAAAACAAACATACTAAGACAAAAAGAGGAAGGGAAAAAAGAACGACTAGCTAAGAATTTATTTCAAAAACCACCTCCTGCAAAAGTTCGGAAAATTATAGAGAGTGATAGCGAAGAGATAGAAGAAGAAGAGATCGACAAAGACAGCGAAGACGATGAAATCGCTAGCATTGCGTCATCTCACGAGGACGACTCATTAAGGGCTGGTAGAGGGGACTTTGTGATTGTCCGTTATGCCAGCAAACGAAGCTTGCACCACTTTGTTGGGTCCATCGAGGATGTAAAGCAAGATACTTGCACTGTATCTTTTTTGAAAAAGGGCTTATCTTGGAAATTCCGTTATCCTGACAAAAAAGACGAAGACGAAGTTCCATCAGAAGACATTGTTAAGCGGCTGCCCACGCCCGAGAAAGTAGGAGGGACAGAACGAGCTGCTCTGCAACTTTTCTTCAATTTTGATTTTTCTAAATATAAGCTGTCCTAGGGCCATATTCAGTCATTATTTCCTTTCCTCAAGCAAATCCAATTTATTACAGCTTGATCTATGTTATCAGGATTATATTGTCAGCTTAGTTTCTACTTTCTTTCCACAAATTATTTTTTGTAATTTCATAATTTGGTAAATATAGCAATAAAATGTTGCATAGTTGATAATACCACTCTTTCTTATTTCTGCCTTTTAAATAAACATATTGTTCCATCCACTATGATTGATGACCCAGTACATACCATATGGTGACCCAATATAGACCATGGGGTGGTACATTGTGGGTCAAGCGGTATATAGCGGGTCGTTCCACTTATTTCAGTCTTATTTTCACATAAACTTTTAAATAAAATATATGTTGTTCTAATACTGTATGTGCATGGATTGTAAAACTTTTTCTCCGTTTTAAATTGAATGTGAATGAGGAAACTTGAAAAAAAAATCCGACCCACTATACCACCTTCCCCTAAACTGAAAGCATCGAAGTCGACTAAATTCGATGTAGGGGGGTCTAAGAAAGGTAAAGGCTATGCGTATGGCTGGCGCGGCAATCTTTCTATAGCGACATTGACGTCACAGCAGAGTCCGCGCGGCGTCTGAGGCAGACACCGGGCGCCGAGGGACAGATGGGCTGGAGCCATTTTTCTTATCTCATTTGGCGCTAGCGGATATGTGAACCCCACCTTCCCCTCACACGGCCTTTAAGGTTTAAAATGTTGGTGTTGAGGGTGGCGTAGCATCGAGAGGTGGCCGGAGGCGGCAGCCCTCTCTGGAGCTCCCTGACATCGCCGTCGGCGTCTTGCTGGAGCCTCGAGAAATGAAGAAAACAATACATTGGAATGTGACCGTCTGCACATTATATCATTGCTGTTGCGCTAACAGCAATTGTGTTGCCTCAAATTCCATAAATTTACCTTCAAAATGTTAATGTAGTGGTAAATGTTATGTTGATTTCGGCCATCCAGCAAGCCGCCGACTTAGCTGTGCCACCCCTCGACGTGGTTGTTGGTTCTGGGTCCATCGTTCTCCCAGTGGTTCCAAACAACCCTGGAAGAACATTCACAGGAAATAAGTGACATTATTTTATTACTTCAATGATACGACCAATTTAAATGCTGAATAAAATGTTGATAACATAAGGCATTAGATAGTGACGGATGCATAGATAACTGCGGAGAATAATGTTTTTTTATTTTAGAATTAAATCGTGGATTACCTCCTGAACATCGCATGGTCAGCAATGTAAGTGTCCACTAAATAGTCATGAAAGGGACTTCCGTTCTCCGGAGCATCCCTTTCGATGATTTCAAATGCTTCGTCGACGTCCGCTGGAGGAAAAAGGGCGAGGGCCTGGCCCTTTGCACCCATCGCTTTGTTTCCGGCTGCGCCCTGTAGGCACCAGCAAGTCCAAGAGCCTGCACCTGTAAACGACATACATTTCACTTATTAATTTATGAAACTAATTTTAAAGAATTTGCATTATATTTTACATTTTGTTTTACATTATTTTACTTAATTAACATAAACTAATCATGGTGGCATTAATGGTCTTTTTTGCCACCTTTAAAAACTCCGAGTTTAATTGGATAATTAAAGTTTTGAAATCTGTGCGTTCCTTTTATCTCTTTTTATTTTCATAATTCCAAAACAAAAAATGATAATATTAAATACCTTTTTTTGAACTAAATTCAATCAGAATCTATTGTTTTTAGACTTCCCAAACTTTTATATTTAAACTCTCATCCCTCAACGCGGTTACGTAAGTCGCGTTGCCGAGGTTTCATTGTTTCATTGTGCATTTATTTTCCGTTGTAATTGGATTACATACCATTATCGTCGTTACATAAACAGTAAAAACAGGTTTTGGAAATTGTCTGTTATTTGTATACAATATTATATAAAGTATTACATAAAATACTCTTTACATATCATTTTCTACCCATTCGCACAGTATTTACAATCACATTCATTCGTACTTGTATATTCTAAAATTGTATAAAAGGAGTGCTGGATTAAAAAATCTGTAGTCACTCTTTTAAAAGTTTCCCTGTTGTCTAAAATTTCTCTGATCTTTAGGGGAAGTCTGTTAAATTGATTGATTATTGGTGCTTAACGACGCACTGTTTTGACAACTGGCCCTTTGGCACTGGTCTAATGGCGTCGGTTAAATAAAATAGGCCCCATAAAATTCACGTTTCTCCTTCCAATTTCCAGTGAGCACTTTTTAGTTCTTATTTCATATTTTCTTCTGGTGTTTTTATTGTGGATGTTTTCGTTAAGTTGAAACATGGTCGGGTTGTCTCTTACATAAAAAATTGTCTCTAATATAAAAAGGGATGGTAATGTCAGAATGTTTAAATCTTTAAAAGCTTGTCTGCATGTTCCCCTTTTCCTTATTTTAGCAAGTATCCTAACTGCTATTTTTTGTTTAATAAAAACTTTGTTTGCCTTTTTTGACATTCCCCAAACCAATACTCCATATTTTAAAATTGATTTTACACACGCGTAGTACATTATTTTTAATGTCTTTTTGCTTACTTGATATGCCAGTCTTTGTAGCAAGAAGCATGCGGAGCGTGCGGACCTTCTTACTTAGCATATTGGTATGGTATGTGCCTTCCAATTTAGGTTGTGGTCTATTTGTAAACCGAGGAAGGTACTTTGGTTCACTACCTTAGCATTTGCTATCTTGCCTGTCGATGCTTTCATTTTTCCCTTGGCTTTGAATACTATGATGTTGGTTTTGTTACAATTGAGATTTAATTTGTTTGGTACGAACCATTCGTTCAGGTCAATAAGTGCACTATTTACGTTTGTCGTTAATGTTGAATCGTCGTCCGCGGTCAGTATGATGCTTGTGTCATCCGCGAATAAAATGGCTTTCCTTGTTTTACCTTTTATATATTTGGGGAGGTCATTTATATAGAGAGTGAAGAGGATTGCGGCTAGAGGGGCGCCTTGGGGGACCCCAGTTATAATTTCCTCCCAATCTGAAAGTACACAACCATTAATGTAGTTAATTTTCACTCGCTGCTTTCGTCCCGTCAGGTATGATTCGAGCCAGTCTCCTGCTATGTCTACTATGCCGTACCCTTTTAATTTCTCCAAAAGTATTCTGTGATTTATTGTATCAAAAGCTTTTGATAGGTCGCACATGATCGTTCCGACTGCCTTTTTATTTTCTAGTGCCTCGGTGATTTGCTTTATCATACTAAAAATCGCCGTATTAGTCGAGTATCCTTTCCTAAATCCGTGCTGTGCTTCGTCTATGATGCCATCGTTTCCTACAAACTCGTTTAATCGGACAAGGAAAGTTTTTTCAAAGATTTTTGCAAAGTTTGTAATAAGTGCTATTGGCCGATAATTTTGCATGTCTGTTGTATAACCTTTTTTTAGAATGGGTTTGACTACGGTTAGCTTCGCTGCTGAGGGAAATATGCCTGACCTAAACGAGCAGTTGCAAATTTCTGACAGTGGGTAGGCTATTTCGTTGCATACTCTCTTTATTACTTGAATAGGGACATCCTCCCACCCTGACGATTTCTTATTTTTCAATTTTATTATTATATCTATCATTTCTGCTCTGTTAGTCCTCCTTAGGACCATATTCGTTTCATTTCTTGCCATCTACATCTTGGAGAGACATTCTTCCAGTGTATCTTCCTTTTCATCTGTTTTTCTTTTAGCTATTGACACGAAGAATTTGTTGAAGTAGTTCGCTACCTCTCTAGCCTCTGTGATTTCTTTATTCTTTACTTCCAGGACGATGTTCTTCGTTCGATTTTTCTCTACTTTCCCAGTTTGGGTGTGTATTACTGTCCACGCCGCTTTGATCTTGTTGTCAGATTTCTTTATAAAACTGTCGTTACTTTTCTTTTTTGCTCGCTGCGTTTGTTTGGTAATAATCTTCTGTGCCATCTTGAGATCCTTTTTAAATCTTGTTCCGTCTTTCTTCCTAGTGAGTATCAATAATCTTCGTTTTAATTCGCATGCCGCTTTCAATTCGTCTGTTATCCAATCATTCCTCTTCTTCCGCTGTCTTATTGACATCGTTTCTTCGGAAAATGTCTGTTAAATGTACCTAGAAAGATTGTTAGGAAGTTCTGGAATTTCATGTCGGTGGTGTCTCCCAGGAGGACTGCTTCCCAGTTCTTCTTACTCATTTCTTTTGCAAAGTTGTCTAGGTTTACTTCGCTTATGTTTCTCGAATAGGTAAACTCGCGTTTTTTTTGTTCCTATCGACATTGCAATGTTCACCAGTTGCCCCACGTGGTCAGAGAGTCCGGGTTCGATGGGTAGTGGTTCTTCGTCTAGTGTGAAGTTGGTGATTATGTTATCTATAGTTGTTCTTGTTTCTTGTGTGATCCTGGTGGGAAAATTGACATTAGCCCGCATATTATTTTCTGAAAGAGAATCCTCAAACTTCACCCTGGTGCGACAGTTCAAATTTCCTAGCAGGTCAATGTTTATATCACCTACTAGGCTATGCGAACACTCATATAATCGTGTTGTGGATGAGCGTAATATTTACGATCACCCACAACGCGATTATATTGCGTGTGCGCATAGCCTAGAGGCTTTAATGATCAATTTAAAATGTTCGACGTTAATTTAGCAGTTTTCTCAATGACATTTGAATATTTCAAAACGTAAAAATCGATTTAAAGAAAAACTATTCAATTGATTTGGTTCAAATTAACACAGTATCTTCTTTTTACGATTTACAATGCACACAGCAAATTTTGTGAACATCGGTTGAAGATAAAGTTGCTTTAGTTGCAAAAAATCGAAAAAACGCTAAAAAATCGAAAAAAAACGTCATTCAAGCGCCATTTACAAGAAAAGTGCTTAACATATAACAATGAAATTTTTACACAAACATTAAATCGTGGGGGTCAACATATTCCGAAAGTTTCGTCAAATTATATTCAGATGCTTGGCCTCTAGAGTGCAAAACGTGTTTTGGGAAAACTGAAAAATTTCGTAAAAACTTAATTACATAAAATTTACTCGTCCGAATTGCTTCAAAAACGTGGCAGGTCTAAGTTCAGAGAAAACGAAGGTTCACAGAAATTTTCATCAAAATCGGTTTTGGCGTTTGGCCTGTAGAGCGCGAACAAACACACAAAAAAACATACAAAAAAAAAAAAAAAAAAAAACAAACAAAAAACAAAAAAAAACATCGGAGACTTTTTTCTGCAGTAAGTGAAATTGAAGATTTCGCTTCACTCGCTACGCTCGTTACGCTCATCAATAAGGGCTATTCTTTTTCCTTCTTTATTGAGTTGCTTGATTAGTCGTTTCAATTTAGTGATGAAGGTGTTGATGTTGAAGTCCTTATTTATTTTTCTCATAAAACTATTAAATGTGTTGAAAGATGCATTACCTTTCTCCATAATGTTTGGGAGAAGTGGAATAGACATCCTTTGTGTTTTGAGAGAGGGAACACCTCCCCCACCACTGCCAACAGGGAGCTTTCGAAATCGGAAAATACTTCCTCCGGAGAGAAATTGATTCCAGCCTCATTATTAGAAACGAAATATCAATTCCAAAATTTACAATTGATATTTCGTTTCTAATAATCATCATCTACCGTCCATGCAACGAGTATTTGCATTTAGGATTAAATTCACATTGATTCCAGCCTCGTTTGCCGCCTGCCTAATTTAGTTCAGCATTCGAACATATGTTGGCCTGGATTTATCCACCAAAAGACAAAATACAAGTGGTATTATCTGAAAAAGAAAAGCCCAAATTAAGCAATGAAATACCAAATTCATAAAAATTGGAGAAATGCTCCCTCGAAGACAAATTGCAAGCTCTATATTTTCGGCTTGAATCGGACTTAACACAATTCCAGCCTAGATTCAAGTAATGTTCGAGAGTTTGCTCTTTACCTGTCCCATGAAACTTCCGTGAAGGCTGTACATTTGTGTAAAATACCTCGGGAGGCCCGAAAACGTACCATCCATGTATATTCTCGGACAAGCACATAATTTCGCAAGGCTGCCAGGGGTAGCGAAAATCTGTAAATGGAAAATTTAAATTGTGAGGACTTGCTTATCTTTTGCTCAAATAAGATATGGTAACGGATTCTAATCTCGGTAATAGTGGAGTAAATATGAGCATTTTCCATATCCGTCAAAAATATGAATAAAACGTGTTACAACTGTTCCCAGGCAATTCCGCCGTATTTCCACATTTAAAGTCGGTAAATTCAAACAAATTATTTGTGATAGCGAGTTCATACTAAGGAACTACTGTGGGGTTAATGGAAACCTATACATGAATTTAATGTAGGCTTGGAAAACTCACCAGAATCTTGTCCGCGCCACCCACATTGTGCAGTAAAAAAGGCTGGTGATCAGTTGTTTCCGCCCACTCCCCTTCGATCAGCACGTCTTCTACTCTGCCCGGAGTTGGTGGTAGATTTTGGTTACGTGCCCCGTACACCCGAGTTTTTATTTTTTTATACCTAGGAAAATTTAAATTCGGGTGGTTTTCCCTAATTCTAGCAGCTTCCTCTCTGAAAAAAATCACAAAATATTGTAGAATATATTTTTTAAAACGCAGCTAATAGCCTAAGCGACGGGGTAAGCTATCTCTTCGACTAAGAAAGTTTGCTACTTCGCATGCCGATAATGCTGATAATTATTCTCAAGTATGTACATCTAGCCGTTTAGCGGCAATCGTGGAAGTAGAATATTTTGAATACGAGTGAAGGTAATTGGAATCAAGCTTTCTTTCTTTGGTCAATTGTTTAAAAACTATAGGTCGGAATCGATTCTAACTTTCAAGAAAATGGAAGAAAAGCTGCACATTGCCAGGAAATTGTTAAACATGAATTTAGGGCAACTAAGACGGTAGTTGTTAACTGATAAAGCGAAAATGTGGTAAAATATTCCTTTTTCAACTACAGCGGGAATTAGATTGTTATTGCAGGGAAAAAAATAATCGTTGCATTGCAGCTGGACCTTATAGCTTAAAACACTTCTCACTTACCTATATATGTTAGTTGGGCGGTTTAATTGCTCCGTCGCCGCTCTCTGCTTGATTTCACGTATAGCTCGAAGTTCTGCGATGGGCGTCTCCTCGCTCGGGTGACCGTGAACTTCGTCCAAAGGCGCCGAGGTAATGATGTTGTTTTCAACAATAACATTAGCACCCTTGCAACTTTGATTGCTGAACTGTTTTAAATTGTCACTTCGATTGATTCTATATAAAAAATCTCCTACCACTAACTTCTGCCCTCCACGCTAAGCGTTCACAAAAACTGCCTCTAGATTCATTGATGGAGAATTTGAAACTGAAGTAATGACCGTCTCAGTGTCAGCTTTATAAATAGTATTTCAAAAAGTGACCAGTGGGATGATTTTAGGAAACCGTTTTCGTTGGTAGTTCACAACGAAACTACACGAAATGTTGAGCAATCTGGGGTTTCAAGGGCCACATCAAATGTGACACGACAGGTAGGGGAGAGTTACCTAAGATGGGAAGGATTTTGGACAGTATTTTCTCAACCATACAGTAAAAAAACTAGAAATGTGAAATTTTGGGGATTAAGAGAATGTGCCATGACCTTTTCCTGATGTCACTTCATAAAATTTTGGTTAAATTTTGCACATCCTATAAATAAATAAAAATCCCATCTTGAGTAACTTTTAACCAAGATGGGAAAAATGAATCGATTTTGAATAATTTTATTTTGATGAATGTTTAATGGGAATTCATGACTTCTAATGAGAAATAAATTTTTATGACTTCCTAAACTTAATCACAATTATGACAATTGAAGTAAAGCTCATCGGATGGGCCGCAAATGTTGTGCATCCAGAGCCCACACACTTCGCATGTTAACATTAAAAATAAGAATCGAAAAAAACACCTTTTCCAGACAATAAATAAGATATAAGATATAAGGTAGGATAGATAGATAAGTAGAGAAGGTAGATTATAAGATATATTGATAAGATATAAGGTAAAGCTGTGGTGAATTCAACTTATTGTATGAATTGAATAACATTTCAATTCTGAGACGAGGATTTCTAACCTCAAACCACTCAAACCTTGAATTTTCCCATATTAGGTAAAACACATTTAGAGATGAATAATTTTTTTGTAGCAGTTAAAAAAGTTTTCTTTGATTGCAATAAAAATTAAATAAGCTTCCAACGTACCACGTGAGCACAAATTCGCTATTTCCTCCCAAATCCACTTCTTTCCCCGAAATTCTCGATTTGCTTCAAAGCACCGCATTGAAGTTGATCTGTAGGGGAAGACTAGTGCTTCTAAGCGGCACGCTTATTTGAATTATTGAATTTTCCCGTCTTAAATAATTCCCATCTTAGGTAACTCTCCCCTATACTAATAGGAAACTAATGCATGAACCTGCAGAGTAAGCCAGGTAATAATCCTCGTTTAAGAATGTGAGGCATGGAAATATCGGTGACAGCCAGGTGAAAACTAACAACGTAAAACAATCTTAAAAACCAATCTTGTCTTATTTCACACACGACTGCTTTTTCCAAACAACTTTGACTCTTAGTCATAAGTTGAAGGGGGTTACACAGATTGCAATCTGGCCAGCTGCAAAAAACTCAATTCGCATATCGCAATCGTACACGGATATAACGTTGTCAATGTCGTGTAAGCAAACACAAACACGATTGCTATAGGGTAAGCGGATAGATAATGGCCATACTAACAATATATCTACAGCTGCTTGTAAACCTTACAGTCAATAGGTTTGAAAAAATTACTATGCCAGGTTCAATCATTTATGTGCCGGAATCCGATTTAAAAAAAACACGTCGTCACAAGTTTTTTCAAAAAAAAAAAAAAAAAAAAAAAAAAAACAACAATGGGCCATTTTGCATCCTTATGTGATGCAATATGGCCTGTGTTATTTAAAGGCAAATAACTGATGTGCATTCAGTAGAATAGTTAGTATTTATTGCAATCCTACATTCTTGAATAACATGTACCCCAACATGACACACCCATCTCTTGACATGAAATAGAACGTTATCACATTGCAAAAGAATCATCCACTCTTTCAAGTAATATAACCCAACTTCTTGTCATCCTGCTATTCACGTAGGCAGGTAGGCTATTTTGCATCCATTTACAGGCAACATCAATTTTGACCATAAGTCGGCTATTATTCCGCTAATTGTTGAAAAGTTTGATTCTCTTAAGTGGGAAAACAATAGCCAAGCTGATAAGAACATAAAAAACTGAAAACACTTATCCCAAAAAGCGCGAATGCCGAGGTCATTCTCAGAGCGCGAAGTACATGTCACAGTGAAGGAAAATAATTCCTTACAGCTGGTTTCTTGTCAAAACTTAAAAACAAGCACGTTTTCTGGTGGCAAAAATTCAAACCTTTGCGATGGTAGTTTCAAAAATTAGCTGCAAGGTTGCGTAAATGAGCTATCCGTAAAAAGAAAAAACCAGGCCATTATGCATCCTATGGCCATTATCTATCCGCTTACCCTATAGCAGGCATTTCATTTATTATTTTCTTTCCGGGCAATGGTTCTAAAACCTCCACGTCAGAAAAATAGTACACTTACTTATAGCCTATTTTATTTTCAACCCAGTATATTGCTTTGACACACAACATGCTCCTGTGAACGTCGCCGTCCTTGTCCTAAACATCGCCCCCAAATCGGGAGGGTGGCCGTCGTACTAAGTACGCTCCTATGGACGTCGCCGTCGCAGCATACCAGCACCTCATGCGGAGTTAATGATGATAAATTCACTAATGACAACAGCGCGTTATAGTAACTTTGAATGAAACGAGGGCTTTTGGCGCAATGCAGCCGTTCGGAAACGTTCGGCGTCACGTGATCACTTCTCCTCGTAGGCAGTGTAAGAATAGGCAGTATAAGAATAAATCTGACCGCGCGGTGGTCTGTAGGCAGTGCGAGAAAAAAAGGGTCGCAGGTAGCGTAGGCAGTACAAGAATAGGCAGTATGAGAACGCACCTTAGCTCGCACCGTCCGCTTGCCAGAGGAAGGGGCGGAGTACAATAGTCGAAGATTACGGTACTTTACTGTACTTTGCCCCTTTAAGACCCTTTCCGGTCGGTTTCTATAGCGACCCAGGGCTCAAATGCCTGCGTTAGCTGTCAATAACTTGTTTGTATCCCACTCATTATAAAAAATGACCGATGGATATTAGGAGTGCGTAATGGACAGGGTAGGAACTGGTTACGATATGTTCGATATTTAATTCCTCGATTCCATATTGTGCGTATTTTTCTTTTTGTTGTTTGTTAACTTATTGTGATTGCGATTTCATATTTTTGAACATGGCATTTGGCAAACTTCTCGTGGAGTAAACATCTCCTCTCAAAAATTAAAACGTATTATTTTATCCTAACAAGACTAACGCGGAGTATTATTTGTATAACCTTTATGGTATCTGTATAGTAACTGAACTATTGCAAACGACGGCGATCTCCAGAAGGTTAAACGGCGACAATTTGATCTTCCTTTTTGTGTCCTAAATAACTTGTCTATAAACTGTCCACATTTACCATTCGAGCTCATCCCCACTCCGCATAAGGTTTCATACTATACATCTCACATCTCTAGCAAAGATTATAGTCAACGAGCAATGAGTGAGAGATTCGAGAATAACCATGACTAATTAAAAGTGTTTTCTTTCCTGTGGTGATACAACGAAATAATATTCCAACTGAATACAAGATTTGTGAGTTGTCATTGAATCGATTGAGGTCATGATAAATTACAAAATTTGAACCAATTTCAAACGAATTTGTACTTAATAGCGTACCTGACGTTTTGAAACATCACTGAACTGCCAAATGATCCCTATTATTTTTCCCTGCTATTTTATTTGTCGCGATGTTCATTTCTTGTGTTGTCGGCAGTAAAATCCGGGATTGAATTAATATTCGATTTAAGTGGAGTAGGCTATGTTATGGATCGATTAATTTGAATGAGTATATGTAATATATATATAATATGTAACAATGTTGGCCTATGACTTTTCTCTAACCAGCTGTGTTATTTGTACTGGGTATAAGTTCTTCATCATGCACTTCAGTCTCTGCATTGTTTATCATTAGTAAATTCTGTCAAACAAGTCCAGGTCCTTAATCGAGTCTATTCAAAACACTTGTTTTGATATTTCGTTTATACGTGAGAGAATTCGTCCGTTCTTGACCCAAACGAATTTGTTGTATTTCTCATTGGCTTTTTGCTGAGCCTTCCACAGCAGCTCATGGTAATAGTGGGACAAATTCTCGTTGATGTACACTCTGAGATCGCGCTGACCACCTGTGAAATCTTTAGACTTCAAAAATGTTTTTCTCTTCTCCAGGAAACTATCTATCTTCTTCCTAGATGTGAACTGCACGATGATCTTCGCTCCCTTTCTTTGTTTTTGATGGCAGTCAATGTACTATTCGTCAATGTCGGTATCTTCTATTTCCACGTCTAGTTTATTTGCAATTTGCATCACATTTCCTCAAGGTTCCCGTGGTCCAGCTGTTCCACGTTCGATAATTCGATGTTTTTATTACGACTGTATTGTTCTTGCACATTAACTTGATCAATTGCTGTCTATGATATGTTCCTTCTCTTTGCACTGCTTTTTTAGTACTTCCACCGTGGACTCCAATTTTTTAACTTCTTGTGCAAATTCCTGCCTTAGCTTTTGCAGTTCTTCTAATCTTGCAGTGCTTTAAAGCTTTCTCGCATTTCCTTTTTTGAAATCAGTAAATGCTGCTCCGAAGCTAAATGGGGAGTTTAACTCACCTGTAGGCGTGTTTTGGCCCGATCTCTACTCTTTGCACTTGCCGCACTTCCAGCTATCTTAGAAATCTTGCTTTAGGCCACTTTACCAAACCAGCACAGGCTCCTGATAAGTGAAATCGCTTATCGCAGGCCTGGCTGCTGCAGATATCTGCGTCGCCAGTACTCAGCACTAGATCACATGTACCGCAAGATATAACCTTATGAGTCAAACATCCGTATCCTACAAGCTCCAGTCGCAGACTGGACCATATACTCCCCGTTGAACTGGGTGATTTTGCAAAACAAGCTCTTTGCGGGCAAATCACACGTTCCGCATAAAACCATTGCCTTTGTGAGTATGGTGGTGCTTGATTATTTAACCCGAAGGTGCAACCCATTTTCGTTCAATTCTTTCTGTTCTAAAATTCTTTTTCGGAAAGAAAGCTCGTTAATTGAAAAATAGACTGGCCAGATAGGAAATTTTGAAGATTTGAAAAGAGAAGCGCCATCAGTATACCACATCAAGGAAATGTTCATTGGATCTTTGAGAAAACCATGAAAAAAATGCTGGTATAATTCACCGTCATAAATATATTTCATGGCATTTTGTGATTGCTTTGTCTCTTAAAAGTTAAATCTATGTCGTAGGTCATCAAAAAAATTCTTCCTTTCAAACAGAGATTGAATCGAGATCTAAATGAAGTAGCATAAGTCACTGCTATGACATTTCTGGCAATTGGAATCCAGTGGCTTCATTATGAAATTATTTTCTTGAAAAGAAATTCGGAAGTTTGCAAAAATTTTGCACTAGGCAGTGTGCAGAAAGAAAAATTAAAAGCGCACTCATCATTTCCCCGGAAACATGAAAACTTGTGCAGAAGCGGCAGGGCAAATATGTGTGTAACGAGCGTAGCGAGTGAAGCGAAATCTTCAATTACACTTAACTGCTAAAAAAATGCGGAACGTTTTATTTTGTTTTATTTATTTATTTATTTATTTTGTTTTCGCCAAACGGCCAAACGCCAAAACAGATTTTGATGAAAATTTCTGTGAACCTTCATTTTCTTTGAACCTAGATCTGACACGTTTTTGAAGCAATTGGGACGAGTAAATGTTCTGTTATTAAGTTTTTACGCAATTTTTCAATTTTTCCAAAACATGTTTTGCACTCAGGGGGCCAAGAATCTGAATATAATTTGACGAAACTTTCTAGATGTGTTGGCCCTCAGAAATCAATGTTTGTGTACAAATTTCATTGTTGTATGGTTAGCACTTTTCTTGAAAGTGGCACTTTTATGTCACTTTTTAAGCGTTTCTGCAGTTTTATATAACTTAAGTCTTCGATTAAAAAAAAATATATATATAGTGTGCATTTGAAATCGTAAAAAGAAGATACTGTTTTAATTTCAAGGAAATCAAGAGAAGATTTTTTCTCTAAATCGATTTTTACGTTTTAAAACATTCAAATAATTTCACGACGACTACATTATTATGTTTCCAGGTAACGAATGTCATTGAGAAATCTGCTAAATTAACGCAGAACATTTTAAATTGATCACATAAGCCTTTAGGCTATGCGCACACGCAATATTATCGCGTTTATATTATTTTTATAACACGATTATACAAGTGTTATAGCATAGCCTAGTTGCTAGAAAAATGTAGCTCGTCGTTGCGGTTGCGGTCAGCGTCGTCGCACTCGGCGTCGTCGCTCTCGGCGCCGTCGCACTCGGCGCCGATTACCACCGTTTAAGTCACACACATACATAACTTTAATTGACCATGGTTTTTTTAACAAAAATAATCCCCAGTTGTCCTCTCACTATCAATAGACCTTTTTCACTCAAAGAAAAATGACGTCAGAGACCCACTGCACGTACTACCAGCTTGTAAAAAAATATTCATTAGCTAAATAACGAAGAAAGATAGGGAAATCACAAGTCGAATTGCTCCACTTGGCTTTAGCGAGCAGGTACATCATGACGTCATTTTGTTTGAATTTTGTTTGAATGGAAAAATATTGAATGCGAACATTTTTAATCCGTGTAACGTCAGCTTACTTTGTGATGGAGAATCCTCCTCATGTCCCCAGTGGAAATTCTTCGAGTCGTTTCCGGAACCATTATCATTTACTTGATTCCTACCTACGACGAGTCGATTAATGTGGTCGGGAAAATCTGCAGAACGGATAGCTCCAACAATTGCTAGTTTCAGTTTTTTTTGGCATAACTAAACGCATTATGTGCTCTCTTCCTTTCACGACCACTCTCTTTACTGTAAACACGCACTTGAAAACTTTCGCACACTCAAAAAGCTAGTCCCCACTGAAAATTGTGCCTGTAAACCAACTAGCTATAGGGTGACTCCATGGGTAGCACCCACACTCAAAAAGCTAGTCCCCACTGAAAATTGTGCCTGTAAACCAACTAGCTATAGGGTGACTCCATGGGTAGCACCCACACTCAAAACCCACCAATGTAAATGTAAAAATGAAAATGTAAATGTAAAAATGTGAATGTAAAAATGTAAATGTAAAAATTTCAAAATAACAATTTTAAATAGCTTGAAGTCGCACGAAACAATGAGTGAGTGGACTCATCTTCAAAACATACCATTTTTCATGGTTGATGCTGTAATTATGCTTGCTCACATACTGGAATACACTAAAATAATACATATCTAGATGGTACAAAAATTATAACTTCAGATTCCAGTTTCGGGCCAACTTTTTTTTTTTTGAAGTAGATAATTGGAAAAAAATATGAAAGATTAAAAAAAATCACTTTACAAGTTATTAAGGATTGAAGTTTAGGGCTGGATTTATTTCACCCTTAAATTTTATAAAGACATTTTTTAAATTTTTTATCGTTTTTCTCAAAGTAATGTCGTCAAGTGGGAACAAGTCCCATCCTTCTAAGTGTCTTAGGTAAAACGCTAGAGAGCAAATAGTGGTACGCCGTGCTCCGAAAAAAGTACAAATCTGGGTTTTTCCGTGCCCCGCCACGGGCAAACCGTAGGACCTACGTAAAAAACGCTGATACACGAGATTGTTTTATATGCCGTGATCTACCACACCTCCAATTTTTGTCGAATTCTGAGATGGTGAAAGTTTTGAGTGTGGGCGCTACCCATGGATTCACCATAATATAGTCTCCGTCGGAGGTGGTTCGACTCCTGCTTCCAGGGGAGAGGGAAATTCATTGTAGGATTGATCCGAGAGCTTATCTCTACTTCCAATAATCCTAATCAGGTAAATATACCTCTAAAAAGTAATTGGGCAAATAAGACAATGGGCATTGGTCCATTGATCTAAACCGACTCTAAAGAAAAGGTATTTCATGTCACTCTCCCTGCGTAGGCAGGGCCTCTACAATTTCTCTGTCTCGAGATTGTATCCATAAGTGCGAAAAAGAAACATAGTAGAATGCCGGCCAACTACACTGGGAAAATTGTTAAAGATTCAATGTGATAAACATCCTGGGGACCTTTTATCGACATTTTAATTTTTTTTTCTTTATTTTTATATATATATTTATTGTCCCTTTGATCGTTGGATATAAGACTGTTATCACTTTACAGGCTTTTACAAAGTCGTTTCTTTTCCTGGTGTTGTGATGGCTCGGCACAGGGGTCGACGTATCAAACAAGAAAATAAACAGGCCTCTATGCATATGCAAGGAAATGTCATGATTTTAAGACTTTTAGAAAGCGGACGGCATGAATCCTCATAAGAGACGATGCTGCGTGGATCGTGGCTTACTCGTGCCATGATTCTTACGGCTTTTTTCTGTAGCTTGAAAATACTTGAGTCGCAGGAGGAGTGACCCCACCGTATGCTGCCCACAGTATGCTGCCGTATTGTATGTGTGGGTGCATGTGGGAAAAATAAACTAACTTAATTGTCTCAAGATTAGCGTGTTTCATTAATCTCCTAATAAGATAACAATCTGAAGTAATTTTTGGGGCGATGTGGTTCACGTGGCTCTCCCATTTCAAGTTGTTGGTCAGTACAAGGACACTTCTCTGATGGACGAGCCTTCCATGCGAATGAGTGGGCTGCTGCAGTGCGCTTTCCTTGACGCTCTGAAATGCATGTAGACCGTTTCTTGAAGGAAGAGATTATGCTCACTGCTAAAAGTAGCAACTTCTCTGACTGCTTGGCTGTTTGTTGTGGAAGCATTTTTCTTCTTGCTGACGACTTGGGATATATCATCCGCATACATCAATATCTTGTCTGAGCTGGTTGCTTGAGGTAAGAAATTTGTTAATATGAAAAGCAACGTAGAGAGTTTACAGCCTTGCGGCACGCCTGTGTCTACTGTCGTTTCTTCTTATAAATGAGTTTCAGTTTTTCCTTTTATGTGAACGACTTGTTTCCGATCCTTCCAAGAAGGCAATCCACTTATTTGCGACATCCGAGATCCCAAGCTTGTACAGCGTCTTCAAGAGAGTGACGTGATTTACAGTATCAAACGCTTTCATCTTCCTCTATTGGCAAGCTGCAAGTGTCTTTATCGAAAAAAAAATAGTTGAGACAGATATCACCAATATTTAGACCTAATTGAGGGAAAGAGTGTTGGCATGTTTACCAAACGAATTTTCTCATTTTCCGGAAAATTTCCTGTAAAATATTTTTTTAAATATTTCTTTTCGTCATATGACCACACCTGAGAAAAATTTTACCAAAACAAAAACAATAAAAAAAAACTGAACGGAACCACCTCAAGTCCGTGTGTAGACGAAAACAACTCCGGGGGCGACATCATGTCCCTAGAGCCGAGTATCCCGTCCATTAATTCATAAAAAGCCCAGGAGGCCGCTGTTTCTTTCCCTTGTGACGTTCCTGTCCATGTTGGTGGAGTTTTCAGTTCCTATTACAAAAGTACACAGGAATATTAGTACGTTTAACACGTATCTTTCATAAAAATATTGCACTTTGATCTGATATCAACTTACTTTATACCTATCACAGAGATTGTCCCACTTCTTACTCAATTGAGCAGGTGAGGCTGTGCAGCTGGGCATCAGTTTTTTCAAGAATCTGAAAAGGAAATATTTAGTTACGGTACTAAGGCCAAATTTCAGGTGACTTGCAAACCTCGGACACCCATTAGGTGGACACGTCGGATTACAAATCCGCGGATTGGATCAGCATCGTCATCGCACTGAAATATGTCTTGATTGCCGCATGCACACGACACATTTCCATGCGACTGATTCAAACCGCCCTGTTGGCAATCCGTCGTCGTTTGGTGGACCTGTGCTTATTTACTGGTAATAATAAAAAGTAATACGTACGTATAGCCAATGAGGTTAGAATTCCTTTTGCCGGTAAATTTGCCAATATTTACATGACGATTTATTAACATCGTCGTCATTTCATCAGTCCCTACGAAAAAGTAAGGTGGTAATGAAATGAACACGAAATTATTTTACTAATTGGTAGGTACTAATTGTGATAATATAAAATTATAAACAACGCAATGCAGAACTCACACTTTATGATGATGTTGCTGTTGTACTCGTGTCGCGAACTCGAGGTTAGGTTACACTGGGTTACACAATTAACCGCCAAGTGGACCCCCTAGCAAAAATTTGAACTGATGTCAGCTTGCAGCTGAACTGACATGAACTGACATGAACTGACATGAACTGACATGAACTGGCAATTTGCAAGCTGACCAAATGTCAGCTTGCAGCTGAACTGACATGAACTGGCATGAACTGACATGAACTGACATGAACTGACATGAACTGGCAATTTGCAAGCTGACCAAATGTCAGCTTGCAGCTGAACTGACATGAACTGACATGAACTGACATGAACTGGCAATTTGCAAGCTGACCAAATGTCAGCTTGCAGCTGAACTGACATGAACTGACATGAACTGGCACGAACTGGCAATTTGCAAGCTGACCAAATGTCAGCTTGCAGCCGTGGTGGACCATATAGGATATTGATCAGCATTCGGTTAGTTCTGAACATCGTTTTAAGATATCGATGAAGTATCATCTGCAGTAATATTTTTGTCAACCCTCCTCGATACAAACTATATAATTTTCAGTATCGATAAGACTGTTTTAATGCTTTTATTATTTTCCACACATTTATGACGCACGTAAAAAAAAAATCTTAACCTTGTTTGTGGTAGGTCCATGTCTTGCCGTAACACTCATCAGGAAAAGCATTATTCATATAATTTTATTCTCATTAGTATAATTCAAGAGTTTCTACGAAACAAAACTAGCCCGTCGAAAGTAAGACAGTTCAAACACAGCGGCCATGGCACCAGAGTCAATGTAACGCAGCCATATTGTCGTTAAGCGACTCTGATGGATCGCCATTATTGATGTTCCGAACTTCCGATCTCGAGGAGCGCAAGAGCACGTTTTTGAAGAAATTGAACTTAAGTTGTAAACAATATAGTATCAGTCGCACACATTAATTGATTGACGGCGTAAAAAGTATCGTTCATGTATCCGAAATTAAATACTTAAGTCCGCAAGACGAGAAATATGTTTCAGGGGATAGTTTTTTCCAAGTGTTTATATATTATAGGTTAGAATCGGGCAGAAAACAAATTTCAGAAAAGTTCCATTGATATTTAAACTTTCCTTATGTTTCTTTAGAATGTAGAGTTCAGACTCCAACACATGCTTATTATAATCACGCCAAATTTCTTATATTTTTCAGATTGTGCTCCCATGAGAAACATTTGCAAACATGCCAATGCTGCCTGCTGTTTTTACTCCCTTGTGCTCGGCTGCATGTTCCGCAGCAACGCAAGGCACCTGCCGACAATCCTTAACTGTGGGTACAGTCACGTAACTCCGCACGCATGCACGGCAGCAGAGTAAAGCGCAATTTGATTCTCATGGAAGCACAAACTGTAACGATCACCAGTCAGCTAAGAAAGGAAACGTAAGCTGCGCCAGGATTTTATCAGCATCAGTCAATATCAACAAACTAGTGCATTTAGCATTTATTTTTTCCCCCCATTATAAATGACTAGACCAATGGCTCAGTCATATGAAATGAGATGAAACCCTAGGAACCGACGAACAACCAGAAAAACACCAGCCGGGGGCAACTTGCAGATCACCGACTGGCATCAACCGGCGCCAGCTTACGTCAACTGGAAATTGTGAAGTGGCGCAAGCTGAAGTAAACTGGGAACTGTGAACTGGCGCAAGCTGACGTCAACTGGCAATTTTGAACTGGCGCAAGCTGGCGGTTTTGAACTGGCGCAAGCTGGCGGTTTTGAACTGGCGCAAGCTGACGTCAGCTGGCAATCCGCAAGCTGACATCGTTCCATTTACCAACTGGCGGCCAGTTGACTTTTGCAAGCTGACGTCAGTTCAGATTTTTGCTAGGGCCAGTGGGCATATAAGTGTTAATCCTCGCACACTTTCTCCAAGCATGCTTGGAAATAGCATTCGAACAGTACTTAAGATGGCGGCACTTACGGTAGTGACGTTGTTGAAGTGTACTTGCAAGCTGCTTAGAGGAGAATTCGAACAGAGCCACTGTCCCAACAACATGTGCTTAGCTGAAATTTAAACGACGATTATTTTTTCTTTTTACTGAAACTACCGACTCAGGAAGGTAGTTTTGAGATTGATTTTCTTGTGGTATTTTTCCGTGACACTGAGGATTAAACTACAGTGGCCAGAGAGATACCAGTCCACCACGGCGCACGTTGCCCTTTCTAGTTCAATGCTAGTATACAGATTATTGATGAAGACTCATCGTAGCACGGAGACCGAATGAGTCCATGAGGGCGATTGTGTAACTTTTTACAGATCGGTATCTAGAGATAACAATCGGTAGCTAAGGAGATAACGATTCGGTAAAAAATCTGCGATTGTGTAAGATTTTATCGATCGATAGCCTGCCGAGCGATCGTTAAAATTAACGACATCAAAATAGGTGTCGTTATGTATTTACCGATCGGTAGATGGTTTAAAGATGGCGGATAACCTTTCAAATCTTCTACATGTCGAATAATTAGCGATTGAATACGATTTAATAAACTAAGAAAACAATGTTAGGAAAGTGAGAGTCGAAAGGGAATTTTTGAGAGATCGATTTGATCCATTTCAAATGTCGGACAATAATTTCATACATCTTTACCGGGTAGAAAAAATAGCTGTGTACGACCTCGTGACAGCCATGCCGGCGAACATCTTCCATTCCGCCTTCGATGAGAGTGGATGAATGTAAGCTAACCTTTTTCTAAATACAATCTAATATTTTGAATTAACGCGCAAATACTTTGACGCCCAGCCAGCTGTCGGCCTTGGCCTTGCTGTAAGTCGCCGGCTGTCATCCAGCAAGTTGGCAGATCATCGGACTGAATCTTGTTTGGTCAATTGTCGCACATTTGCCCGTTGCTTTATCTACAAAACATGTGTTCAACAAGAAAAAACTTAACTGTTTGATTGTTCTTTTCCAGGTAAAATCACCGCTTTGGTTTATTTTTGCTTCGGGGAGCTATCAACGACGAAATGGACAAGATTATCTCAGTGCGATGTGCCAAACATCAGTGTCTGTTTGCATCAAGGAGGTTATTATGGCAATTAATAATCATCTTTTAGATGATTGGATAAAGTTTCCGAGGACAGAGTTAGAGTTTCAAACCATGAAGCAAAGGTATGGTGCACCTACCTTTTCCATTTAATTTACACCGATGTGAGATGAGAATTAGGTGAAAAATAGGTACCTACCTAGTACCTACTCTATACTACTAGCATTGGATTTGGAATCATAGCAAATTCGATGCTTCTAGCATTCTACTAGGTAGGTATCTTGTCTATAGGAAAGACAAGCATCTCTCT
Source organism: Nemurella pictetii (assembly GCA_921293315.2). Taxonomy (NCBI): domain Eukaryota; kingdom Metazoa; phylum Arthropoda; class Insecta; order Plecoptera; family Nemouridae; genus Nemurella; species Nemurella pictetii. The sequence continues at coordinate 3,959,580 of OV121116.1, read as the reverse complement.
AGGCTACAACTATTGCCAAATTTAATGCTTCAACCTACTCTCTAGCAATTTCACTGTTCCACAATGACATTATTTAGTACCTACCTAATAACTACATTATTAACAATCAATGCACTTTATTCTAGATTCATGGCAGCAAACATTTTCCTGGTGTCATGGGAATCATTGACAAGCATATTGCGATATGCCCGCCAAACATGGAACGTGAACATCTTTTCCTTGATCAAGAGAATCGATAGTAATTTTGATTCTTTCATTTTGAAAGTACTTAGTGGAAATGAGATAAATCTACCTTTTGCCATTTAGTGCAATCTTTTGTGGGTCCCAAGCTGCTAGAGTTCAATTGACCTGTTAATTTGTTCCACAACTCATAATTTTTTCCTGTGACGTTGGCCTTCCATAAACGTCACCAGCCGATAACTGTTTCCTGTAATATTTGGATGCTTACAAATCCATAACTGCATAGTTGTCAACCAGAAGTTTTGTAACGGGCTTATATCCTAAATCATAGTCATAGATAATGTGTAATTATAAAGTGATTGAGCAACGTGTGTTGTACATTTCAAGTTTACTGCCAATTAAATTATTATCTACACTGCAGAATTAAAAGACAGTAGTGCACAACCAGTTTAATTATTATTTTTTACCCTGCTTGCCGCTAGAAGAATCCTTCTTTTAAGAACTCATTTCGATATTGATTTTTTTCCAATAAATGAAGTTTCAGTTTTAACCTAAAACTTGCAAAACATTTGAATTTTGGTGCTGTCAACTATTCAAAGCAGCAAAGTGCGCGTGCGCGTAGTTCAAAAACCAAATACTCATTCCAAAAACATCGACTCGAGAGTTAACGAGTCGATAAAAGTTTCCGAATCGATAACTCTGCCGACATTGTTAGACGATCGCTATCTAGATACCGAATCGGTAGACTTATCGATCGGTAGCCTTATCGATCGGTAATTATTGAAAGTTACACAATCGCCCTCCATGAGATCCATTAGCTAGTTCCTATTGCTGCTGTCGATGATCATATCGACGTTAAAATTCCCGCAGATTGTTAGCTTCGTGCTTTTCTCCATCAGAACGATAATTGCGTATAGTCTCCATGAATTTTTGAAATCGCCAAGGGGTGATCTATATACGCATACTGTTGTTGTTTTTTCCCCATCTTCACCAGTATAAGTGTGGTCGCTGAATCGAAATCCACTTCAACGTTTAGGTTTGTCGTTTCTTCTTTGTGTAGCGTTTCTATCTTCTTTAGAATAAATGATTACTCCTCCATTTTTGCTAGCCGTTCTACAGTAAAAGGGTAGCTAACTGGCTTGTATCCTTCGATATTAGCCCTGCTGATTTCTTCGATTTTCAGACAGTGTTCGACAAGGCAGATTATCTTTGGAGCGGTGGTTTTCAGTTCTAGTTCCAGTCTGTTTAATTGTGTTCCGAAGGCACTGTTTGTTAGTTTATAACAATTTAGAAGTATCAGCAACATTGTGTTCCTCTTCTGTCTTTGTGGCTGGTTTGTTCGATCTCACGGGGCAGTTTGTTTCGGTCTTGGTTTTTTAAAAAACCCTTACTGCCACGCCGGTTGGCCAGAATTCAGCATCATTAGCGTCTCCAAATTTGAGGAATTCGCTCCAATTTTGAAGGAGCTATAGTAACCTCGGGAGTTCAGCTTTCCACACGTGAAATCTTCGGAAGGAATTTTCGATGACAGGTAGATTAGTATTGACTAAGTGCTTATTGTTAAACTTCATAAACATTTTACTGTATTTGCTTATACTTGCGTGAGATCCATGTCGCGGTGCAGGCGGTAGAGATGGAGCCAAATTCTGCTTTTCCCCTCTGAAACTAACAGTGTATGTTGCGACTGGGTAGGCTTTGTCCCTTCGTATGCCGCTTCCGTGCCGATTAACGTTTTGTGTTTCTATCGGTGTCGTTTGTTCGAATCAGATCATTTCCCTCTTCATCGACTTTGCATTCTGTTTTGCAATGTACTTTCTTATCACTTACCTGACGTAAAAAAAAACTTAATGGCATCCACCAACTCCCTAACAACAATGGAAAGTGGACACCAAAGGCATACCTATCCACGAAAAGTAATCGCTCGTTAAGTCATGATAAAGAAGACAATTGTGACCAAATAATAATAAGTTCGACTTAGAAGTATTTACAACTTGATTAAGTAAGAATAATAAAAAAATGAAACAACGCTCAAAGAGAGGTAGGTAGCATGCCGACGCATTTATGAAACTCACGGAAATCTTCGTTGACTATAGAGGTGAATGTGAGTTTTGAAAGGTTGCACTAGGTTTCTTACAGTGCATGCAAATTTATCTAACAGCAGGGGCAAAGTTTTATCCATTTGGTGAAAGAAGCGAGCGCATTGAAGGCAAGATTCCTGGGGGGCGCGGCGAAGCCAAGCTCTAAATTAATTTTTAACTTATATTAAATTTGTAATTTTATATTATTATTTACATTAACATACTACTTCATTATCTCATAAGTTACACACACAGCAAAAAGAACAGTGAATAAGAGTATCTGGGGTGTGTAGCCTGTTGGTTTGTGTCACATAGAAATGAGGAGCCACGGATTAAAAATTTGTACAAACTTCTGCTACTCTCGCATAACCAAGATTAACCATCAAAAGAAAAAAAATGTCCATTTCCCAATATTTTTGTTTTAAGGTTGGAAACATCTTGTCAGTGTATGGATGTAACAAAGTTCTAGTGAGTAGTATATAAATGGGGGTTCTGAGCCACCAACTTCTCACGTGACTCCCGTCCAAGTTAACTTATTTTTTCTGCAGAGTCAGCACTTTTATTTCAAGGTCGTGTGACTTTGGTGTAAGTTAACATATATTTTTTTGCAAAGTCACGTGACATCCGTCCAAGTTAATGATCTAAATAATGCAGCGTCAGCAAATTTTATCTTGTAGAATGTTCTCGAAGGTTCTCGAAGGTTTTTGACCTCTGAAGCTCACAGGTGCGACGTATCAATTACGCAGCATCAGCAAAAATTGATCTCACGATCATTTCTATATGTTTATAGAATTTTCTCGAAGGTTTTTGACCTATGAATCTTACAGGTGCGACATATCACTCTCTCTTGTACATTCATAATTGGTAAATCTCTCTCTCTCTCTCTTTCTCTCTCTTTCTCTCTCTCTCTCTCTCTCTCTCTCTCTCGTACATTTCCTCGATGGATCGATAGTACTTGTCATCGTGCGACGTATCAATTACGCAGCATCAGCAAAAATTTATCTCACGACCATTTCTATAAGTTTGTTCTCGAAGGTGTCATTTTTTCACCGAAAATACTTCCAATCCCAATTACATCCAAATCCCTTATAATATCAAACCTAACAATTACTGAAGTTTTAATGCGTGATCAATATGGAAATTGTTTCGAACTGGATTTTATCATACTAATTATCAGCATTTTTCTAAGTCAGGTTAGCCGAGTGGTCGCCAGACTTAAGATTAGAAACTCTTTGAGTGCGTGGGTTCGAACTCCACATGTGGTATATTATTTTAGTAAAATTTAAAAATTTTGAATTTGAAATTGCTTTTAATATTTTATTTCATTTCTATCAAATCAACAATCATAAATCCAGCATTATTTCTCCGGTGAGACATTCAATTTGCTACATGTAACAGTCATCGATTGCATGTTAACATGTAATACGATATGACACTTCCTGTTCATGATCACGCATGTCTAGACAGGTTTGAACTTGTTTAGTCAACTGAATTTCGATAGTTTGATCACCTTTACTACACTAAAATAACAATGTTATTTCATGGTGAGGAATATAGGTTCTATCTAAATAATAATAATTCACTCTCAGTTCTCAATTACATACATTTATTAAAATCGCATCATAAAAAGCGGATTAGAATCACGGTTACAACAACTTTGCTTATTCATATCTTTTCGAACAGGTGCAAAACATGATTTGAATTTCTCGAAAAACAATTGTCGAACAAGTGCATCGTTTTCTTCACAGGATCTATTTTGAAAAGACCATAAAAATTCCTGCATGCTAAGTCCTCTAGCTGCATGGGCTAGAAATAATGCTGCATATTCACCACATACGTCAGAAGTCGGACTTTGCAATTGCATTTCGTTGTATGTCCACGACGTACATTGTTGACTTAGAAATTCATGATGATTTTTCACAATCGGTGGAATTCCATAACTGTCGAAATAGGTTCCACGACAAAATTCGTCGATATGTATAGAAACCCAATGTGATCCAGGCTTACTTGCAGGATCAGTATTAGCAATTAACACACACGGCTTTTGCACTACCCGTGGTAAGTTATCTGCAGCAAATACACCGCGAAACAATGAACTCGTAAACTTATCACAAAGCATGGCTTCTTCTAGGTGCAACGAAATCATGTTTACTCTATTGTACAAGATTCCAACTCGAAATGACAAATGTCTGCTATAAATTATGATTATAAAATAAATATTCAACTTCACTGCTACAGAACATGGTGGTGGGGGGAGGAAATATAATTTTATATATTTTACGAAGATGTCAAATTCTAAATTTAAAAATCGGTGATTACATTTCGTTGTTTGGTAATTTCCATTAAACTATCATGCTCTGAATACAAAATCATATCAACTGGGGCGGTTAATGGAGTGCTAAAGCGTACTTCGATGCGAAATGATTCATTTCTTTGAATTGACCAATGAGATGAGCTAGCACTCAGGTCTGATGTCAAGTCAAAAACGGTTAAGAAATAACCGTCCTTGAACTCTTCGCGTGAAATATCATTTCCAACATCTTGAGAATTAATGCCAGTACCTTCAAATAATGTTTTATATGCACGAATGTATAGATTATTGGCGAAGTCTGGAGTTAGAGCTTTTGTTGGAATTTGTTGGGAACCACTATACAACTGTAAAAAGTTTAAATTGAAATGTTCAAAGTAAAACGGATTTTTTCCAAAATCAGCATTAAACGCAGAATTTAAAATAAATCCTATTACAATCCTCTTTGGTAAATGGTTTAAGTAAATATTGTCAATGGTTCTAGATTGAACCCCCGCCGGAATTGTGATATTTTTAATTTCAGTTCTAGAAAGTGGATATTTTAAATTTGAATGCTCGAGAGCGCGTGAATAGGCAAGATGCAATGCTGGCTTAACTCGAACTTTTCGCACAAATAATGTTGCATCGCTGATTTGTGTTTTTACTGCAGTATCTTCCGACATCAAATGGAATGCATCTTTATTCAGATGAAATTTTAACCGCATTTCCACACCGTTGATAAGAAGTTTATCAGAGCCGAATAATTCATGGTGAATATTGGACATTAAATCAACAGTTTTACTTCCTCTGATAAATGAAGCTCGTTTCAAAAGTCCAGCATTATCTTTGAAATCGTTGAATTTTCCTGCAGTATCTTTATACCATAACCCTGACGTTAAATGAGATGTCTTTGCAGATCGGCCGTAGTTGAGCAGAGATTCGATGTATGCTCTTATACCATAGGTGTTGGAAGGCGATGATATTTGTTTTCCATTCAATGTAACTTCAACTTGCGAGAAAAGCGAGTGGATCCAGTTGTTCACAGGAGCTGTTACATTAGATTTATCATCGCCTGTTGAAAGATTAGTGCCATCACTTTTAGTGACCTTAGCATGTAGATGCAATTCGGTGTGTGCCAAATCGATCAACTCTTCTCCACTGCCACCAACCACGAACTCAAATTGAGAGCTTTTTTCCAAAGACGCCACTGGTTTGTAAGCGACCGTATAACCATACTCGATGGCTGCTTGTGTCAGTGGTGTGGCAAAGAGATCGAGCTCGGATTTCATAGCCTCCATTGAATTGCTGTGTATCACTGACATCTTCTTATTCGAAAATATCTCCAAGTTTCCTCGATAGCTTCGGTTTTTTGAAAATTTTCTTCGGTTTAGAACTAGGAGATTTCCTCTTCTTTTTAACAACCTTTCTCTCTCGACCGCTCGTCACCAACTGAAGTGTTCTCTGTTGTTTTACACGTTTAAGTCCAGCACCTTGCATTCGTGTTAGTTTATCTTCAGCTTTTCGCTTCAAGGTTGAACCGGCCTCCTTCAATCTATTTTCAAAAGATTGTCGTGCGTTTTTTCTCTCCATCAAATCATTTGCAAAATTGAAGCCAGATGTTAATCCTTCTTGAGCAAGAGATCTTGCACCACTTTTGAATATTGGTACAGCTAGACGCCACATACTTTTCAAAAATGATGCCAATCCATATCCACGTTGAAATTTAGCTCCATGATATATGTTCATTCCGGATCCACATTGATTATCAAAATAATTGATGTAGCGATCATTGTAGCTGTTGTTGCGATGGCACATTTTTGCATCTACTCGCGATGATGACGACGACGACGAAAATGAAGTACAACCGTGAGAACCTCTGCACCGAATGTGATTGGATTGCCAAAAACATCTCTTATATCTACAGTAATCGATGAAAACTCACGCTTTGAAACCGGAAAGTACATTGGTGGATTGAATGACACTGAGTTTACCCCGCCGTACTTTTCTTTATAATAGAACGTATCAAAGTTAATGACTCGAGCGAGGTTAGCAAATACATCGCCTACTACATGAGATTCAAAAATATCACAATAAATATACAACTCATTCGGTAAACTTACATTCAAACTACATTTGCGAGGTGATTTTTTAACAGAAATAATATTCATACCAGGGTCAAATCCTAGTTGCATGGAAAGATTATCAGATAACACCACAGATTGAAATGTTTTATCGTTTACAACGTCTATATTTGTAAATGATTTTGAATCTGTAAGTAAAATGCTGATATCCCCAGGAGTAGTGTTCGCGAGAATTTTATTAATAGCAAGGTGAATAGCTGACGCGTTATCATAATAGCCGGGTTTAATTCCATGAGTCTTGGTTATTACGCTTTCTTCTTTTTCAGTGGGCTTTAAACTGTAGGTCACTTTGTTATCAGCTGGTGAAACGTTGCCTATAGTGTAGGGATAGTTTATCGAAAATAATGACACTTCCCAATCGTCACGTAACTCAATGCGATGTGGTAATTGAGTCACAAATCTAGTTGGGCTATTTGTCGAATAATATTTCTCGGAACTATTGCTCGGTAGAGTTAAAAAGAATTCGTCGCTTCGATTCATAATAAATGAATAATATCTTTCTTATCAACCCACGAATTTTGAGAGGATGGATAACCGAGCCACTTGACTAATAGTTTGGTACTGCGTCCGTTTTTTTTCTGATCGAGGATTTTATCTATTTTGTACACAGTAGATTTTTGAATTCGCACTCGTTTCAACTCAGCTTCATAAAACGTTCCCTCGATTGGTTGATGACTCATATCCTCTATTCTGTAAACTGTTAAGTGACGTCTAGGGAGAACTTCGGAAATTTTGAATATCTCATCAGAATAGTTCTTTTCAAATCCTTTCTCAAATTGACCTTTCTCTCTAGAAATTCGAACATGGTCACCAACTGCAAATTTTATTTTTCTATTTTTAATGACTGGTATTCGATTATTAAGATTTCGCCATTCTTGCAACATGTTATTGATATTCACGTCAGCTGGGGAAAATTTTATTGTAGAATGAATTGAATTATTATAACTGTGCAATAAATCTGGGAGCACATCAATGTAACGGTTAGATGAGGAATAAGTAAAGTACTTCCAAATTTTTTGTTTAATTGTCCTATTGAATCTTTCGACTACGGCTGCTTTAGTATCATTGTTAGTGTAATAAAAATTGATATCCCTATCTTTTAAAAACGTTTGAAAATTTCTATTTTTAAATTCCTTGCCTTTATCCATATTTAAATTTGTAGGTTTTCGATTAGATGATTCAAAAATTTCCTGAAAACCTCTTATTATTTCTGCACTTGTTTTATTACGTAAAACGATTATCCATGCAAATTTGCTAAAAATGTCAATAACAGTCAACAAGTATTTTAAATTATCATTATATTTACTCAGAGATTGCATGTCACAAAGATCAGCTTGCCAAACATCATCAATATAGTTCGAGACAAATCTATTTCTGTCAAATTTTTTTCTCAGTGGTTGATGTAGAGTAAAGGTCTCCTGATTTTCAAGCCACTCTTCAACGTTCATTTTCGAAATTTTTTTCTTCGTCGCCTTCCACAACTTGTCTGCTGTAGAAAATCCAGCTGCATTGGACGGATCGAAATATATTTTTTGTAATAATTTTCTTGTTTTAGCATTCATGATGAAAAGTTAAATCGTTTCCAATTAGCAGTGGTCAACACACGAGCACTTCTTCGCTTAACGGCACCTATTTTTCCCTGTGACACTGGCGGTTATAGATCTTCTATTTTTCGTTTCTTCCTCTTCTCAGCACTTTTGATTGGAGAACTCGCAGCTTCGTTCTGTTTTGAACGAATGAAGTTTCTTCGACGAGTGTTTGATATATATTTCATTGGGACTTTTAATTCCGTTAAGACTTCCGCAAATTTTTGCCAACCATTAGGATGAGAAGTCTGACGATTACTTAAAATATCAGATATTAATTCGATTATTGATGAATCGACGATATCACAACCATTTATTTTCACAGTTCCTGCATGATTCCAGTCAATAATTTCGCTGTTAGTAAGAATTGTGTAGATTTCTTCCGCAGTGTTACGTTTCTTTTCAGATATGGAACGCAGCAGCTCATCTTTCAACGAATTTTTATCATCAACCCTGGTAGAATTTTCAACTTTATTTTCACTTTCAATTTTTATTTGATCGATTGCAGTATTGGAAGGCTTGATTTCTTGTTTATTGTCAATTATTTCTTGCTTAATTTCCTTCCCTGTAGGAACAGATTTTTCTTGACATTCAGGCTGAACCGGTTCATTGGTTTGTGGCATTATGGAAATAAAATGTAGATATCGTCGTAATGTTTCTTGATAACGTGAAAGTTTTTCGTTGTCGTCCAAATCTTTTAGTCGAAGAATCTGTTTCATTTCATTCCGTAGTGCCATAATCTTATCCTTGATTGCGTTTGCTGATGACGAAGCATTTTGTGACTTGTTTAATTGCAAACTTGTTGGTACCTTAGTCTTACTAATACGATCAAGCGTTTGCTGATCAATTAAAACCATCTTCTTTGTATGATTCATGATGCCATCAAACCTGAAATAACACCGCTCAGAATTGGTCCCAACAGTAACGGAATTAGAGATCCACCTTTTTGAATAATTCGCTTCTTCTTTTGCCAAGTGTCGCCTTTTTTCACCAATTTTCGCAGCAACCGCTTGTGTCGAGAGAGTCGACTTTTCTGAGCTGGGTGCAGATTTACACGTCCTGATATACAATTTTCAGCACATTCACAAATTGATCGAACCAAATTTTTATCGGACGCTTTTAATATCGCTCTACGCATCGTCGGACTGGCTTTCTGCAACGTATGCAGCACATGCGCCTGTTTGATAACCGTGTCGCTCATGATGAGAGAATGACGGGCTAGTGCTAGATCTTCGATTATTTATAATTATTTCGGAATGTAGACAATATGGTTTTCATCGTCTGGGAAAATTGACGTTCGGATACGTAGATTTTCATCGGTTTTCTGATGGCAGTCTACCAGTAAATACCCAAAAGGTAATTTGGTAGCATCTTCGTAAGCTTCCTCCAAAAATTTAACATTTTTTGGATTTAGCTGTCTTGCCATGCACGAGAATTGAGATCTCGTTCTCGGATTTTTAAAAGTTACAATGTAGTGTGAATTCAGTGATATATCACGCATTTCTTTTCCTTTATAAAATAAATTTTGAGTTATGAAAAAAGTTGAAATATTTTTATGATGTGAAAATTTCGTAAACAAATCTACTACTCTTTTATCCATTTCTGTCATCATATCATCGAGAATAATTAATTTTGGACCACTCTCAGCACTAAAATCATCCATGTTTGGTAGTCCTTGGTGAAATGTTAAGCGAGGATCAGTAGTGAAATCTTGAAAGTTTTGCATTTCCACGGAATAACACCAGATTACTTGATTAATGCACTGATCAGTCATTTGATCTAGATTTGCTAAAAATCTCCTTACAAACGTTGATTTCCCACAACCAGTACTGCCAGCAAGTAGAGCTGTAAACGGTACCTTCCATCGCACGTCCATTGTGAAGACTGAAATTGTAAAAGTACTTACCAGCAATTTATTGTGACATTCAATTTGAAATAATTTCAGAATGAGATTCAAGTTTGACGGGTGGGATATGGATTTAGGAGTGGGGAATATTTTGGTAAAGTTGTAAAATGATTAATTTTTTTTTTCAATTACTGTTTTATTTATCAATACATTTCAAACTAAAAGAATAAAATATAATTTTCTAGCCAACTAATTCCTATTATTAACACTAAAATATGTTCTACATCTAATCATCTACATCTGCATCATCGTGGTTGTTATCAACATAATCATCATCGCTATCGTTATCGTCGTTTTCATCGTGAATCAAATAATGTCCATGGGCTAAAGTGTTGAAACCATCCGAAAGGATGTACCTTTTGTCATCGTAAGGTGAGAGTGTAATTTTCTTTTGGTCAACTGTATAAATTTCGTGATTAAAACTTCTTATAGAACGCATATTTGCTCTATGAATTTGTTTTTCAAAAATTGAATGTTTATAATCCTCGTGTGTTATCTTTTTCTGCAGTACATTTTTCACGATGCCTTTACCTACTTTTTTACAATTTCCACTGCTCTCAAGTATTGAATACATCTTAGATCTTAAGCCTATAAATTCTTTAATGATGTTCGATCCTAATTCATCAGTCATTTTGCCTAATTTATTTTTATTTTTTGTAGAATAAAGTGGATGATTTAATGGGTAATTTGAAGTGTCGAAAAGATCGATGCTGGCTTTCATATCTTCATAAATGTCTTCTGTTTGAACGTGATAAGTTAAGCTGTCGGTATCAGTAAAAAGTAATTTCGCTCGATCCCCATACCGTTTTTTAATATAATTATAATGGAAATCGTACACAAAAGTTTTACTTATATCTAAAATGCTAAATCCAGTAAATATTGGTTTATTCAACAGAAGGCGTTTCTTTTTCGATTGTACTGCAACAAGGTCGTTAGAAAAAATTTTGAAACTTTCAAATGATGGTGATGCGACTACTTTTTTCAATCTTTTTTCACTATTGATTATCTCAATATTTTGATGACAACGCACATTTTCCATACTTTTCCCGAATACACTGTTATTCAAAAGCTTGAAAAAGTCTTTTTCGAAATTATTTTTAGCATTTTTTCGCTGTTCAGTGTTGAAATCAATATACTTTTTAAGCCATGGAGATTGTTTAAATTTCAAAATGCGATGAATTTTACTAAGTTTTAATCCCATTGATAGGTACTGCTTTAAATTTTCGCAATGGATAATGTAATTTTGTTTGTTATTTAAATTTGGAACTAATTTTGTGTTTTCACCGGTAAGATTAATTTTCAAATGTTTTAATAGCGATTTGCCATATGGAGACAAATTTGATTTGGAAATATTCATTCTTTCTGGGGCAAGTGGATAATCATTGTGTAAATCATGTAGATGTTCTGGGTACTCGAGATCAACTTCTAAAATGCAGCCAGAATCTGAGTTATCCTCAAAAATTTCAATATTAAATGAAGCAATTTCTTGTTTAGTCATCCATTTAAAATCCGAAATTGGGAGTGATCTTGACATGGCCAGTCCATAGAGGTTGTTTACGTCGAGGTACATGATGTAAGATGGCCCTTTGTCCTCGTTGAAGTCATCCATGTACTTGTTGTTAGCTTCAGCGTAACGGGTCGATATCATTGACACACCACCACGTATACCGCTCTCCATGAACATGTACATATTTGGGTCGGTAAACAGCTCCAATTCTACGCCAGTCATTTTCAAGCAGGCTTCAAAGGCTAGCCCAGGTGCAGTATACTTGTGCAGAGGATCCAGATCATAGTTAGTTAAACAGAGATTTCTAAAATTTTCAAAAACATCAGCCAAAAGAAGTACGTCTGTTTTTGCGTACAGGTCTTGATATTCGCCTAAATTTTGAATTTCAAATGTATTCCAGATACTTTGAGCATGTTCGTAGTCCTCATCACTGATGGACTCGTCACGTAGAGTATTGAAAAATGCCGACTTGGGAGGGAGTTGCGTTTCAGAGAATTTTGAATGAGAGTCCATGTAGTCATACGGATAGACACCTTTGCGAAGTAACAGAGGCCATGCATCTGTTGTCTGGGCAAAGTGTTCAATGAAGTTAATAAATCGTTCTTCGCCGTATCCCTTCAAATTTTCTACTAGAGTTTCCAAAGATGAATTTAGAAATTGTAAGGAATCCAAAAATCTCAATGAATTAAATTGAAAAGAAAGATATTTTTCCATATTGTTGGGAATACAGTGAATTTTTTTAGTTTTTATATTACCTAATTCTTGCATTATGAGATGAGAATCATAACCTTTTAAATTGTGAAATACTACCGGAATAAATTCTGCGAGTTGGTATTGTAAATTACAATTAGAGTAGGCACTTCCCCTGTACTTACCTGTTAAATGACAGTGATCTTGGACTCTATCATCTCCCAACTCTTTTTTACAAATTGAACAAATTTTAGCTTCCGTAAAATCTTGAATATCTTCTAAAGTCATATGTATGGGTACATTTACTTTCATTATTTCTTTTAAATCTAGTTCCTCATCAAGAAGGTTGTTTAAAAAATGCTCAACTGCATCTGGTCCTCTGTACACTGTAATTGGAGCATGCAGTTTTCCATCTGAATTTACTATTGCATAAGCATATCCTGAAGGTTCATGGAGAGCGGTACGCTGTATGTAAGACGTATCACCACTAGGTTCACAAGAACTGATCTTACTAGTGATGCTTTCAAAGTCTGCATAAATTGTGAAGGGAACTTTTAAATTAAATTTATAGTCTTTAAATTTCAAAATGTTTTCCCCTTCACGAGGCATTTCTATTTTTTGTGGTTCAAATTGGTTACAAAATTTTGAATGTTCGTCGAGAAGTGATTTTTTAGTAAATCTATGTAAGCAGAGGTGACAGTAAAATGCCCGTGTTTTATGTTTTGTTAGATCGCTGAGTAATCTATTTAAATTGGTTACTAGGCAGTAGTGGTTCGCTTCTGTATTCGATATGTATAATAAATTGACATGCTTTTCAGAATTTAATTTTGTGATGCGTAAGGGAAACATTTCATTCTCATATCCAAAAACGTTGATTGATATATTATTTTGTTTTTCGAAAAGATCTAATTTAGACAGTTTCACTGGATATTCGATCCCAGTCATATTTAGCTCATCTTCATACCTCCTATAATGACTGACTCTTTGATGATGTTGGTTTTGAGGATGAAGATGCGCTAAAACGGACCAGAGGAAACATTTTTGGTCGAAATTTTTTATATTAATGGTGGCTTTTTTATTCTCGATTTTCTTTGGTAAAGGAATGTAACTACTACCGGTTAGAGGAACATAATCGGCGATATGTAATTCCATTTTACTTAATCTTTGGAAAATCCAGTTACTACCTTCTCTTTGGAAAGAAGATACTGCTTTGGCAATATTTTCAAACGCTTGATTGAACTGCTTATTAAATTCGAAAGGTTGTAACAAAATTTGATTACAGCTGCGAAACACTGGTGCAGTTTCAACCTGACCATCGTCAGTGGTTTTGGAAAAAATTGGAAAGATTGCGAGATATGATTTTACTCCACGTTTCTCAGAAAGATTTTCTAACAATCGCTTCTCAACTAATAACTTATTATCAGATAGAAAAGTTAAAATATCCGTTTTCGGATTCGGAATGTCAAATTGATATATTTTTACTGAATCATTCAATGCCGACTTTGAAAGTCTTCCTCCGCCAAGTTGTGTTAGTCGATTAATGAGATTACCCTGTATCGCTAGAGAGCTGTACCCCGTTTGATGGTTATGATTTTTAACGTGACTCATCAGATCATTTTGACTTCTAAATACACGGGGGCAGATGTGGCATTTCAGATGAGTTTTCAACATGTGATTCTTCAAATTGCCTCTAAGTGAGAATCTTGCTTCACAGTGCTCACATTGGTGTAGGATGGTCTTGACAGATGGTAATTGATGAGCTCTCCTGAAAATAAAAGCATTTAATTAGAATATTGGTTAAGTGAAACAAAATTGACATACTGACGTTTAACATTATAAAAATTAAGGAAAAATATAAAGATACCTATACATCTAAGCATCATCTTCATTTATGTTTTAGTTTTTTTTTTTTTTAAATACTATAAATATTTAAAATGAACTCACTTTTTTAATTTTGTTGACGCTGACTCAAGTTCCATTGTATTGGTAACTGACGATGATAAGGATGATGCTATTAATTGATGTGATCTCCTGAAAATAAAATTTTTAAATTAGCAAAGAAAAATGAAATAATGTAAATAATGGTATACCACCTATTTATTAAATGTTGAAATGGTAAAAATTTATCTAGTAATTTTAAGATATAAAGTCTATGGAAATAAATTCAATTACCTATACCTACATATTTTGGAATTTCACCTTAATCATTTAAAAATTGACTCACTTTCTCGAAGTTCCTGGTGTTGGCTCGAGTGACATGGGATCAATCGTATTTGATAGATTTTCTACACGGCTGAAATAATAGAAATTAAAATAAGTTCACATAACCGTAGGAAGTAATTGATACAAGAACCAGACTGTCTACTTACTTTTTGTTTTCAACTGACTTCCTCTTCTTCTCCAAATCAGCGAGTACGGCATTACAAATGTTGTCAATTTCCCTATAAGAGATTTACGATTATTATTATTATTATTATTAATATTATTATTATTATATATATATATTTTTTTTTAATTACACAAAAATATTTGCATTTCCAATTGATTCTTATGAATGAAATTCACTTACATTAAACTGAGAACCTCATTTTGATAAGATAAATTCGTTTCCTCTGAAGTAGCCCTGCAAACATAGGTGATAAGAGGTGAATAGGTGATTTCACGTATTTACTAAATAAAAGAACTTCGAAATCAAAAAGATTTTTTTTTTCATGAACTGACTTACGTCATTGGTGTAGCCGTATCTGTTGCCATCCGTCCATTCATTGTGTATTCATCGTTCCCCATTTCGTTGCTAGAAAATAATACAATTTAATGATTTAACGTGAAAAAATAATATTGTAGATTTAAAAGAAGTAACCAAATTGACTTACTTTTCTAAATTATTCATCCCAATGTTCTCACTGCTAATTAGAAGAATTGCTTTTATAGCTTCTTCAATATCCCTAAAAAAAAAAAAAAAAAAAAACATATATATATATATATTTATATATATATATTTAATATTTACAACTAATTAATAAATATGCAATAGGTAAACAAGTATACGATAATTGTATTCCAAATAATTATTATATCCATAAAATTTGTTCCCGTGAATTATTATAATTATTGTAATTTTTGTTACAAAGAGATAAATTACTTACATGTCGATCTGTGACTTGTTGCTTGAATCCATATTAATGTAGAAAATGAAATTTTCTCACACTGTATTATTGGTATGACGCTCCTGTAACTGCGTAGATTCAACGTGTATGTGCAAGTGCGACTTTACTCTAATTCAACTGCGTAGATTTTCATGTCATTAACACTTGTGATTTACAAACAAAAATAACCGTAGAACCATACTGAAACTTATAGAAATGGATTTCTGCTGACGTTGTATTATTGATACATCGCTCCTTTCCGGTTCGTGCAGGTGCGACTTTACTCTGATTCAACTGCGTAGATTGTCAGGTCCTTAACACATGTGATTTAAAAACAAAATAGAACCATATAGAAACTTATAGAAATGAATTTCTGCTGACGTGATATTATTGATACGTAACTCCTGTGAGCTTCATAGGTCAAAAACCTTCGAGAACCTTCGAGAACATTCTAGAAAATAAAATTTTCTCATGCTGTATTATTAATATGTCGCACCTGTAAGCTTCATAGGTCAAAAACCTTCGAGAACAAACATATAGAAATGGTCGTGAGATAAATTTTTGCTGATGCTGCGTAATTGATACGTCGCACGATGACATGTACTATCGATCCATCGAGGAAATGTACGAGAGAGAGAGAGAGAGAGAGAGAGAGAGAGAGAGAGAGAGAGAGTTAGATAGAGAAAGAGAGAGAGAGATTTACCAATTATGAATGTACAAGAGAGAGTGATATGTCGCACCTGTAAGATTCATAGGTCAAAAACCTTCGAGAACATTCTATAAACATATAGAAATGATCGTGAGATCAATTTTTGCTGATGCTGCGTAATTGATACGTCGCACCTGTGAGCTTCAGAGGTCAAAAACCTTCGAGAACTTTCGAGAACATTCTACAAGATAAAATTTGCTGACGCTGCATTATTTAGATCATTAACTTGGACGGATGTCACGTGACTTTGCAAAAAAATATATGTTAACTTACACAAATGTCACGTGATCTTGCAAAAAAAAGTGCTGACGTCTGCGGAAAAGTTTGTTAACTTACACCAAAGTCACACGACCTTGAAATAAAAGTGCTGACTCTGCAGAAAAAATAAGTTAGCTTGGACGGGAGTCACGTGAGAAGTTGGTGGCTCAGAACCCCCATTTATATACTACTCTAGTGAACTAATTGTTGATTCTGTAATACATTTCAATCGCGGAAAAGAACTGATAGTGCGATATTTTGCGTCGTGTGTGTCATTTTGGTACCTATAAATAAATAAATAATAAATGAATAAATTCATTTTTATTCACAATTGACCATAATACATGATATTAGAATCGTCAAAATTATGCGAAGCCTTACAACTAAGAAATTCGTGAACAGAGTAAAATGCCTTCACTAGAAGTAAGTTTTTAAGTTTTGATTTAAATGAAATGTCATTTACATCGGTGACACTACATAAGGTTTTTGCTTTATTGAGCAGTATAGTACCCACCAAGGTTGGATTACAAGAGAACTCGCCCACTTTAGATAATTGCGTACTTTTACAGTGTCTAGTATTATGGTGATGATCTTTAATTGTTACAAAGTCATTACTATTAAAATATCAATGGCATAACTTACAACATTAATTACATGTACACAGTAGAAGGTAAGTATATCCTAAATTTGCTAAAATAAGGCCTACAGCTATCCTTGTAGAACATGCCAGGTGTGCATGGATTTCGGCTGGCTGATGCGAGATATCGAATTGCTCTTTTCTGAATTTTGAAAATTTTCTTGCCTATAGGCGAGAAACCCCATAAGAGAATACCATAGGCAATCCTTGAGTAAACATACGAATGATAAACTAATTTTGCTGTTTCAAGGTTACATACAAGTCTAATTCTTTTCACAAAATAACAACCAGATGCCATTTTATTGCACACATTATTAATGTGAAGATTCCATTTAAGTGAGTCTTCAATGGTTATACCAAGGAATTTTTTAGAGTTTTGCGGTATCAGGCTTTTGCCACCAAGATACACTAGTGGGGAGAATTGCAAGTTGAGTTTGTTATTGGGATGGAACTGCTGTAGCACAGTCTTAGAATTATTGAGAACCAGTTTGTTCTTACGAGCCCAGGTTGCGATGTCATTAACAGAATTATTGGTTTAATGAGATGGGGCAATCGAAGTTCGTATGATTTTCAATAAGATAAGTCGTATCATCAAAAAACAGTGTTAAACTTCCACGCTGGATACCATTTGACATATCGTTAGTGTAAAGAATAAACAACAGAGGAGCAATTATCGCTCCTTGTGGTACACCAATATTTGTTGTTACTTCATCATTGTTACTTCACTCAGAGTAGTGTATTACACCTTTAAGGTCAATTAGTTCAGTTAAATACGATTTGATCCAGAGGTTTGGCGTTCCAGTAATTCCATAATATGGGACATTCCATGAATTTTCAACTGATCAAAAAACAGGCACCTCACCGATTTTGATGAAACTTTCTAGGATTGTGACCTGGTCAATTTGTAAGTTTACATTTTTTTTTCGCCCCTGGGACGACCCGCCACGGCGCCCGAACGCCGTTCGTGTGTAAAAATTTAGAGTGCGCGCGCCGTGTTTCAAATGTACGCAGTGTCGGCCCTAATTAAGCTAGAGGCTTGAACAAAAAAACATTTGAAAGCTCTTGAAAGAGGCTTTCATTTGATGTTTCAAAAATTAAAAAATTAAAATTAAAATCACCCCCTACCCCAATTTTATTTTTTACCCCCCCTATGACTTCTAAAGTGTATTTTCCATTTTCTTTAAATAAAAGTGTGTTGTTAACAAATACATTATCTTTCTGTGGTCAAAAATTCAGAGTGGGACACCAATGGGTTCAGGCAAAAAAAATAAAACGTACGACAATGTGTAGAAAAATCATGGATTTTCACCTATTCTTGACGCTATGCTCAAGCTGATTCTAATGGATACTAAATGACATATAATCTAACCATTCTGACTTTAATTTCACAATTTTACTTTGTTTTAATGCAGCTCTACCCTCTCTATGTTTATTTTACCTCCCCCAGATAGGGATTGAATTTAAAAACATGGTTTTGTTGATGAAAAATTATATTTTCACGGTTGAAAATCTAAGCTTGATGTGATATAATTGTTATGTGCACGGTCGGCCCTAGAATAAATGGTAGTAAGAAATATCTGGCAAACAGAGATTACATGGAATATTCGACACATGGCGTTCCAACGGTTGCTGTAGGGTTGGTCTCACCCAGCTTGAAGAATCCATTGTCTGACAATCCCGTTAGGCGTAAATATTTTTTTTTGCGAGTGGGGTTAAGTCATCATCGCTGCACGCCAGTCTTGCAAATGTTGTTATGCAGTATGCAACTATGAATCGCGCGTCTGTCAACTCTATACGTTGAGTGCTTGTGAATTTTGTGCGTGTTGTAAGCCGAAACAAGTTTTATTTATTATTGTTACGTTACGTTATACGTTATACGTTGTTACGTTATTGTTACGTTATTGTTACGTCGTGCAATATTTATTCAAATAAAGATTGTTTTGTGAAATTTTAAATGGCTGGACGGTCTATGTCGACGAGTGTTCGCCAAAACTGCTACAATCCCCTAAACGAAGATAATCACCCGACTAAAAAGCAGCGGTTGCGTTACCTTTCGCAAACTTTTCGTGAAAGACTTCCAAAAATCCCTGAAAATGTGAAAGTGTGCGACAAATGTAGAAAGGCAATCTACAAGCTACCAGAAATTCGTGACGATTCATCACCCTCCGCGGATTCAATGCAACCCCCAGATTTATTAAATTCGAAAGATGTTCCCACAGTGATTATTGATGAAGCCATGGCTTCTTTCAGCAACCTCTTAGCTGATTTGGGTGCTTCGCCAATAAAGAAAAAGAAAATACACCAAAAGAAATACATCAAAGAAAAATGTAAAAAAATTAAAACTAGTATTAAAAAATTTGCATTTGCTGCTTCCACTGACAGCACATCATCATCCGACACCAAATTAGTTGAAAAGAAATGTATAATTATTGAGCAACTAAAGGAAAAATTTGTATCGTGTGAGACTAAAAGTGAAAAATTGCAAATACTGACTTTGCTTCCGACAAGCTGGACACTAGGAAGAATAGAAGCTGAATTCGACGTCTCAAATTACATGGCAAGGAAAGCGAAAGAGTTGGTGAAGAAGAAGGCCGTTATGGCGACACCAAATCAACGTCATGGAAAAACGCTATCGAGTTTAACAGCCGATCTTGTCAAGACATTCTATGCGAGTGATGAGGTGAGCCGACCAATGCCCGGGATGAAAGACTTTGTGTCGATTAGAGTTGATGGGAAGAAAACGCATGTTCAAAAGCGTCTCGTTTTGAATAACCTCCGCGAGATTTATCGGCTTTTTATAAATGAACACCCAGATGTGAAAATACACTGAGAAAAAAAGCATTGCAATTTTAACTATCCGGGTTTGGTTGATCGATATCTAGTTGAACTGACGATGAGTTTGGGTACTTAGACTATGTTTGTGGTAGAAATGACAACACCGTGTTTTTGAATCACCCATCTGTAAATTGTTGCTTGAGTTTGGAAGATTGAGGTACATAATTTTACCGAGATTTAAAGAGATTGGTTTGTATATTATTGCTTTATTTATATCGAGAGTGTGTTTGAGCATCGTCACAGTATTGGTGCTTGTTATTAATCAAATGTTCCTAATAATGCAAAATGAAATAAATGACGTATTCGCCATGCGCATGTCCGAATATACTGCCAACCGAAGTAGACAAGCACGCGATCAAGGTTGCCGCGCTTGCTGTGCGAAATCAAACTGCAAGGTTGGTAGATAGCAGCTCCTTGGAAGCGATGTGAATCGTAGGCATTCAGAAAACAAGCCGCCGTTAGAAGCATGAGTGACCAGTTTGTGAAAGATTGCCTCGATGCGTGGGGTTTCTCTGAATTATGTCCTGTATTTGAAGGTAAGCTACTGATTCAAAAGATTTATACTTTTGAGGAAACATGCAGCGAGCTTTATAATTATTTTGCTAATCTTGTGCTTGAAGTTCGGTATAATCCTAGTATAGCGTATGGTCGAAATTTGTGGTTTTTTTGGTGTTGGTTGATGCGTGGGGGGATCTAACGCCCGATTTAATCAAGGAGTTGATTCCAAAAATTGGTCTAAGAGCGAGATTCTTAAAGAAATTTTCTAATGATGTCGGAGTCTGCAGTTCCGCTGAAGCAATTATTGAGGTTAGTATATCTACATGATCGGCAGAAAACCATTTTAATATTAATTATTAACTGAATGTGTTAAATATCTTAGGATAGTTGATTAGAGTCGTAGTTGTACTCAAGCTTATTTCATCTGTTTCAGATTAATGATTTTTAATGCAGTTTTGGGGAATCCGAGGCTAGTGGCATTGCTAGTGGCGTGACAACATCTACACCAAAACGAAATCTGTCGGTACATGAATACCTACCTAAATTGCATCATGATTTTTAACAAAGTTTAATGTTTAGAGATATGAACTGAATCAGTCCTGCTTAAGAATTCTAGGGAGATGGAACCAGCATAGCATGTAGCTCTACAAACTAGCCTGAATAAGGCCCAATAAGGATCTTTATCGAAAAATAGCCTAATTTTCCGGCCCTTCCCATGTTATTTGGACACCAGCGATCCTAGCATCGAAATGTTGGTCTTAAAAAAACAAGTAGGTATGCATAGTTTTTGCTCATTTCTTTTCAATTTAGAATCAATCTCATTTTTATCTTTTTCAGACTAGTGAGCCTGTGTCGACAGCTACCACCTCAGCTGCGACATCGGAGTTTGAAAAAAGCAACTGTTCATTGACGGTGAAACCAAGGCAGTCGGTACGTACCAAGTTATTTAAGTACCTACGTGTTAGATCTTGATGGATTTAGATAGGTACAGTGGCAGTTTTTCAGTGGTCCATTAAGTTTCTAATAAGCTGGAAACATCAGATCAAAGCTAAGTACCTTACTGAAAAACCGACCCATTAGATGCCATACTGTATTTATGCATTCAAAATCAAATTAGGGTTTCACTTAAGTGTGAACTGCTTTGATATGTTTTCTCAATCCACCAGGTTCAATTCTCCCTTGAAGGTAAATTATACCACTGTTGCAGTTAAGTTTCATTCGAGTGTCACAAGTAATTTATCTACTAAAGCTCAGTTACTTTGAATGGCAAGCCCAAGTTCCCGTTGACTGTGCGTGCATTTTTCCACGTTCTTTTGAGGCGAATTTAAAATAAATTTTATCAAGTAGAATGTGCTAATGCTTCTACGAACAATAATGCTTAAGGCATCAATTAACATATCAATTTTGACAGTGTTTAGTATATTTTAATAGACTTTTCGTAGAATTCTTTAATCTTTTCTACAGAGAGTACACCGACTTCTGTCAAAATCTGAAGGGAAAATTTGTACTGCACCAATATTCTGAGCACAACTCCCTCAACCAATCCACACGAGGAGTTCTCACTGAAGAAATATTAAAAGATGAGTTACAAGGCGACCCGGAGCACCGGTAAGCTAAATTTTAAAATTTGTTCGGCATTTAAAACTGTAAATTGTAAAAATAGTCTATCTATATTAAGCATCAAGCCATCAATGCGTTTTTAAACAAACGTGTGGCGAAGCCCATAGGTATTAAAATTGTTGCATGGATGCCCAAATGACATTTTTAAATGATTTCCTCAGGATTGATGCAAAAAGATTTGTGGATTTATCTGAAGAGATAACAGAGGCATTTCCAACGGAAGCAGCGGCAATCTATTTCATCCCATTCACAACCGTGGCTGGAATCAAGAGGTCTGCAAAGGGGAAGCTTTGGGATAAATATAACAACATTCGCAAGCATCTAAAAAGTGCTGGGCTGCTGAAACGGAAAAAACACTGCTGATGGAAAGCAGTTCTCTACCAGCAACAAAGGTATTCATTTATATATATTAAGAATGCATGTCCCGAAAGTCAAATTTATTCCATTACAGAACGGTGGTTGTTGTTGGGTGTAACGGCGCTTCCACAACGTGATGATTAGCGTCAGAAAAAATGAAATTATTAAAAAATAAAAATAAATAATAATAATAACGAGAAAAATTATATTTTCTTTATACAGATTTACGTCTATGGGCAAAATATTTAAGATATTCAATGAAAAGGTATATGCATATTATTAAAAACAAGAAAAGATAAAAAAAAAAAAAAATAGTAAGTACTAACAAAATGATGTGCGAATATATAACGGCTTCACTAGATTACAATCGCCCTTCTACCGAGTTAACTAGGAGGCCATTTCAACCAAATGATGTTGAGTTTGTAACAGTTTTGTTTGCTAGTTTGCTTGTTGTGTAGTTTGCTCAGTAGTTTGCAGTTTTATATTGTTTTAATTTATTTGGCCTTAAAATTACCCATGTTTAGCATGGGTTTTTTAGAATGGGAGAAATATAATTAGTGGCAGTGAACTGAAATGAAAATACCTCTACGTTGTACTCGTAGAGATACTACTCGTATATAATAAGATATTCAAATGTTATTTCATACAGCAACCGATGATGAAGCAAATTATCAGAGTGGTTGAAGTTCTGCGAAAACGAGCCATGGCCGCAAATCCAGGAGTACTGGTCGAAAACAACAGTGATTCGTCGGCAGCTTTCTAAAGAAGACAATCAGACGATTACGGACTATATTGGCTGTTATCCCATTTTGAAGCACAGACAGGGGTTCACGTTGGTACGCTTATTTCAGCCTGTCTTTCGTTTTTTTAAGAGACATTGCAGCACCAGATCAATTACTAGGCAGTAACTTGTTTGTATTGGCAGATTAACATCGATTTCACTGAAGATCACAAGAGAAAAAAGTTCTACATGCTTAGAAAGTTGCCTGCTTTTGCAAAGTCTGTTATCAAATACTGCCAAGTCAAGAAAAACAAGGACAAAGCAGTAAGTGAACTTTTGAAGGATTTGACAGCGAACACCAACGAAGATGGAGGTAAATTTGATATTAATTGTGTTCTTATTACATACCAAATAATATTTTTGTGATGTAATGATTTGAAATTCATGCTTTAGTTGAAAATTAAGACATTAAGTATGTACCTCACTGCAGTTTTATCATCGATTTGCAGAAGTTATGGTTTCATTGGTGATGCTGCCATATTTGTTTCCTTCAATCGCATTACGTGTCAATAAAAACAAAACATGGAAAGCGTCGAAGCTGGAAATGCAGGAGGGATTCGTACTTCATATCAAGGTAATTTCTTAACGTATGTTTTATTTTTTTGTGTCTCGGGAAGACCACACAAGCTCCCAAGCCTGGCAAGAAGTGTTGAGAATGGGCAAGGAGCTGTGAAGGAGACGGCTGTGCCCTTATGGAGAAACATTACCAGCATATGCCGGGGATGGTTGTGGGAAATCTTGGATACCACGTGACCCGGATAGCCAGTCACCAGGACCAAATCCAGGTCCTTCCGATTGCAAGGCAGGAATGGGTAGCTTGCTTTGTTCAAATATATTTACATTGATTTTACGATTGATTGATTGATTGATTTTTGGTGCTTAACGACGCACTGTTTTGACAACTGGCCCTTTGGCACTGGTCTAATGGCGTCGGTGAATGAAATGGTGATGATGAGGGTGATGATGAACCTAACCTAGCCTAGAAGGGAGGAGGGGAAACCCGGTACCGGCACTTAGTCTACTCCTGTCGAAAAGCACCAAGGGGACCACCGGCTTTACGTCCCTTCCGAAGGACGGTACAACTCGAACAACAGGATTCCTCCACTAATCCGTGCTGTCGAGAGGTTGATAAGCAAGGCAAGTGAAGTTGTTGCACTAACTTCAAACCCTCCAACCTCGCTCCCGAACAGAACTGACCATGTGCAAGATGGTCACCCATCAAACACCTGACTCAGCGCGATGTTGCATAACTTCGGTGATCTCACGAGAACCGGTGTTTCCAACATGCCAAACCGTTCTTGATTTTACGAGTCTCGGTCTTGAAAATGTGACCCAATATTATGAAACACTTGATGTTGTTTGCTAGGTAGCTCCCAAAAAGTTTCACAAACTCTGTTGAAGGCATATTATCTTAATACAATATTGTTTGTTTGTAGTAAAGCAGGCTCTGAAGAGGGTCATTTAATTCGATAGAAAGCGATAGGGACATGGCCACATACAAAATTAGCAAAGGGTAACATTTTAGGTAACACGTTAAATTTATGTTACAGACAATTGCTGATCTCGAGCCTCAGCTTTCACGACGGGCAGAGAAAATGAATCGAATGCAACTGACTGCCCAGCCCCTGACCGTTGTTGTCGGCGAAACTCTTCAGAGCATCACAGCTGCATATGTTTGTATCAACGAAATACGATACAAGTTCGAATCGCCACTTAAAGCGATCGACGTATGCTTTAAATCGTATTTTGCATTGACAGCACAGTACCCCGTCGAGTGTGGTGAGCAGGTATGGCTGTTCGTACAAAAATTCATCTACGAGATTACAACTCCTTGCCTTGGGACCAAAATTTTGCTGCAATTGGTTCCCTGATGTCTGATCTGACCCAATTCACTGATAGAATGACTGATCTGACCAAAGACTAAAGTATCTCATAAACTAGTCTTATAAAATCCTACTGTGCCTATATTATAAGTTACCAATATTATTATAGAAAATGCCTATTTGCTATTTATGTGGAACAGATTTGAACACTTTACGAGCTCTTGTAAGTCATTTCCAGTTTGTTCATAATTAAAACGTGTCTAGTAAATATCGATGCAGTGAAGAGAGTTGTTGCAGAGATTTCAGTTCATTACGAGCATTTAAGAAGCATTTTGTTTCAATTCATAATGACCACAACGCTGTCAGTAATAAACCTCTCGGAGGCGGAGGCTGTCCAGAGGGTAATGCCATTTTTGAAGAGGTATCTAATGAAGAAGAAATTTTAGATCCACCTTCCATCGATGAAAATGATTTGACCCTTGCCTTATTTAATGATTCTTTACGCCACCAGTCACTACTATTTCTAATCACTACTACTAACAATACACAGGCAACAGTTCACCCCTTCGTTGCATATTTTAACAAAGATGGTGCCACTCAGCACACGAGTTTTGTCGTCATTTCAGAGTGTCTCGCCCACGACACGGTAGCCGTCCATTTATCCAAAAAAGAATTAATCGGATATTTACGTGAGACACTTCCGTTTGTTCCAACAAAACTCATTTACTTTTCCGACGGCGCAGCTTCCCAATATAAAAACCGGTTTAATTTTCTTGATCTGTGCCTTCATGAAGATTTCGGAATGAAAGCAGAGTGGCACTTCACCGCAACCTCGCACGGCAAGGGTGCATGCGACGGCGTCGGCGGCACGCCGCAAGCCTTCAACGACCATATGGCCAGCAGATAATGACACCGCGTGATTTGTATGAGTGGGCGCGTACAAACATCCCTTCAACTGGCTTCGCATACACAACAAAAGCAGACCACACCGCCGAAGAACAGCTCCTACGGCAACGATACAACTGCGCTCGAGCAATTGGAGGCACTCAGAAGCTGCATGCGTTTATACCTGTCCAAAGACAGAATTGCTACTAAAGTGTTTTCTTCCTCAAATGACATTAAAGAAGAAAAAGTGCATGTCCTTGCCGGCGAAATTTTAATTAGTCAGATACAAGGATATGTTACGTGTATTTATAACAATCAGTGGTGGGTTGGGTGCGTGGTGTCCACGGATGACGAGAGTGAAACAGCTTCCATAAGCCTTCTAACCCCACACGGCCAGCACCCCCAACGAAAGAAAGTTTTCGATTTTCCGAGAGTGTCGAATATTCAAACAATTCCTGCTCAGCACGTTTTATCGAAAGTCGACCCATCCTCCAAGTCATCTGGGAAGATGTATCAACTGTCCGGAGCTGAGAGCTCGTTTGCTACCAAACAATTCAAGCGATGGGCAACGCACATTATAACGCAACGCACGCAACGCACACGCACATTATAATTTAATGCAGACGCGAGAAAAATAGCTATCTGAACTATTTAAGTGGCAAATGTTTTTTAATTATGATTTAAATTATATTATTTTATTTGTGGTAATCACGATTCTTGCGCACGAAGCTAAAATTGCAAGAACACATTTTTTTAATTCAACCCCTATCTGGGGGAGGTAAAATAAACATAGAGAGGGTAGAGCTGCATTAAAACAAAGTAAAATTGTGAAATTAAAGTCAGAATGGTTAGATTATATGTCATTTAGTATCCATTAGAATCAGCTTGAGCATAGCGTCAAGAATAGGTGAAGATTCGCAATAAAATCCATGATTTTTCTACACATTGTCGTACGTTTTATTTTTTTTGCCTGAACCCATTGGTGTCCCACTCTGAATTTTTGACCACAGAAAGATAATGTATTTGTTAACAACATACTTTTATTTAAAGAAAATGGAAAATACACTTTAGAAGTTATAGGGGGGGGGGTAAAAAATAAAATTGGGGTAGGGGGTGATTTTAAGTTTTTAATTTTTGAAACATCAAATGAAAGCCTCTTACAAGAGCTTTCAAATGTTTTTTTGTTCAAGCCTCTAGCTTAATTAGGGCCGACACTGCGTACATTTGAAACACGGCGCGCGCACTCTAAATTTTTACACACGAACGGCGTTCGGGCGCCGTGGCGGGCGATCCGTTCGTCCCAGGGGCGAAAAAAAAAATGTAAACTTACAAATTGACCAGGTCACAATCCTAGAAAGTTTCATCAAAATCGGTGAGGTGACTGTACAATTTCCCCCAAAATTCAGTTGATCTGACATGGAATGCCTCATAATGTTAATTTAGTTAGTAAAAGATCATGCGGTACCATGTCAAATGCTCTGGTGAAGACATAGAATATTGCTGAAATTGATTTTTTTATTTTCGAGTGATTGAGACCGAAAGTTCATGAAATTTAGAATAGCCGTTGTTGTTGACCGACCCTTCCTGAATCCATGTTGGCAATCTTTTAAGAGTGAAAATTTTTCCAAGAAATTTGTCAATTTGTTTAAAAATGCCTTTTCAATAATTTTAGAGAAGACCGATAATGTAATCTGTAATCTTCCATAGTTTCCTTGCATCCTTTTTTTTTATAGAGAGGGCTAATAACCGCCATTTTAAGTGCAACTGGAAACCTACCAGTCGAGAAGGATAAATTAATAATGTAGATCAGGGGTTCGGCCAAATATATTCCGACGTGTTTCAGAATAAAACAAGGAATACCGTCAAAACCGGCTGATTTTTTATGGGATATTTTATCTATTATGTTTAGGAAATCTTTCGTACTTAGGGGAGATAAGAAGAACGATTTGGTAGTCTTATTAAGACTTGCAGTACTCGATGGTATTTTGTCGTAAACCTTAGAATAGCTCAAATTTTAAATCACGTCTTTAAAATAGTTTTTAAATAAATTAGCAATTTAAGTAGGAGACGAAATTAGTTTATTGGCATGCTGAAGCGTAATGTTATTGTTATGAGATGTAACCGTACCCCTATTCCCATGAATCACATTCCAGGCAGTACTACCTGATTTGTTTTTAGATTTTTGGATCTTATAAATATTCGCTAATTTTTTGTTTTTAAGGATAAAGCTCTTATATATATTTTTTTTTGCATATAAGTCATGGTCATTAGCTCGGCTTGTTATTGATTTGGACTGCACATATAGTTGAGTGATTTCACGGGCTAACATTTCAAGCTGGGGGGTAAACCAGTTGTTTCTGAGTTTCGATTTGATATTCACATTATGTGATTTCACTGGGAAAATTTGATTCAATATTGAGTTAAAAATTTTAATAAATTCATAGAATGTGGCATTTATGTCGTTAAACAGGTAGGTTTATATATAGAATCCCAAGATGCACAACTCATAGTGACTGTAAAATTATCAATCTGTGCATCATGTTCGTAAAGCATGAATTCGGTATTGCATCGATTTCCATTTCTGGTGACTTTTTATCCACTAATCCGATGCGAATCCGAAAAAGCTTAGCTTCGTCACATAGAAATTTCTGCATGTGCAGAAGTCGGCGTAAGAACAGTTTTTCTCTTTATTTTGGACATTCTTTAAACGTGTGGCTTCACAGTCAGGACTTTTTTTTGGTTAAGAGGCGCGTCAACCTGTTGGTCATTTTGCGCCTGGAAAAAAGCTTAAGAGATAAAAATGAAAATACTTCAAGCAGACACAAAAGTCTTACCACATCACAAGAAAAAGATACAAATCCTAATTCTTGGCGCATTCTTTATACCTGCAAATAGATAAATAATACCTGAAAAGTTGGGTATTAAAGCTATGACTAATGACTAGGTGCCTAGATGACTAGAATACTTTGACCAGATGACCTTAAGAATGTGTCAATCCGTGTCGGATAATCTCCAATGACTTTATCGATGCTGTTTTCGAGGGAGAGACGTCTTCGTAACCCCCTGTATTTAGGACATTGCATAAGCACATGTCTGACGGTGAGGCCTTCGTTACAAGTTTCACACCTATGTGGGATTTTGTCCAGTGAGAAGATATAGGAGTGTGAAAAGAGTGCGTGTCCTAACCGAAGCCGCGCAAGGTCTACTTCCTTCCGCCTCGTGGCTCTGATCGACGAGTCTCACGGAGAAATGCTGGGTTTTATGATTTTATCGCCTTCAGTTTGTTGAAAGTCTGCAAATCCCAAAGTTTTTGAAAGTTTTTCTTTAAAAATGATTTAAAAAAGTTTTTCAGATCGTTAAATTCAAGTTTGTCACTGTCGATAATTTTTTTCTCTGTTGCAGCATTTGCCGCCGTGTCGGCCAGCTCGTTACCCTGTATACCCACATGTCCAGGAACCCAACAAATCACCACTGTGGCGTCCCTCACTCAACGAAAGAGACGCCAGCAGCGAGTGTATTTCCAGGACGAGAGTGTGTGGGGAATACAGGGCGCCTATTGCCCGGAGAGAACTCAGAGAGTCCGAGCAGAGTAGAAAGCATTTCTCGTGGTGGCTTGATTCTATGTATTTTAGGGCGTGTAGTCATGCATACAATTCTACTGTAGAAATACTGGATTTGTGATGCAATTTAAAAGCATATGAAATGTCTTTCCCAGAAATAAAAGCACTACCAAGAGTGTCGGTATCTTTAGATCCGTCAGTAAAAATTAGGATAAAATCTTTGTACTCTGAAAAATTCTCAGCAAATCGCTTCTTGTATACTAGTGGGCTTGTGCAGCTCGAAGGGTTAGAGACAGAACTGACTAAGTGCATTTTTGGCGAAAATGAGTACTTGGTATCACAGTGTTCAGGGTAAATAGTAGCTCAATCTATTGAGCATGCTCTGAAACCGGTCTGAATAAACTTCAACCTGTAAATCCTTGTGCAACATTTGAGTAAGTGCAGTTTGTCGATTTTTGTAGAGGCAAAACTGTTTTAAGTGCGAAGTACGACCTAGCCTCGCTCCATCCACACGCTGTGTGGATGTCAAATGCTATCTGGAGTTGTTCGTGGTAAGTTAATCATACTTCCTAGCAATTATTATTTGGGCAGAATTATCTCGTCACATACAGGTGTTGTTGTAGTTTTCAACTAATTTTCGGCTGCCCTTTTTGTATATCGGGCATATTATTGCTTTTTTTAATTTATCGGGGAAAATTCCGGATGAAAATGATACATTTACTATTACTATGCATACAAGTGGACCTACCAAATAGATTACGTTGTGTTTTAGAATATGGCCCGGAATTTTGTCAAAGCCCGCTGCTTTCCTTTTTTTAAGTACTTTATCGCAAGCGTCTAGAATATCTCTAGCATTTACTGGCGTTAAAAAGAAAGATTTGTTATTCAGTCGAGAAATCGAATGATGAACAGTTTGCATTTGTGTACTGGGAGGATGGGTAGATGTTAATTCTCGACTTGCTGCTCTTGAAAAGACATGATTGAATATATTGGCAACGTCCGAGGGTTCATTGACTAAATGTTTGGTGCTTTCATTTGTTTGCATTTCAAGTTCAATTTCATTGATGATGGTCTGTTTGTTTTTGTTGTTCTCTATTAATTGCCAAGCTTTTTTTGATATATTGCTGGATGATTTTAAATTTTCTATGTTTTTGATTTTTTTGCCGTCCTGTAATGCTAACTTGTATTTCTTTAAAAGGTCTAGATATTTCCTATTGTCCTCTGCTGTACTTGTCTCTGTCTTCGGTTTTGCATAAAGCTTCATGACTTCAATCGATTGCCTTTTTAAATCCTTCGTATTGTCACGAAAGGTGTTCCACCTTCGTGGGACTTTTGTTCCCAACCCTAATTATCCTTCAAATACCTAAACATCCCTTGATTCCTACAACCCTCCCTCAAGGCCAACACAGTGCCTATCCTATCAGAATGCGATAACATCGGGCATTTCCCTACTTATCCATAACACCCCTCCTCCAACCCCCAGGTGATGCACAGGTGGGAGTGCTGAGTCAGCCTCTCGGGCTATCATTTAGTAGCCCTGCTATGGCTACTCAATCTGCTGTAGTAGCCAGCCAAATTGTATCTAGCAAGTCAGCAAATCATCGCGTAGACAATTTGTGCATGTGCATCGCCACCTCAGTGAAATCGGTCTCAGACGGCGGACGACCAACGAAGAAACACGTACGGATCGAAGAGGGAGAGAGCGCGGACAACTCCTGGATGTCGGACACCGAACATTTTAGTATCGCTTAGCTTAAGTCACAAACTGTATTTCTGGTGTAGTTGTAATTAGGGTGGCCAACCTCAATAATAAATGGTTTTCTGGTACAATTTGTCAAGTAACACTCGGTAAGTCACGATCCCTCTCACAGCCAACCCCCAGTTCTAGAGTTCCAGGGATGTTCCCTGTGTGAACCACGGTTAAGATTCGTGACAGTATACCAATTTTCCCTTAGTTTATTTTGATTGTTAATCCGCGTTCTTTTTACAGGAAATGCCCCATCAAAAATTAGGTTGAGTTTTACCAGAAATTCATCAAACATTTCATTCACATTTTCTATTTCGTAAAATTTATCCCATTGCGCTGTACTTAGAGCTGTTCCAAAATTTGTTATTTGCTCGTTACTGAGGGAAAAAAACCAACACATCTGGAAACGAAATAGAGCAAAAAGAAAACATAGCTGTGGTTTAGCGTTCACCAGCAAAAATGTTGATCGTCCGGCAAAAGGTCCGCAACCATCCAACTGTGGTACGTGTAGGTTCCATTGCGAAGATAAGTTTACAGAGGCACAGCGAAGTCAAATTTCAGCATTTTATTGGAAAATGGAGGACTTTTCTAAGAAGAAAGATTTTATACTTAGGTTTGTTCTCGCAACCGAAACTGTTAAGCCACGAACGATCTCAAAGCAATACCATCTCCCTCAGTCTGAAAATAATCTGGGGAGGGTTTGCCAGAATTCCTTTCTTAAAACATTGAATATTAGTCACGGGCCCAGTAACACCGCGTTTGCGGGAAAAGATGAATGAAATGTCTTAAACGGTGAAGACGGGCGAGGAAAGCACACGCCAAAGAAAATGTCACCGGAACGCGATGGTCTTCATTAAAGCACACATCGATAGCTTTCCTGTTATTGAGTCACATTATTGTAGGGCGTCTACTAAACGACAGTACTTAGACAGCAAACTTAGCGTTAGATGAATGTACGAGTTGTATGTTGCTAAATGCAATACTGAAGGAGAAAGTCCGTCTTCAATTACTAAATACCGTGCAGTTTTTGGTAAATTTTACAACCTGTATTTTTTTTCCAAAGAAAGATCAGTGCATTATTTGAACAAGGGTTGCTGCTTTGCCCCTTCACGAGCTTCAAATGAACGGAGCGGAGACTACGTACAGCAAACATTCAGCGAAGAAATGCAGCGAATGAGCTGAAAGATGAGCATAAGAAGAGGGCCCAAGTCGAACTGGACTTCGAAGCTATAACTTTTGTCCTGCAGAGTGTGTTACAAATACCTTCGAGTGACGTCGCCCGACTGTATTATTCACGTCAGATCTGTGTATACAGCTTCACGGTATACGAGGGATCCCATCCAAATAGGGGTTTTTGTTACACTTGGTCCGAACTGCATGGCAAACAAGGAAGCAGTAAGCTTAGGGCTTAAACAGTTGCCCGCGAATGTGTCATCAATGTCTTTGCTTTCTGACACATGTGGTGGCCAGAACCGTAATCAAAATGTATCCGCTCCTCTGCTTTACGCGGTTCAGGTAAAAAATTTGACAGTAATTGAGCACTGTTTTTTGGAAAGTGGCCATTCGCACATTGAGACCGACTCCATGCATAGTGCTATTGGCTCAATATTTTTCGCACAGCACGTTCCCAACTTCACCGAATCGACGCTCCTCCGGACGAGGTAAAAAACATTTCTTTCGACGAGTTTTAACACCTGGAGAAGTTGGCCCCGGTCATTATGCACAAAAGGACGCACGACGTTCGTGGGAACGAAATGAATTGGATAAATGTTAGCGGATTTAAGTACGAAGCTGACTTACCGGGTATTTCCCAATACCGATATGATTTTGTCAGCGAATTTACAGAAATTCAATCAAACAACCAGGTCTGAATGCCCTCTATGAAGTTAAAGTACAGAGGCATGCTTCCAATTAGCAAGCTGAAAAAAGCTGATCTGTTGCGACTTTGCACCACTGGAGATTCAACTGGTACCAAACATTTCCCACTGCCGCAGCGACCGTCAATTGGGCCCCAGAGCCTGCTGCCGACGAAGAGGAGGAAGAAAACTCCGACAGGGACTAACCAAAATGTGCCATAGCTGTACTTCCTGCGGGCCATCCCAAAAACATGATACAACAAAACATGAACATGGACATGAAAAAAACACGTAAATCAATTTTTGTGAGATTTTTTGACAGGAGTGGACTCGTGATGTGATGCAGATGTCGAATCAATTTGAATCGAATTTCTAGCGCACTTATTTACGCTTTGAAACCTCACCAAGCATGCCAAACGAGAGATTATTTTTCTCGCGATGTTGTGGTCCACATCTCTATACCCCACTTTTTACAAAATTGATTCCACACGCTCCCCGTAAATTGTGGTCCGTTGTCGTATAAAACATGTTTGGGCGTCCCAAATCTCTGTATCGTTGTTTCTTCTGTAGCTTTTATAATTTTTGCTGCTGTAGTTGTTCCCATCGGAACCAATTCTACCTACCTTAAAAACAAGTCAAGTGATTATCAAGAGATTTCTCTTTCCACACCTGGAGGAAGGATAGGATCCTACCAAATCCACCGCCGGAGTTTTCCACGGTGACTCCGGGATCCTGCTATGCATTTTCCCTGAAAACTGATAATTTCTTGATTTTGAGCATGCACAAGTAATACAGCTTCTTACGCAATGCGAAATATCCTGATTCATGTTCTTCCACTAAAATCTTTTCTCAATTGCATGAGTGGTTTCTGTGGTACCTGGATGTCCTGCAATAAATTGTCATGAAATCTGTAAAGCACTTTTTGGATTATTTGTTATCGAACAAGTTTACTCCAAGTTGTTGTTTCATTATCTTACAACAATCGGTATAAAATCTCTTCTGTAAGTAAAAATTGGGAATATGTATGTTGAATTTATTTTTTCTACTGTTCATTTCGGGGTAACTCCCCCGATTTTAGATACGTTTTAATTCTAGTGATCCATTGGTCGGAGTCCTGTGAGTCTTTGCTCTTCTCGGCTCAATTCGGTTCTTCTCCATATTTATTCGGTTAATAATTCTGTCGGAATATCCTTTTCAATATTTTCCGATCTAGCATAGAATAGTTCTACCTCTCTCTCACTTCATCTTCACACAAAGCTTCTCCAACTGGTTGGCGAGAAGTGCATCGGCAGCTATGTTATCTTTTCCCGCAATGTGCTCTACCTCGTAATCAAATGTCATTTAGAATATTGCCTACCTCATAAATTTATTATTCAAATTTTTCCTTGATTCCAGCCAACATAAGGCAATTGTATATGTTCTGATTCTTATTTTTCTTCCTTCGAGCCATGGTCGGAATTTTGTCAATGCCCACACAACCCGTTCCCGTTCATTTGACTGCCTGTTCCGCGGCTTTTAACTTCTTGCTAGCGTACGAAATTATTTTTTTATTTCCCAATTCGTCCACTTGGTATGAAATTCCTCCTAGTCCAATCTGGCTGGCATCCGTTTGAACTATTAATTTTTCTGCATAATAAGTATGTACCAATTTCATACCTTTATCTAATGTGCCTTTAATCTGTGGGGATCCACTCCCCCGGGGGCAAGAAGCATCCAAGTCCCCGGGGGGAGTGGATTGTTGTAAGTGACTTTGTTTTTCGGCACTTCAACTTCAAACGACGGCAACGACAAGACGTGTTTTTGGATACTTACATTTACAACATTTTATATCGAGCTTAATCACTTTTTTTTACTACTAAACTTATTCGACATTATGAAGTTGTGGTATAATTCGACGACGCGACAAATCCCAATAAATGCCTCTTCTTGTGATTGTGACCAGAGCCATCGCTGTTTTCCCAATGTTAAATCTGTCAGTGGAACGCGACCGGGAACAACGGCCGGGCAGCGCCTAGGGCTAATTTTATTGCCAGATGTGGAATAAAACTTCCCATCCACTGACACAACCCGATGAATTTTCGTATCTGTTTCACACTTTTCGGTCTTGGAAATTTTCAATACATTCTAACTTTTCTGGCAGCATGCTCATCTTTCGCTGTCTAAATAGTGACCCAAATATTTTACTCTTCGCTGCAAAAAATCACATTTTCCTATATTGAAGTCAATTTGTGTTTTTCAAATTTCTCTAGTACCTTCTGGATATGCAATTTAAGTTCTGATGATGTGTTGCTATGAATTATGATGTCATCTAAATATACTTGCACAAAATCACCAATATACCCCCGGAAAACTTCTCCCATTAATCCCATGAATGTATTTGGACTATTTTTAAGTCCAAATGGCATTGATATGGCATTGATACAATCCATTTGGGGTGTTGAATGCTTTGAACTCTCTTGATCTGGAATCCATTTCCACTTGCCAAAGCCGCTTTTGAGGTCCAG
This sequence comes from Nemurella pictetii, assembly GCA_921293315.2. Lineage (NCBI taxonomy): Eukaryota > Metazoa > Arthropoda > Insecta > Plecoptera > Nemouridae > Nemurella > Nemurella pictetii. Next base: position 3,923,989 of record OV121116.1, on the reverse strand, counting down.
TGTAGTAAAAAATGTTTCTCTTCCCACATTCCTCAATTCTTGTCCCATGGGATATGATGCCCCATGAATAATGCTTTTCCTGATTAGTGTTACGGCAAAACATGAACGTGCCACAAACATTTTTTTTTTTTTTTCAATGTGCGTCAAAAATGTGTGGAAAATAATAAAAGCTTAAAACAGTCTTATCGATACTGAAAATGATATAGTTTGTATAGAGGGTTGACAAAAATATTACTGCAGATGATACTTCATCGATATCTTAAAACGATGTTCAGAACTAACCGAATGCTGATCAATATCCTATATGGTCCACCACGGCTGCAAGCTGACATTTGGTCAGCTTGCAAATTGCCAGATCATGTCAGTTCATGTCAGTTCATGTCAGTTCAGCTGCCAGCTGACATTTGGTCAGCTTGCAAATTGCCAGTTCATGTCAGTTCGTGCCAGTTCATGTCAGTTCATGTCAGTTCAGCTGACATTTGGTCAGCTTGCAAATTGCCAGTTCATGTCAGTTCATGTCAGTTCAGCTGCCAGCTGACATCAGGTCAAATTTTTGCTAGGGCAGATATAGTCACACTATTTAATTTACGGAAATCTAAGCCAAATCTATCCGATCCGTTTTTCCCCTTAACCAATGCCACTGGTGATGCCCCTGGTGATTTGCTTTGTTTAAAGGCGCCCTCCGAAATGATTGTTAGAATTTATATATTGTCGAGTATACCAATCAAAGTGACATTCCGTTTAAATTTTATTTTTAAAAAAATCGGGGGCCGAATTATCGCACATTTTCTCTTTCGCGCGAAGCCCCTTGCGTGACGTCACCGCAGGGACGGCTGCAGCACGCGCTCGGTCGCTCAGCCGCTTGCCGAGGCTGCGGAACGTTAGTATGCGCGATACTTTCTTGTCAGTAGGTTCTTTTTTGTCTTGTGTATCAGTAATACCGTGTTCAGTAATACACTCGCCTTCCTGACACTACGCTGGTATTTGGGTTGGCTCTTTACAGCAGTGCGATGTCATGTCATTGTCCATTGAGATGCAGTTGCCACAAGTGCACCACAACGTATTTCCTGCCCTTCCTTGAAATGTTTTGTCTCTCCTTCTTTCTTGGGCAAGCCTCAAAACATTTTCAGTCATTTCACTTTGAGTGATCTCGGATCCAAACTTTATGGACGCCCTGCCATATTCACGCTGATAGATTTATACGATCGCGAGCGCTCGAGGCCTGGCACTAGACTGGCAGACTCGGCTTGCGGCTACGCACCCGTCCCTGCGGTGACGTCACGCAAGAGGCGTCGCGCCAAAGAGAAAATGTGCAATCATTTGGCTCCAGGTTTTTTAAAAAATAAAATTTAAACGGAATGTCACTTTGATTGGTATACTCGACAATATATAAATTCTAATAATCATTTCGGAGGGCTCCTTTAATAATGCCAGCTTCTTCCATTTCTTTAACTATTTGGAATATTCGCCGTAATTTTTCATTTGGATATGGTTATTGTGCTTGTTTTATCGGTGGTTGTCTCTCATTTCTTAAGACTTATCTCATGTTGGATTGTTCTTGTACGCCCCACTTTTCCCGAAAATTGTTGCCAAAAGTCTAAGAGTATCTCACCCACTGTATGTACACCCATCCAAAAGTCTAAGAGTATCTCACCCACTGTATGTACACCCATTTTTATCAGTTTCGTTCTCAGTTCGTCAGGACCTACCATTTTTTCTCTGAAATCTGTTACCCTCCAACTAAATGTCTTTCTTTTTTTATTCCAAAACTAAATGTGTTTGTTTAGTAATCAATGATTACCTGATTATCTTTCAAAAATGTCTGGCCAAGTATAACTGGATGTAGCCATTTAATCCAGTTTCAATTCCTTTGCATACGTAGTATGTCAAGTATGGTTACTTTTGCAAATTGCTTCTAAAGTCCCCATCTGTATTATTAAAGGAATGATTTAATTTCTTTGCCAGTGTTGTATTTATAAAATTTTCAGATGCACTAGCATCAATAATTGCAATAATGGTCTGATCCTCAATGGTGAGTTCAAAAGATGGTCCAATTATGAGTTGAGTTGCCGTCTTTCCTTGCATACTGTTGAGACTTGCTTCTTTATTTTGGACTGTTCGATTTTCAAGAGGGGGGTTCAACAGTCCTGGGACCTCTCTCTCCCTCCTTTTCCCTGATGGTTCTGTTGATTTTTATTATCACTGCACGGCTTTGCGTGGTGTCCTAACTCTCCGCACTTAAGACGATTCAAGCGGCCACTTACTCGCCTCGGCACTTGCAAGTGTAGATTCACGATAAGCATCCACTAGCTCTGTGGGGTGAGGGCCGGGATTCTCTCATGCTGGCATGTGTGTCTGAGCTCGAGATATCAACAAACTAAACGGCCTTGTATGTTTTGGTCTACTAGGGTATTAGCCTTACATACCCTTGGTATTAGATTGCATAAATAAAATGAAAACAAGACACAAGTCATAGCGAATTACCACTGAAATGGAAATATGGGATTTTTATTGACACGATTGAACTCGTAATTTGAAACAGAATTTGAATCAATTTGAATCGAAGTTCTAACGTAATAATTGTCGATTTGAAACATCATTGAACATGCCACAAAATACTATTTTTTCACCTCCCCACCCCACATTTCGACAGAGGATTATTATCCTTAGCTGAGAGATTATAGTTGCCGAGCATAATTAAAATTGATTACTTTTATGAGTCACCTAATACTCGAGACATCTCACATCGACAGGATAAAACCACGGAAATCAATTTTTGTGAGAAGTATTGACAGGAGTGGACTCGTGTTTTGATATAGATTTTGAATCAATTTGAATCGAATTTCTAGCGTACCTACTTCTTTTCAATTTTTAAACAAACCGAACATGCGAAACGAGATGTTTTCTTGTCGCAGTCATCCTGCTGCTCGCGATGTATATTCCTTGCGCGCTTGGAGCTATAATCGGGGATTGAAATGTTCGATATAAATGGAAGGTCGATTAATTCGATTGATTTAGTTCATTAGCAGTAAATCATTAAAGTTTCCAAAGCAAACATGCTCTTGCCTTTGCCTTTGGCTTTGCCTTTTGAATGAACTTTTTGCGTGAGTTTAGCGAAAGTATAGATCACATCATTGCGAGGCAACAATAGCCTGTGATAAATTTTCGAAGCAACATAATTGAGTCAGAGCGATTGGATACGTTAATCGAAAAGTAATATTTTATTTCAATTATAATTTATAAAGCCACTATAATATGTGCGCTTTTGAATGACAATAGTGATCAATATAATAGGAATAAGTATGTATAAATATGCGACATTAGTTGCACGACAAATTCACCAGACAGGTGACTCATTCTCTGATTTGAATACAGCATCATATCATCAAATTCCATTATTGTGACGGCAACTATACAAAGCTAAAATCCACATAATCGATTAGATAAATACGATCATATTATGGTAACCAAATGGTAGCAACATAAAGAAATTCTCAAAGTAAGGACGAACAGCCGATGAGAAATTTGGCTGGTGGGTGGCCAAGTAGTTTTTGTCAAAATATACCGCTAACTAACTATTGATTACTAATCGCTTGGTTTATGTAGCATTTAATCAATGTGCATGTATTTTTCGCTTCATGTCGTTGTATGATGGAATCTTCGAACGGAATGAGGTGCAATCAACATTTCATTTCATGTAAACTAATTGTAACTATTTGAACTTGTTAGCTTTTGCACTTTCGTTACTTTTACAGCCAAAATACCGCAGTATAAACAAACCGTTAAAACAGATGCAGAGCGTGTCTCGGAAGACCTGACTGCACCCGATGCACACCCAATTGCATTTAGATATGAGGTGTAACAATTTTGCGGCCAGGAACTAGAAAGGAGCAAGTATGTCTTAGCAACTGCGAGAGGAATTCAGTTCATTTCGTTATCAAAAGCTGTTGTGAGTTACAGATTTCAGCGCGTAGTGTTGTTTTTTTCAAGCCGTAAACCAGAGGATTATAGATAGCGAGCGTGTGAATGGCACCAAGGTTACGTGAAGAAGTATCTCCACACCACGAACTGGACTGTTTCAACGCCTAAGTAATATGCAATTTGAGGTGATTTGAAGTTATGCTTGGACGAAATGTTGAGATCTAGGCGCAAAAGTTTCCCTCGTGCAGCCCTCGTTTTCTACCAGAGCTTGGGACACACCGTTTGTCGTAGAGACATGGGACGAACATGGTTGGATTCAGCTTGATTCGAACTTGCGATCCAAAGTTTTACTTTTTGTGAAAGTCTTACCGCCTGCTTGTGACAGCCAGTGAAAGATTGACGTTTTTTTGGCGAAATATTTGACAAAATCAAAAAATTATATCTTTGAAAGGGGCGTAAGAAGCAAAAATAAAAAGTTACCAGCAACCAAATAGAAGCATTCTACCAATAAATAAAAATACTAGACACATTTTCCCTTACGGCTATTCATGAAACTCTGGTAATAAGTGAAACATGCAATTTTGAGTTTTCCGGCAATTTTCCGATATTTTCCGCTAAGTAATATACTTTTCCCAGGTGTGATAACAACTAATATTATAAAAAAACGGTTGCAGTGTGTTTTTTTTTGCGCATATTTCCCGCTCGAATCCCGTTAACATTCTACACAACTATTGGTTGGCTTCTCTCTGGTCTCTACCATGTCTCCTTGGTATGTTTTCTTCGAGAAATAATTGTTTCCATCTTGTAGCGAATTAGGGAAGGATGGGCAGACAGACTTGAACAGACGTAATTACAAGACAGCTCTTTATGTGACCACAGTGCGGTATCGACTGACTACACCAGACATTTTATTAGCGAGGTGACCTCGGTTGGGTCAAATCAACAATTAAATAAATAATAACGAGGCAGGAACCAGAATCGTTACATCTTCCTGCTCTCTAGGGAAACAAAACGAGACGACTAGAGAAAAATAAATCAAGAAAAACATCGACCAAAACAAGAGTAAACAACGATTTCGCGTTTAACGCAAAGCAAGACATGAATTATGTAGAATTAGGAACTAAGATTATAACATAATAAGTATTTGATAACAAGAATCCGACAAATCAAAATAGACTATAAAATTCTGCCATAATAATGTTTACATTGGGAAACGTGAACCCTTTTAATCTGGCCGGAATGGACCTCTTCACACTCCAAGTTCGTAGGCGACACAATCTGCACGATACGCAAGGGCTTAGACCACCGGGGGCTAAACTTGCTGGTCGTGCTGGTCCCGGCGTTGCTTTGGGGATGTGTTTCGACCACAATTAGCTGGCCCACCCGGAAATTGTGCTCACGACGGTTCGCGTTATAATGTTTCGCCATTCTCTGGCGTGCGAGTTGGGTGGCAGCGGTGGCGGCCTGTCGAACCTCTTGAGCGGTCGGTTGATTGTTGTTGCCGGCGTCGCCGTGGAGAAGGGCGTCGATCTTCCAGGCGTTTCGTAGCGGATCGGACAACTCTTGGGCCAGGAACAATTTTCCGGGGGAGTTCATCGTGGTTTCATGAACTGAGGAGTTGAAAGCGTATCTCAGGTAGGGGAGGAAAAGATCCCAAGTAGTGTGATCGTGCTCGACGTAAATAGACAGAGCATATTTCAGGTTTCGATTGACACGTTCCACTATGTTTGCTTGGGGGTGGTAAGGGGTTGTCTTAATATGCTCGATACCCCAAGAAAGGCACATCTCCCTAAACTTCTGGGAACGAAAAATAGATGCGTTATCGGAAACAAGGAACTTTGGGGGTCCGTAACGTAGGAAAACTTCGGAGATTAGTAAATCGATGGTTTTCGAAGCACTAATGCGTCTGACAGGAAACATTTCAACCCATTTGGAAAAGGCATCAACAATGACCAAGATATGAACGTCCCTTCCTGAAGAAGAGGGCAGAGGACCAAAATAGTCGATGAACCACTTCTCGTTGCTGTGAGTTGCGGGGGTTGACGCCATGAGCCCGACGGGGCCTGTATTACGAGGCTTAGCGGCCTGACACTTTGGACAAGTGCGAACGTAATGGAAAACATCGCGTCGCATTTGAGACCAGAAATAGGACAGAGACTGTCCTAAATGACCCGACAAAGGCGAATCATGAAAGAATTTAAGGAGGGGCGCTCTCAGATCGTTTGGAACAACCACTTTCTTGTTTTCGTTCGGTCTTGGCTTGAAGAGAAGAGTATTAGCGGACAAGGAGAAGTTTTCCCTAGGCACATTGTTTCGCAGATCAGTTTAGATCGCGGCCAGCTGTGCGTCCGCATCCTGCTCGTCGGCTATGGAATTCAACAGAGTAGGGAACTGAAAAATAGCGTGAGTGGGCACTACTTCCGCGTCCTCGAGAGGTTGCTCGCTAAATAAACGACTTAAGCAATCGGCCACGGCATTGTTCTCTCCCTTCACATGTCGCAGTTTAAACTTGTAACGGGAAAGACGTAACACCCATCTAGCAAGTTTGTCGGGACGCTGGGGTGAGGTGAGGAGCCAAGATAGGGCAGCATTATCCGTCTCGAGTACGAATTCTCTGGATTCTAAATAACTATGGAATTTTTCGACACCGAAAACTGCGCCCAGACATTCCAACTCATACGGCGAGTATTTATATTCGGCTGGACGGAGGGACCTACTTGCGTAGGCAATGGGGGCGAGTTTTCCATTAGGGGCTTCTTGTTGTAGTACGGCTCCGAGCCCGGAGGTACTGGCATCGACGGACAGGGTGAATATTTTCTCAAAATCGGGAAAATGTAACAAAGGGGGAGATGACAAGGCTTGACGGAGTTGGTCGAAAGCTAGCTGCTCGGCATTACCCCAAGCGAACTCGACGTTCTTTCGCCGCAGACGATTGAGGGGTAAACAAAGGGTAGAAAAATTAGGGATGAAACGATTATAAAAAGCTACCATCCCAATGAATCGGCTTAGTGCTGCTACATTTTTAGGGGCTTTCATTGTTAGGATGTCGGCAACTTTTTGGGGATCGGTGCTCAGACCTTTATCCGAGATTATGTACCCGAGGAATTTAACTGCCTTCTGCGCGATAGAAATTTTGGAAGGGTTAATTGTAAGATTGGCTTTGCGTAACCGCAAGAGGACCTCGCGGACGTGGGTGTAATGCTCCTCTAGGGTACTGGAATAAATACACAGATCGTCTACGTAAGGGAACACATATTTATACTTTATGTCGCCCAAAACAGCGTCGACTAGACGGCAGAAAACAGAACCAGAAATGGACAAACCAAAAGGGAGGTAATTGAACTCAAATTGCCCTCGCGGCGTAGAGAAACTAGTCTTTCTCCTTGAAGGGCCGTCAAGGGGCACCTGGTGGAAAGCGGAGTTCAGGTCTAGCAGAGTAAAATATTTTGCCCCGTGGAGGTGTTGAAAGACACTTTCGATGGTAGGCATGGGGAAATTCTCTATTATCACCTTCTCGTTAAGGCGGCGGTAATCAACAACTAGACGCACCTTCTCGCTGTTGGGTTTGTTCACTAAAAAGGCCGGTGAGCTATAGGGCGAGTTAGACTTACGTATGAGTCCATCCTTTAGGTATTTATCAATCACCACTTGCATCTTCTCTAATTGAGGGGGGGACATGCCAAAAGGGGGTACTCGAACTGGAATATCATCGGCAGTTTCAAGTTGATATTCGATTAAGTTAGTACGTCCTAATTTTTCGTTAACCACGTCGCTGAACTCCGTGACGAGTCCCTTGAAATCGGGAGTGGATAATCCGGACAGGCAACAATCGACGTTGTGATGGGCAGACTCGGTTATGAAAGGGATCCTTTGTGGAGAGAACGAGAAATAGATGCCACGTGCCTTTGAGTCGATGATCATACCTGTTCTGTATTGGAAATCCCTACCTATTATGACGTCGACGGGTAGGACGGGGGCAACGTAAAATATTTGTGACCAACTCAATTTGCCGATTCTAATTGACAATGAAACAGCTCTTTCAATCGACATAGTTGAACCATTAGCCGTCACACAGACTATGTGCTCGGCTTTGACCTCATTAATTAGATTTTTGGGTAGGCTATTGATGAGATGTGATGAAACAAAGCACAAGGCTGAGCCGGTATCAATTAGAGCATTGATCGGGCGTTTGGCTAGTAATACCTCTACATAGGTTATACTGGGAGCGTGGACGAGGAAGTTAGGGATATCTTCGGGCATGCTCGAAGGAGGCTCGATTCGGAGGGGGTCGATTTGGGGGGGCTCGATCTTGATTGTAAGTAGGCTGGGGATATTATGGGGGATGATTTTAAGGGGGGGCTCGTTCTTGGTCTGGGGTTTTGCATAATTACTCAGTCCTTGCGTCTTGGCTTTCGTCCGGTTGCTGGGTCGAGTCTTGGCTGATTGCTATTTCTTTCCGATGCATTGTGCCGCGGGGTGGCCGATAAGTCCGCATCGGTCGCACGTGGCGGGTAGCCTTGCCGTTGATCGCGGATCGATGCTCCTGTCCCAAGGTCTGGCGGATTGTTCGGCGCTTGAAGGATGTCCTCGCAGCGGCGGGGACACGGCGGCTGGGGTACCCACGAATCTTCCGTACTGGACCTGGCGTAGAACAGCGCCGTCGACGTCTCCGGCCAGCTGCAGGAGCCGGTGCAGGGTAGTGGGTTGATCCCCGTAGCGTAGCAAGCTGAAGGTGGCTGGATTTATGTGGGATAAAATAATGTTGACCAGCCGAGGTTCTGGAATGCTTAAATTCAGCGCCTGTGCAGTGGACTCGATGCTCAGGATGAATTGCCGGAATGTTTCGTCGGGGCGTTGGAAACGGTTTACTTCTTCAGACACGATTGTTTCAATTAGGAGAGGGTTGAAGTACTCTTCTAAGATCAGTGACTTCATTTCGGGCCAATTTTTTACACGTGTCAAGGTCCTAGCCCACCAGTGTGCGAGCTGCCCACGGCATTTTAGGTACAGTTCTTCTACGAATGCCTTATCTTCGGCCTTGAAGATATTAAAGATGGCATCGATTGAGATGATGAATCTAATAATGTCGTTTACGTTCGAATCATCGATTGGTTCGACGTTTCTTACCGCTTCTTGGCGTACGTGGGCGTTCGGCGTCGAGCGTCTGGCGTCGGGCGACGATAGGCAGTCACTTTCCCCGGGGGCAGGTCGTGGGGTTTGTTCTGCCTGCTCGGTGCATTTGAATGCGTTTACGAGCGCTGCTGTTAACGTTTCCAATTGTATTGGCTGGTCGTCGTTTCTGGAAGTTGATGCGTTGTGTGACGAGGCCCCGTCGTTTTCACCGGCGGCATTTTCTAGCTGCTCGATTCTTTTCAGCGCGTTTTCCAGTGCTGATGTTAATGCGTCGACTTTTCTTTGCTGTTCGTCTGCCATAGTTCCCAAAATTCGACACAAATAATAAAAATAATACGGAACCACGCCCTGCTACCATGTAGCGAATTAGGGAAGGATGGGCAGACAGACTTGAACAGACGTAATTACAAGACAGCTCTTTATGTGACCACAGTGCGGTATCGACTGACTACACCAGACATTTTATTAGCGAGGTGACCTCGGTTGGGTCAAATCAACAATTAAATAAATAATAACGAGGCAGGAACCAGAATCGTTACAATCTAATTGAGTGTTAATCTCCCCAATGTCTCTTTCAATTTGAATTGCTCTCATTTTTAGTGTCTCCGATTTTGTGTGTGCGAAGGAACGACCGAATTCTCGCGTCCACTAATTCTACTATAGTTCGAATAGCTGGAGTCATCTTGTATATATATTCTCTGATAAAGGGCTAATTTTGTTTAAATGAAAATTTCTACCGAATCTCCCTTGGTTTGTTTCTCACCATGTAGTCTAGAAATCAGTGATTCTATTATTGATGGATCATTGAATCTTAACTCTACCTCCCTGCTAAATTCTTCGCATGTGGGACAGGTAAAACTTCTTACTTGCCACCAATGTTTTGCATCTCCTTGGAAATAATTCGTTGCAATTGCCACCCAAAATTCCTTCCCTATTTCATTTACTTCTAAGACGTCCTGACATTTCTTTAAAAACAACCCTGGATCCTCCGTTTATTTCCCTGAAAATTTTGGGATGGTCCATGTTAAAAGGTCTTTAATTGGGATGTTGGTGTTGTAAGTTATTTTATAATTATTGTTCTCATTTCTGAATTTTTGGACAAAACATGATCTCCTACTTCACTTAATCTTTCCTCCATTCTCTCTCAAGCAATAGTTATCCTTCAGATTTCCATTTCTTCTTGTACTCCTTTCAATAATTCTAACATGTTTCAAACCATAGATGTAGGAATATCTGGACTTGTTGTTTTAATTTTGAACACATGCCTTTCCCAGTCTACTTCACAATATCTTCTTCAATATTTTATCTTAAACACTTCGGCCTTGCATCCTTTTTCTTCTAAATTTCTGGCTCGACAATTTATCCTTTTATTCAATTCAAACAACTTCTTCTCCATCTTCGGTTCATCAATACACGTTGACCACTATTTATCACGAAGTTACTATAAAAATTATTTAAGATTCGTAAAAACCCAATTCATGACTTTTATTTTACATCCAAAATATACAACTTTCCTCTTTGACAGCAAAAACAAAACTATCACAAAAACGAATGTCTTCCAGTCTTCCAAAAAACCACTGTCCCCATAAACAACCCTCATTGGGACATAAGTTACATACATGCACACAAAGGCGAGGGTGGTAACACGTGAAGGCAATTGGCGAAGTAAATTTTCGTTCAAAATGTTCTACCAAAACTTTATGATTGAAATTGTTTGGTTTTGTAGCTTATTTGCACATTGTGCATCTATATTTCTCTGCATGTCATGTCATTTCAATTAATGTAAACTGCATCATTTTAAAATAAAGATTTTACCTTGTGACTAATTGCTAATATATCGACAGATCTTCAATTCTCACGTTCGTAACACGGATGCGGCCAAGAAATCACAATAAAAGAAACCGCTCGTTTAGATGCAGCGCGTGTCTCGGAAGACCAGAGTGCATGCAAGGAATCATGCAGATTGCAGATTTCACCTGACCCGATGCACACCCAATTGCCTTCATATTAGAATTTGAAATAATCTTGCGGCCAGGAACTAAGAAGAAGGGTATATGTTTTAGAAACTGCGAGAGGAATTCAGTTTATTTTGTTTATCATAAGCTGATGTAAATAATATACAGATTTCAGCGCGTAGAGTTGTTTTTTTCGAGCTCTGAGCCGGAGTGACCGGAGATATTGTAGACACTAGCAAGCGAGTGAACGATGCCAATGTTACGTGAACGAAAGTATTTCTAGACCAAAAACTGGAATGCAATTTTTTCTCTGGTGCAGCACTGGCTTATGTACAATATTCCGGACACATCCTTTGTCGGAGGAGCACGAGACCAACATGGTTGGATTCGGCTTGCTTCAAACTCGTAATTGACAGTTTTATTTTTTTCTCTAGATGACGCCATCTGCTTGAGACAACCAGTGAAATGAAGACGGTTTTTATTAAATATTTGATAAAATAAAAAAATTATTTCTTTGAAAGGGGCGTAAGAAGCAAAAATAAAAAGGTGTCAATGGCATCCAGCATCCTAGAAGCATCAAGCATCCTACTCAAGCATCCTATTCCTAGGAAACAATACTAGACACCCTTGCCCTGAAATACTGGATGGCAGTGAAACATACACTCTCGAGTTTTCCCCCAATTTTCCGGTATTATCTGCAAAGTAAAATATTTTTTCCAGATATGAAAACAAGTAATTAATATAAATATTATTTAAAAAAAAACGGTTCCTGTGTGGTTTTTTTGCGCATATTCCCCCTTCAATAGCCTTAATGAGCAAACACAGCACTCTGTGCCACGTCTGGCTCACTAGTGGCGAGCCAGTAGATTTTCTATGGCCCACAACTGGCTAATGGTCCTGTCCCGGTATACGGCTTTGGCCACATCTCCAGCTGTGTGCCAGGAGATGTTTTGCCATGTCGCTGCCATCACATAGCCATTAGTAAGAATTGGATACATAATCTATAGAAGGGAGGTACCGTCTCAACCATGGCCCATTGCTGGGTTGCCACACAACCGCCATCGATGAACCACCATTGCGCCACGAGCATTTGCCATCAATTGTCTATCACCCCATACAGTCCAGCCATGAGTAAGCCATTGACTATAATAATAATAATAATAATAGTTTTTTATTGTGTAGATTACGGGGTAATATTACAATCGTCCAATTCTAAAATATGTACATCACAGAATTATATCCTCTGTTATTCCAAGTTGTTTAGACCCTGTCTAATTTAAAGAAATCATTAACATCATATAGGCATTTCTCAATAAGATGTTTCTTCAGGTCCGACTTCAAGGCGCTGCCTTCCTTTTCTTTAATTGCCTTCGGTAAGGCGTTAAATAATTTAGAGCCGGCGTAGATAGGGTTGGTTTTGAATATTTCTCGGTTGTGTTTTTGAAGAGAGGGATCGTTTCTTCTTCTGGTGTCGTGCGAGTGATAGGCCCCGTTTGTAGTTAGCAGTTTTGGGTTTTCTTTTATGTATACAATGCTGCTATAGATGTATATGCATGGAAGCGTTAGCATTCTGAATTTCCTGAAGAGCGGTTTGCAGGAGTCTTTTATGTAGACCTCTGCGCAGGGGTTGCATTTGGCGCCCGCCATGGTCCGCACGCACCTTTTCTGCAATATAAAAACTCGACGTGCATGGGGTGAGTTTCCCCAAAGAGTTATGCCATAACGTAATTTCGATTCAATTTGCGAGAAGTAAAGTAACCTTACTACTTCAGGGCTTGTGACTTCTTTGATGTTTCTGAGAAGGTGGCAGTCGGATGCGATTTTCTTGCATAGAGTATCGGAGTGTGACTTCCATTCGAGTGTGTTTTCCAGCTTGACTCCCAGGAAGGAAACCTCTTCGTGTTCCGGGATGCTCTTCTTGTCCATTCTAATCAGTGGACTGCTGTTGTGTATGTGACGGAGTGGTTTGAAGTGCATCATTACGGTCTTTTTCCTGTTGAGGAAGAGGCCATCATCTGCACAGTAGTCTTGCATTTGCTGCACTGCAATTGAGCCACGCTGACTGAGGCATAATTGCTGATCTGCGTCCGATTTGTATAATGTTGCATCGGTGATGAGTTGCGTAGTGTCGTCTGCGTACAGAGTTAGACTCCCCTCATTTGCATACTCCGCGAGGTCAGCTCCTCGCGTGAGCTGCGGCGTGATAACCATGAGCTGCGGCGTCATAACCAAGCGTGGCACGCCATACGCTACCCATTATTGGCTTGCGTACACGTTGCCATTTCAATGTCATGAATAGTTGACATCTAATGACCATGACATAGCCAGAACTTATTTGCCAGCCAGTGGCGCAGGTCAGGAATTACCACCCTGACTGTACCACTGGAAGAAAACATAAATGCATTCATTTAAGTGTAAACATTTTATTACATTGGTCTAAACTTGTTATTACTACATGTGTTAATTTAAATACCAGCTCAATTGTAAAGCACATTATGGAAGTTTCATTGATTGCTCTGTAGCGAGTTGAACAACAAAAAACTCAATTAAGTTACAAAAAATAAAGTACCTATACATAAGTTATAGGTATTTTGTAGGTTTCTTCTCCCCTTCGAGGCTAGCACCTTACCGTGGTGAAGGGGTTTGCGCGGCCCGATGATCCGACAGGCCATGCCGGCGGGAGGTGTTACTCCCGGCAAGGTCTCCTATGCCGGACAGGCTGTCGGTGAGGGTCCAGACCAAGACTAGCCCACCCCGTCGTTGTCGCGGGACCCGGACTTTGGTCGAGGGAGGATCTGGCGCTCTTTCTCTCCCCACCTTTCATTTCACCATCTTTTCTTCATCTTCCTTCTTACTTCATTTCTTTGGCCACCTCCCGAACCCACCGTCAGTCTTCTGCGACAGCGGCGGGGTTCCCCCCATTGACGACTCTGCTACAAACACGGATTTGATTCGGTTGACTGACAGTCGTTGTAGGCTCCAGCGATGTCTGGTGACTGGTGACCTGCGCAGGGAGTTCTCGAGCCTTACATTATTGCTGTCTCTTCTCTATCCTACACTCTCCTGTCTTCTCTTCCGGCCGACCCCCTGTGCAGGTCAGAACGCTTACCTGCGTGTTTGCCGTGCGCGGTAACCTGAACGGGCGGAAAAGATTTTCTTGGGGGTTGAGGGGCAATTGTCTGGTTCTTATAGACAATTGTCCCAACACACCCCTTTAGTTTCTGCTTCGCCCAAAACAGGAGGCTGGGGGCTAATCCACCCCCAGCCAATCGGCTCGCCTGGGGCGTTAATGCTTCACGCGTGGATGAGGAGGGGGGCACCGGTGGCGTGATGGGTGTTGCTGGGCCCCACCAGTTGCGGTCACTCGCGACTGCCGGTGCCTCCCGACTATATCCCCCGGACAACCCCGGCGTCCCAGTGGGACGTCCCCCTGGTTGGGCTCCGTGGTGGGCAGGGCTCCGGGGGACGAAATGACTCCATTTATATGGAAACCAAAACAAACAATCCCCCCCTTAATCCAAAAAAACGCCTACGTCCTCTATTGGAGGACGTTATTTCATTAAAGGATGTGGTGGCTCCCAGGAGTGTGGAGCCACTCTTTCTTATTATAAAACTTGTCAGTGGAAAATCGTTTAGGACCGTCTCGCCTTTCGCGCAGAAGCGCGGATTGTTACTCCTCTCAGGCGATGTGAAAAGTTCCAAGTGCCTTCGCGACGGCACGCTACTAGTAGAAGTAGCTAACAGTGAGCAGTCACTAAAACTGCAATCGGCAACATCGTTTGACACCATGCCGATTACAGTGGCTGCTCACAGGTCCTTAAATACCTCTAAGGGAGTTATTTTCAGTTTCGACCTTCAGGACATCCCGACTGAAGAGCTGAAAAAAGAGCTTATAAGCCAAGGTGTGATCGATGTGTATCGTGTGATGAGTAAGAAGACCGGTGACTTGAAGCCAACACCATTACTCATCCTGACCTTCGGCACACCTAAACTCCCTGAGTGCATATTTGCTGGCTACTTGCGTCTGCCTGTGCGACCACATATTCCAAATCCTCTGCGGTGCTTCACCTGCCAGATGTTCGGCCACTCCAGCTTGGATTGCAAGCGGAAGCCCATCTGTGGGAAGTGCGCCAAAGAGGATCACGAGACAGACGCGTGCAGCAACAGCTTCCACTGTGCTAACTGCTCGGCAGCCCACCCCGTGTGGTCCCGCGACTGCCCACAGTGGAAGTTGGAGCGGAAAATCATGGAGATCAAGACGATCGACAATGTCTCTTTGTTCGAAGCACGAAAGCGCTTCAACACTCAGAATGGCCTCGGTCAAAAATCATTTGCCAAAGCCGTGGACTCGGGCGCGGCTGTCTCGGCGGAGACGGCTCGTTTGCAGGCCATGGTGGAAAAACAGCTGCAACTCTCCGCCGAGCAGGCCAAGCGCCACGAGGAGATGGAAGAACGCCACAGGCAAGAGATCGAGGCCATGAAGAGAGATTTAGAAGCAAAGAACAAAGAGATAGAATCGCTTAAACAGCAGATTACCGAACTCCATGAGAGCCGTACGCTCCAGCTGCACGCTTCCAAGGGAAGGCAGACTGAGGCCAGCACCTCGAGGAAGGCGAGGGAAATAATTACCTTCCTTCCCAACACCAACGGTAGCTCCACGTCCACCTCCCTGTCTACCAGGAAGGACGGAATGGAGGTAGACCCTACCGACACGTCGCCGAACACCTGGCAGACGGTGAAGGGAAAGGAGAAGGAGAAGGTGAAAGAGAAGGGAAAATCCTAATAACTAAAAATGCCAGACATCATTCAGTGGAATGTTAGAGGATACAACACAAGAGCACCCGAGGTCCGTCAACTGGTGTCGTCAAAAAGCCCCCTTGTCTGTTGCTTCCAGGAATCACACCTGAAGCCATCAGACAAGCCACTCCTGAAGGGCTATGACTTCTACCGTTACGACCACACAGGTGGACAGAGAGCTCAGGGGGGAGTTGCAACGGCCGTCCACAACAGTATCCACTCGGAGACTGTTGTGCTGACCACCACCCTCCAGGCCGTGGCTGTGAAGGTTTTCCTTCCAAGCCCCCTACACATTTGCAACATCTACCTCCCCCCTGATAGTGTCGTTACCCAGCAATCCATCGACCATCTCATGGACCAGTTACCTCTACCCTTTCTTTTGGTTGGTGACTTTAATGCTCACAACCCCCTGTGGGGTAGTCTCAGCACCAATCAGAAAGGTACACTGGTGGAAGACACTATCAGGCTTCGCAATGTGGTCCTGTTGAATAACGGCAGTAACACCCACTTGACTGCATCAACAGGATCACTCTCTGCGATTGACCTGACTCTCTGTTCACCCTCCCTCGCTCTTGACACTGAATGGTCTGTGCACGACGATTTATGTGGAAGTGACCACTTCCCTATCTTCATTAAATCGTCGAGGATCCCTTCTCTACCACCCAGACACCCAAAATGGATTCTAAGACGGGCTGACTGGTCACTTTTCAGTGATCTTGCCACTTTCGATGAGGCTGTCCCCGAGGATATCGATTCTCACGTGGACAGCTTCACGGAGGTGGTAATTCATGCAGCCGAGAAATCCATTCCACGGTCGTCTGAAAAACCCTACCGTCTCCCCGTCCCGTGGTTCACTTGTGAATGCAAGTTGGCCATCAGGGCGAGACGGAGGGCCCTCTCCTTCTTCATGTCGCATCCGACCCAAGAAAACTTGATCGCCTTCAAGAGATCGAGAGCTAAGGCTCGGAGAATAATCACTGAGGCCAAGAGAGTGTCGTGGCGGACCTACGTGTCGACCATCACGGCCCGCACGCCGTCGTCCAGGGTATGGGACAAGGTTCGGAAGTTGTCTGGCAGATCAACTTTCCGTCCCATATCCGGACTGATGCGTGACGGGCTGTTGCAGTCCACGGGCCCGGCCATCGCCGACACTCTTGGTTCTCAGTTCTCGAAAGTCTCCAGCTCAGAGAATTACACCGCATCCTTCAAGCGGGTCAAGCAGGTAGCCGAGCAGCAAGGTCTTGTCTTCCGAAGTAAGAACCAGGAAACTTACAACCTGCCCTTCAGCGACTGGGAGCTGGACTCCGCGCTAAGAGCCGCCAACGACACTTCACCTGGCATCGATATGATCCATTACCAGATGATCAAACATCTGAGTAAAAGCTCACGATCATACATGCTTCAGATGTTGAACAGAGTCTGGCTCGAGGACAGTTTCCCAGCTCGTTGGAGGGTGGCTATTGTCATCCCCATCCTGAAGCCGGGCAAAGACAAGACTGATGCTGCTAGCTACCGCCCAATTGCCCTTACAAGCTGCCTATGCAAGATCTTGGAGCGTATGATCAACGCTAGGCTCATGTGGCATTTGGAGAAGAACGGCCTGCTCTGTGCGGAGCAGTCTGGTTTCAGGCGAAACCGCTCCGTCACAGATAACTTGACCCAGCTTGAAGGATTGATCCAGGACAGTTTCCTCACAAGGAAACACCTGATCGCGGTGTTTTTCGATCTCGAGAAGGCGTACGACACGACGTGGAAGTACGGCATTCTACAGACCATCCACAAGTGGGGTATTCGTGGCCACTTGCCCCACTTTGTGCAGAACTTCATGGCTGATAGGTCTTTCCACGTTCGTGTCGGAAACACTCTCTCGTCGGCTTTCGATCAAGAGAACGGAGTGCCGCAGGGCTGTGTCCTCAGTGTTACCCTGTTTGCGATCGCCATCAACTCCATCACGACATGCATTCGAACTCCGGTTCGTGCATCGCTCTACGTTGATGATTTGGCGATCTTCCACCAAACAGGGAACCTGAACTCGGCTCAGCGGCAGCTCCAGCTAACGATCAACCGATTGGAGAGTTGGGCGGATCGACATGGCTTCAGATTCTCCTCGTCGAAAACAACATGCATGCATTTCAGTCGCCATCGTCTATTTCATCCTCATCCTGTCTTGACGTTGGCAAACCAGGTGTTGCCTTTCTCAGAGTCAACCCGCTTCCTCGGAATGGTATTTGACGAGAAGCTCACCTGGTTACCACATCTCCGTCAACTAAAAGACAAGTGCTTGAAGGCAATGAACATCCTGAAGATCTTGAGCGGTACCTCCTGGGGAGCTGACAGAACGTCCATGCTCCGCCTCTACCGCTCTCTCATAAGATCCAAATTAGACTTTGGCTGCACTGTTTATGCATCGGCGAGGAAATCATATATCGGCATCCTGGATCCAGTGCACAACGCTGGTATCAGGTTGTGTACTGGCGCGTTTCGCACAAGTCCCATCGTCAGTCTGCATTGTGAGGCCGGGGAGGCTCCGCTTAAGATCAGGCGTGACTACCTCCTTGCCAGCTACGTAGCCAAGCTGCGTGGCATGCCAAAACACCCGGCATACAGGTCTGTGTTCGCTCCGCCGAATGTTGTGCTCTACAACACCAGGCAAAAAGCAACCAGACCTGTTGGCATCAGAGCAAAAGAGCTCCTGGCCGCATTTGGAATGGACCTACCACCTGTCCTTCCTGTCGGAATCGGTCGTGTGGCTCCCTGGACAACATCCCAGCCTGTGTGCCTGATGCAACTCGCTCAGCACACCAAGGCCCAGACGAGCCCGGCCGTTTTCCGACAGCTGTTCTTAAGCATTTGCGACCAGTACCCTCAACACTGCAGGATCTACACTGACGGATCAAAGGACAATGAGTCTGTGGGGTGTGCCTTTGTCATCGACAACACAAGCGTGTGCTTTAAGCTCAGTCCTCTCTGTAGTGTCTATACAGCAGAGTTGTTTGCGATTCTTAAGGCCCTTGAACATATCAAGCGTGCCAATCGCAAACAATTTCTAGTCTGTTCCGACTCTCTGAGCTCCCTCCAAGCACTATGTCAGGCATTCCCCACGGACCATCTTGTGCAAACCATCCAGGCTAAGCTTGGCGAACTGTGCTTGGTCGGCATAGAAGTGTTGCTCTGTTGGCTTCCAGGCCATGCAGGAATTGCTGGCAATGAGATGGCCGACAGAGCAGCCAAAGACGCCACAAGAAAAGCCGATGTTGACTTCACAGTTGTCCCTGTTAGCGATCTTAAAGCCGCCTTCAGGGCCGAATCAAAGAAGTGCTGGCAAGCGACATGGGACACTGTGCAAGTCAACAAACTGAAGCCCATCAAGGCAACTATCGACCCCTGGCAATCTTCTGCCCGACACACTCGACGCGAGGAGGTTGTAACAACGAGGTTGCGCATCGGTCATAGCCCGCTCACTCACGTCTTCATCCTGAAGCGAGAAGAGCCACCGATGTGCACCTCCTGTGATCAACCTCTCTCGATCAAACATCTCCTTGTCGAGTGTGCCGTTCACAGGCAACTGCGCAACCACCTGCAGATTCCCGGAAGTTTGCCAGAGGCGTTGGGAGACAACGCCGTGTCGATAGATCGAATCATTCGATTTTTAATTAAAACTGACTTTTTTAAACTTATCTAGTTTTTAGTAAGTTTTTAAAGCAGTTTATGTTCCAGGCGCAAGTATTTATAAAAACTGCGTCTGGACATGACAACTGGTTTTTTAGCATTGTTTTTATTGCTTTTTAACTATTGACAATATGTTACACATCTAACTTGAATCAATTTTATTTGTTTTTAGTTGGAGAGTTGTTTTTTATTGTCTTTGTTGTCTTTTTATTTTTAAATTAAGACTGCCATTTTATAAATTGATCTAGTTTAGAGAAATTTTAAAATCAGTCTTAAATTCCTGGCGCAGGTATTTATAAAGAATGCGTCAGGAAATAATAACTAGTTTTTTTAATCTAGTTTTTCATTGCTTTTTAACCCATGACAATATTTTATCAAACTGATCAATAGAGTAATCTATTTGTTTTTTAGTTGATACATTTTTTGTCATCTGACCGGCGCAAATAGCCTAAGCTGCTGACGCGCCGTTAAGCCCACACAATTCAATTCAATTCAATTGTAGGTTTCTCAGGTGTAGGCTCTCATAGGTATAGGCATGCTTCCACACTTGTGACACAAGTGTGGAAATTCTAGAATGTGTCTAGCTTAACCTAAATTAACCATCAGGTCTACTATAGTGAAACAAATAGTAATAGTAATAATAATATTAATGAGCCTGACAAGTTTTCCAATCAGGTAGGTAACAATTAACTTTGATAAATAATCAGTCAGATGATTTATGAACATCGTAGTGTGAAAAGCATACTGTACCGCACTCTGGCACTTCGCACTACATATAAGTGTGGAAATTCTAGTACGTATCTAGATGAATCTAAATTAACCATCAGGTGCTACAGTAAAACAAGTATTAATAATGCGCCTTGCCAATCTAGGTGGGTAACATTTAAATTGCTGGCCCAGGGGGAAGACCCTTACCAAGGAGACGCGCCTTACGACCACCTTTGCGGTCGTGTGCCCCTGCCAGCCATCTTTTTGTGGCTGTCTCGACTTCGGCCACCGTGGTGTTTAAAAAAGAAGCGTTGCTGCGAATTGCACCTGTGAAAGCAAAAGCAGATTATATTTCTGGTTATTTTAAGATTTAAATAATGTAGTAACTAAGGAAATATTTTAAGTAAAACCGTGGGACCTACCACAAATCACACGCCGCACATTTTCCAGCTCGTGCAAATTAGTTGCCCCCACGGCGTAGGACTTCCAAGTCATTGTTGTTGAGAGTGGGTGCGAAACCAGCTGGCTTAGAATGCGCCTGATGCAAACCGTGAACTCGCCTCCTCCAACTTGGCCCACCGTTCTGCACTGAAATTAAAAAATCGTCGATTAAAAACCTCTGGGGGTTGGTTAGGATCACTGTAAGTGATAGTCTGATCATGAGCAACTGCATGTCTGATTAAGTAAGTAGCAGTGTTAGTTTGGAGGTTTGTAGGATTCAATGTTTGGATTTCTGGTTGAGTTTCACTGACATAAGAAGGAGGGAAAAAATTATTTCCACTAGCAATGTCTAGCAAGTGCCTATCAACAGTCTCTTATAATTTGCGACGCTTGGTTCTCGCTGATTCGCCCTTGATGTTAACTAGCGGCATGTTAGTTGGCATGTACTAGTTGTTGTTATAGTCGGAGCACATGGTGATAGCCAAAAAGTTTTATTTGTCTGTAGAAGTAGGAAGGTAGGTTCCTAGGTACTGAGAAAAAAAGTAGGCTTACAGCGAATTTTTCTCCGGTGCAGACATGACTGCAGAAATGAATGAGTCAGATGGTGGATGGTTCGAAACTTGAAAACATAATTCACTATATAAGTATAAACTCAATAAGCTGTTCATGTTAGACAAAAATGCAGTGCATGGTGAGTTACAAATAATTCCATGCTGAAGCGGTAGAACTTACTGTCTAGCTAACAGTTTTCTACTAGAATCGACAAGATTATTAGTAATAGTAGGTACGTTTTTACAATAGTATCTTTGGTACTAATGGTTAGATTTGTTTGATTAAAGCATAGTTTTATTATAGGTTATTATAGGCACAAAAATCCCAATTCAATGGCACAATTTCATGCTTGCATTATCTTGCATGGAACATAGGTTAACACTTACGAGAGCGTGCAAATGTCACTAAATTGTGGAAGTGATAAACTAAATGTTGGTCATGTTATTGTGAGTGTAAAAGGTATATAATAACATAAAAACTATGGAAAAATAAATTTTAGTAATCCTTCTAAAGTCTGTAAATAATTGTTTTTCTTTACCTAGAAACTATTGAAAAAAATATCGATTTTTTAATTAAAATAATCGATATATCGATATTTTGCTAATAAGAATCGAATCGAATCATTTGATCTCGACGTGCCGATATTTTTTGGGTATCGATTCTTTGGGTTCAGAATCGAATCATATGATATCGATTCTTCACATACTTTTGCCCATCCCTAGTAAAAGGTATTGTCAACTTACTAGTTAACGGT
Organism: Nemurella pictetii; assembly: GCA_921293315.2. NCBI lineage: Eukaryota > Metazoa > Arthropoda > Insecta > Plecoptera > Nemouridae > Nemurella > Nemurella pictetii. The sequence goes on along the minus strand of OV121116.1, from coordinate 3,902,059 downwards.
ACACTTGAAGAAACGACAGAGCTGCTACATCACCACACTCTCTGGTACCATTGCTGCTTCCATTTTGATTTCGACTTTCGGTGCCAACATCCGGCTACTTCACGGCATGCTTGCGGCATCTTGCGGCATGCCAACGGCAAGCACTCGGCTAGCCAGACGAGACATTTTGCGCTAAAATTTGAACTCAAGAGATCAATAATTGCAATTATTTTATTATTATTATTGTCAGTATGAATATTCTTGTGCTCGAAATACTTACTTATAACACAACCACATCATTATAAAGACACTTGTGTTAGTGCTCGAAGAAATCTTTTTTATATATTTTTTGTTTGCCATGTTAAAATATTTTCAAAGCTCAAGATCGAGGATGATATAACAACAGCTAATATTGCAAATTTCAGCCATTTGTGATTACATTTATTTTGTTCGTTTTTTCTTTTTTCTTAACAGTTGGAAGCTTGATAACACACATATAAAAGAATGCACTTCACGTTAGGATCAAAAATTTTACTTTGGAAGCAAATAGAACCATAATACGAAATAATTACAGAAATGTTACCAGAAATGCTCTATTTTCCACCAGAAAATAACATCTGGGGATTTTCTGGTTGGACGTGTAAGAGGAAAGTATGCTAGGAATTCTCTTATGGCAATCCCCTGGCCCGATGGGTAAATGCCACTACCGGCAAACGAGTCTTGGTCAACGTATGGTTCACCCATGGCAAACCCGATCCCTCGAAGAGCGTTAAACGAACCCCATGGCAGTCTAATGGCCCACTAGAGAACTGCCAGAGAGGGGGCATAAATGATGGGACTAGCATGGCCCACTGCTGGACGTTATTTGCCAGGAGTATTCGCTCGTGGCCCATGTATACATCGCGTTTTTGTGTTATCTGGGTATTTCCTGAACTAATCAAAAGTCTGATAATATTGTACCAAAACGTGAACTGTGATCAAGTTGTTAAAATCTTAATAAATCAATATTTTAAACATTCGTCACCGTGTCATAATTACATAAGTACCAAAATTGACAAATTCGATCAGATGCAGAACAGACTAAGTGCATTTTTTGACACATGAACTTGGTGATTTGCGATAAGCGAAAAACCATGAGATGTTTTTGGTAAGTAGTTAAAAGAAACAGGTACACAATACGTTAGTGAATAATATAGGCAATTCCAACAATTAAAACCAAAATGAAAAATAAATCCAGGATGCCAAATCTTAAAGGCCGTATGAGGGGTAAACCATAAAAATATATGTCCTAGAGCTCAATGAGCTAAGAAAAATGGCTTTAGCCAACCTAGACCGCTCCCCACTCACGCCCCTCCAGCGCCGCTTGAAACTTGTTGTGACGTCAGTTCACTGATGGAAAGATCGCGCGGCCGCTATATTATGCAGTAGCTACCTTTTCAACACCCCCCTAGCTTGAGTAAACACGATATTTTTGAGTGCATCGCACTTGTGGTAATGAGTAGTGTCATCTCGTCGAAGTCATTGGTAATTTGAATATTATTGCGTGAATGTATTGCCAATAAAAATAGGGAAAACTCGAGCATTGCGAAAAAACCTTCAAAAACCACGAGATAGCAACTTTTTCCCCTCTTACCTTCGCAAAGTTAGTCAAAATAATCCGGGTCAGCTGAAGCAGCGGCTTGAAACCCGGTGTAAGCGCCTCCCTGCTCCGGAAATTCACTTCTTATTGTTTTAACTACACACGAAGGGATCACCTTTCGATTGTTTTTCCCTAGTGTGGTCCAAGAGTTGAGAAAATGGCCGCGCTGTGATAGACGTGTGTTTTTAGCTCCGCCAAAATACCAAATCTCCATTCTAAAAATCACACTTTTCATTCCTCAAACCCCACCAAACTCAACAGTTTTATCAGTTCTATTTTATTCTACCGGATAATCAATCTATACTGATCAACTAAACTCTGTGCAGTGTTTCCTACTCGTGTGACAGTGTGACAAGTCCCCCATGAATCGAAATAACCTCGCACACCGGGAACTCCCCCGACCACCCAGCCTAATGGAACTGACTCCGAACGTGGTCCATCTCATCCTAAACGAACTACTAACAATCAGAAGGAAACTGGAAATCATAGAAAAACCATATATTCAACAAATAACCACAACCCCTAATCCAACCACGCCAAAAGCTTCCAAAGCATCTCACCAGAGAGCCCCACTACCCCATCGAACGAAGACGGGCGCGAGAACAACAAAACTTGGCAAGACAGTGCTGCTGCTTGGTGACAGCCACATGAGAGACTGCAGAAACATCATCCAAAATCTTCATCGGGAGGCAACAGTAACCTGCGTCTTCAAACCAAACGGCAAGGCCAAAGACATCTGCAACGGCCGATCAACAACCAAAGATGCGGTAAACTCGACTTCCCCCAACATTACAGTTATTGTCGCTGGCACAAACAATATTACAGACACTACCAACCAAGATGACATCAACGAAGTTATCTCCACCTTCAAAGAAGCCACAACAAACATTCACCATCCACACTCGCACGCCATAATCACTGAAATACCACACAGATATGACACTCCCGATTTGAACAAAATAATAAACATTGCCAACGAAAATCTATCAACAATGGCCAAACTCTTTCCAACTCTTGAGGTCATTGAGTCTGACAATGGTCAGACTCAATGACCTCAAACGCGAACATTTCACTAAACAAGGGCTGCACCTAAACTCCTCTGGAAAGAAACTCTTCTGTGAAAAAATAAGCGAAGCAGTTGTCAACTGCACCCGCCCGTCGCCGCCGCCACCCGAGATACCGACGCCGACCACCACCAACGGCAAAACGCTGACGCCGCCCACCACCAACGGCATGACGCTGACGCCGCCCACCACCAACGGCATGACGCCGACGCCTCCCACCACCAACGGCAAGACGCCGACGCCGCCCACCACCAACGGCAAGACGCCGACGCCTCCCACCACCAACGGCAAGACGCCGACGCCGCCCACCACCAACGGCATGACACCGACGCCGCCCACCACCAACGGCATGACGCCGACGCCGCCCACCACCAACGGAATGACGCCGACGCCGCCCACCACCAACGGCATGACACCGACGCCGCCCACCACCAACGGCATGACGCCGACCACCACCAACGGCATGACGCCGACGCCGCCCACCACCAACGGCATGACGCTGACGCCGCCCACCACCAACGACATGACGCCGACGCCGCCCACCACCAACGGCAAAACATCGACGCCGCCCACCACCAACGGCAAGACGCTGACGCCGCCCACCACCAACGGCATGACGCCGACGCCGCCCACCACCAACGGCAAAACATCGACGCCGCCCACCACCAACGGCAAGACGCTGACGCCGCCCACCACCAACGGCATGACGCCGACGCCGCCCATCACCAACGGCATGACGCTGACGCCGCCCACCACCAACGGCAAGACGCCGACGCCGCCCACCACCAACGGCAAGACGCCGACGCCGCCCACCACCAACGGCATGACGCCGACACCGCCCACCACCAGCGGCATGACGCCGACGCCGCCCACCACCAACGGTAAGACATCGACGCCGCCTCCGAATTCGAAAACAGCGCCCTACGTATCAATGCATCTCCCAAGATCCCAACCACCTCGCCACTCAAAAACAAATCACAGATCCATCACCACTCGTCCTTTTCTGACAACCCGGCCAAACATACTTCTCCCATAATAATAGCTCTCAACATCCAATCAGCCCGCAACAAAATCCAGCAACTTGAATTACTCACGGTCGAACACTCCCCAGACATAATCTGTCTCACCGAACACTGGCTCCCCCCCACCGACACCTTCTTCAATATCCCCCACTATACCAAAGCCAACATATTCCACCGCTCCTCATCCTCACACGGCGGAGTTGCTATATTCACCAAACCCCACACAACCACCGCCCCCCTAGACCTAAGCCTATACTCATCTGACAAAATCCTAGAATGCACAGGAATCCTATGGACCCCCACCCTCCAAGCCCCCCCCCCCCAATATAATCATAGCCATTTATCGCTCCCCTTTGGCAGGCACTACTTCCTTCCTCAAAAAACTGGAAGATCTCATCATCCACACTACCAAAAAACACCCCAAAGCTGAACTAATCCTCTGCGGCGATTTCAATATAAACCTCCTCCAGCCCAGCCAACTGACAATCAAATTCCTAGACCTTCTTCACTCCTACAACCTCTACGAATCAATCCACACCCCCACCCGAATCTCCCACACATCCTCCACGCTCATCGACAACATCTTCACCACCCACCCCCTCAAATCGCGGGAATCGACCACCTTTGACAGCGGCTTCTCGGACCACCTAGCGCTGAAAATGACCCTTACCATCCCAAACCAAATCACGAAAGCGCCTAAGTTCGAAACCAAACGTTGCTTCTCCCAAAACAACCGTTGGAACTTCTCAAACCTTCTCCAAGCCGAAACTTGGACAAACATGCCCAAAACCACTGCCACCAACGACATATACAACTCCTTCGCAACCATACTCCAATCCCACTTCAACACTGCTTTCCCCTATAAAAAAGTAAAACATAAACCACCCACCCAAAATCGCTGGATCACCCCTGAACTCCGTGCAGCCGGGGAGAACTTACGCAACTTGCACGCCCGCCTCAAACACTCTCCTCACCCCATCGCCAAGTCCCTGTATGCTACTTACAAAAGAGAGCACACCAAAAACCTATGCGCAGCCAAAAAGTTCTACCACGATCAAATCATATCCAAATCCAAAAACAAAGGCAAAACCTCCTGGACCATCATCAATTCATGTGCTAAATCAAACCAACCCCCCGAACAACCCAAACTAGTCATCAACAACACCAAAATCACTGACCCCCCATCCATAGCCGAGGAATTTAATACTTTTTTCGCCAAAGCTGGCAACGCAGCGGCACCCTTCCCCCCTATCAGCTCCCCCCTTCCCCGACCTGCAACCTACCATCAACCCGCCTCCTCTATCTTCCTATCCCCCACCAACACCGTCGAAGTCTGCAATCTAGCCAAATTCCTCAACCACAAACACTCCAGCGGCCTGGATGAATTACCCGGCTCTTTGATAGCCGAAAACATAGCTTTCCTAGCCCATCCCCTTTCCCTCATCATAAACAGCTCCTTCTCAACAGGCACTTTCCCCTCCGAACTGAAAAGAGCCCTCATCATACCAATACACAAAAAAGGTGACAAAAGCAATATTGACAATTACAGGCCCATCTCCCTCCTATCAACTATTTCTAAACTAATAGAGAAAGTCATGCTCTCCCGACTCCTATCCTTCCTGAACATCCACAACATCCTCGCCAAATGCCAGCACGGCTTCCAGAAAAACAAATCCACCAACACAGCCATCTTCCAATTCCTCTCCACCCTCTACACCGCCTTGGACAAAGGCGATCACGCCCTCGGACTATTCTTCGACCTCAGCAAAGCGTTTGACACCATAGACCACAACCTCCTCCTTTCCAAACTCCAGTCCCAAGGTATACGAGGCACCGCCAACAACTGGATCGCCTCGTTCCTATCCAACCGCTCCCACGTCGTCTGAATCCTCTCGTCCACCCCAGGCATCTCCCCCTCAATATCTACACCCCTCAACATCAACCAAGGCGTCCCCCAAGGCTCCGTGCTCTCCCCACTCCTCTTCCTACTATACGTCAATGACCTCCCCCAACTATTATCTAAAGGCAATCTTTTCCAATTCGCAGACGATACAACCCAACTCCTCACCAACCCGAAGCCCCAAACCATAGACTCCCTTATCAAAACTGCCAACTCCCAAACAGCAATCCTTTCATCTTACTGCCTTAACAACCGTCTAGCCCTACAACCAGCAAAATCCACTTATATATACTTCCATTCAAAATCTAATATTCCCACTCTTTCCCCTCTCATCCAAGTCAACGGCAAGACTATTCAAAGTACAACCTCAACCAAATTACTCGGCATCCATCTAACTCCCAACCTAGACTGGTCCCTACATATCCAGAAAACCCTCTCCAAAATTAAAAGCACCCTCTTCCTCCTTCGACGATTAAAACGAATAGTCAACCCTCACACCCTAAACCTAGTCTACCATGCCCACCTCCACTCCCACCTTTCCTATGGTCTACTCTTCTGGGGTACCTCCGCTCATGCCAAACGAATATTCATGGCCCAAAAACAAGCCATCCGCATTATTGCCGGCATATCCCGACGTAGCTCCTGCAAGCCTCACTTCAAATCCCTTCAAATCCTAACCCTCACCTGCACACTCATCCAAATAGCAAGCACCCTAGTAGTATCCCACCCAGACCTCTTCCCATTAAACTCGTCCGTCCACACCCACGGCACCAGGAGCCGACAGGAAATCCGCACAATCCACCATCAAACCACACTTTTCACAAATAGTCCCACTCACATCTGCACCATTATTTATAATCACCTTCCACCTCACATCAAAGATTCCCCCACTCGCAGCTCCTTCAACTCCAGTCTCAAATCCTACCTAAACAGCAATCCCTTCTACAACCTCGATGAATTCCTTAATACATACACCCTTCGATCTTAATCCTCAAATCATAAACTCCGGCTACCAGTTCCTATATATTTATTTTATTTTATTTATTTTATTTAAAGTTTTCAAATACTTAAATATTACCAAATCAACTACCTTGGCATCATATTATTCACCATTACTATTATTGTTATTGTTTTTATTATTCTTATTAATTATAACTCCTATTATTATTATAATAATGATTATCATGATTATCATTATTATTACTATTATCCCCCCTCGAGGACTATCACCTCACCGTGGTGAGGGGGTGAAACTGGTCCGGTGATCCGGGAACCCTTGACAGGCTCCCGGTGAGGACCAGGCTAAGAATAGTCCCGCCCCGTCGCTGTCGCGGGACGCGGACCTTGGCCGAGGGAGGACCTGTGCCATCTTTTTCTCTCCTATCTTCCTTTCAACACCTTCTCTTCCTCTATCTTCTTGTTTCATACCTTGCCTCCCCCCGATGCCTCCGTCTGTCTTCTGCGACAGCGGCGTGGCTCCCTCCCTTAAGACGACTTGGCAATTATAATGGTTTTTCTTTCGGTCCTCGGAATACTTACCAGTCGGTGTGAGAGCCAGACAGCTGGTGACTGGGGTGTGCCCAGGGAGCTCTCGTGTTATTCTTGTCTCTTTCTCTCTTTCCTACAAATCTTGTACTTACCTTTCTGGCCGGCTTCCTGGGCGCACCCAAACTCCCCTCGTTGACGACACCTGCAATCATACGGATATGAGTTTGTTTCGTTAATTGGATGACGCTGCTTGGGCTCGCGAACGGGTTGCGTCGGCTGCACTAGCCGGGCGGGGGTGCCGGCGAGACAAGGTCGGTGCCTTCCGCCCGGGGAAAAGGTCGATTGCGCCCGGGAGCGTCCGGACGTAAAATTAGCAATTTCCCGCTCAAGCCTGATCCAAAGGAAATCATTTACCGGCTCCCCTTCATCGAGTGATGTTGTTATGTCTAGCTGCCCGATGGGGGGGACCCGGTTTTGTTTACAAGGCCCCATGGGGTAGTACCCCATGGGGTTAGTTGAGTCCCCATTGCAGGCACGAAGGGTGGGTTGTCCCCAAATATTTCATGGAAACAAACAAGAAATCCCCCCCAAATCATACAACTATTCCACCACCAAGTCTTTTCGAACATCATATTAAAATAACAGACCTTCAGTCCAACAAAACGGCGTTTCGCAACCCCTACCAATCTTTTCTTGTCATTGCCTGCACTCAGGAAAATATTTCTTTCCTGCGCGTATCACCCTTTAAACTAAATTCGTTCCTCATTAAAGATATTGGAAACCTCAAGTCCGTGAGCCGCCTGCGAGACGGCTCACTACTAATTGAAGTGCTCAACGAAGAGCAATCAAAGAAGGCGCTCGCCCTCAAGCTCCTGGGGACATACCCAGTAGAGGTTAAACCTCACAGAACACTTAATTATAGTAAGGGTGTCGTCTACAGCCACGATTTAAAAGAGTTAAGTGAGGCGGAGATCGTCGAAGAGCTGAAGGAGCAGAGGGTGGTAGAAGTGAAGAGATTGCTGACACGTAGTAGGAATGGAACGGAGCCCGAACCTTCCCCACTACATATACTGACGTTTAACAGCACCACCCTCCCGGACTATATTTTTGCCGGATTCATAAGGATCCCGGTAAAACCACACATCCCTAACCCGATGCGCTGCCGCAACTGTCAACAGTTTGGGCACGTTCAAATGGCTTGTAAAAAGCCCTTCTGCTGTCCGAACTGCGGGAAATCGGGTGTTCACATGGACAAACCTTGCGACCAGGAGGCCAACTGCCGCAACTGCCACAACTCCCATGCAGCCTGGTCCCAGGAATGTCCTGCGTGGAAAAAGGAAAAGAAAATAATTGAAATTAAAATTAAAGATAAACTTACCTTTCCTGAGGCTCGGAAGAGATGTTCCGGCATGTTCGAGGCCCAGAGGTCCTTTGCGGGAGTGGTGGCTGCTCCGCAACGTGCCGAGAAGCATGTAGAGGGAGGGGAAATGAAGAAGGTGCTAGAAGCTCTTACTCAGCTGCTGGCAGGCCAGCAAGAGGCTAAACTCCTAATTGAAAAACAAAGTAAACAACTTAAAGAACAAGGTGACCTGATAGAAAAGCTGCAGAAAGAAAACGAAGAGCTGAAAAAACAAAAAGAGGAAAATGATAAGAACAAGCAAATGGAGCTTGAAAAACCAGACCACTGCAGTGTAGTGGATAAATCAAAGCGGGCAATTCCGCCTACCAGGGGGTCGAAGGGCGGAAGCCTCGAATCCCTGGTGTCCCCGAGCGAGATCTCGGGGATGGAGGTTGACGGGAGCGCGGAGGGGCGTCCGGGCAAACCTAAAAGCAAAAAGCAAAGAATTAGCTTGGAGGGCCCTTCGAAGGTCGAAGGACCAAATCAAATACCAAAGAAATAGCTTTACCTGTGATATTTTTTCTGTGATAAAAGCCTGTGATATTAATTTTCTGTGATATTAATATAATAGTTATTTTAACATTTTATAATATACAAAAAATTTAACAATGGCTTTTATCCAATGGAATTGCAATGGTTTTAATATTCGCAGGGAAGAAGTTCGAGTTTTAACTTCAAATTTTAATCCCCTTTGTATTTTCCTGCAGGAGACGCATTTTAAACCAAATGACAATCCTGTTTTAAGAAACTACACATTTTATCGACTTGACGATACTTCTGGTAACAGGGCTCATGGCGGAGTGGCGACGTTGGTCTCGGACAATGTCTCCTCAAGTCCATTGCCACTAACAACACCTCTCCAGGCAGTGGCAGTCCGAGTCCACGTCCCACAACCTATCACACTATGTAATGTCTACTTACCTGAATGGGCTGCAGTGAACTCGGCAAATTTGGACCACCTGGTTTCACAGCTACCGCGGCCATTCGTGCTTTTGGGCGACTTAAACGCCCACAACCCCCTGTGGGGTGACAATATGCACGACAGTGGCAGAGGACGTTTATTAGAGAAGTTTTTAACAGACAATGACTTGATCCTTTTAAACAACAACCAGAAAACCCGTTTTAATTCTTATAACGGAGATTTTTCGACGATCGATCTGTGTTTGTGCTCCCCAACTTTGGCACCGTCTCTTGAGTTTAATGTCCATAACGACCTTTGCGGCAGCGATCATTTTCCTATTATTATCAAGGTGCAAACAGATTTTCAGTCCCCTGGTCGCCCCGCTCAATGGAGTCTAAAGAGGGCCAACTGGAAGCGGTTCTACGCGCTCGCTGACTTGAGTGCTGCACGTCTGGAAACAGATGTTGACACTATGGTCAAGATCATAACAGATAACCTTGTCAGTGCAGCAGAGGAAAGCGTGCCCCAAACGTCCACCAAGCCACGCCACATTCCCGTTCCCTGGTGGAACCAAGAATGCGATGACGCTATAAAAGCAAGGAAGCGGTCTCTTCGAAATTTTTCCAAAAGACCCACGAACACTAACCTAATGGAGTTCAGACAGCTGCGTGCTAAGGCACGACAAGTAGTGAGATTGTCTCAGAAACGCTCATGGCAGGAATATGTTTCTTCTATAAACTGTGCCACTTCCTCCACTAAAGTCTGGCACCGTGTTAATAAGATCAGAGGCCGCCATAAATCTACGACCATAGCTGGCATTGAAAAAGATGGACACTTATTCACGGCTCCCAAAGAAATAGCTGACAACATAGGACAACACTTTTCAGATGTCTCCAGCTCTCGCCACTACTCGGCATCGTTTCAACGGACTAAGCTCGTGGCAGAGCGTAGACAACTGGCGTTTGCCTCTGCCAACTCTGAAAGCTACAACATGCCGTTTAGTGCGTGGGAGCTGGAAACTGCCATACGGACTTCAAGGAACACGTCCCCTGGGGCTGACAGGGTGCATAACGAATTCCTGAAACACCTATCGCCAGACGCTCGCTCGGCTTTGCTCGACACTTACAACCAGATATGGGTGTCAGAGGTATTCCCAAATGCGTGGCGGCACGCCATACAGGTTCCAATCCACAAGCCTGGCAAAGGTAAACAATTGGCAGCCAGTTATCGGCCCATCTCTCTAACTAGCTGCCTCTGCAAAGTGATGGAGAGAATGATTAATAATCGACTGGTATGGTTGTTAGAGACAAAGAACCTGCTCTCTAATTTGCAATGTGGTTTCCGCAAGAACAGAAGCACTCTCGACCACTTAATCAGAATGGAGGCATATATTCAAGATACTTTTCTGTTCAAGCAGCATGCAATTGCTGCCTTTTTTGATCTCGAGAAAGCCTATGACACTACTTGGCGGTATGGCATCTTAAAATCTCTGTTTACATTTGGTTTTAAGGGTCGACTTCCTATTTTCATATCAAATTTTATGACTGACAGAACTTTTAATGTCAGAATTGGCAACATTTTATCGGACACTTTTTCCCAGGAGAACGGCGTGCCGCAGGGCAGCGTTCTGAGTGTGACGTTGTTCGCTATTGCGATCAACGGCATTACGGACTGTGTGAAGCCTCCTGTGGCCGCCTCGCTATTTGTTGACGATCTCGCGATAATTTGCCGATCTCGGTCCCTCGCCACGTCGGCCCGTCAAATACAACTGACAGTCAACAAACTAGTGAGGTGGGCGGATAGCACGGGATTTAGTTTTTCTGAAACTAAAACTACCTGTGTACACTTCACCCGAAGCAGGGGTCTCTTCCAAGACCCTGATATACTGCTTAGGGGTCAAGCTCTGCCATTTGTACCAGCTGTTAAATTTTTGGGCTTGTGGTTTGACCGGAAGTTAAACTGGAAAGAGAATGTCCGTCAACTAAAAATTAAGTGTCAAACACCTCTAAATTTACTCCGGGTTCTCACCGGCACCAGCTGGGGTGCGGATCGTACTGTAATGCTGAGATTATACAGAGCTCTTGTTAGGTCAAAACTGGATTACGGTAGCGTTGTTTACGGCTCAGCAAGGGAAAGCTATTTGAAACCTTTAAACACCATCCACAATACAGGTATCCGGCTGGCCACCGGAGCTCTATGCACAAGCCGGCTAGAAAGCCTGTATTGCGAGGCGAGTGAACCTCCTCTAGCTCTAAGAAGGGAGTACTTGCTCACATCATATGCAGCTAAACTAAAGTGCATGCGTAAACACCCGACTTACGTACCGCTTCTCAAACCCAGCTTCGAGGCTCTCTACAATGCTAAACCTAGTGCCACACTACCAGCAGGCATGCGTCTCAGTCAAATTTTGGTGAACGCCGCGTTCCAATATCCAAAGATCTATCCACATGGTCTAAGTGCAACTGCCCCATGGATAACCGAGCGACCAATGTGCCTCACAGGACTTGCGTCCACCAAAAAAAGCTCTACTAGCTCGATAGTATATAGGCAGAAGTTTGCAGAGCTTTGCTCAGAGTTTGTTGGTTTTAATTACATTTTTACTGATGGGTCGAAGGACGCTAGCGCGGCTGGAAGTGCTTTTGTGCTTAATGGTGACGTGTCTTATGGTTTTAAATTAAATGATAAATGTAGTATTTTAACAGCAGAGTTGTTTGCATTGCTTCACGCTCTGAAGTACATAGAGTCAAGCTGTTCGGAGAAACAGTTTCTCATTTGTTCCGACTCGATGAGTTCTCTCCAGGCAATAGACGCCCTGTATTCCCCACACACTCTCGTCCAGGGAATACACTCTCTGCTGGCGTCCCTGTCTTCCAGGGATGTCAGGGTGGTGTTTTGCTGGGTCCCTGGACACGTGGGGATACAGGGTAACGAGCTTGCTGATAGGGCAGCAAAGGCTGCAACAGAAAAAGGTGCAGTTGATAACGACCGGATATCCTGTAATGACTTGAAAATCTTTTTTAAGTCCTGTCTTAAAAATAAATTTCAGGATATGTGGGACAAAGAGTCAAACAACAAACTAAAGGCTATTAAGACCACCATAGCTCCATGGGACTCGTCCATCAGGTCCAATAGGCGAGAAGAGGTGGTCCTCACAAGACTGAGAATAGGACACACATTATTCACCCATTCTTACCTTTTCTCGCTCGACAAAACCCCACCCAGCTGTGAAACTTGTAATGCAATCCTCACTGTAAGACACACCCTTATAGAATGTCCGAAACACAGAGATCTGCGAAGGCGCATCGCGCTTGAAAATAATATTTCTGAAGTTCTCGGTGACGACCTAAAACAGATTGAAAAATTATTCAAATTTTTAAAAGAAATTGATATTTTAAGGATTATATAGAAATTAACGTAGTGAGAATCTTGTGTCTCACTTGAAGAATTTAAATTCTTAATTTTGCAACCAGGCGCAAAATGACCAATAGGTTGAAGCGCCTCTAAACCCCAATATCCATCCATACTATTATCATTAATTCTTGTTTTAGTCCTTTACTATTACTATTTTATTTTATTATTTTTTCTCCTATTAATCTAGCAACCAAATGACGAAGCCCATATATGTACAATGTACCTATCTACGAGCAAAATAAATTACAAATACAAATACAAATACAAATACAAAAAACGAACTGTTTATAGGCAATGTGCCTCCACACACGTTTGTCACTTGACTTTAGATATTTTTTATAATCGCCGGATGTTGCATTCAAAATTAAATGGTGTCTTGCTGTATTGAGTGCATCGATGTTTACTACCACACTTTCAAATGACGCGTGATGCGTAATACAGTCAACACTACCTCGAGTTTTCGTGATTATTTCGCTTTCACTACAGCAATGACACTCGATGTCCGTGTGCATCAAAGTGCACTCTCCACAATTGCACCAATCGCTCTTCGATAAAGTTGCCCGGCCAGAAAAGTCCAACTCGCGAAACGTGTTGTTTTGCATTCGTTTTGCAGCTAATTCTTCTGCGGAATAGGAGGACTCAAATTGGTATGGTGTAAGCCCGGCGCCAGCCATGATGATACTGATGATTATGAGTGGTTTAGAAGGGATGTAAAATGAAATGATGACTTCACATGTTCAAAATATAACTGATTACGAATAGGAATTTTGTTTACGTTTCGAGGGATTTTATTCTATCTACAATCGCTCGAATCGCTTGAAACGAGTGTTCTGTAGTGTTTCAAGTGACGGTCGGGGAACAGTCGCGATGTTCTGAGGAATGGGCGGGTGGTCGGCGTCCTGTGTGCAAGGCAAGGGTGATACTCCACATGCCACATCAGATATTATCTTTCCCAGTAAATCTTCACGCCAAACATTAGATTTGTTTTCGTACTTAGTACGAAGCACCCATTTTTTTGTCGCTTTCGAGAAGCGCACCGATTCACCAGTCACACTTCGGCCTATGTTGGCGTTGTGGTCCAGTATAGCGAGCATTGATTCGAGAGTCATGCCTTCGTAGGAAAAATGAACTCTCTTAGGCATATATTTCAACCTGACGTTGTGGTAAGACTCGATTCCACCAGTGTGGCAAAAATGGTTTGTGTGTCGCAAATCTTTTATGAATGTTTTGTCAGTGATGTACTTTCGCAGCAACTGGTAATCGTGCGAGTTTGGAGTGATCCACATTTTTGTCGCGCGCTCATCGTCGTCAAAATCTCCGTGCTCGCATTGATTGAACAGATTTCCCTCGTCCTCCCACGAGTGTTCGTCGCACACGTGGTGCATGAGGGACTGGAACTTTTCGACCAGGAGGTCAGCGTTGCCATCACATGTTTTTGACGACCACCAGAGATGATTTCGAATACTTCTGTGCCATTGAGGGATGACTGTAGATTGTTTCGTCGAAGCCTGTATTTTCTTCATTAGACTTTTCGCCATGTGCCACACGTCGAACTCATGCATGATGGCTGGAAACTTGGTGCGCATTAGCAAGCCTATTCCTCGGTGGCGGTCAGAGAGGAAAAGTGTAATCGGAACGCTCTCGTCGACCACAAGTCTTGTCATTAGTCTGTCACAAGCGGCTTTTTCTAGGTCACCGATAACCTGGCCTTTTTTAATGATAAAGAAGTCTATTATTTTGTTGGTCAGTATGTCCATAACAGTGTAAGTGCAATATTTGGCACTATGGCCCGGCGAGTCATACTGGCCGTCGCCCCCCACCCACACGTTCGGCCTGTCTGTCGACCGCAATTCATCTAGATTCTTAGCTCTTTCTGTGCGCCATAAATCTCGTGTGACAGGCGCAACCCATGCTTTTACATCTTTGTCAAACGTCCAGCTAGACATGAACTGTAGTTTCAAAGTATCAGCGAATGTTTTGGTAGCTTGAAATGTCAATCCCGACATATAGACTGCACCGGCGATGAGCACATTATCCAGAGGCACGCGATCTCTTAGGCGATTTATCCCGTTTTGCAAACGTGTGATAGCCGATGCGAAGGTTTGTGTCTTTGTACATTATTATTTTATGACTCGTATTGCAGCAATCAACAACACAGCAGTGCGACATTTTGATTATAAAGCGGAACAGAACAAGCGCGACGTTACTGCAGTCACACGCGCTGACGACTGACATTTGAAAGCCAATCTTATACAACTCGTATTGCTCAAAGCTGGATGTCGCTGCATGTGTGTTATAAGTATTTTCACAAAAGTATAGCAAAGCAACTCAAAATAAACTACTTTAGTAGGAAATCTCATGCGACTCGAGGAGCTTTTTCAGGATATGTTCAGGACACCTTCCTGAACATTGGCCTAGAGATCAATAAAAATCAACCCATGGCGTCATTGCTTTTTACCCCTATTTAAGGGTAGTTTTTCACAAAAACATCTTTTTTGGCGAAGATAAGGGAGGTATCAAAAATGTTTCAACGGCAAAGTTGTAGCTTATTAAATTACGCATCTATCAATTCCAAACACATTGCAAATCGATTAAGGGGTGTCCAAGATAGAGCGGTCTCAAGATGGCACATATTTTTCATTTTTAATATTTGGCCTAAATGTTCGATTTTAATTAGCGTATTGCGAGTTATTTCGTTGGAAAAAAAATATGCAGCAATGCATATATGTATCAGCATACAATTGCGCCGGGTTCCAAAATGGTTACACTTCAAATAATTCACTAGAGTACCTATCTAAAACCGTTACGATAAAGTAGCTACCTAGCTACACGCAATTGTTCACAGCATTTTCATGGTTCGGTCATACATCTATTATTACTTGTCAGTTGGTTTCATTTTGTTACCTGTCAGTAAGGTCAGTAAGGGTCATCAGGGTCGTCCTCTGCGAGTAGAAGGGCGTTGTTGCAGGTCGCACCGTTGCACTGGCTGCACATATGAGAGCAACGCAGGCCAGCTCGCACACAGCTGCACTTTCCACTGCACGAAGTCTTGCAATTGCAGCTCACTACATTTAACAACTCATCGGGAGCTGGCAGTCGCAGAGTTGGTACCGGATACAGTTGGCCACGTTCAAGTTTCCATCCCCATGGGTAGCTGGAAGCTCGTTCCCTCGCCACTGCTGCACTTAGTGGTAGACGCAGAGGAAGTGCGGGCGCGCTGCCTGCAGCTGTTGTTGGTGGAAGGGTAGCCAGATCGAAGTTGGAGCTCAAAGCTTGCTTAGCCACCGTCTTCTTGTAAGCTTTAAATCGCAGAGCATCGAGAGAAGTGGAGGTGGACACACCATAAAGTGCAAGAAGAAACTCCTTCCCCGCAGCAGCGATCTCTTCTCGGTCAGCATCAGCTTCCGAGACAAGATCTTGAGAGCTTTTTTCTTCCCTTGAAGAAACAACGCCGATGGGGTGTCGCATCCTGAGATGGCATGAAGAAAGAGAATATGCTCGTGGTCTGCACCCCCCCGCTATTTTCACCGTCGACGTCAAGTACTTGAGGCGACATTTCGGCAATCAAGCGATGGTCGTGTTCGATGGCTACCAGTGCGATGCCAGCAGCACGAAGGTCGCCGAACAGAGGCGTCGAGGCGCCAGCAGGACTTCTGCTGACATCGCGTTCACCAACGACATGCTAAACACCACCGCGCAAGCCGACTTCTTGGCCAACGCTTTCAATTAGACGCGCTTTATCAACAGACTAACATCCGTCTTGCGCGCAGAGACCGTTGTGGTGCATCAGGCGGTTGCAGATGCTGACACTCTGATAGTCAACACAGCCATCCAAGAAACAAGTGCCGGACGCCGCGTGGCAATAGTCGGAACGGATACCGTCCTCCTCGTGTTGGCATTGGCGCTGGCAGAACCAACAACTGACATCACTTTGTTCAAGCCTGGCTCTGCCAAAATCGCCGCTAAGGCATACAGCTCGCAATTGCTGCAAGAAGCGTTGGGTGCAGACCACGAGCATATTCTCTTTCTTCATGCCATCTCAGGATGCGACACCACCTCGGCGTTGTTTCTTCAGGGGAAGAAAAAGGCTCTCAACATCTTGTCTCGGAAGGAAATTTTGCGCGACACACTGACGGTGTATAACTCCGCTGATGCTGACCGAGAAGAGATCGCTACTGCTGGGTAGGAGTTTCTTCTTGCACTTTATGGCGGGTCCACCTCCACTTCTCTCGATGCTCTGCGATATAAAGCTTACAAGAAGACGGTGGCTAAGCAAGCTTTGAGCTCCAACTTCGATCTGGCTGCTACCCTTCCACCAACAACAGCTGCAGGCAGCGCGCCAACACTCCCTCTGCGTCTACCACTAAGTGCAGCAGTGGCGAGGGAACGAGCTTCCAGCTACCCATGGGGATGGAAACTTGAAAGTGGCCAACTGTATCCGGTACCAACTCGGCGAATGCCAGCTCCCGATGAGTTGTTAAATGTAGTGAGCTGCAATTGCAAGACTTCGTGCAGTGGAAAGTGCAGCTGTGTGCGAGCTGGCCTGCGTTGCTCTCATATGTGCAGCCAGTGCAACGGTGCGACCTGCAACAACGCCCTTCTACTCACCGAGGACGACCTTGACGACCCAGAGTTATACTGACAGGTAACAAAATTAAACCAACTGACAAGTAATAATAGATGTATGACCGAACCATGAAAATAAAGGTCTTAGATAGGTACTCTAGGGAATTATTTGAAGTGTAACCATTTTGGAACCCGATGAAATTGTATGCTAATACATAAATGCATTGCTGCATATTTTTTTCCAACGAAATAACTCGCAATACGCTAATTAAAATCGAACATTAAGGCCAAATATTAAAAATGAAAAATATGTGCCATCTTCAGACCGCTCTATCTGAGACACCCCTTAATTGATTTGCAATTTGTTTGGCATTGCTAGATGCGTAATTTAATAAGCTTTAACTTTGCTGTTGAAACATTTTTGATACCTCCCTTATCTTTGTCATAAATCATGTTTTTGTGAAAAACTACCCCTAAATAGGGGTAGAAAGCAATGACGCCATGGTTTGATTTTTATTGAACTCTAGGCCAATGTTCAGGAAGGTGTCCTGAACATATCCTGAAAAATTCAGCTTGACACGACTTATGTCTAGGTCAAACCTTAAAACTCCTGGACTACAGTGTCAGTAGGAGTTTAAAGGACTGGTCAACTTGCATCTTTCTTGCCTGCAAACACCGCTTCACTCAATAAAAATTATTGACATGTTGCGTCAAAATGATCGTTTTCTTTTCAAATTTCAAAAAATACTCAATTTGAACACAGGTAGTGTTAAGGTGCATTTACAGCGCCGCGAAACTTTCGAGCGAAGCGTAGGCCTTCGACGTAGGCCACGGCGCGAAGGCTACGTTCGTGTTTTCTGCGGTGCGACGAGCTTAGCGAAACCAGAAAATGGCGGACGATGGGCGACAAGCTGTCAGTCGCTTCTTGTATTCGCGATCTCTTTGGCAATGGCAGCAACACTGTTATTATCTTGCTCTCCATCAGAGAAAATGCCAAATTGTTACGGCTCTGCTTACCCCATACTTACAATCAAGAAAAAATCGAGTGCGACCACTATTAAAGAAACGCAAAAAGCATGGGTACTACCTCAATCTCATCGCCGAGATGAGGTTATGTGACAATGTTAGCTTTTTTAATTTTCATCGCATGTCGCCCAGCAAGTTCGATGAATTGCTTTTGATTGTTGGAGTTCACTTGGGCAAGATTGATATATATAGGGATGATATTATTTCCGCTGGCGAACGGCTTTCAATTACATTGAGGTAGGTGTGAAAATGCATAAAAAATTTGACAGATTGCAGATCTTGCTATAAAACTATTTTAACTACTACCAATGCTAATACCCTTGGCTAATAATAATAAGGAAACTTTTTCATAGATTCTTGGCTTCGGGGGACAGTATGACATCCTTATCGTATGGTTATAGAGTGTCGGTGAGCTCTATAAGTAATATAGTCAAAGAGACGTGTACTATACTTTGGAGAGAACTGAAAGATTCCATGTTCCCAAAGCCTACTGAACAAATGTGGTTTGCAATCAGTGAGAGATATTTCTCAATGTGGAATTTCCCAAATTGTATCGGTGCGATTGATGGCAAACACATTGTGATCCAAGTAAGTTCTACACATTGCAATAAAATTGCCATGACCAAAATGTATATACATTCATTCGTGAATTCATTTTTATACTTCATTTCATTCCTTTTTATTTACTATGTAATAATACCTACTATTAAAGATGCACATAGTAAGAAGTACAAATAAGTTGAGGGATCTAAAAAAAATAAATTAATGAAAGTTTGAGAGAAAAGGTGAATGAAAGCAAAGTATTTTCAAAGAAGAAAATAGAACCTATAGATACTATTTAACCACATTTAACTGATGTTTTTTTAGGCACCAAATAAAAAAGGGTCCATATTTATAAATTATAAAGGAACGCATAGTCTGGTCCTGATGGCCACATGCGATGCAGACTACTGTCTGACCCTGGTCGATATTGGTGCTGCAGGAAGACAGAGCGACGGAGGGGTGTTCAAGATTTCTCCCTTCGGACAAGCTTTGGAGCAGGGCAAACTCTGCGTGCCAGCACCCAAGTTGATAGAAGGCTCAAGGGGACGGGTCACACATCATCTTTTTGTTGCTGATGCTGCATTCCCCATGACAACATATATGATGAGACCTTACCCCCAAAGGGGGCTTTCTGAGGAAAAAAGGATTTTCAACTACCGTCTCAGCAGGGCCCGTCGTATAATTGAAAATGTGTTCGGGATTATGGCAGCTAGATGGCGGATTTTGCGGAAGCCAATCAACGGCAAACTTGAAAACATTGAGGGAATAATTCAAGCTGTGTGCGTTTTGCACAATTTCCTCCAAAAAGCTAATATCAGCACATCTACAACTGATCGACATTACTGCCCCCCAACCTTCGTGGACAGGGAGAACGCTGATGGAGAGGTGATACGAGGCGAGTGGCGCAACGATGTCAGGAACGAGGGTGCATTGGCACCGGCACGGGCTCTTGGGACTCGTAATCATTCTCGTGATGCTGAACGGAACCGCCTCGAGCTCACCGAGTATTTCATGCAAGAGGGAGGGGTTCCGTGGCAACGGAAGCAGGCTGGACTTGAGTAGTATTCAAGGTGATTAAAAAATTGCTTCTGAAAATCATTTTGCACTAAATTGTTAAGATATTTATTTATTAAGAAATATTAAACTATAAAAAATCGGCCTCTGCCTCTGTAATAATAGCAAAAATTTGCCCCCTTAGTCGTGAAGCGACAACCGGGGGCATACTGTCTAGGGACAACGCAATGGTTTTAGCGAAATACTCGTTAATAGTTAATTTTTTTTCTGGTGGCAGTATGTCCGACACCTTCGGCATTGGAGGGAAGACCGGCTGGAATGATGCCAACGCCTGCAGGCCTGCGGCGATCCCAGAAGCCGCTCGCTTTCTTGTTGGGGCAGCCGGCGGCTCCATAGCCCTCTTTGTTCCTAAAAAATTAAGGAAATAAATCATTTGTTAAAATATTTGAAGTTGAAAAAGCATGCTCCATGAACCATAAAATCATGATCCAATGGAACCAACTGTACAAGTAATTCAGTGATAGCTATTACAAATTATCAGTTATTCAGTTATTTATTAAAATTTCTTAATTTTGCTTAGTATTTACTACTAGTTATTCACTACAACCAACTGTACAAGTTGTTCAGTGATAGCTATTACAAATTATCAGTTAGGTATTCAGTTTTTTATAAAATTTCTTAATTTTTTTGCTAAGTATTTACTACTAGTTATTCACCTCTGGATGTCGAAGGGGTATCGCTATCACTCTCGACGACCTCGAAAAAAACGGGGTCCTCATCGTCGATGGAGTACGTAGCCTCCACCGACGACGACATTGCCGAGCAGGATGATGTTGACCGTGGCTGGGTGTTGTCTGGCACCACGGTCAACACCATTTCTGGGGGTGGTGTGAAGCTGGACGATGTTCTGTAATATATCGAAGCTCGTCAGAACCTGTGTAAATGGAATTATCCTTAAAAGTAGGGATATTGTGAAAATTGCACTCACTTCCTTGCACCAACGGTGCACCTCAAGAAGTCCAGCGAGGGCTCCAGGGCCCATGGCATCATCTTCTTGGCTCCGGAGCCACTCGCTGGAATCTTCATCCGGCGCAACAGCTTGTCGCGGATGACCTTGTAGTATCCCTCAACTATATAAAGAAAAAAAAAGGATAAGCATCTAGTAGACCTTTTCGGTTTGCGTATTGAAAATTTTGAGGTTACAATATTATTAGATTTAATTGTTTTTACTTTACCATCGCGCAATCCCGTAACTTCTGCAACTTTTCCCCATGCCAGGGACCTGGCATCCCTATTTTTGTAGTCGGAGTGGCCAGGATCCCACAGCACAGGGAAGTTCTCCAGCGTATTAACGAACAAAAAATCTTCTGCCGCCTCGTGGGTGTTCATTTTTTCGACTCTTTTTACTGAACTGACCTCGGGCAGGATATCACCGCCCTGTTAAGATTTGATATTTTACGCGGGAACAGCAGTCTAGAAGGCGGCGTCCGGTGCGAACCCTACGCTTCGCTCGAAAAAGTTTGACACGGTCAAATGTTTTCGAAGGCCTAAAGCTACGACGAAAGGTTTCGTCGAAGGTAGTCACGTGACCCGAGTTCTAAGTTCTGATTGGTTGACGCGAAACGAAGGTTCGTCGAACCCTACGCTTCGCGTCGCACTAAACGCAGCTTTAGGTGGAAACATGCTCAACCTTTAGTCGAGAGCAAGCGCATTCTAAACGACTAGCGACTAGCGAGCTCGCTGCGTGCAGCTGAGGCGACAGCGCCCCGCGTCTACCTGCTAGCACCGCCAGGTTGTGACGTATGATAAAACGGTCGCCGCTCGGCCGGATGACTTTAAAAAAAAATAGATATTTTTTTGAATGTTTTGTGGACAAAACTACTCATAATACATTAGAAAACCTCAATTTGCGGAACTTAAGCCTCATACGGCCTTTAAGAGCCAGCTAAAGGCAGCTTAAAAGCCTAAAATGCAGAGGTCCACGTAATTACTTTTCCTGCCCCCTAAATTGATCCCAATATTTTTGAAAAAAAATCAGTGTGTAGAGGAAGAGTACTCCGACCCGCCTAGTAAATTTTAATTGAGATCGGATGGAAAATAAAACAACCAGAGAAGAAAGAAAAGTGGTGTTTTCGTTTAAAAAAAACCCAAAAAAAGTCCCAAATTCAAGATTTATTTGTGAACAAAGTAAACGTCCGATCGACACGAGCCTTTACATCGCGTGTTAGAAATTTTTTCAACTATCCACTGATTTTTTTCATAAATATAGGGAACATTTTAGGGGGCAGGAAAAGTAATTACGTGGACCTCTGCACTACCAAAAATTTCCGTGTGAGAAAGCTAATCTTTCACGGATTAGACCCGATGGAAATAATCTTCCAGTTTTACTGCCTCATTATCAGCATGAAAAATAAAAACACTCGTGGAGATTATATTTGCACAACCCGACACCGAGTTCAATAAAAAGTTAATAAAAAAGGATATCGATACAAATCCGTGTTTCATACTGTTTTATCGATACGACTGGATTCGTCTCTGTTTGCAGATCAAAAGCAATGTTGAAATGAAAAAATCCGACGAAAATTACCGATTAATATACATCATTCCTTCACACTGCTCTGTAAACCTAGTAGGGTGGGTCTCACTCAACTTTACTACTCAACTTTACTCGATCTATCAGTGCTCTAAAACTGAAACTTGTGTTACGCACGTTTGTATTGATCTTAGAAGGAAATCCGATAATAATGAAAATCGATATATTGGGTGTCCAATATTTTTCATTGCTTGCTTGGGTCTAACAAATATAGTTATTTTGTATTATTGTGTAATTTTCGGAATTGCATGATTGTCAAGTCGGAAGAGAAGAGATTCTAGGAAGTCGGCACTCGGCATGCTGAGGCTAGTTAGCGATAAAATTTAGTCGGCGTAAGATATGGCCGATGACGGCTCGTTCCGTGAAGACAGAGTGTTTTTATAGATCATAAAGTATATTTTCTTCACTAAACGAAGCAATGTTGCTTATACTAACCATCATCGTTTGTATTCAATTCAATTTCAATTTCAATTTCATCTTCATTTTATTCTGCATCACAAGCATGCATACAGGGTAGAAAAAAAAATGAAAATAGCAGAAGCCCGCGTAACACTCATAACTAATTGAACAGTTCATACAGCACTGACATGCGAACCCGTTAGTCTTTGTGCTATTTTGTTATATACACTACGAAGTGGTTACACATTCGAACGTGTTGAAAGGAACGAGGACTTCTGGCGTGAGAAGATGGAAGCGCGCCTTTGTTGGTGAGTGAGAAAAAATATATGCTCGATCTCTGCTGGGAGTGACTATTGGTTGACGCTGATGAATCTATTATTTTTGTTTGTTCTAGGTTTTATAACAAGTGCCTAGTTATTGAAATTTGCAACCCGCAGTACAGTAAACGAATGTTGAAAACAGACATCCGAGATCCGCGATGCGTTGTTGAAGCCCGTGCTGCGGCTCAAAACGCCAAAGACATGAAAGCCGCCGCGAAATTGCTAGGAGAAGTGCGAAGGCGCAAACAGCCAACAAATAAATCGGCAACGGAGTGTTTCCGATCCATGGCTCCATGCAATCAATGTATATTAATTGAAACTAATATGTACGTATTCAAAAATATAATTATTATTTCGTTACTTTGTTCGGAATCAGATAAGTTTCAAAATTACACTTTTGTGGCGTTAAAATGTTCGTCTGCGTTCAAGCATTGTGAAACGACGCATCGATGACTGCATACTAAGTCTAGTTATGCTCTTTGAGCAGACTTTTTTGAAGCAACAACCATGTTATTTCTTAGTGTTCGTCACAAGAATGTGATTTCAACCATTGTGGAAAAAATTAATTTTCATAATGTTATGGGTAAAAATCACGCCAGATGATCGAATAAAAAAATGTGTTCCATGTACTGTCCATCAAAAACACGATGGTATCAATAAAATTAATCGCAAACAAATACTGATTGATTTGTATTCTCGGCATCTACTACTCAATGAAAGTTTGCTTGCGGAATGCTGTTCAGCAATGCTTACAACAAACTCGACACAGGATTAGAGCGGCTTATAACGTGACGTACTACCAATTCTTTGCCGTGATTGAAAATGTGCTGCAGTATAGCCAATAAGTGCACTAGAACTTTGATTCAAAGTATCATACAATCTGCTGACAAATATGAATCCAGCCGTGCCATTTAAATCACGAAAATCGAGAAAAAGCAGATTTTTTTCATTTTGATGATTAATCTTGGTTATGCAAGAGTCGCAGATAAGTGCCAGCGTTTATAATCCGTGGCTTCTTATGATTACTGCCACAGATTATTATGTTTTTCGTTATCGTATCGGGTTACAGGCTATGTAGACTCTTAAAATTTGTCTAGCACAAAACTTTGATTCTGCACTGAGACAGTTCTGCCTCTAACCCCACGAGCTCTTGCTATTCACCGCTAGACCAGTCAGGCAAGTCGATCGCCCGGTGACCCACGGAGCTGTGGTGCTCACACCATGTGGGTACACCCTGGGTAGGTGGAAAGCGGACGGAAGCGGAAGCAGACGGTTCAGATGAATGCCTGCTGGCAATGTGGCACTGGGACGAGCATCATAGATAGTCTTGAAGGCTTGAACAAAGGTAGGTATGTGGGGTGTCTCCTCACACAGAGTATATTGGAGGCATATGACGCTAAAAGGTATTGTTCGGAGGGCACCGGTCGCCAGCCGGACACCGGAGTTATGGATGGTGTTCAAAGTTTTTTAGTAGCTGTCACGGGATGAGTCGTACACCACACAACCATTATCCAGTTTGGACCGGATCAAAGCACGGTAGACACGTAGCATGACCGTGCGGACCGCTCCCCATTGCGTTCCTGTCAGGTAACGTAAAAGATTAAGACATTTAGAACATTTTACACGTAGCTGCTTAAAATGCTACTTCCAGATTAGTTTTCGGTCAAAGACCAAGCCAAGAAATTTAAAATTTTCGACTACTGGCAGAGGATTTCCTCGGAGGGAAATCTCTGGTTCAGGGAAAAGTCCACGTAGACGTGAAAAGTGAACGCAATTTTTTTTGACGCCTAAAAAGTGAAACCAGTGGTGTCAGCCCACTTCACCAGTCTGTTCATTGTCATTTGGACTTGTCGAGAGGCGGACACTAGGGTCTTGGATGAACAGATAATTTCCAAGTCGTCGACATACAGGGAAGAGGTGACTGGGGATTTAACACAATCCGTGATGCCGTTGATGGCGATGGCGAAGAGTGTCACACCATGGACTTGGATAATACAGGATGTATAAGAGAATAGGTCTACTCGCAATAGTTACTCACTTCCGGCGGATGCTCCTGACATGCTCCTGACCGATCGGCGCGCCACAGATGCCACAGATGCTAAGATGCGTATTCGTCGGCGCTATCCATCAGTATGCGGTTCGATGCCCGAATGTCTCCTCGCCCGCACTTTGCAATTTTTCTCGTAGTCCCGCCCATTTTAATCGACTCTGCCGAATTTCCGATCGGAACACTAAATCTTCAATTACTTCGCGGAATTCAATTTCTCCGCAAAATTGATTCAGATAGAAAAGATGCAATCAGAAATGAAAGATGCGCATTTACGAGGGCTACCCACCGATATGCACAATCATACTTTTCCGCTATCACAACATACTAAAAGAGTCGGAAAAGCATATTTTCCTGACTATTTTCCGACTTTTCCATAAGATTTTCTTCTTACTCAAGTTAAATCTGCCAAACCTCTATACAGATGCACCTTCAAAATTTCAGCTCGATCGGATCCTAACTTATTGAGTTTTTACTGATAAGAGTAAATTGCACCACTAAAATCGCGATAACTTGTCGAAATTCCGTTTCTAAAGAAAACTTTACTCTTCGTAAAAGATGCGTATTCATCGCGGCTATCCACCACAATGCGGTTCGACACCCCTACCTTACCTGACCAACCCCCCCCCCCCCCCTTCTGTCGGTGGCATCACCGACATCTCTAGAGGGTGACATCTAAGTCTTACTAGAACGTCTACACAACCACAAGACCAACTCACAACTAATCGCTCCAATCTTCCGAGGATGAACCTCGATGCGCCCCTCCAACACCGGAACATGACGCAACAGGACCATTCGCTTCTTCGCAAACTTCACCCGCATCATCACACACAATTCATTATCAAAACCCGGATATGCGTCAGAAATCATACCTAAAAGAAGATGCACCCTGTCCGGTGTTCAGGATGACATTTTCCATAAATGTTCGCACAAGTACCCTTCATAGTGTGCGACACCCTGCCATACCGCGGGACACTCGACCGCAGTGGCGGCTGGTGACTTTTTTTTTAGCCGGGGCAAAAGTAAATTGTATTTAAAAAGGCGACCCAAAAAGAAAGGTCATTTTAGACGCAAATCTATGCGTTTTAGTAAATAAATTTGGGCCAGGAGACCTTTCTCACGCAGTTGATGTCATGTCTCCTACTGCAAAATGATTGCAATTTTTTCCTAGCTTTCAGTTTTCAGTTTTCCCAACTCAGTTTTCAGTGCCAACAAACTGCAGTGGGCGAAATATAGAAAATTTTATGATAGATATTAGATACACACCGAACATGTGGTGTCCAGATTTCATATTTCCTTATGAATTTACAATCCTTTCCTTATTTACCTTATTACCTTATTTATTCCTTATTTACAATAAATTCCATTTTACCGCTTACCAGCAAAAACCTTCGTGGGCTGCAAATAATTTCTTCGAAAATTCCATTCTACGCGGAAAGCAAAATCGAAACGCATGTTGTGTCGGCATTTAGGAACAAATTCGATTTTATTGGGGTCTGCAATAAAATCAAAACATACCTTGCCGAACTCATAATCTGTGACAAGTTGGTTGGGTTGTATATTCATATTTTCTCGAGTCTGCACCCTCCGTTTACGACCTTGGTGGAGAGCAGAGGTAGCCAGCCTAGCTAATGTTTTTGGTCTGTGTAATACGTGCAAGCTCGGGGCGACGCCGGATTCTCCTCATAAGAGCCCATCTCCCAAGCGTTAAACCGTAGATCCACCGTCCGCGCTGCCTGGCGATTTCCTATACCGATAGCATTGGCGCGGTCGGGGCCAAAAAATGTGGCCCCGAGTTCCGGACGAGCCCGCGCGGCGTTGCGCTAGTGGCGCCGCTCCGCGCCCCGCCACCAGGCGTCACGAGCGAAACGCCGTCCTAATTGATCTGGGCAGTTGATATTAAGAAATTGATTGCAAAATATTAACATCAGCCCAAAATTGCAAAATTTGAATTTCCACCAAAAAGTTATGTCTCTTTCCTTCTCCCCTTTCCCTCTTTTCCCGCCAGGGCGACGCCCTGCCTGCCCTTGTGGACGAGCCGCCCCTGCTCGACCGAACCTCCCGCCACCATCTTTCAATATTCTGAGTTTGAGCGCCGGTATCAGGGTCCACAAAATTCACACTTTGATTAACTGATAAATGTTGGAAACCCTCGCTCTTTAAGCAATTGTAAGACCTCCAGCAGTCGCTTATTATTGTTGAGCCCGGTACAATCCACTCCTTTACAGCGTCTCTGCTGTCCTGTCATTCACAGCTACAACAGATTCTTGCTCCCTCTCTCAAAACCACCAAACACCCGCTGTCCATCCACTTCCCACCCCCGATTGTACTTGCGTTTTCCGATTTTAGCTTCATCGATTTCCACAATTACTCCAACTCCATCAATCTTTTCCTTCCTCCCTTTACACCATTTATAATACACACTCCCCTACAAAAACTCGACCAATCAACGACCCCAAAATTGAGCCCTGGGGCCCACCTGAAACACATTTTACGGGTTTGCTTAGGTTACACATGTAATTAACAGACATGTACCTATTATCATAATAATTGTTGAAGAGCTCTAATACAGGACCAACTATTCCTGTGTTTTCCAGAGCACTTAGAATGCGATCATATTGCAATGTATCGAATGCCTTTGAAAAATCAACAAACAATACTGAAACACATAATTTTTTGCTTAAGGCATTATAAACTAAGTCAGAGAAATCAATTAACAGCTTGTCAGTGCTTTTTTGTTTTTGAAATCCGTACTGTTTTTCGCTTATTTTTCTATTCTCATTTAAATACGAAAGTAATTGGTTTGCAATAAAGCGTCCCATGATTTTTTCTACCGTTGAAAGTATGGCAATCGGTCTATAATTATTGAATTGAAAGTGATCTCCTGTCTTCAATATTGGTTGAACTATCGAGTTTTTCAGTAAACGTGTTAATATTTTTGTATGTTATATAAGATTGATTAAATGTGTTACTATCGGACTATTTGTTTGGCTACACATTGGATGTCTTTTAGACGTGTTCCATCTAAGCCAGGACTCTTCGCATTAATTACAAATCTATTTGTTATGTTATCTGTGGTCAATTGTTTTCATAGGTATTCCGAGATGACATCGTCTGCAGTTGACTGATTAAGCTATTTCTTTCAGCCCAAAGTTTCCTCAAATCTTTGTTACAGTTTCTAAAACGTTAATGGTAGAAGATTATGTTAGATTTCACCAACATCTTGTTTATTTTATTACTACAGGATTTGTACTCTTATCTATGATTTTTATTTGTTTGAGAGTTTTTCCATATTTTGAAGATTTTGTCTCTTTTTAATTCGTTTTTTAAGTTCTGGTGTTACCCACGGTTTACTATTTCTGTTTAGGTTTTCGGAACATAGCTTGGTTTCCTTGGATTCACTATAAATTGCCGCGAATATTTGAAAAAGTTCGTGGTATAAAATGCAAGAGTCATCTATTTTGTTTAATTCATCCCATATCACTTCTCTCAGCTTATTTATTTTGTCTCATTTAAAGTCTGTCTTTGAGTCCTATGAGTTTTTAAACTGGGTTGACGATTATATGCATTAGTAGTTTTGCATATTCCTGCCAAAATGATGTAGTGATCGGATATTTTAGTTTCTATTACCGCTGAGTACAGTTTATCGTTTATGTTGTTTACTCGTATGTAAATATGATCAATGCAAGAGCTTGACAATATTTTAAACTTTACCTCTACACGTGTATCATTATAAATGCACCTTCTCATTCCATTACAAGCCATTATGTTTTTATACTCAATTACGTCTATATTTTTGTCATTATTAATATTTTGATTAATATCTCCAGCCAATATTACCTGATGTTTACTGTGTAGGTTACATGGCAGATTGTTGACCCTTCCATTAAAACCCCGCATATCGCTGTTGCTGGGTGACCTGCGTATTGCGAACAAATGTTTTTCTTGACCATTTAATGTGAGTACATCCTTCTTATCGCTCACAATATTTATGCATTGAGTGAATAATTTAAAAATCTAATTTATCTTTTGCGTAAATAATAATTCCTCCTCCGGTCTTCACTTTTCTTAAATTAGTATACATTTGCTTTTCATGTTCTCTAATGTTGACTTCTCCCAATACAATTAGGTCAATTTTCCTTATCGGTTGTATACACAAATTAAAAATTTATCGAAATTTCGCTTCATAGATCCAATATTCATTGATAATGTATTGAATGTGTCACTTAATTTTGATAGTACATTCCTGTCAATATTCTCTGAGACGATGTCCTTCACATGTGGTAGCACATCATCATCTTCGGTTTGTTATATATCAAGTTTTACAAGTTCTACATATATTTTGTACAACCATAACTCTTTAATTCTAAGTTATCTTTTCAATGTCTCTCTCATGCGTAATACTAATCACAGGGAAATACCCATTATTCCCCTAATATTTTACCAAAACGAAACCAAATGAACTCATACCCGTGGTCTTTGCCGGTTATTTTTGCTCGCCATAGTAAGTTTATGTAATACGGAATGATGTTTACTGTAATATACACTTTCACTCCTGGTAAACAGGGTGGCTGCCTTTTTGTCAGTGTTCATTGCCATGCGCCAGTTACCATACCACCTAAGCAGTATGTCCAAGGCGTTCTGTAAATTTCTCTCTATTTCTTCGCTTGCCCAGGAGGTGCTAATGATTGCCGCATCATCAGCGTATAGCGCAATGTCTCTCATGGAGGTTTTTTGGTATGTCTTTTGTAAACATGTTAAAAAGTAGAGGGCCAAGGACAGAACCTTGTGGGAATCCTGCTGCTATTGGCCGAGTGGAAGATGTATCAGAATTTACCGTGACCTTGAAAGTTCGATCTTGGAGGTATGCCATGACCATGTCTGTGAGGTATTTAGGGAAGTCCATATCTTTGAGTTTGTGGATGTGGCCTTCATGCCACACCCTGTCGAAGGCCTTGGCCACAACCAAAAAGACAACTCCAGTGGCCTTTCTGATGTTGATTGATTGATTATTGGTGCTTAACGACGCACTGTTTTGACAACTGGCCCTTTGGCACTGGTCTAATGGCGTCGGTGAATGAAATGGTGATGATGAGGGTGATGATGAACCTAACCTAGCCTAGAAGGGAGGAGGGGAAACCCGGTGCCGGCACGTAGCCTACTCCTGTCGAAAAGCACTAAGGGGACCACCGGCTTTACGTCCCTTCCGAAGGACGGTACAACTCGAACAACAGGATTCCTCCGCTAATCCGTGCTGTCGAGAGGTTCGGATCTCACGAGAACCGGTGTTTCCAACATGCCAAACCGTTCGGTCTTTTCTGATGTTGAATCCGTGGTTGATTTTGTTTACCATCCCTGAGGAGTTGGTGGGTGGTAGCATGTTCAGCGCGAAAGCCAAATTGCTCGGTGATGTAGATATCGTTCTCCTCCATGTGGCCCATTAGCCTGGCATGAAGGATTCTCACGAATAGTTTCGATAACGCGCTTAGCGAGCTAATCGGTCTGTAACTTTCTGGCTTTCTGAGATTTTTGCCCTGTTTGGGGAAGAGAAAAACATTAGCCACCTTCCAGGCCTTAGGGTAGTGTTGGAGCCTGATGCAGGCATTAAAGATATCCACAATTCTATTTGCAGTCAGGGTTGTTAGCTTTTTGATCATGTTGTTGGTGATACTGTCCGGTCCGTGGGCCTTGTTGTTTTCAAGTTTCTCGACTATTTCTCCTACCTCGACTAGGGTTAATTAGGCAGTGGCTGGTCATGTACATTTTTGTGTCAGCTTAAACTGATAAACTGTGTGAACAGCTGTGGGAATTAAGGGACTATCAATGTCGTTCTTAAACTGGAGATCGAGGGAATCAGCAAAAACCTCAGCCTTATCTCTGTCACTGCATGCAAGGTGGAAAGCGCCTTGCAGTGGCGGGTTAGGCTGCTTCTTCCGCTGGAGAGCCCTCGACATCCTCCACACAGATTGGTCTTTAACCTGGAGTTTGCTAAGAGCATCGTCCCACTTTGTGGCCCGGTACTCCCTTATCTCCTCCTTGAGCTTCCTGCAGAGATAATTTAATTTTTGTTTCAGATCTGGCGTCCGGTGCCTTTGCCAGTCTCGCCGGACTTGGTTTTGTAATGCAATAGCTTTGCGCAGATTTGGAGACAAGTCATACAGGTCGCCGCGGCGGTTTTTTCTTTTGGGAATGGCTTGGTCAGCAGCGGCATGTAAAGAGGAAGTGGTTTCAATAGCAAGTTCAATGCTCCTGCAACTATCAAACTCCGAATGATGTGGGTTTCCTATGAGAAATGTTTGGAATTTTCCCAGTCAGCCTTTCTAAGGTTGAATCTCTCCCCTGGAAGGGCGAGCACCATCCGCGAGTCCACCAGAACCGGATTGTGATCAGAGGAGAGGCCTGAATGGTGTCCAGTTGTATTGAGTGACGCGTGTTGAAGAGAATAGCTACGTCCAGAACATCCCCATTTAGTTTGGATTTGCGTGAGGCATAATGGGTAGGCTCCACTGGCCATGCCACAGAGTAATTGTTAGCACGAGAATGGGCCAGGAGCGCTTTGCCTTTGGCATTAGCTTTTCAGGAATTCCAGCACGGGTGTTTGACGTTTAAGTCGCCCGCGATGATTGTGGGAAGGCTTGTGAGGGAAGCAAGTGCTTCGATGTCTGCAATGATTAGCTTTTTGGTTGGGGGTAGGTATTACGATATAAACCTGAGAGGCCCTGTTTTTGTTGTGATTTCTACCCCAACAGCTTCAATATTTTGAAGGGGGGGTAGCACAATTTGTAAATGTGGAATGGTAGCCCTAACTGCGATCGCCACATTTCCAGCCGGCTTCCCGATGGTCAGTCGATCCTGCATGTAAATTTGAAAATTTGGCAGCCGGAAGGGTCGGGTGGAGTTTAAGCGGGTTTCCTGGATGAGGCAAGCAGATGATTCGGTTTTTTCAAAGAAGAGTAGCAGTTCTATTGCTTTACACAAGACTCCGTTTGCATTCCACGAAATGAGAATTGTTGAAGAACTAGGCATGTTGGGTGTTTTGGGTAGCAGGGGTGATAAAAGCAGTGATTAGTTGTTTGATGATAGTGACAATAGTGCTAACAATTGGGTGCAGATTTGGCAATAGGATGATATTAGCTAATTGCTTGAGTAGTTTGGCCTATGCGGGCTCTGAATTTGTGGTCGGAGGCGTTTCTTGAGGTTCTTGCAGTTCTTGAGATGCTTGAGATTCTTCTGGTTCTTCTTGATTAGGTTTAAGGATGGTGTCTGAGGTGGTTTGAGCCGAGTTTGCGGAGGAGATGGCTGTTTCATTTTGGGGAGGAAGTTTTTTCCTTCTGCAGTTGGAGATTTTAGGGAGTTCTGGGAAATTTACGGTCTGGTTCTTGGGTCCACTGGTGCGAGTGGCTGGGGCAAACGATTGCAAACACCACTAGCAGACTGATCGAGTATTTATACCTCAGACTATTCTGAAAACGGTATTGGGAAAGCTATAAGTCGCAAGTCAACATGCACTACATGTGCAACTCGAAGTGCACAAGCCATGAGCGCAATAAATTCTCCTTCCTCCCATATTCTCTAAGCAGATGCAGACATGTTAAGTACCAAATGAAAAGGAAACTAGATAAAATAAAATCAATTATAGATTATTAATACGTAATAATACGACTGTAATATACTAAAACCACTGGTTATAGCACCTACGGTTTTAGCATTGGCTCCAACTGACGCAGCTCAGCTCATTCGCAGGTAAAGTAGGGATAGCGACGTCCTGTATATCCAAGTCCATGGTCAAATTCAGTACACTCCCTTGCGGCACGCCGTTCTCCTCAGTAAAATTGTCCGATTAAATGTCACCAATGCGAACGCCAAAAGTTCGATTTGTCATAAAATTTGAGATAAAAACAGGCATTCGACCTTTAAGACCCCAAGAAGACAGTGATTTTAGGATATTGTATCGCCAGGGGCCCTAATCACTAGCCTTTTCTCAATTCCGCGTAATTCAATTTCCGCGGAATTCGACACCTCGCCCAATTACGCAGATTACCAAATCCGT
This sequence comes from Nemurella pictetii, assembly GCA_921293315.2. NCBI lineage: Eukaryota > Metazoa > Arthropoda > Insecta > Plecoptera > Nemouridae > Nemurella > Nemurella pictetii. The sequence continues at coordinate 3,868,698 of OV121116.1, read as the reverse complement.
ACTATTTCGTATTCACTAACGTTACGTATTTCGACATTAGCATTGTTGCCAAAACAGAGTCGAATTTCGCGTTATGACGTCATCGTTGTGACGTTATCACATAATTAGTTCGAATTTTTTGATTAGTTCGTAATTTGAACTCATTTCTACATGAAATTATCCATTAAGCAAGCAATATTTACCTATTGTTAAATCGTTCCCAAATGAAATATATGCATCAAACTGACAATTTAATAATACCAATAATGTCATGGGCTTGGTTACCAGATGGCTTAGTCTGGCTGTCAATAATTTTTTTCTATCGAGAAATATGCCTCCTTCAAAATGACGTTTATGGTTGGCAAGATTTGCTTTTGGATTTTGTGTGCCAGCATCCGGATTTTGAGGCATGTAGATTTGTTGACGCTAACAACGGTCGAGAGAAAATTAAATAAATATGGATCACATGTGATATCTGTTACTTTAATTACTTCTTGTGGAGGTAACAATAACCGCACTTGTCCAATTCCGTAGCAAGTTCGCCGCGTAATTGAAATACGAATTTGTAATTGGGAAACACCGGGATTGGGCACACAAAAAGTTATTAAAAAACCAAATTTCCGAATTCCACGGATGTCTTAACGGAAAAGTTAGAGAACAGGGGTCCAGGTGGTTTCGTTAGCTTTTTTAGGATCGAAAAATACAGCAAAAGAATGCTGCTTCCTGAGAAACGCATCTTGAATACAAGCTTCCAAACTAATCAGGTGGTCCTGCGCACTCCAATTTTTCCTCCAACCACATTGTAAATTTGAGAGGAGCTTCTTGGTATGTAGCCACCAAACGAGCCGGTTATTCACCATACGTTCCATAACCTTACAACAGCAACTGGTGAGAGAAATGGGGCGATAGCTCTACGCTTGTCTCTTATCTTTACCGGCTTAGCCTTTGAGTATGGGCACTTGGATTGCGTGGCGCCACTCGTCTGGAAAAGATTGCGTGGACCAGATCTCGTTGAAAGAGGCGAGGAGAATGGAACGATAATCAGTAGATAGATTCTTAAGAAACGAGTTGTTGACCCTGTCGGCCCCCGGAGACGTGTTCTTGGATGTCCTAAAAGCGTTGTCCAGCTCCCACTAAACGCATGTTCTAACTCTCTGTGTTGGCAGAGGCAAATAACAGCTGCCTGCTCTCTGCCGTGAGTTTGGTATTCTGGAACGATGCCTAGTAGTGGCGGGAGCTGGAGTCATCTGCGAAATGCTGGCCAATGCAATCCGCTATCTCTTCGGGTGCCGTAAACAGGCGTCCGTGCCTTGGCAAGGAGCTTCCTAAACTGCTGCAGTTTAAAGTTTGAGGGACGCCTTGAAAAGTCACGGAGGGCTTCCTTTTTTACTTTTACCGCCTCGTCACATCCCTAACAAAAATCTCCATTGGTACCAATTGGTAAACTAATTGATGTCAATTGACATCAATTGAGATCAATTGACCACCAATTGGTGAATATTTTTAACCAATGGACTACCAATTAACATCAATTGACCACTATTAGTGAATATTTTTAACCAATTGACCACTAATTGATCACCAATTGGTGAAGATTTTTAACCAATTGACTTGACTTGGTGGTATCATTTGGTGAAGTTTTCAACCAATTGACCACCAACGGGGGTCAATTGATATCAATAGGTAAAGATATGAAATTAATTGACCACCAATTTTCATCAATTGACAACAATTGGTGAAGATTTTGCAACTTTGCAAATTTCCATTTGGTTGTTGGTAAATAAATTACCTTGTTATTAATTTTTTCCAAATTATTGTAAGTATCCGCAGGTCAAAATAAATCTTCTTTAGTTTTCAATACATATAATGACATCAAAGTTGTAGGTCAATAGGCAGTGTACGGCTATTGGAAAACCAATGGAACACATAATAAATCGATGTAGATGGCAAATGTATAGTTAAATAGGCCAAAATCAATCCATTACCCTGAATTTGTGTAATGTGGCCATTTTATTAAAAATATTAAAAAGTATAAGTTTAGTTTTCATTCGGTTTTCAATTTTATTTGAAATACACCTCATTAACTAAATTGTTTATAATCCTTAAGGCCGTAAGACGTGGGACACTTCCCCAACGTCAAAAGTAAACAGATATAATTATTTTTAAATATTAACTTGCCGACCCGTCGGACAGTTCCCGAACGGTCGTAATTAAAGCAAACGCGAAAAAAAAAAAATAATAATACAAATACGCTGTTCGACATGCGACCGATCGTCGAGCCAGCTGACACATCGGCTACAACCGTCCGCCGGTTCGCGTCTCTGCTCCTACAGCTCGGCTCACCAACAGCTTGGATGTTGTAGCTAAGGTTGACTCGGTTTGCTATAGAGCGTGGCTCTAAGCAATCAAACAAAATATTCACGAGGAAAAAAGAGACAACCATACAGAGACGGATCCGGCGGCGGCTCAGATGATCAGCTCGCCGGCGATCTGGGACGAAGTGACGTTTTCCGACGTCGCGATCCACGACATGCTCGATTCTTGCAGTCGATCGGTGCCGCGCTCTGCCAGCGAGCTCGGAACCGAGCCTGCCGTGGTGCGGGTTGCATAAGCGACTAGTCACAGCGTGACAAGTTTGGATAGGAGAAGGTTGTGGTCTATGGTGTCAAACGCGAAGAACAGTCCTAGGGCGAGATCGCCTTTGTCCAGGGCGGTGTAGAGGGTGAAGAGAAATTGGAAGATGGCTGTGGCAGTGGATTTGTTTTTCTGGAAGCCGTGCTGGCATCTGGCGAGGATCTTGTAGGTGTTCAGGATGGATATGAGTCGGGAGGGCATGACTTTTTTTTTATCAGTTTAGAATAGGTTGATAGGAGGGAGATGGGTCGGTAGTTGTCTATGTTACCTTTGTCTCCTTTTTTGTGGATCGGTATGATGAGGGCTCGTTTGAGTTAGGAGGGGAAAGTACCTGATGAGAATGAGCTGTTTATGATGAGTGTTAGGGGATGGGCAGGAAAGCTATGTTTTCGGCTATCAGGGAGCCGGGTAATTCGTCAAGTCCGCTGGAGTGTTTGTGTTTAAGGAATTGGGCTAGGTTGCAGACTTCGACGGTGTTGGTGGGGATTGAGGAGGCGGGGTTGTGAAAGGTTGGAGATCGGGGAAGGAAGCTGGTGGGGGGAATGGGTGCCGCTGCGTTTCCAGCTTTGGCGAATAAATTGTTAAATTCCTCGGCTATGGTTGAGGGGTCAGTGATTTTGGTGTGTTGATGAGGAGTTTGGGTTTTTCGGGTGGTTGTTCGGATTGGGAGCATGAATCGATGATGATCCAGGAGGTTTTGTTCCCTTTTTTTTGGATTCTGCAATGATTTAATCGTGGTAGTTCTTTTTTGCTACGCTTAGGTTTTTGGTGTGCTGTCTTTTTTGGTTAGCATACAGGGACTTGGAGATAGGATGTGGAGAGTTTTTGAGGCGGGTGTGTAAGATGCGTAGGTTCTCCCCAGCAGCACGGAGTTCGGGTGTGATCCATAGATTATGGATTGGTGGTTTAAGTTTGATTCTTTTGTAAAGAAGGCAGTGTTGAAATGGGAAAGGAGTTTGGATGCAAATGAGTCGTAAATGTCGTTGGTGGTAGTGGTTGAGGGCACGTCTGTCCAGGTTTCGGCGCAAAGAAGGTTTGAAAAGTTCCATCGGTTGTTTTGGAAGAAGCAACGTTTAGTTTCGTACTTTGGGGTGGATGGATTTTGGTTTGGGATGGTAAGGGTCATCTTTAGCGCTAGGTGGTCCGAAAAGCCGCTGTCAAAGGTGGTCGATACTCGTGTTTTAAGGGGGTAGGTAGTAAAGATATTGTCGATGAGCTTGTAGGATATGTGTGAGATTCCCACTCAACCAATTTCAATCAACCATTCAATGGTTTTGTTGTGGCCCGAGTTTCTTAAGTATTGCATATCATCAGCAATGTGTATCATCAGCAATGTGTATCATCAGCAATGTGTTTTATCGGCAATTAGTAGTTGTTATGATGAGTTAGATAATTAATGAAATAGCTGTTTTACTGTGTAATGGTTGGTTAACACTTGTGTCTTGGCTAAGCATTTATGCTTGCTGTATATAAGGGTAGCTTAGCCAAGGCACAGGAGTTCAATCCAATAGTCGAGTCACGGAGTTCAGTTCTGTAGTCAAGCTGGGAGACGCACTCGGGGGACTCGCCCGTGCTTTCGTGCTAGACGCTTGTGTAAGTAGACTTATCAATAAACTGTATCGCTATGGAAGCTTGAGAACCCATTATTCGGCACCAGCGGCAACCGCTAGTGCGACATGTTGAGACGCCAATCCAGGGCACAACATAATTGGTGGCAGCGGTGGGATGTTCAAGCCAACATAATTGGTCATAATAAGCCAAGCTTAATTTTCAAGCGAGTTTTGACTATGGAATGCTGAAATTATAGCAAGTCCAAAACTTTTTGCTATTTTCAAGAAATTGAACTGGATTTTTTACAAGAGCCATAAACCCTGGCGAAACTGCTGAGCAGTGCATTGCACGGCTGTCGCAAGAAGCCGCTGCTTTGCGATTGCGCACGGCTGCAACTGTTCATAAAGATCTCGGTGCCGCATCATTAATTTCGATTTGGAATGGGGTGCCCTCGGGAATCCCGGTGGCGATGTTCTTCGAGAGCATTGAGAGCGTTGCCGCCATGGCAAACTGGTCTGAAAAGGATAAGGTTCGCATTATCGCGCTAAAGATCAGTGGCCTGGCCATGGATTTTTGGATGGGTGCGCCGGAACTGCGGCAAGATGGCGTGAAGTGGGAAGACCTGAAGTCTGCTTTCCTGGAGAGGTTTCAAGAACGCCATGCTGACCAACACTTTTATAACGAGCTTCAAGCGGCGAAACAGAAGAGAGGGGAAAGCCCTGAAATGTTCGTCGACCGACTGAAGAAGTTAAGTTCGAAAACCATCCGAATAGTACAGGACCCACTGGAACAACGCGTGATTAAGGAGGAGGCGGAGAGACGGCTGCTGTCCATCTTCGTTTTCGGGCTGCGGGGAGAGGTAGGGCGCCTCACGCAGTTAAAAAATCCGGAGTCCCTGAAAAGGGCGGTGGAGTATGCTGCCAGGGCCAGTGAATTAACGGAGCACGAGGTCGTGAACGAAGAGTCTTCGCAAGTATTCGCGGTGCGTGAAGTCATCAGTTGCGGATACTGCAAGAAATCAGGCCATCGTGAAGACCGGTGTTTCAAGAAGCAGGCCGCGGCAAGGGCAGTCATCGCACGCGCTTTTGGGCGGGGAGTCGAGGATTTGTTACGCCTGTCGCAAGCCCGGGCATCTCAAGAGGAATTGTCTGGAGCTCAAGAATTCGGGAAATGGGGGCTCCTCGACGAGCTCTCCGTCGAAGAGGCAGTAACGGTCCAGCAGTATGTAGTCCCGGGGGGTGTCGGGCGACCTGATTGTCGAGTTCAGCGTCGGCGGAAAGAAGTCGCGCTGGATGGTGGACAGCGGCGCCGCGATATCATTAGTGAAGCCCTTGATCTCTAGAAGCCCGGTGAGTGAATGCCAGGTGTCTGCAAAGTCAGTCACTGGCCATATTCTGGATATTAAAGGAGTACAGCAAATCCAATTTAAAATGAAGAATAAGCGTATAGCAAGTCATGCTTGTTTAGTCTGCAGCTTGAATATAGCTCATGACGGAATTCTTGGAGTGGATTTTTTATCTAAATTTAAAGCTGCATTGGACCTGAACGCAAAATCGCTGACATTGGATGGGAGGGAAATACCATTAGCAAGGAATTCGGACTCTGGAGCGTCAGCCCTAGAAGACAGTAAGCTGGGATTGATCACCCCGGCACATTCGTCTAAGGCAAGCAGTGATCAAAAGCTGCATGTCACCGGCCAGCAACATCGTTCCGAGTTGAAGTCACCGCCTGTAGAAGAGTCGTCTTCTTCCCTTCCAGCTGATGAACTGAAGGCTTGGCAGGTGTTTAATCACGCAAGGCTGACGTTGCCAGCATGGAGCGAGGTCCTAGTAAAGGGGAAGTTAGCCAAGGGCTGTTCCCTGTCGCCGACACAGGCAGTACTCGTGGAGCCGGCGAAGGTCAACGTTCACGGCGTCTACGCTGCAAGGGTAGTTGGGCACCAGGGAAATGGTTATGTTCAAATGAAACTAATCAATGTGTCCAACGAAGATTTGTGTGTCGGGCGGAATATTTTACTTGGTTATGCAACTGAATATTTGCAGCAGACGCGGGTATTGCCGGAATGTGCAAGCGTCGCAAATAGTAACCAAGCTACTTGTTGCATGGTTGCAAGCGCAGCACTTTGCGAAACTAGGTCGAGTCGGACAAGTGACTCGGAATCTCTCGGCGAGCATGACGTCAGGAACGCCCGGTTGGACCATCTGACGTTGGAAGAGAGGAAGATAATCCTGGATTTATTAATGAATTATCAGGATATGTTCCAGGATCCAAGTAGTAATTACTTGGGTTGTACCAGTACGGTGGAACATCGGATCGAGACCGGGAACTCGCGTCCGGTCCGGAAGCAGCCTTATCGCCTGCCCCACAAGATGAGGGAAGTGGCGGAGGAGATGATTGAAGATCTCCTGAAGAAGGGCATCATTCGGAAGAGTGAAGGTTCAGCCTGGGGGGCTCATATTCTGATCGTGGCCAAGAAGTCGCTAGATGGCACTCCGAAGTACAGGTTATGTACGGATTTCAGAGGGTTGAATGCGCAGTGCCATGGGGATTCCTGGCCCATGCCAAATATTACAGAAACGCTTGAAAGTCTCGGAGGAGCGCGTTATTTCACTGCGATTGATCTTGCCAGTGGCTTTCATCAAGTCAAGATTCGGGAGTGCGATAAGCAGAAGACCGCGTTCGTGGGACCATCAGGCGTCTTCGAGTATAACCGCATGGGGTTCGGTCTCCAAGGGGCTCCTGCGACCTTCATGAGACTTATGACCTCCGTTTTAAGCGGACTTATAGGTCATAAGGTCTATTGCTACATGGACGACATCATCATTCACGGGAAAGACATCTTCGAGCACGCCAGTCGTCTGCAAGAGTTATTTGATCGTCTTCGAGAGGCTAACCTCAAGATTCAGCTTAGCAAGTGTACCTTCGCGGCCAGCGAGGTGGAGTACCTGGGCCATCAGGTCACGTCGGAGGGCTGAAAGCCTGACAAGAGGAAGGTAGTGGCAATCCAGAGCTATCCTGTGCCCAAGAACTTGTCTGAGTTGAAATCTTTTGTGGGCCTTGTGTCGTATTACAGGCGCTTCATAGCTAATTTTGCTGACATCGCAAAAAGTTTGAACGAATTGACGCAGAAAGGGGTTGAGTTTAAGTGGACGGAAAGGCAGCAAGTAGCCTTTGATACCCTGCGCCAAGCATTGATGGAAGAACCTGTGTTAAAGTATCCAGATTTCAGGAAACCCTTCATGCTTTCAACGGACGCATCGGGGGTGGCTCTTGGAGCTGTGATTTCGCAGCAATTTGGAAATGAGATTCATCCAGTGGCGTACGGGTGAAGACAGCTCAACAAGGCGGAGCGTGGTTACGGTGCGACAGAGCGTGAGTTACTTGCCGTCATCTGGGCGACGAAGTATTTCCGAAGTTACTTGCTGGGTCATAAATTCACCCTGTTCACGGACTGTGCAGCCATTAAGTGGTTGTTAGGGTTGAAGGATCCTGGATCCCGTTTATTACGGTGGGCTATTAGATTGTCGGAATTTGAGTACGACGTAGTCCATAAGCCCGGAGTTCTGCACACCGTCGCGGATGCCCTTAGTCGCATTGTTGCTGTTGTTGGGGGGAGTGCTTCGCCAAAGAAGACAGAAGATGGAATTATCTGGACGAAGGACAAAATAAGAGCTGCGCAGAAGGACGACCTGGAATGTATCAAATTAAGACAGCGGCTGGCGCCGGAATTTCAGGTTGACAAGTCTGGCCTGTTATATATGTGCAATCCACAGATGAAAAGCTTTGGGTCGCGGTTGGTGGTGCCTGAAGCAATGAAGAGTCACGTGCTGGAAAATTTCCATGACCGCGTGTATTCGGGACATCCTGGTAACAAGAGGACGTACCATCGTATTCGGGAGTCTTTCTACTGGAGGAAAATGAAAGCAGACGTCGAGCGCTACGTGAAGATCTGCAAGTCGTGCAACGAGCGTAAGACGGGTCGTCATCCAGTGGCGCCCCTGCAGGAGCATGAGCCAGTGGCGGGAGCGTTTGAGGTAATCCAGATTGACCTGGTTGGGCCCTTGCCAGTCTCCAACGGGTACAAGCATTTGTTAACCTTCATGGATGCCTTTACCAAGTACTGTGAGATAATTCCGTTGAGGTCGACTACGTCAGACGTCATCGCGAGAGAGTTCGTGAAGCGGATTATCACCAGGCATGGGGTGCCTAGGAAATTGGTGACCGATCAGGGTCAGAATTTTGTTTCGAAGCTGATACAGGATACCTGCAAACTCCTGGGGATTAAGAAGCTTCAGACGAGTCCGTATCACGCAATGGCAAATGGCCTAGTGGAGAAATATCATTCGGATTTGGCGGCCATGTTGTCACATTTTGTTAGGAAGGACCAGCGGGATTGGAGCAAGTACTTGCCGTACATCGAGATGGCGTACCGGAGCACACCTCATTCGGTCACTGGTTTCACACCTCATTACTTGGCGACTGGGCGCAAAATGCGGATCCCATTCGACGAAGATTTGGAGCCGGTGTGGGACCTCGATGAGGTAAAAGACGAGCATGTCTTAACCCTTGCGGAGAGACTGCGGGAGGCCTATCAATTAACGTCATTGCGGATAAAGAAGAGTCGCAAGGCGCAGGCCAAGCAGCATAATGCAAGTAAGAAGACGAAGTTTCGTGTACTGCATCCTGGGGATAAAGTATATCTGCATACGGTAGCCTTGGGGCAAGGATTATCGAAGAAGTTTCACAAGCCGTGGAGCGGTCCTTTCACCGTTCTGGAAAAGTTGAGTCCGGTGAATTATCATATAAAAATCAACGATAAAAGAACTGTAGTAGTTCATATCAACAGGCTGAAGCTTTATCCTGTGGTAGAAGAGGGTGTGTCGTCGGCGGAGGAAGAGAGCGTATCATCAGACGACAACGATGGGGGCGACGACGCCGGGTCGGTTGGAGGCGGAATTGAAGAAGCAAGCGACGTAGATCCTGAAGACGATGTCGACTCGGGCGACGCCGAGTGGGCACAGCGCGGCGCCGAGTGGTCTGGTGGACGACTTTGCCGAGTCAGCGGATTCCGACGGCGGGCATGGCGGCGACGTCTCCTTGTCACACATGACACCAATGGACGGGATGTCGGAGTCGTTTTGCGGGGACCTGCCGGAACCCGTGTCTGTGCCTCATGGGTACAACCTCCGGCCACGAAACTCTGTGCGCTATAAATAGTGTTTTCCTTCTTGCAGTTATCGTCGCAAGGGTCATCTTAGTTTAGTTTTTTGTTACAATTTGTTTTGTCTTTTTCTTTATTTGTAATGGGTAAAGGTCGCGCCATTTGGGGCGGCGTCCTTTGCCTAAAGGCGGGGGTGGTTGTTGTGGCCCGAGTTTCTTAAGTATTGCATATCATCAGCAATGTGTATCATCAGCAATGTGTATCATCAGCAATGTGTTTCATCGGCAATTAGTAGTTGTTATGATGAGTTAGATAATTAATGAAATAGCTGTTTTACTGTGTAATGGTTGGTTAACACTTGTGTCTTGGCTGAGCATTTATGCTTGCTGTATATAAGGGTAGCTTAGCCAAGGCACAGGAGTTCAATCCAATAGTCGAGTCACGGAGTTCAGTTCTGTAGTCAAGCTGGGAGACGCACTCGTGGGACTCGCCCGTACTTTCGTGCTAGACGCTTGTGTAAGTAGACTTATCAATAAACTGTATCGCGATGAAAGCTTGAGAACCCATTATTCGGCACCAGCGGCAACCGCTAGTGTGACATGTTGAGACGCCAATCCAGGGCACAACAGTTTTATGCTTCAATAATAAACCATGCATAGTTGATAAATGACTGGCCGACAAATCTTGGACAGCGATATTTTGAACAAGGAAGTTGGTTCCTTGGCAAAGTAAACCAATGGAAAGAATATGCTACTATCAGACAATTGAATCCAGAGAAAACCGGCGAGACCTGCAATGTAGACCGGTATGCAATTGTCATTCTTAATATTTTAGGAGCTACCTAACATGATTGTCTGTTTTTGTATTGTAAATAAAATAAATGTTTGTTTTTTAGGTGACGAAGGCTTGCTCGAAATGTATCCAGAACAGCATGGAACGGACTTATCCTCACCACACAAAAGCTGGATAAATGAAATTCAACCATAGGATAGGAATAACTTCTATTACATTTTCAGCTCCACAGAGAGTCTATTTTGTATCGTTAGGTACATTTATAGTTGCAATTAAATTATATTCAAATACATTGTGAGTAAATTAATATTTCTTTCGATCCCGGGGCAATTCCATTTCAAAATACAGCTTTCAAAGCATCAATGTAAACAATGCCACTATCAATGTGTCTTTGCTTATTTGTTTTCCTCAGCAAGCGCTGGTGCGTGCACCGGGAGGGAACCGAGAGCGATAGCTGCACGTTCATCTGGCCGTGACATCGTACAAGTGCAACATCAGTGCCTTCAGCTTTCGAATGTCTCTTATCGCTCTCGGGTCACTCCCGGTGTGCATCAAACAGCTGCCTGCCTGTCTTATCTGACAATTTGATGTTATCACAGGTAAGAAAACCATCCTCATGTTGCCAACCCGTAGCCAACATATCAATTAGCCATTGTGCCTACCCAATTCCTGGCACTTGGCCTATCCTAGCCAAATGACCAATTGGTACAGAACGGCAGGTCATCAAATGACCAATTGGTACCAAATGGCTGATCGACAACTGGTCACCAACTGACCAAATGGCAGAGTACCAAATGACCAATTGGTTTTTTTCAATTGATGTCAAGTGAGATTTTTGCTAGGGATTCGTCGTTCCACCATGGAACAGGAATGCAACGCGGCTTGGTGGACGTTTGTGGGATGGCTTGCTCTGCTGCACTAATTTCTTTCTCTGTTACCTTTCCGACTTTAGAAATTACATTTGTTTCGTGGAGTGAGCCACTTGAAGTCTGCGAGTCCAGCAAACCGCTTCCAGTTTGCCCGTTTAAAACTCCATTTAGCGGGTCGAGCAGGGGGCTGAAAGTCGGTTTGAAGCCTCAAGATGAAAGGAAATTTTTTCTTTTGGGGGTTTTCTTTCATTACAGTCAATTCTTCTCCCATTTTCTTGTTTTGGGTTTTCAGTGCTAGGCTTTCTTTGCGCAGTTCCTTGATTTGTTCCGTCTGTTCTTCAATCTTTTTCGTTTGCGCTTCAAGCTTTTATTTGTATTCTTGCTGGCCGGCTTAGAGAAGAGCCATCATTGCCATCAGTCTGTTGAGTTCAGAGGAATCGGTGGGATGGGCATTTTTCCTTGGCGGGCGGGACAGCAGGTGGTGGCATAGAGTAAGTGGTGGTGTTTCGTCTGCTTTAGAAAACGATTTCGGAAGAGAGGATTCAGGTGATATGAGATTGTATTTTTTTCTAGCCTCCGAGATCGAGATTTTCTCTTTGAGTTTGATTTCGATTATTTTATTTTACTTTTTCCAGAAAGGACAGTCCCGTGACCAGGTCGGGTGGGAGCCACTTGGCCTCCTAATCACAGGGCTCATCCACATGTTTATCGGCCAGACCACAGTTGGGCACACGTGCGGCCGTTCACCGCGTGCTGCAAGTGGCCAAACTTTCGACAGCGCAAGCACCGGATATGATTGGGAATGTGCTGTCGTAAATTGACTCGGATAAAACTAACGAAAATAAAATCAGGAAGAGCAGTTGTGTTGGAGGAGAGAATATGAAGAGGTGATGGTTTCAAAATTCCGTCCTTTCGGGTGTTGATGCATCGAACCTCAGTAAAGTTGTGATCTTTCAGCTCCTCAAGAATTACCTTCTCGTCAATTTCGACCAAGTCAGGACAGAAAATTACACCTTTGGAAGAATTCAGCGTCTTGTGACATTCCACTGAAATAGGGAATGTTCCCAGGAGTTGAAATTTCTATACTTTCTGTGAGTGCTCTAGGGAAAAAACCTCAATGAGCAGAGTACCATCTCGGTGCAGACTCACCCTATTGGTAGTGTCAATGTATTTTTGAAGGAAATAATTGTGTTTGAATAGTGATACACCGTTGAAAGATTTGTTTTTGTCATTTTCGTCTCTTTTGATAACAAATAATTTAGGGTGTGTTGGTTGGTGAAGAGAGCGAGCATTGATGGGTTTGAAAGGCAGATTACGCCAGTTGGCATCCCATCATTGATGGGTTTGTCGAACAAACCTGAAACGTAACTTGTGGCATGGCGGGGGGGGGGGGGGGGGATTGACAATTTGAGGTCTGCATAGAATAGTTTGGGGGCAAACCCTCCAAGTGCCCGGAATAGGGACTCAACTAACCCCAAGGGGTAGTACCCCATGGGGCATTGTAAACTAAACCGGGTCCCACCCACCGAAGTTCGTTGAGTGGGAGCCAGTGAAGATTTCCCATACAGCAGGCGGGAGAAGGAAAGAGAAAATTTTACGCCCGGACGCAGCACGGGCGCAATCGGCCTTTTCCCTGGACAGAGGCCACCGATATTGTCATACGATGCCCCTGCCTAGCTATTGCAGCCAACGCAACCCGGCCACGAGCCTAAGTACAGTCAATCCAATAATAAACCGAATCGTATCCATGCAATGCCAGTGTCGTCAACGAGGGGAGTTCAGGTGCGCCCAGGAAGCCGGCCAGAAAGGTAAGTACAAGATTTGTAGGATAGAGAGGGAAAGAGACAAGAACAACACGAGAACTCCCTGGGCACATCCCAGTCACCAGCTGTCTGGCTCACACACCGACTGGTAAGTATTTCAAGGATCGAAAGAAAAACCATAATAATTGCCAGATCGTCATAAGGGAGGGAGCCACGCCGCTGTCGCAGAAGACAGACGGTGGGATCGGGAGGAGGCAAGAATAAAACAAGAAAATAGAAGAAGAGAAGGTGTTGAAAGGAAAATAGAAGGGAAAAAGATGGCACAGGTCCTCCCTTGACCAAGGTTCACGTCCCGCGACAGCGACGGGGCGGGACTATTCTTGGCCTGGTATCTCTACTCAAGACGGTAAAGGTAAAGGAACGAGTTGTTCCAAGTCAAGTCGCCCAAAATGCTAAGAAAAGCAGTGACAAGTTGCGTAGGTATTCGCTCTGTCCAAGATTACAGTCCGCCTTCACCACTGCGATGTCTTTAACTCAGAGCTGGCAGGTTAAAATCTCCGCACAGAATAATTGTAACACCGGACATTTGCGCTTTGATTCATATTTGGCACTGACCATCACTCCACCGCCACGCTTGGGTCGACCGATCACTGGACCCCTGTCACGAAGGGAGACGTTGTATTTGTGATACTTGGATACATGTGATACTTGGTTTAGGTTTATAATCAAGAACGTATTATAACAATATAATGTTTGGTTTTATTTCACAAACAGATCTACGATACACACACACCATGCTGGTGGCTTGCTGCCATCTTGCTCACTGCCCGGCTCCTCCAGTGTAGCCAACATACCAGCTACATAATTGTACCCATTACAGTATTGACACTCGTCAAGAACTTCACTATCTAAAACGTCCGAGTGTAACCAAGTTTCTTTCTGTGCAGCATATAACATCGAAATCGCTGCTGTTAGATTTTTTTTAATATATCAATTTTATTCCTCCATAAAGTATTTGCTTCACGGGTGGAAAATTAAAGTTACAGGCAACAGCAACACAACAGAAATAGACTGCCAAACTATTTTCTTATTTATATTTCAACTGAACTCTCCTCCACGTCTTTTTTTTCTTCTTCTTTTCGTTCCACCAATCCTTCCATTTATCTCTGTCTTTCCACCATTTTTCCATATCATTTATTCTCTTCCAGTCTTCACCTCTATCTTCCACGACTCTTCGTACTTGATTAATCCATCTTTCTCTAGGTCTTCCCGTCTTTCTCATTGGATGAGCGTAGCGAGCGAAGCGAAGACTTCAATTTGACCACCCGTAGAAAAAAAGTCCATGTGTTTGTTTATTTTTTATTTTATTTTTTATTTTTTTTGTTTGTTTTTTGTGTGTTTGTTCGCGTTCTACCGTCCAAACGGCTGATCCGATTTTGATGAAATTTTCAGTGTACCTGAATTTGTTCTGAACTTAGACCCCCTGCGTTTTTCAGCTTGATAGCTTTAGAACTTTTCTCAAAAATCCAAATTTAAGAAAATTTACAGATTTAAAAGAAAAAAAAGTTATGATAAGGTGATGTGGAAATTCGGCAAAAGAATCAAGACGTGTGTGGATTTATTCGCTTCCAAGAATCCTTTACTAAGCTTACATGCCAAAATTATTAATCAAATTTGATGAACTTTGGAAGATCAAAATCTGGGCTGGTATACACTATACCGGTATACCGCTATACCGGTATACAAAGAAATACGTTCATCCAACAACGCGTCCACAGGTAGCGTTCGGCGAAGCCCTAGTTCTATGTAACAAGTTCAAAGCTTGTCTGGGTAACCTGTTGCCGTCCATTCTCTTCATGTGTCCATACCACCAATTAATCTTTCTTTTCCCAATTTAAACTATAATTCATCAACTCCCATTTGCTTTCTCAAAACGGTACTCTTCGCTCTATCCAACTTCGTCACACCTGCCATACTCCGTATAAATTTCATCTCTGCACTCCGCAACAAATCTTCCATCTGTCCATTTACTGTCCACGTCACTGCTCCATACGTAAATATTGACAAATAATATTTTTTTTTTTTTAAATAATTTGCATCTCTTTGGAAAATCCACATTCCATATCAATGTTCTTACTTTTTGGTACAAAAAACCAGCTTGATGCAGCTTTTTCTAATTTCCTTTTCAATTTTGCCGTCCTGACATATTACACTTTCTAGATATTTAAATTCTTCCTTCAGCTCGATATCCTTACCAAATAGTTTTTGCTTGTCCATCATCATTTTTTCCCTCTATGAACAACTACAGATACACCTTTTTCTTGGCTTATCCTTAATCCAAATTCCTTGGTAGCTTCAGACCACTTCTCTATCCTCCCTTGAACTTCTTCCCTCGTTGCTCCCCATAACAAAACATCATCCGCATAAATCATCAACTTTGTATCCACTTCTTCAACACCCACCCGATTCACCAACTCATCCATAACGACGGCGAAAAGCAAAGGCGAAAATTCACACTTCCTTGTCTCACACCACTCTTCATTTGAAACCAATCCGATTGTCCTGCTCCTGAACATACACGACTTTTGCAATTAAAATAAAGGCTCTGGATCCTTCTTATAATCCCAGGCTCCACTGACTTCTGACGCAAACACTTCCACACAATGTTTCTTGGCAAATGGTCATATGCCTTTTCGATATCTAAAAACGTCATCCACATATCTTCTCCCTCTTCCCTTATTCGAAAAATAAGAAATAAAATCAGCAAGTTTTCTATCAGCAATGCTGCGGACAGACAAACCGGACCTGGGTTCAGTTCAATGTCCCCGCTCAGTGATAAGAGTAGCATTATGTTAAACCCCACGGCGAAATCTGTTGTTGATAGCGGATAACAGCTGCGCTACGATGTAAGCACTGGCTCTAGGCCTACTATGCATGGGTGAATCCATGAACCATCACCATCTCAGAATTCGACAAAAATTGCATGAGTGGTAGATCACGGCAAAAAAAAATCGTATTAGAGTTTTTGCCGTAGGTCCAATGGTTTGCCCGTGGCGGTGCACGGTAAACCTGGATTTTTACATTTTTCGGAGCACGGCGTACCACTATTGGCTTTCTAGAGTTGAACCTACATGGCTTAGAAGGATGGGACTTGTTCTAACTTGACGACAGTACTTTGACAAATACGACTTTAAAAAAAATCTGTATAAAATTTGATGGTGAGAGAAATCCACCCCTTAACTTCAACCCTTAATAACTTGAAAAGTGTTTTTTTTTTTCATAGCATCTTATATCAATTATCTACTTGTTAAAAAAATGTAAGTTGGGACGGTCATGGAATCTGAAGTTATAATTTTGTTATGATCTAGATGTGTATTATTTTAGTGTATCTGTATGTGAGCAAGCATAAATAGCATCGACCATGAAAAATGTTACCTATGTTATGAAGATGACTCCACTCTGCACTCACTGTTTCGTGTGACTTTCAGCTCGTTTTACTTTTATTGCAGATATTTCCTAAATGTTAAATGTAAAGGTAAATATGTAATTAAAAAAATAAAAAAATATTAAGAATAAGAATATTACTTTAATATTTTTGCATTTTTACAATTACATTTAAATTTGCATTTTTACATTGTGCATTGTAAATCGTAAAAAGAAGATACTGTGTTAATTTCAAGCAAACCAATTGAATAGTTTTTCTTTAAATCAATTTTTACTTTTTGAATTATTTAAATAATTTCACGGCGACTACATCATATTTCCAGGTAACGAATGTCATCGAGAAAGCTGCTAAATTAACAACGAACATTTTAAATTGATCATATAAGCCTCAAGGCTATGCGCACACGCAATATAATCGCGTTGAGGGTGAGCGTTAACATTACGCTCATTAACAACACGGTTGTATGAGTGTTCACAATTAGCCTATAGTAATGGAGGTTTTATGAAAAGACTCAGATACGCAGACGTCCATCATCGATTAATGATACCAAATAATGAACTTAGAGCCGATAAAAAAAATCCCATGTTTACAGAAAGCATTCAGAAACAGTAAAAAACTGTGAATTTTGGCGTATATAGAAGCGTATATTAGACATCCTGTCGATTTCAGTTTTCCGAATTGCCTGCTAAATGCAGATTTTTTGTAAAGTTTCTTTGTCATTGGTTCACGGATAAGCTACATTTTTAGCTGCCTTGTGAAGGCATGATAATAATTTGTTTGTCCGCTCTCTTCGGAGAAGGCAGGGCACAGATAAACAGAGCTATACATAGCACCGGGCTCGTGTTAACAATTTTGGGTCGGCTGGAAAAAATATAATTGTATGGATAATTCACGCCTAGGAAGTCAAAATTTAAAGAAAAAGTACCTATCTAAGTTTGAACCAGGTAAAGTATACCTGCCGGTTGTTTTAAAATTATGGATCTCAATTAAAAATGGACACATCTAAACGGGTACAAATTTGCAATTCTTTTGTCCAAATTTAGCGCTCGTCTAGCAGCAGCATTGAACGGGCTTTTTTTTAAGAAATTCATACATTGAATTTGAGGGGAAATAATGTCGAGATGACAGCAATTTTACCATGCTACCAACAGACATGCATTTTTCAATAACTGCCAAAATTGCCGCTTTCTACATAGGTAAAAATTTTCAGTCCAAATTTGACGGGTGAACCCCCCAAAAAAGGGCCCATTTAGGCAAAACCGAAGCAAGACCCCACCAGCAAGTTGTAGAATGTTGGATCGAGTGCATTTCCAAATTTTCATAAAGATAAGAAAAAAATTGCTCAGTGTTATTGCAAATTTTTGTTTTCGCTAAGTGACCCCCTCAAAAGGGCCCAATTTTGGACCGGCTGATTTGAAAATTTGGATTTGAATTAAAAATGGCTGCTTCTACACGGGTATAAATTTTTAATTCCTCCAAGTCCAAATTTTGTGGGTGACCCCCCCCCCCACACCAAAAAAAGGACCCATTTTGGTTAAACCGCAGCGAGACCCCGCCGTTGCACTGTAGAATCTTGTATCGAGTGCATTTCCAAAATCTTATAAAAATAGGATAAGAATTAGGGAGGGGGTAGGGGGGGACGTTCGGAGTGGAATATCGGACGTATTTCGACTGGATTATAGGCATCTAATGGGTATGAGATTGATGGCTTTATTCCGGTGGAGCAAACCGGAGTAAAGCCATCTACGAGATGGCTTTACTCCAGTTTCGAACTTTTAATCGTCAGCCTATCAGACGACGAAATTTTTAAAAATTGAAAACTGGAAGAAAGCCATCTGCGAGATGGCTTTAATCAAGTAATTATTTTGATGGCTTTGTTCCACCGGAATAAAGCTGTCTTATTTCCGGTGGGAGTGTCTTTAACTCGTGATTCGATGAAAATATTGTCCCATTTTTTTTCGATTTTCGAGTGTTAACCAAGAATAGATTAATGTACTCAATGCCCTAATTATCAAGTTCTAAGTATCTATTCAGGCGCCTTTAAGAATTGTAAGGGTGCAAGTAATGTACAAAGGGTACTAAGAATATTGTAATGTATATGTAATGTATGTGTATGTATGTATATGTATGTATATGTATGTAATGTGTATGTAATATGTAATGTATAATGTATATGTAAGAAAGTAATGAAAACATAGCGAATCATTTTGTTGGTAATGGGATGTTATCTGACAGGAAATTTGGAAAGCTGGGAAAATTAATTTTCCCAGCTTTCCAATTTTCTCAACTTTCCAAATTATATCTGTAACTTGAACAGGTCAGTCCCTAGAAGGCCGGATGTGATGGAATGTGCGAAGTAGCGCTTAAAACAGCGCTCCTTGCGTCGGCCGCAGCGCACAAACGGTGAGCAAGATCCTTTTTTCAAAATTGGTTTTAATCATTCTCGGACTAAATCTAAGTAACATGTATTTGGTTGATACTAAAAATTGTCATGTCAGCTCAAATTGGTTGGTTTGAAATGGAAATGCCATGGAAAAACCAAACATAATATATATTTTTTTTTTCTTTGATTAGATCTTTAAATACCGCGATGTATAATATTTTTCCCCGCTCCTTCTCATTTTCGCACCCCTGTTTCCAGCCCAAATTATAACTCATGACGCATATTTGTATAATTAATTACACGTAGCCTTTGCTGAATATTTCCAGATTTTTTTTTTTTAGCTCTTATTGCAGGTTCTAGGATTTCTTTGCTTTGTACCCCTATTGGGTTTTAAGGGTAAAATAGTGAAATTAGTGATTGCCAACAATGTTTTTTGGATTCAGCATAAGAAAATCTATTTGAATCATTTTGTTGGCAGCTTTTAACACGTGGGCCCCAAATTTGAAATTTCGGGCCTAGTCCACGAGAAAACCTGGCCCCAAAGAGCTAGAGGATGCGTATCGTGAATTTACGCTTGCAAGTGCTGAGGCGAGTACGTGCCTGTTCCAATAGTCGTGCTATCGACTGTACCACGTGCCTGTTCCAATAGTCGTGCTATCGACTGTACCACGTGCCTGTTCCAATAGTCGTGCTATCGACTGTACCACGTGCCTGTTCCAATAGTCGTGCTATCGACTGTACCACGTGCCTGTTCCAATAGTCGTGCTATCGACTGTACCTATGCTAAAATCTTATCAATATCTTAAGTTAATTTTTCTTTTAATTTTAATTTTACGTTTTTTGGCACTTTCAAAACTGAATAAAATACCAAAATTCCATTTCCTACCATATTCACGGAGATATCCGATTGATGCAGGTCAATAGTTGCCTACTAACCAAACAGACTTTCTTCACCGGACGCACTTGTTTTACCTACGTCCATCGACCGGTATATCCTACCAGCCTCGGTAACACTCGTAGCCCCATAAGACCAATGCTATTTCGACACTTTAGCGAGTTTTATTTCCGACGGGTTGTGTATCTTGAATGGGTGGTACATTCTCACACCACCGCCTCCGTACTATATGCTGCATTAAGTGAGGAAACAAGGAAGGAAGGAGACAGGAGGAACTGCTAGCTACTTCCATCGAGTTCTAGCGACTTCTAGCTACAACTAGCTGGTTCTATCTACGTCTAGTGAGTGCTAGTGACTTCTAGCATCTTCTAGCGAGGAACTGCTAGCTACTTCCATCAAGTTCTAGCGACTTCTAGCTACAACAAGCTGGTTCTATCTACGTCTAGTGAGTGCTAGTGACTTCAAGCATCTTCTAGCGAGGAACTGCTAGCTACTTCCATCAAGTTCTAGCAACTTCTAGCTTAAACTAGCTGGTTCTATCTGCGTCTAGTGAGTGCTAGTGACTTCTAGCATCTTCTAGCGAGGAACTGCTAGCTACTTCCATCGAGTTCTAGCGACTTCTAGCTACAACTAGCTGGTTCTATCAACGTCTAGTGAGTGCTAGTGACTTCTAGCATCTTCTAGCGAGGAACTGCTAGCTACTTCCATCAAGTTCTAGCGACTTCTATAGCTACAACTAGCTGGTTCTATCTGCGTCTTGTGAGTGCTAGTGACTTCTAGCATCTTCTAGTGAGGAACTGCTAGCTACTTCCATCGAGTTCTAGCGACTTCTAGCTACAACAAGCTGGTTCTATCTGCGTCTAGTGAGTGCTAGTGACTTCTAGCATCTTCTAGCGAGGAACTGCTAGCTACTTCCATCGAGTTCTAGCGACTTCTAGCTACAACTAGCTGGTTCTATCTGCGTCTAGTGAGTGCTAGTGACTTCTAGCATCTTCTAGCGAGGAACTGCTAGCTACTTCCATCGAGTTCTAGCGACTTCTAGCTACAACAAGCTGGTTCTATCTGCGTCTAGTGAGTGCTAGTGACTTCTAGCATCTTCTAGCGAGGAACTGCTAGCTACTTCCATCGAGTTCTAGCGACTTCTAGCTACAACTAGCTGGTTCTATCTACGTCTTGTGAGTGCTAGTGACTTCTAGCATCTTCTAGCGAGGAACTGCTAGCTACTTCCATCGAGTTCTAGCGACTTCTAGCTACAACTAGCTGGTTCTATCTACGTCTAGTGAGTGCTAGTGACTTCTAGCATCTTCTAGTGAGGAACTGCTGGCTACTTCCATCGAATTCTAGCAACTTCTAGCTAAAACTATGCCAGCTAATACTAGCCAAGTCTACTGAGTGCTAGTGAAAAAATTCTACCTAATTCTAGCAATATCTAGGGTGTTCTACTAGTTTCTATCAATGTCTAGTAAGTTCTAGTTCTAGTAAAAGTGGGCCATAATCAAACTAAATCTAGCTGTTTCTAGTGAAGACTTTCTAGTCAAATCTAGCTAACTATTAGCTAGAAATACTGACTAGAATTTTCATCAGGGTGGCGTGATTTTGAATGGGCCAGACGAGGACAACAGGCTGAATGTCGACGCTATGGAGCCGGTTGGCATTAACTTTTTCAAGTGGCCGGCCAAAAAGGACATACACTTATACGAGGCTGAATATGTAGTGCGGAAAATCTATCCGCCCATCCCGTGTTGCACACGGGTTAGCCAATTTTATTGTGATCCTTAGTTGTAAGTTGTAAAGTTATAAACAATAAACCTTGCCAAAGTAATACTATCTTAAAATGTTGTTTCTTAATCAAACAAGTCTTTCTCCTGGATCCTGATCATTCTCCTAGAATGCCCAATTTTGTAAAAGCCAAAAAGGGTAATATCTGGCAGTTAAAGTGTATTGCCCAACAACTTCAAATGTCATAGAGAACGTGCTAATTTTTTTTCAGATTTTTAATTTTACATTTTTATGTGTCATATTGCAAATGCCAGTTTGACCTGTTTTTCTAGAATCACCCACTTATATAAAAATGAAATGTGGGCAGTTTTTTTTCAGTCAGTTGACACCTTCTCGATCAGTAAAATTGTGGAACACCTGAAAGTCAACTTTTTAAATTAAATCATATATCCTTGTGAAAGATATGAAATGTGGGACACTTTTTAAAAACATATTTTTATTTATATATTATAATTGCTTGTGGGAGAGTTAAAACGTGGAACTCCTAAAGCACTCCCAAATATTTCTTAGCACTGCTAAATGCCACAATCCAAAAAAATAACAGAATCCAAAAAGAAATATTCCCATCCCTAGTTGCAAAGGATGCAAAAATAGCACTAAAGTCATTGGGATTCAAAGAAAAATAAAACAATCAATTCCCATGCTACCGTATTTATTGAAAAGGGTAGTATGCACACAAATGTATAGTTCGTCGAAATAGAAAAAGAATCAAAAGGTACGGCGAGACAAACTGGCGAGATAGCAGCTGTGTTGCCATGCACAATTGGATTCCTCAAAAAAGATGCAATGCAGTAGCGTTACAATTAGCAAAAGATGGCCGGCGAGAGTTAAGCTAGAACTCAACTTCTGTTTTCTCATCATCCAGTAAATATAGTAAAAAAGGTGGATCCGGTCTTTCAGGGAGGATAAAGGTACGAGGGATCAATCCGATTCGTTGGCAGCATCTCCTTCGGCTGGAAGCAGGCCAAACTTGTTGGCAACAGCGAAGTTGGGCGAGGCTTGGTCCACTAGCCTGGGCATGCGTGGGGGAGCGTCTGCCGAGGGTGGGCCCCCCCGCGCCCCCCCACGCCCACCGCCCCCAGCCACAGCACCACCAGCTGCGCCACCTTGGACCACAAATAAACACAAGGTGAGGCATTCTGTGACTTATGACAAACTTAGCTATTAGAAACTAGCTGATCACTTCAAGGCGAGCATAAACGTAACGGTAAGTTGCCAAATTAAGAAGCTTACATGCACAGTGGTATCCCACTGAACACGGTAGGAATCATCAGTGTGAAATACCAGCCCGAGATGCCCCCCAGAACATTTTCACTTGTTACAAGTTTTATGGTGGTTTCTAGTACCATTTTTTTTTTCTTTTAGATAAATACATTTTAATGCGCATTTTTATGTTGTGTGCGTCGAGTGAATGGGCCTAACGTAAGACCGATTGCCTTGATCTTCTGTCTACTCATTAGACACTTAAGTTGGTATGAGCGTTTCGTGTGTTTTACTTGCAAGCCGACAGAGTGTACGGCATATCACATACCAGCTTGGTGGTTCCGCCAAAAATATGGCATAATTTTCACGGCATAATTTACAGTATGTTTAACACGCAAGGAAATCAGGGAGCATGAATAGCGACTAATACATCTTACAACAGTGTCAAGGTATGAACTTCACTGGAATAACAACTAATTTCTGTAAGACGTTTATTTATACTGTGGATTAGCGACTAACGAAATTGAGTCCTTATTCCAGTCAATCAAATTTATTATGTTGAGACAATCGTCCAGAAGAACAATGACTAAAATCCTTTTGACGTCAAACTGGTTTATTGATGTGAAATATTTAAATCTAGATAAGGAGGAGAGATCGAATTTCTACTAATTAAATGATGGTTATTTGTAGTTCTCTGGTGGAACAAGTACTTAAATTCTTTAGGCATTAATCCACGGGATCTAGGACTAAGAATTGTCAACATTTCCAGTTGAAAACTGCATAGATCATGGCAAGATTGGAAAAATGTAATTTTATTTTATATATTTTCTGGTGAAACAAAGTCCAACATTCTTTAGACTTATGTCTAGATTGACCTTTTATCTTTTGTACCACATATTCAGATTGGTAAAATTGGTAGCTCCAATTAAATTCTTAGCATTAATACTTGTCATTACCTTCTCAGGTACAGTATTAGTATAATCACAATTTAATTAATAGAAATTAAATCTCTTGTCACCAAGTTAAGCCAGCCATCCACTACACTTTGGTCGCAAGTGAACAGAACCAGGAGCAGGAAGCTAGCAGCCAGGAGCAGGAAGCTAGCAGCCAGGAGCAGGAAGCTAGCAGCCAGGAGCAGGAAGCTAGCAGCCAGGAGCAGGAAGCTAGCAGCCAGGAGCAGGAAGCTAGCAGCCAGGAGCAGGAAGCTAGCAGAGGAACATTACCATCCAGAGACCCACCTTTGGTCAGACCTAATTCTGACGTGCCAATAAGTTCAAACATGTATCAAACTCTGTAAATCTGAAGGAGACCAGTTTCCTCTTTCAGATTTAAGTATTTCCCATGAATAAACTAGAAGAACATCTACAGAAGATTAGTTGTTGTTCCCCTGGATGAATGCCTCAACATATAATAATTTTGATTGAATGGAAAAGGACTGCATTTCGTTCGTCGCTAATCCACTGTAACAAGGAATAATAGAAATCAGTTCTTATTCCACTGGAGTCCATACCTTCACACTGTTGCAAGATGTATTAAATGTTATTCCATTAGTCGCTATTCAGTGCAATCTCATACAAATTAACTGTTTTATTTTTAAAACCACCACAAATCTTTTATGATGTAGCACAAGAAATCATTCGATATCATTAATCAAAGTTAAAAAACACTGAATCCTCTGAGAAACAAAGACCTTTGCAGTTATGTATATTTCCACCATTTGCACCCACCAATAGTTCTGTCCAATTAATTTTTGCACCCATTTGAGATTTTTGCATATTTTACGAGTAACAATTTTTTATATAACCAAACGTAGCACATTCAAAATTGAAACCAGTGCAGATTGACCCAATCTGCTCATTTGGGCCCCCAAATTTTCTGTTGTCAATGAAAAACTGAGTCGCCCTGAAATTTTCAATGAAATGTATGCCCAAGTCTAGTGATGGCAATTAACATGAAAACCTTTTACCATCAAATTCTTCAATGGCTTGATATTTTTCAAAAGCTCGGTTTTGATTTGCAATTGTTAATTATAAACATTACTAACAGGAAAGTAATTCTTGAATTCCTCGTATGTAGCCGCAAAATATAAGTTATCAATACCACAAATATTCCATGAATTTTTTTTTCGAATTGAGCTTATTCAAAAAAATGAAAAAAATTCCATAGTTAAAATTCTCACATAAAAAAAAAAATTATTTATTTAAAATCAAAATTTCAACCATCCATCAAGAACTACGTCGGCCAAAGGAAAACTTTACCACACAAAGGCGTCCTCTTATAAGCCACCAGATGAGAGTTGAATTAGTGAGTAGTAAGTACTCACTGTATGCAGCCGGTCTGCGGCCAGCATCTTGCCCGTTGGACTCGTTGGAGCCGGTGTGGCTGCCAGGAGGGGAGGCGGGGTTGGAGGGAGGGGGAGCCCCCCCACGGCGAGGCCAGCCTCCCTCGGGGCTCTCCTGCTTCCCCTCCTCTGCTCCGCTGTTCACACCCCCACTTTCAGTCCTGCACACAAGTTAAAACAAAGGATTGTGATGGTTCGATGTACCTATGATTTGTATCATGTATTGATGTCAGGTGACCTGGGCTGGAGTATATAAGCAGAGGTTAGCCCAGGTGAGCAGAGAACTTCTTGTAACCACAGCTGACCGTACGCTATGAATCCTAATAAAAAATTCCTTTGAGGTCAAAAGTTATTTGATCAGTATTTCCTTTTCTGAAGAAGACCCCAATAAACCGCCGCGAGTGAAGAGAGGACTGCGATTTCCACAACAGAATAAATAGAAAGATTTCCACACATTACAAGATTTGTGTCTTGGCATTATCAGATTATCATTAATTAAGAAAAATAATAAATAAAAGAAAAACAGCCTAAATTTTGCATTTATAAGTATGTTTGGCCAAACCCATTAGATAGGATTAGCATTAGTATTTTTGATTTTCTGAAAACCAATGGCCTCGACTTTTAATGAAAACCAGCAATATCCTTCTTCATTATTCTTTTACATTTTAATACCTACCTATAATTATGAACTGGGACTGAAACCATTTTTTTTCTCAAGTTTTTGATTATCTGGGTTCAGCTTTGATCTTTCTATAAAAATTGGTTTCAAAACCATGTTTTAACAAGTTTAAGCCAGTTAATATAAGTGTTTGAAAAAAATATATGCAGTATGGGATGAAAACCGGAAGTGGTCCATTTATCAGGCCGTAAGAACTTTAAAATTTAAATGATTACATTCGATAATTTTCTCATGCATGATGGCAAGAGATGGGAAGGACTGATCTTCTTTCAACAAAAGAGAATAAAACTATTTTTGATGAAAGTCAAGTCTACTAGTTCTTCTCCAAAACTAATTTTCAATTTCCATTTTGGTAAAATAAGTTAAATTAGCACATATAATCTCATTGACAATCACAAATCAGTCGGTTAACCCAGGTGATATTAGAAATATAAGACATGCAACACATGCAGTATGACTGTGATCTTACTGGTATAGGAATGCTGGCAATTTCATTCAAGAAGCATTTGCTCACTTTATTATCCTTTAACCTCCCCATTTTCAATGATCAATCGAAAGGAAATCGGCAATTTCACAGGGCGAGTAACACCCTATTTTACTCATTCCCATGCACACCTTTGATTATCTGCGTCCTGCGGCTTAACTAATACTCCGATCATACAACCAAATCTATTCTATACAGGCAAAAGAAGGATGAGTATCATACTATTTTGGTTTATTTTTTCTGACCAAAGGTACTTGTGGTAGGTGCTAACTGCTACGGGTCGAAAATGTTCCCCATGATATTCCTTGTGGGAAAAGTTTTTCTAAGCACCTGCGCCAAAAATCACGGTTTTTGACAATTTTTTATTTGCTTATGTAAGCATGGGATCTTTTTTGTTATGGCATAAATAAATTAATATTTAACAGTGATTGATGGGGGAAGTTAATTTCAAAAGGTAAATTTCCTTGAATGTTTGGAGCATCTTTCACTCAAAAGCCAAAAGAAATTCCTTCAAAAGACAAGGAGGCACAATTTCATGACATGGTACAGTTAATGTTATCATAGTTTTCTTACTGCTAGGCCATTTGTAGTTTGTAATTTCAGTTACCCACACAATAGCCATGCAGCATTTGATTAAAAACAAGAACCCAATACCAGAGACCTAAACTGAAACCTTTTAAGTATCATTTTGGGACCGGGATCCAACCTGATACACATGTTTTAGATTATTTTGGGTACCAAGACCAAATCCAAAACCGGATTTCAATTATTTTTGGAACCGGGACCAAACCCGAAACCCGTTTTTATTTTTTTAAGGGACTAAGACCAAAACCAGAACCTGTTTTTGCATTTTTTTACAGACCAAGACCAGGACTAGGACCCAAAACACCCTACCATTCTGACCCCTGATGTAATCCTCACTATTTCCCACAACCTTCCATTTACCTAAATTAATTCTAGC
Source organism: Nemurella pictetii (assembly GCA_921293315.2). NCBI lineage: Eukaryota > Metazoa > Arthropoda > Insecta > Plecoptera > Nemouridae > Nemurella > Nemurella pictetii. The sequence continues at coordinate 3,841,779 of OV121116.1, read as the reverse complement.
AAAACTCACTATAGGTACCCCAGATATCCACAAAAACTTGCCGACATGTAGCAGTACAAAAATAACGAGAATTCACAGAACGAATATGTAGCTACAATTAATTTAATAAACAGCAAATCCCTATCTATTAACATGGACGCCATTAAAATGTAGTATCTTTCAGACAACTAAAATAGCGGCCACACCATCAGACAGAAACAAAATAAAAAACCTTCATTGGGAAAATTGATCTTTTAAGAATAGTCTTGGAGAAAAAAAAGTTGCAAACCGAACCAACTTCAGTGATAATTGGATGACCCAAATGACATTTTGCCTATATTTGATGGCTGGAGTTGGCAACACTGACAGCTGACAGCTTACAGATGAACGGTGACATGCAATTTTCTGTGAAATAAATGGTTTGTCCGTCTTGCTTTTGTTAGCTGCTTGGTTTTTACATTGTTTTCGGGATCTTTTTTTAAATAATTATACCCCCTTTTGAAGGAACTGAATATGTCAAAAACCAAAACAATGTAATAATCATTTCCTATAGTACTTGCTTCATACAATGAGAAAACAATACTTCCTAAATAAGAAAAAAAATCTTCTGGTTTGCATAGGTGGCAAATTCAACTTAAGGCTATGCTTTAATCTCCGACATTACACACACAAATTATTCCAGTTTGTTTTTCACGTTGGTGGAACCAGGGGTTGCAGCTGGGCCAGGATTGGTCTAGCTCAAGTCACGCGACCAAACGCAAGAACTGCTTTAACAGACCCAAGCGTGCCGAGGTTTATCTTAATGAATAAACTTCCAATTTTGATCAACAGGTTAGCAAAAGGCTTACAGAATAAGTTTTGCAGGTTATCAAACTCTAGGCTCCGTGTGACTAGGCTGAAATGCAATGAAAAGTGAGGTTACCTGGGTGCTGGTGGCTGGTTCAGCTTAGCAAGTCGCTCTTCAATCTGGCGTTCACGGGCTGCAGTGTCCACTGGTTTGGCGCCACCGAAGATGGCGGCGGTGGCTGCGGCGGGGGCAGGGGGCGTGGAGGCTGCGTCGTTTGGCGCAGGAATGGTGCGCTGAGTCAGCTGCAGCCGAGGCCGCTCAGAAACTGCTGCAACGGCCCCACTGCCCCCGCCCACGCTGCCATTCGTCTCCGACTCCAACCTAAGTCCACCGCTGATTTTTAAACATTCACTGCTGCTACAAGAAACCGGTTGATATCTAAGTGGCGCTAGTGTTGCACGCAAACCATCATTTAATTTAGTTCATATCCCAATTTGGATACAAGTAGCCTAAAATTTTGTGAGGCTGATTCCTGTTAGGGATGGCTTTGTTGTTTAAGGGGATTTGTTTGAATGTCTGCTTTTTTTGTAAGACTGGCCCAGGCAGGCAAGCGGATGCCGAGCTGTCAATGCATATTTAAACATCGACTTCTCACACCATTTCCACACAAATCATCTCGATAACCAGTCAGGATTTATTGAAATAGTGAAGTGCGCTGTTTTTGGGTGTAGCAACACACATTCAACAGCTCATGTGTCAAGTGATTGAAGAAGTGGAAACTTGGTGGCGATATCTGCTGTCGCTAGTAAATCTCGTCGCAGGGCCATGTGCCATGCGTTGTGCATGTGCAGGCTAGCACTCACGTCTTAGCCGGGAGAAAATTACCTGCTTTAATTGATTTAAATTAATCATACGCATATTTATTTCCTTCTGGTTGCCTCCATAAGTGTTTTAGAGTCGAAATTATGTCATATCACACATTTAAAACAAAATATTAGTAAGGGTGCCATTCAGTAACCTCAATTCAAATGAAAATGGCTGAAATGGGTTCCAGTTAATTTGGATCGAGACCCATTAATATTGATCGGATTTGGTAACTTTTTCTATCTCGTTTCATTTGTTTTCATATCAAATCAACGTTTTCCTGTGAGCTTAGCTAGCAGGAAAAATGATAGGCAATCAATTGGGCTTCCAGCTAGGAGTTGAACTTGAATAAGCACTTGCAACTCAATAAAACAAAAACCCTTGTAAGATTATGTCAATTTTATAATTTGATACTGGTGCTATACTCTCTCTAGATTACTTGGTGTCCAAGCAATGAATGGAGTATTTAACGTTTTGCACCTAAATAGCAAGCCAAGTTCTAAAAGCATGTAGAATTAACTTGTAGGGCAGGAATTTTTCGTCGCAAAAATTCTAAATTCGACGTCACGGCCTAGCGCTTGCTGCTGCAGTCGGCATGTTCACTGGATATGACATGATGGACTTAGGATTTTGCACTTAGCATTCTTTATTAAGAAAATAGATGACCTTCCTTAACGGACAAGGGGTTTTCAAAACAGCTTGAGTACCTTTTTTAGGTGTCCAAAAAATGTTTAAAATCCTAGGACGGGCAGAGCTGTGGTAAAAACTCGCGTACAGCAGGGACCCAATTCACGAACACGAGGTACGCAGAGGTAGTGAAGGGTAACGAGAAGAATTTTGTTGGATAGAACTCGCATTTCTTAATCGGTTAAGTCAATTGTGTTTTCTTTACTTTACTTTTCTTTACATACAGTGACATCTGTCAAAATCGCAGGTATGCGATGCGACGCATCTCTTGCAAACACAGACTGCACGCTCCTGTCGGTTGATCCTTTCCTTGGAGCTAAGTGTTAAGTTGGCACAGGTCTGCGTAATGTCGATCAAAAAGTCACACATCCATTCTAGGTCAAATAAACTCGGGTTTTGGCTTGTACTTTATTTCGAAGAACAACACAATATCTGATTTAAATGCATGCAATACCTCTCCTGAACCAATTAATCCCAGAATTTAAGAACACGCCTAAGGCGCGTTTACACGCTCGTAGAAGCGAAAGGCGAAAATCAGCGAAAATAAGTTTTTATTAATTTTAATTCCAAATTAATGTAAGGCAGGAAACATAAAACCTACAAAGTAAACTGAAAAGCTTTGCAGGCTGCTAGTTGCAATTCACTGAACCTCCTTGATCCTTGTAACAAATCGGGTAAGAATTTGACACTTTCAGGATTTGAGTTTTGGCTGTCTTCCTGCCACATAAGCATCTGCATCACCCCACCATTGACGTACCTGTCCCCAGCAGCATTGGTTGCTTCACGATCTGAGCCGGAACGAAACCCTGGCCCACCTAAAAGTCAAAATCAAATAGATTAACACTCACCCAGACAAATTATCTCAAAGACCAAACAATCATCTGGTGTTTTATTTCTTAGTGCTTATCTAAAATGTCTCTAATATTAAATAAATGGTATCATCTGGAAAAAAGAATTACGCCAAAGAATAAAAATCAGATTTCATAGAAAAATTGCTCCTGATAAGTAATATTTTGTGCAATCGTGAGTGTTGAGCAGGCCGGTGCTCGCGTGACGTCAACTGTGGCAGAGTTACTGGTGGCCGGCCAACTAGCATGCGGTCCACTCATCTACGCCAATCGCTACTTCATCTTCCCACTTCTCTTTCGACGTCATCTTTTAAAACTGAGTTTATTTCAAGCTGTGTTGCCTTTGCAGCAGGTTTAAAAAACAGCTTTGGGGGTAGCTGAGAATAAGGCAGAGCAGTCGAGTAGAAGTGCTGGCCACATAGTGGTGCACAATTGGATTTTGTCCAGCTAAATGCACCGATATCGAGTCAGGAAAAATTAAGGAAATCATGCCGATAGGTTCCTCCTTCCTCATACCAAGTGTGTACTGTAATATTCCCCTCCGAACTTGGCCTAAGCTGCCAGGGCCCCTCAAAGGTCCACCCCAGGGGCAACTGCCTTACAAATAACAATTTTAGATCATGTCTTGGATCGTTCATCACGTTATCACATGTGACACGAGCCAACTGAAAAGGACCAAGGAAAATGACATTTTATCATCCTGAACCTACATTGGTATGATCCCGAAGATTTTAACCTGCTCGAAAAAGAAACGTAACTTTCCTTGGTCCTCTCCAGTACCAAAAATATTTCCTATCAGAGCGCAAAATGCAGGACGCAAATGCATACTATGGCTCTAACAATGATCATCATTTCTACGTTTGCTGAAACGTTACTAAGATTTTAAAGTCAAAAAAAGGTAAAAAATAAATGATATTGGTAAATACTAAATTTTTAAAGATAGGTAGCAGTCACTTAATAAACACTTCAAAATCTGAAGTGCCAAGCTTGTCTGGCCTGGATCCCCGCCAACGGGTTTTACCCGAGAGCCCGATTCAACAAAAATTCTAGTCGGGCCATCAGGTTTTTGTTTTTCATCTCTACTCTTCGAGCTGCAACTGGCTCCGCAGCTATTGGCCATTTCACATCTTCCACCCCTCAGCCATTCATTCACCGAAACCAGGGCTAGTCTTCTATTTTATCCAGACTGACCTTCTCTCCGTCCTTGGTAGACAGCATCCATGTTGTCTCTTGTGAAGGCACCACGGTCCGCCCGGTCTCCCCCACCTTCTCGATTGAAGGACCGATCCATATTTTCTCGAGTGAAAGCTCCACGATCCATATTGTCTCGAGTGAAACCTCCACGATCACCACCTTCTCGATTGAAGGATCGATCCATATTGTCTCGAGTGAAAGCTCCACGATCACCACCTTCTCGATTGAAGGATCGATCCATATTTTCTCGAGTGAAAGCTCCACGATCACCACCTTCTCGATTGAAGGATCGATCCATATTGTCTCGAGTGAAAGCTCCACGATCACCACCTTCTCGATTGAAGGATCGATCCATATTGTCTCGAGTGAAAGCTCCACGATCACCACCTTCTCGATTGAAGGATCGATCCATGTTGTCTCGGGTAAATGGTCCACGGTCACTTGGACGTCCTTCAGTATTATCTGAAGATGTAATATAATTAGACAAATTGCAAGTAAAAAGCAATTAGGTATGCAAGGATACAAAATTCTTGCATTCAAATCAACAGAAGTCTGTTCACAAGTTTATCTTGCTAGGAAAATCTGGCTAGCTGCGTGGTTTTAATGCATTTTTTTTTCAGAGCAAAAATTTTCTACAAAATTTTATGGGATGCATTCTGAGACATTTTGATAAAAGTATTGCCATTTCCAAATACTGGATAGGGAATGCTGTTATTTATTTATTTAAAAAACATATGAAAAAACAAGCAGCATCTTTATTATCTATGAAGCTCATTGTGAGCTTGCCCGTAGAACACAGAGTTGGTTAGAAGAACAGTATTCCAAAGATAATGGTCGATTTTGGATTTTTTATTTGTAGGCTAAGCACTGACATAGTCAGCAGTTATCAACTGCGGAGGTTTTAAACGAGTGGTATATGTGTCGTTCGGCAATCAATACAAATTTCAAGTACTTAAACAATTTACCAGCCAGCAAGCATACTACCCTATCATTGTCCATATCTTCCTTCACTAACAGTTGACATATAATTGGATTGCAGCAGCATTGAAAAGCACAACCATTAGGGATAAGCTTTAAAGAATTGCCGATTAGTCACTTTTACCAAAAAATGTATTGGCAAGTGATGTGGTAAGAAACACGACCACATCATAAGCCAAATATTATTATCAACAATTGCCACTATGGCCACTATTTTTTAAGAAAGCAGATGAGTTTCCCATTGACATCAGCAGCATTTCATCATAATGCCTAGTCCTTCATTTTTACCTGCCCATCTTGCATTGTTGTGCAAGGGGATGCCTACCCCAGCGGTAAGCACGACCCTTACCCAATACCAAGCAAGGCTACCAACTGGAAGGCTGATTGGATAGGAAGACAGAATGTGTTTTGGGTGAATGAGTTGCCGGAATGTATTTTAGAGCACTTGCAACAAGGCTTCTAAACAACTTGTTAAAAGCTCAGGCACTCACTGAAAGACAGGAGTTGGTTGTGAAAAGTCATCTGCTTCAATGCCAACCTTTCATCAGAACAGGATAAGGAAAGTCCTCAACAAATAAGCGTTTTGGGGAATATTGGAAACTAATTCCATATGTCTTGTTTCAGACCCTGTGCCTACATTGACTTCACCGGCCTAGATTGCACACCTAACTGCGACACCAACCCGGATGCAACTAAGGATTTGATTTTTAATCTGAAACATATTTTTCTGTGTAGATCTGCTCTGTTTGGAATCAGTTAGAACATTACAACTTAAATAAATGTATGTTCATTTAACTTAAATAATTTTGTTTGGCTTATTGTTACTTGGTCGCAAAATACTTAATTGTTTTTCTCAATTGACTTTCGAAATGTATCTCTAGAAAATAATGTAAAGCCATAGTTTTAACGGTTAAAAACAATGATTTTAATGTGTTCTCAAGAGATGAATTCAGGAAGTCAATTGGAAAAACAACTGACAGAAGAATGCGAGTGGAATAGTACCTATCCCTATTCAAAATTCCCAGAAAAAAATGTCCCGAATTGCAGAGTCGGCATGGCAAAGAGTTCTTTGGTTTGCTCCTAGGAGTCGCATATCTTAGCCGAAGGCTACTAATACCAGTATCTTTGCTGTAAACAGAAGCAGACAAATTTCGATCCAAGGCTACTGGGTTCTGATAACAGACCCACATTAAATCCAATGTGCTTTGCCACCAGCCCATGTGCTGCATCTGCTAAGCTATGTATCATGACTTTCTTATGATATTTCCGAGCCAACCCCAAGTCTTTGATTTTAAAATTTCATTCAGACTCACCCCTGTTATTGGTGGGCCGGTCGTTGGGTGGGTCTTCGCGCGGGCCGCTTCGCCAGTCCCCAAGCGTTCGGTCGGGGCCATCCCTGTCCCCGCGGTCTCCCCCCCGCAGGTCGTAGCCCATTTCCCTGCCGGAGCGACCGCCCATGCCGCCCCTGCGCTCCCCCTCAGAAGCAGCTGCCACCTCGATGCGCATACGCCTGCCCTTGATGGTCTGCAACGTACACATCCACTCTGCATCACTCGGCAGCCACGGCCATATCAACCTACATCAATCGTTCATTTCCCCTGGGAAATCAACCCTCAGTGACAGGAGCATGTGTTGCTTGTTAACGTCACTAGGTAGGAGGCGGATGCTACTGCTCGATATTCCGACGCAAATATGAGTTTTCTCAAAATTCCTCCCTTAGCAGTCCTTTGCTTAGCAACCTCCACACTATTTTGAGCTTCAAATCCAAATTTTAAGGGTTCCTTTAGTGATTTTGTTCAAAACAGGGTTGAACAAACTTAAAATTAGTGCTATTGTTTTAAATAAAATGTGTAGTTAATTTTTAGCAAGTGTAGATAGAAGTTAACTTACTACTAATGGTGGCAACAAATAATGTTGACTGTCGAGTGCAGCAATAAGCTCTTACCGTGTCCCCTATGTTGAGTGCAGCAATGAGCTCTTACCGTGTCCCCTATGTTGAGTGCAGCAATGAGCGCTTCACGCGAGTCAAACTCGACGTAGCCGAATCCTTTGAGACGTCCGCTGCCTCGGTCGTCTCTTGGGAGCCGGACATTCACGATCTGAGAGCAAACCCTCTTTCTCAAAACTCTCCAAATTTAACTACACACTAGAATTAATATTTCTCTAATCCAGGGTCGCAACATTAAGTGCCTTTGGGTCCTAATCACTACCTTGGTACAAAAAAAAACGGTTTCTGGTTTTGATCTGAGGACCTAGTAAAAAATAATGCTTCCTGGTTTTGTATCTGATCTCTATTATAAATTGTGGCACATACACTCCCCACCGAAATTAAGTTATTGACGACTCAACATATTTTAATATTGGGTACTTCCACATCAAATCAACAAAAAATTCTCAATTTCTGAATTGATCAACTTTAAAGTCAACAGGAGATATGTATATATTTTTAGTTATTCCAGGAAGGATTTTTAAAAAAATCCTGAGCACCGTTTGTGTGCAGCGGGTGGCCTTGTAGCGCCCGGACTGTACAAATTGCAGATCTGAAAATGTTATTTTTGGAAAGCTGAGGAAATTTCCCATCAGTTTAAGCAACTAAATAATACCCGCCATAAAACCACACCAGCGAGCCTGCAATGAATAGTTGCAGTGTGGTTCAAATCGACACCAAGTTGAATGTTCGGTGTTTTCAACGGCGGGGTGTTTGTTGTGCAGGGCGACAGCGGTGGCCCACTGGTCGTCTACGAAGGCACCGTCCCCAAGCTGGTGGGCGTGGTCAGCTTTGTATCCTCTGCAGGGTGCGCCAGAGTGAACAATGTATCACATACAGCTCACGGCTCAATACTCATTACTGAATAACCTGAAAAAGCTGTCAGGCTGATCGGCACCAGCAAGCTCAAGCTTAGTCAGCATTTCCCACGTCAAACTCGTACAAATCGTCAAATTCACAAAGAAGCAAAGCCTGGCAAGGCCCCATGAGATTGGTCATCCAACCTAGCTAGGAAGGCTAGTACCACTATTTAGGGATTATCTTCCACTGCAAAACAAGGTCTCGGCCCAAGTCTCGAATCGGCAGAAAATGTGGTCTTTGTCACTCCCAATTCTTCCAAAAAAGCGGCATTTATCCTGGTCCCAAAATTTCCCAAAAAAAAGGTCTTGTGTTTGGTCCTGGCCTTGGAAAAAAATTAGGTTGTACGAATCCAGATACCAGTTCCGACCCCTGCTTTAAGCTCTCTGAACTCACATTATACTGTAAGATCTTACTTCAAAAACATTAATTGATTGGAAAATTCAATCCTAATCCTTGCCTAGTTATTTTTAACCAAAAACTTAACACTGCATTACCCAACTTAACAAGCAATTTTTGTTAGCAAAATCCACTTTACAAGTAGAACTCAATTGGTTAAGAACATACAAAAATGTCTGATTATTAAAAAATTCCAGTAAAACATAGAATAGTCTTGCTCTTTAAATACATATTATATAAAATGTTTTTCACACAATGAGGGAGTGGAGGGGGCAACGTAACCAGGTAACCAAAGAGCAAACAGCAGAGGAAGGCGCAAGGTATATGTCTGACTCTGCTGCAGGCTGCTCACTCTTGCCCGCCCAATTCCTTCATTCTCTCAAACTCCTGCAACTCCTCCACGTAGCAATAGGAAGTCAACAGAGCGCCAAACAAGACGGGCACAAGCTGCAGTTTTTCCGTCCTGGCCTGCAATGAGATCGATGCATCCCCTGATGGTCAGTAGTTCTAGCTAGTCTTTTCTATCTAGTCCATTCTATATTTAGTCCATTCAATTTAGTCCATTCTTTCTAGTAGTGATACTTTCGGGTAATTTTTCACGAACCGGGTATCTGGTTCTTAGAACAGAAAACCAAATAAAGGTTGTTAGAACAAATCTGAAATCATCTTGAGAATTATTAACTCATAAAATCGTCATAATGAACTGACAAGAAAAAAAAATTGATCCGGGTAGCAAAATCACAACTGCGTAATTTGCTTCAAGTTTCCGATTTAAAATTGCTAATGCTGCATTGACAGATACTAATTTCACCTTGGGATGCATTATTTGTGATACATTGCAACTCATTCCGGCAACTCATTCACCCAAAACACATTCTGTCTTCGGATCCTATCAGCCTGCCGGTTGGTAGCCCTGCACGGTATGGGGTAAGGGTCGTGCTTACCGTTGGGGTAAGCATCCCCTTGCACAACAATGCAAGATGGGCAGGTGAAAATTAAGGATTAAAGATAACAATTATATTCTGCTGACGTCAATGGGAAACTCTTTAATTTGGGAATTTAATTCTTTACTTGGGAAACTCTATTTTTCTAATGCTTAACTTATTGGTAATAACTAAAAAATTGCTTATTAATTATGGCTACTGCCTGAGCCAGGAGTTTCTCTTTTTCGCAATCATCGCGAATTGTTAAAATACCGCATTTTTCTTACTTATGTTTACGAATTAGGTATCCTAGGTCTCAAAAACACCCACGATATTTCCGCAAATTTTTCGCGAATTCGCACGATAATTGCGATTTTTACTGTAATTGCAAATATTTCAATAAGAAAGCTATTGTGCTGTTTTTCGTATCAGTACCTATGGGATTGTAAGTCTTTGCACTTCAATTCTAAGCGAATTTCCGAGAAAAAGGGCCTGCTGATGTAAGCCAGATGTCAGGTCATTGTACGATTGCATCGTTATCAAAAAGGGGGCGGGAGGGGTAGCCCAGTAAGCAAAGATAGCCTCCTTCCAGTGAGGTTTCTCCAATCCCAGGGTTTTTGCCATGCCATGAAGTGGCTGTGATTTCATGCTAGTTGAGGGTGGATAAATATCAGTTCTGGCTTTGAGGTCAGTGCACTTCACATTTTGTGTAAGTGGTGGGTGGCTGAAAATGGAATAAGATAGAAAAATATGTTGCATTGTTTTAAACCAATTTCACTAGCTAGTAATCCTTATATTTTGGTTCTGACTGACACACCCTGCAGGGGGGGGGGGGATTTAGTATTATTATCAACGCCAAAAAGCAAATTTTACAATAATTTCCACCACCAAATCTCCACCTTTTGGTTAACTAAACGTGAATTTTAGCTATTATTTCATACCGACAATAGTGGGTGAAAATAGTCAAAATCTATTTAATAGATGAAAGCACAGAATATGTCTCATATATTACCCAAAGAAACTCCAAAAAGTAAGTAAGTGAATGTTCATGGTTACCATTTAATTAATCGGTAGAGATATCAGTCACTATATTTTTTTGTTTGGAAAGGGTGACAAATGAGTTTGACAACAAACATTTTTGCAAAAACAAAGAACCTGGGTGAAATGGCTCACCTATAGGTAAATTATAGGTAAAGCCCCAGGCCAGCAGTGCTATCCATTCTAGGAACAAGTTGTGTTGAGTAGTTTCGGGTTTCTCACTCTCAACCAGCATCAATGAGGTGCTTTCCGCATCCTCCCGCTCTGAACTCGGATTCGCCATGCGAGATGCAAATGTTGTACACGCAAATAACGCACTAATCAGGGAGGGACTCCGTTCAATGAATGCTTCTTCCACAATAGAAACACTTGGCATTTCGGATAGCCTTAGCATACAGATGCAATGCATCCTGATTGATCCAAGCAGCGTTCTAAGGGAATTTTCCCTTGTGTTGCCGTAGCGAACAAGATGTCCAATGGTTTGATGAGGTCAGATGTAAGAGGACTGAGGAGTGTTGAAGATTTCTTCCAATGTCAAATAAGATTAATATGCACTATCAGTATTCAGTTCTCATCTGCTGGTTTTAGAATATGTGTCTTTCTGCAATCAGTATGAATTTTAAGTACTTCAACAATTATTTACCACCCATTCAACGTCAACTTTCCTGACTTCTCTGGAGATGTCGGGTTCGTTGAGAACAATATGGGAAATTTGTTCCCAGATGAACGTCAACAGACTGTGCAGCTCTAACAGCCTATACACACGGCTCGTTCCCAACGCGCGGAACAAATCCGTCGGTCAAAACTGGCCGTGAGAATAGCAAACGCGCAGCGTTGAGAGAGCGTACGTCCGATAGAGCTCGGTTCTAAAATCACGCCGGCAACCCATATTGCTGACCAATGACAATTCAGCTTCCAATACTGCCCAATATTATCGCACGTTATTTCGATCGTTTAACTACCTCGTTTCTCGAAACACAAAACCTATAAATAAATTTTTCATTCGGGCACCCGACACAAACAGAAAGCAGTGTGACAGGCTATATAAGATAAGTAGACTTTCCACTTTTGAAATATCTCAATACCTATTGGAATAACTGCCACATTTTTAAGATAATTAGACTTCTAATGTTCTTGTAAATCTATCTTTATAAAAATAGTGAGTTTTCTAACACCAAGATTTGCACTCTAGAGGCAAAGCATCTTAATAGAATATCACATCAGAGATGTCTCCCATTTATTTTAATTTTTTTTGGCGGAGGGGGGGGGGTTGAATTTATGAAAAATGAAGACAGCCTTTTTGCAATGACAATACAAAATAAAATGGTTTGAAAGTGTGGAATTTGGTGCCTACTAAGCTACATCTGAACATGGATAGGATCAATTTTAGTTGAAATTGAAAATGTGCATGTGAAATGATGGTTTTAATACAAAATGCAGCATGTTTTATTAATTTCTGCAAAAATTCTTTGATGCACCACTCTGAAAATTTTCCCATTAAATAAAAAGACACAGTAGGTATTTATATTTTAAGCATTCATCAAACTATATTTTTTTTTTAATTTAATTAATTGTATTTTATATTGATTGTAGTAAGCTAGACGTTAATGGTCATTCATGTTTATGGATAGCCGTCATATAATATGGGGTTTTCTCTCAAACTTTAGTGGGGGGGGGGGGGGGTCAAAGAGGGGACAAGAATTTTTTTACTTCATACAAAAAAGCTGTTCAAGAGTTTTCAAATGGTTTTTTTTGTTGTAAACCGGCAACCCAAGAGTCGAAGCTATTTGCATTTGAAACAAGACACAGGCACCCAAAATTTTTGTACCCAAATTGAGTTCGGCCATCCAAAACGCAAAAAAAAATGATATGTGAACTTATAAAGTACTAACCAGTTAACAATTCTGGAGACTTTAATCAAGATCAGCAATGAGACTGTTTGATTTCCCTAGATAATCAGTTGAATTACCTTTTAGAATTAAATTCCTATATTGATCTTAAGCTTTACTGTCAGTCAACAAAATCCCAGGCAAAGAATTTCTGAAGAGGGCATCGTAATTATTGAAGTTATTGGTGTTTTCATGCAGCAGAAATTGCCAGTGTGCTGTATTTCCTTCGAGTAGATTTGCGCTGTTTAGCCTCTCTCTCTAGCATGTGTCTTCCCACTAGCTATCTGATTGACCTGTAAGGCAAGCCTGGCACCAGTGCTGCCTTCAAAACGGCTGCCAGACTAGGAAATGCAGCACGCCGATTACATGCCTTTGCTTTTCAGTGCCGTGATAAAAAGATACTCCTATTGCAAAACCAAATTATTTCTTAGCAGGCAAAAGATGCACGAGTAGTATGCACTATTTTTTCAGGGCCCAAGGTCGAAATTTTCCGAAGTTATTCCTCATGGGAGAAGTTTTTTTAAGCACCTAAGCCAAATCCTTGACAATTTCCGATTTACTTCCCGTAAACATGAGATCGTTCATTAACATCTTTCAATTCATTATTAGTCATCATTTAACAATGGTGGATGTTTATTTTACCACAAAAACAGCACTTTAAGGCATTCCTAATATACTTTTCTGCAAATGTCTGTAGCAACATGTAATTAACCCTTCTCATTTGACTAGAATTAGTTAGATATGTTAGGTTTTGTCTTCGATGTCAGTGGGCATACACATTATATAAAAGCATTGCATACCTTCATATCCTTGAAGAATTCCTCTATTTCCTCTTCGGCGACATCATATTGCAGGTTGGAAATGTACGCGTTGTATGGAGGGTTCTTCGGGATGTTCTCGTCATCGACATTCAAGTTGCGTGTAGCCCGAGGAGCCGTTGGTAGCACCACAGGCTGCTTGTTGCGGCTCCCAGACATATCGTAGACATCTGAAACAACCACCACAACATCTTGCTAGCTTTCACATCAAACAATGCATTTGCAACATTAGCCAAACTTTACTACACAATTATAATAGCAATATATATGGTGACTAGCAGCGGAAACCCCTCCCTCCGCCATCATGTGTTAAGCCTTTTAATTTTTGCCTGATTGTCTTTTCATTTAATTAGCCTTATGTCCTATGCCCAGAGGGAATTGTCAACGACCCCCCCCCCCCCCCCCCCCCACATCAAAAACCTCCCCAGTGTAGCGCCGACATTCTTTTCTTAGCTACCATTGTCGCGCATAGTAATAATAATAACAACATAGCTATTATTTTGTTTAGAAACAGATTTCACTGTCTCCCTACCATTACCATCCCTTTCCCTTCCTAAGCTTCTTCACATTTTCCATCATCCCTTCCCACACTTTGAACTCATACCATTCCTCAAATCCCATTTCTAAAAACTATTAAATTTTGCATTCCTTTCCTTTTCATGTTCATTTTAAAATCATTCCAATTCTTCCCAAAAAAGCCTCAATTCTTATCTACTTCCCAGTTCCCTTCAAGTCACCTGCCCACCAAATGCTTTATGAATACCTACCTACATATCATTTTTACTGTCATTAAATCCACTAACCTCATTTAAATAACATTTTTTCTAATACTTCATCTGTAATGATGATCGTAAGAAACGATGGGAGTGAAGGGAATCTCCAATAGCACTTTACTGCTGAAAAAATCTTGGATTTTTAAAAACTTATTTTGATCAAATAAAAAATCTCTAAGCATAAACACTGCACTATTTTCAGCTCATCACATTGACGAATTTAAAAAAAATGTGTTTTGATGAAAATTTCAATTTTTTTAAATCAATTTTCTCACTCTAGAGACCAAACATTTCAATTTATAAGAAATCAGTGTAACTGGTGGAAGCTAACGCCTTTCCTCACCCAGCGAAGGCAGGAATCTTGTGTGGCCGGATAGCTCAGTGGTCAGAGCAACCGCCCGGCACATGTTCATATCCCGGTTCGGACGCACATTTTTCCTGCTCAGCTTTCCCATCATTTCAATTTATATAAACTTTGTTTGTTTTGTTTTGATTTGTTAAACCCTTTTTCACCCAGTTCATTTTTCTAAATTAGACATTTCTCATATTAGATTTCCGTGCTCAATTTGTCCTATGTTTCTATGCCAACCATTTTTCCAAAAATTAAAACCAACTGCTAATTAAATTGGCAACTTTTTGCCCTAGAAAACCAGAAAAGAATGGTTACGAACGGTTTGTTCTTCGTTCCGTTCATTTGGGTTAGAAAAATGTTGATTTTTAGTGGTTTCCGGTTTCAGTCCCTAGTTTGAACTATATAATATCAAAAGCGGGCGGCGAATGAGGCGGCTAGTGTTGTCCGGTCCGTTCCTTACGTTATGCTATTTATTATGTTCACTTCGTATAGCACTCATGGAACCGAAGAGAGAAACTTATACATTTCTACAGTTCATAGCACCACAAACTTCCTTTGGAAATTGGTTAGTCTCTTTGGCAAACAAATTGTTTGCCACTACCAGTTAATCAAGAAAATGATTCAACTTCATAATCACTGTGTCAGACGACAAAATACACCAGGCAGTGAGCCGGGCCCGAAATCAGAGACGCGAAATCTTCGACAAGGAAGCTTTATTAGCCCACATGCAAGACTCTTTCCGAGGGTTACTATCATATGCTTAAACAGGGCCACAGAGCAAAATACTACCGCCGTCATTTCAAACTGTTTCAAACAAATAGCCCAAAGCACTGGGTCGGTCAAGCCATCTACCCCCATTCACAGAAAACAAAAATTAACACGGGCTTTACCATGACATTGCAGCTGAATATTTTAGTGTTGCATCCTTCGTCTCCTAAGCCTACTTATCTATGCTATCATCTACTTGCAATTGACACTTCCAATTAAGTACCTACCTGTATAGCAACCAGTTACAGACTATTTCATATTTGGGTTAATAAACTTGAGTTTTCCTGCATTTATACAACTAGGTACCTAGTTAATTTGATGCGAGACAGAAACTAACACTCGAAGAGTTGCAAGAGATTCATATATTTGCCATTTCAGTCAAAAAAATTAACTTATGACGGTTGGTGGCAGGATGAGCCATTAGTTAGCAGATAGATCAACTCACCTTCATCGTTATCGACTTCGTCAGCCCACGCCTTGTTCCGAATCACAGGGGACGCAGCACCAGTTGCACCATCAGCCAGGAAATCAGTCAGGGCAAATGTTTTCCCTTTCGGCTTTTTGCCTTTTTTTCCTACAAAACACGAAGAACATGAGTGTCTCAATATGAAATTGAATAGTCAAATTAAAACTCTCCAGTAGGTAGTCATTATGAGATAATTTAAGTTGTCAGCTGGGCTCCATGAGTGGCATCTAGTGGCTCAAATACAAGCACTTAGATTGCATATAATCGAAGCTTACATCTAACACAGTTATTTAGTTGGGAAATTCATATGTAACCGAGATATCTCATTAATTGCTCAAAACATTCCTATCTCGTTACATGCAAATAAGCAACACGATCGGCGAATAGCCACGCGGTACGTGGAATAACAGCCAGGTGGTAGACACTTTGCACACTAACAAGTGTCAGATTTCCAGTACTTAAACAAGTAAAATCAATAGCTAAAATCATCGGTTTGCTCAAAGTGTCAAGAACAATACGTTGTTTGCAAGAATATTATCTGGACGTATTCACGTGACTGAGTCATACTAACCTGAAGCAGCCATTTTAACAAGAGTCAAGACTCAGCTCCCTTGAAATGTGTGCGAACTACGCTCCGCCGGCTCCCCTTTAGCCCGTTTAGCCAACGTCACGGTAAATAATAATTCAGGAAGTTGCCGCTTGGGCTTCGGCCACTAGATTAGACTTTGAATGCGGCAAATATTTGAAAATTATAAGCCACAAAAATTGAGATCTCAGTAAAATCTTAATTCTTTTGTGTCCAGTTACTAATAATAAATGTTGTAAAATGTTAATATGGAAAGGTAGCACAAATACTGAAAGTCGCTAGGCTCGGCATATTTTTTCGGTTTTTAATAGTTTATTTTATAGATATTTTTCTGCAACTTGAAACATCATGCAAAACACAATGAATTAAAATATATTGAAACATATTTATAACACAACTGTAAATTTATTAGCATGAAGCAGGAACCTCTAAGCAAATATATCAGATGATAAGGCCAGGCTATTTTTATGACCTCACAAGTTAGCACATCTCAAGCCACGCTATAAAACTCCTTGGTAAAATCTAACAATGAGATAAAAGCTTTACCTTAACGTTCAAATCATTATTATTTATGAAAAAAGCTTGAACGGTTTTTCAGTAGGTATCTAAAAATATTTTTTTTTGCAGAGAGAGCAGAATTAAATGTATTCATTATAATATCTTAATAGAAACTTTGTAAGCCTTGTCAATTTAGTTGGCTCAACTTATTCTTAGTAACAAAAGTTGAAAAATGATTAATCGTTCCTATGAGGCTATGATAGAAACCAAGATTTTTTGTACCATTACATTATTCAAAATGAAAACTGGAGTAAGCAAGTAAGCTTACAAAGTTTAAGACCTTGCACTTATTCCTATTGGCATGTACACAAGTGGGATATGCGCCCTGCCTAAATCCAAATGCATCCAGAAAGGAAATATGGAAATAAAGGAAATATGGTAGACTTTATACTCAGCAGTAGGCTCGGTTTACGCAGCGGTAGGTTCGTTTTTCACGGCAGTAGACTCCTTAAACACAGCTTTATAGACTTTGTACACAGCTGTAGATAAAATTAAGATCATTACTTTCCCCAAAAGTCTTGCCCTCTAATTTTTTCTTGACACAACCATGCCTAAGCGCCAGCAATATCCGGCCGGCGGAGGTGTGCTCATGCTGGCCAGAGGTTGGGAGGGACTTTCCACAGCAATGAGCGTGGCTGATCAGGGATCGGGGAATGGGGAAATTACTTTCATACATTTAGCAATTAAACATTTTCATAGTTTGAGGAAACTGTTGCCCTCATTTAAATACCAGCAAATTACGTCCTCTCACATTACCAAGCGAGTTGTAAATTGGCCATGTCTTTACAAAAACATAATCCACATAATCTGTCAGATTTTTTCCTGACAAACAGTGCAGATGCAAGAGCTGCCTGTACTCGCAGTGTTACTTACAAGTGCACTCTGACAAGTTACAGCTGCACAACACAGCTGACAGAAAGCTGCCGGCCCTGCTTCTTCTCCACCACATTTCCCCAGCTTTCAAACCCATCTCACAATTCTACTAAACAACGAGAGAATTATTTATGATGAACCCACCCACGGCAGCTGGATCCCATTTTTAAACAGTATTTTCAGGCTCGGCGAATAATCTAGGCCGACTCACCTCTCAAAGAGTCCCGAGTGACCAAGATATTGACGATCCAATTATGGGACATAATTTGAAAAACCGATTTTTCTGGTTATATTTCCCAAGAGTTTTAAAAATTATTTTCGACTAGGCTATGCAAACACTCATATAATTGCGTTTTGGATGAGCGTAGTATTTACGCTCACCTACAACACGATTAAATTGATTTTGAACAGGCTATAAGCATATAAGATAATTTATAATCTTTGGCAATTATATATAAGGACAGCTTTCCTGATGGCATGTGTTACCTGGAAAGATCATTATTTGGTCATCATCCTGAAACAAATTGAATATTTTAAAACGTAAAAATCTATTTAAATGAAAACCATGATTAATTGCTTGAAAAAAACAGAGTATCTTCTTTTTGAGATGTAATTAACACACACAGTAAATTTTGCTAACATCGATGAAAATAAAATTGCTTTAGTTGCAAAAAACAGAAAAAACGCTTAAAAAAGTCAAGCCCAATTTTTAAGAAAAGTGCTATAGATATAAATACAACAATGAAATTTGTACACATATCATTGAATCTTGAAGGTCAAAATATCTAGAAAGTTTTGTCCAATTATATTCAGATGATTGCCCTGATGAAAATTCTAGTCGGTATTTCATAGCTAATAGTTAGCTAGATTTCACTAGAAAATCTTTACTTAGAAAGACCTAGATAAAGTTCAATTATGGCCCACTTTAAATGGAACTAGAACTCACTAGATATTGATAGAAACTATAGTAGAACACCCTAGATATCGCTAGAATTAGGTAGAATTTGTTCACTAGCCCTCAATAGACACAGCTATATTAGCCATATGGCATAGAAGTCGCTATAGAACTCGATGGAATGTATATAGCTAGCAGTTCCTCGCTAGAAGATTTTATTATATTTAAAGTTTTTAAACACTTAAATATTACCAAATCCACTACCTTGGCATCTTATTATCCAATATTACTATTATTGTTATTGTTTTTATTATTATTATAATAATTCTCCTATTATTTTTATTATTATTATCATTATTATCATCATTATTATTATCATTTTTATTATTAATTCTTGTTTTATTTTATCTTCATACAATAATTCTTGTTTTAGTCCATTACTATTACTATTACTATTACTATTTTATTATTTTTAGTACTATTAATCTAGCAACCAAATGACGAAGCCCATGTACTATGTACCTATCAACGAGCAAAATAAATTACAATACAATCTAGAAAGCATAAGAAATCAATGTAAGTTGCTAGCGATACAGCTAGCAAGCAGAGGCTTTAGCAAGTTATGCAACTGCGATGGTTACGGAGCTATTCCATAGCGCATAGCGCCTTTATGTGTTACTATTCTATAACTATTGGATTTTAACTATTTTTATTCTGAAATGGATGAAGGATTGGATTTTGAAGTTAATTTACTTCGTTCAACTATAGGGTGACTTCGTTCAACTATAGGGTGACGTTATTTTAGGATAATAAATAATTAAATTAGCTTCAAATGAATACGAAAAATTTATAAAAAATATGAACAAAATTAGGTTTATCGGAATCGGATACGATTTTTTTTTTTCGGCGGCACGCACTGTTTTTTTTCTGTAGCACGTCTTGTATCTTAGATTGAAAGTACTTGTTGGTTTGCACCATTTGGTAGGAAATGTCGGTGGCTGTGTAATCTTTTCTCCTCCATCCACCGTTTTAAATGATCTGGGGATAAAATTACAACAGAACTTAGGTATCAGAAAATGATTAATAAGAGATATTTTATCAAACTGGCCTTTTTTTTTAATTGACTACAATAAAATTCCATTCCAGAGACGATAACATTTTTGGTGGCAGTACTTTTCTTCAGCAATACATTTTATTATAATCACTACGGGCCAGTTTCACCATTTTATATTTTTCAACTCTCAGTTGAGGTATAACTAACAGAAACAGTTGAATCTTACTGCACGTGGTTGGCTGTTGCCATGCCGTTTAGCTCAACTAACGCTTGAACTCAGAGTAAATAAAATGGTAAAACTGGGCCTAAGTATAACCCTGCTGAAATAGGCAACATGCTGTATTTTTGTAAGAGGTTTAGGAACCCTGGAAAATTTGTGGAAATCATGCGAGCATTTTAGCAGATATCGACGGCTTGTTAAACTGGGCACGGGCAACTGGGCAAATCTGATGTGTGCGCGCTTCATACAAACACCTACCTTTGATAACTTTTTTCTTTTCCGGGGACAGTGGCGGTTTCCCAAGAGGATTTCTAATATTTGTCCGCCCCCCCACCCACTTCTGCAGCAGCTCTCCGTGGCTTCAGATGCCCCCAGTCTCATGTCTCTTATGAACTGGGAGGCTGTTGTTGCCAGCCCAGCCTTTTCGAGGACACTAGCAATTTGTATGTTATTCCCCAAATGCACCTAAAGAGAGAAAGAGTTAAAAGCTCGTTCAGAGAGAATCTGTTCGATTGGCCCCATTCTCCACGGTTAAATTCATTCCCGATTAGTACATGCTATCATGGGTTTTCTGATTTTACCCAGACAAGGGGAAATAGGTAAAAGGTAATAGTCGCTGCCACCAGAGTCCAGTTAAGGACTTGAATTTATATTTAAAACAAGGGATTATGTATTTAGAACGGAGGCGTGTGGATATAGGTTCGTCGGGGGGGGTAAACCGATAAAGCCGAAACTCTCTCTAATTTGGTTTAATACTAATACACAGAAATATGATGATATCTCGAATGCAACTTACATGGATACTGCAGATGATGATGTGTATAATATTAATATTAATATAACCTTGAAGCACTTTATAGAGACTTGTGTAAAGCTGCTAGATCAGAGCTGGTTAGAACAATCAGGCCTTCAGACAATAGTTGTAAAACGTTAAACGTTTTACAACGTACAGACTGGAGACTTTACCGTCTGATTTCTTGTGCATTACAGTAACTTTATACCGATTTCAGCGGCCAGGAATACAGAAGGCTAATTTGAAGGTTCGAACTATCTTACAAACTGAGATCCAGGTGTTAATACAGTAACTTAATACCGATTTCAAACTCCGAGATCCAGGATGTAAGCGCTCAGATTGTACTCACTTATAAACTGAGATCTAGGTGTTAATACAGTAACTAAATACCGATTTCAAACTCCAAGATCCAGGATACAAGTGTACAGATCGTACTCTTCTTCCTCTCTGGTTTCTACTGGAACAGGAGGCATGCTTATATACTACCCAGATTTTTAGGCTTTGGTTAACACATGCAAGTGTGTGAGCTTTATGACACTCATTCTAGATGTCCGCTCAATTGCTTTTTGGTAGATTGATTTGGTGAGATGCCTCTCATTCTGGGTCATTCTGATCAATATCGAACATAAAAGCTTTGCGACATCACGCTTTAAGTGTGCGTGAGGATCTTTTGATTGGAATTTATATAATGCAAGTATCTATTCTTAGGCTTTGATAAAAGAGGGGGTGTGTAAAACATTTGCATGTAGTGAACGATATTTCACTACACATGCCACACCTGTCCATCCTTAACCGCCATCACCGGAGGAAATCTCATCTACGTAGAATTCAGCCGGTGCCTCTAATCTGGCACTTGGCTCCTCTGCTTTTAACAACACCGCATCTGCAATAGTAAACTGTATTAATTATCATATAACTCAGATAAAAAAACTAACAATATAAAATTGTTAATCATTACCGTATAGTCTATGGCCCAGTGGTCAAATATCGCAAGTTGCTCGATACAAATGAATACAACATGCCACCTATTTAGAAAGGTGCATATGAAACGCATCAAGCGGATTCATACTTTCTTGTAGCTCTATGCAATGACTGCATTTTTTATGCGGCGTATCCCTGGCCGTCTCCCTGGGTCCTGGCGGCGTATCCCTGGCCGTCTTACTGGCTCCTGGCCGCGTATCCCTGGCCGTCTTACTGGCTCCTGGCGGCGTATCCCTGGCCGTCTTACTGGCTCCTGGCGGCGTATCCTTGGCCGTCTTACTGGCTCCTGGCCGCGTATCCCTGGCCATCTTACTGGCTCCTGGCCGCGTATCCCTGGCCGTCTTGCTGGCTCCTGGCCGCGTATCCCTGGCCGTCTTGCTGGCTCCTGGCGGCGTATCCCTGGCCGTCTTACTGGCTCCTGGCCGCGTATACCTGGCCGTCTTACTGGATCCTGGCCGCGTATCCCTGGCCGCGTATCCCTGGCCGCGTATCCCTGGCCGTCTTACTGGCTCCTGGCGGCGTATCCCTGGCCGTCTTACTGGCTCCTGGCCGCGTATCCCTGGCCGTCTTACTGGCTCCTGGCCACGTATCCCTGGCCGCGTATCCCTGGCCGCGTATCCCTGGCCGTCTTACTGGCTCCTGGCCGCGTATCCCTGGCCGTCTTACTGGCTCCTGGCCGCGTATCCCTGGCCATCTTACTGGCTCCTGGCCGCGTATCCCTGGCCGTCTTACTGGCTCCTGGCCGCGTATCCCTGGCCGCGTATCCCTGGCCGCGTATCCCTGGCCGTCTTGCTGGCTCCTGGCCGCGTATCCCTGGCCGTCTTGCTGGCTCCTGGCGGCGTATCCCTGGCCGTCTTACTGGCTCCTGGCCGCGTATACCTGGCCGTCTTACTGGATCCTGGCCGCGTATCCCTGGCCGCGTATCCCTGGCCGCGTATCCCTGGCCGTCTTACTGGCTCCTGGCCGCGTATCCCTGGCCGTCTTACTGGCTCCTGGCCGCGTATCCTTGGCCGTCTTACTGGCTCCTGGCCGCGTATCCCTGGCCGTCTTACTGGCTCCTGGCCGCGTATCCCTGGCCGTCTTACTGGCTCCTGGCCGCGTATCCCTGGCCGTCTTACTGGCTCCTGGCCGCGTATCCCTGGCCGCGTATCCCTGGCCGCGTATCCCTGGCCGTCTTACTGGCTCCTGGCCGCGTATCCCTGGCCGTCTTACTGGCTCCTGGCGGCGTATCCCTGGCCGTCTTGCTGGCTCCTGGCGGCGTATCCCTGGCCGTCTTACTGGCTCCTGGCCGCGTATCCCTGGCCGCGTATCCCTGGCCGCGTATCCCTGGCCGTCTTACTGGCTCCTGGCGGCGTATCCCTGGCCGTCTTACTGGCTCCTGGCCGCGTATCCCTGGCCGTCTTACTGGCTCCTGGCCACGTATCCCTGGCCGCGTATCCCTGGCCGCGTATCCCTGGCCGTCTTACTGGCTCCTGGCCGCGTATCCCTGGCCGCGTATCCCTGGCCGCGTATCCCTGGCCGTCTTACTGGCTCCTGGCCGCGTATCCCTGGCCGTCTTACTGGCTCCTGGCGGCGTTTCCCTGGCCGTCTTACTGGCTCCTGGCGGCGTATCCTTGGCCGTCTTACTGGCTCCTGGCCGCGTATCCCTGGCCATCTTACTGGCTCCTGGCCGCGTATCCCTGGCCG
The DNA here is from genome assembly GCA_921293315.2 of Nemurella pictetii. Classification (NCBI taxonomy): domain Eukaryota; kingdom Metazoa; phylum Arthropoda; class Insecta; order Plecoptera; family Nemouridae; genus Nemurella; species Nemurella pictetii. Next base: position 3,818,525 of record OV121116.1, on the reverse strand, counting down.
TCTTACTGGCTCCTGGCCGCGTATCCCTGGCCGTCTTACTGGCTCCTGGCCGCGTATCCCTGGCCGTCTTACTGGCTCCTGGCCGCGTATCCCTGGCCGTCTTACAGGCTCCTGGCCGCGTATCCCTGGCCGTCTTATTGGCTCCTGGCCGCGTATCCCTGGCCGTCTTACTGGCTCCTGGCCGCGTATCCCTGGCCGTATTACTGGCTCCTGGCCGCGTATCCCTGGGTCCTAACGGCGTATCCCTGGCCGTCTTACTGGCTCCTGGCCGCGTATCCCTAGCCGTCTTACTGGCTCCTGGCGGCGTATCCCTGGCCGTCTTACTGGCTCCTGGCGGCGTATCCTTGGCCGTCTTACTGGCTCCTGGCCGCGTATCCCTGGCCATCTTACTGGCTCCTGGCCACGTATCCCTGGCCGTCTTACTGGCTCCTGGCCGCGTATCCCTGGCCGTCTTACTGGCTCCTGGCCGCGTATCCCTGGCCGTCTTACTGGCTCCTGGCCGCGTATCCCTGGCCGTCTTACTGGCTCCTGGCCGCGTATCCCTGGCCGTCTTACTGGCTCCTGGCGGCGTATCCCTGGCCGTCTTACTGGCTCCTGGCGGCGTATCCTTGGCCGTCTTACTGGCTCCTGGCCGCGTATCCCTGGCCATCTTACTGGCTCCTGGCCGCGTATCCCTGGCCGTCTTACTGGCTCCTGGCCGCGTATCCCTGGCCGCGTATCCCTGGCCGCGTATCCCTGGCCGTCTTGCTGGCTCCTGGCCGCGTATCCCTGGCCGTCTTACTGGCTCCTGGCCGCGTATCCCTGGCCGCGTATCCCTGGCCGTCTTACTGGCTCCTGGCCGCGTATCCCTGGCCGTCTTACTGGATCCTGGCCGCGTATCCCTGGCCGCGTATCCCTGGCCGTCTTACTGGCTCCTGGCCGCGTATCCCTGGCCGTCTTACTGGCTCCTGGCCGCGTATCCCTGGGTCCTGGCGGCGTATCCCTGGCCGTCTTACTGGCTCCTGGCGGCGTATCCCTGGCCGTCTTACTGGCTCCTGGCGGCGTATCCTTGGCCGTCTTACTGGCTCCTGGCCGCGTATCCCTGGCCATCTTACTGGCTCCTGGCCGCGTATCCCTGGCCGTCTTACTGGCTCCTGGCCGCGTATCCCTGGCCGTCTTACTGGCTCCTGGCCGCGTATCCCTGGCCGTCTTACTTGCTCCTGGCCGCGTATCCCTGGCCGTCTTACTGGCTCCTGGCCGCGTATCCCTGGCCGTCTTACTGGCTCCTGGCCGCGTATCCCTGGCCGTCTTACTGGCTCCTGGCCGCGTATCCCTGGCCGTCTTACAGGCTCCTGGCCGCGTATCCCTGGCCGTCTCCCTGGGTCCTGGCCGCGTATCCCTGGCCGTCTTACTGGCTCCTGGCCGCGTATCCCTGGCCGTCTTACTGGCTCCTGGCGGCGTATCCCTGGCCGTCTTACTGGCTCCTGGCGGCGTATCCTTGGCCGTCTTACTGGCTCCTGGCCGCGTATCCCTGGCCGTCTTACTGGCTCCTGGCCGCGTATCCCTGGCCGCGTATCCCTGGCCGTCTTACTGGCTCCTGGCCGCGTATCCCTGGCCGTCTTACTGGCTCCTGGCGGCGTATCCCTGGCCGTCTTACTGGCTCCTGGCGGCGTATCCTTGGCCGTCTTACTGGCTCCTGGCCGCGTATCCCTGGCCATCTTACTGGCTCCTGGCCGCGTATCCCTGGCCGTCTTACAGGCTCCTGGCCGCGTATCCCTGGCCGTCTTATTGGCTCCTGGCCGCGTATCCCTGGCCGTCTTACTGGCTCCTGGCCGCGTATCCCTGGCCGTATTACTGGCTCCTGGCCGCGTATCCCTGGGTCCTGGCGGCGTATCCCTGGCCGTCTTACTTGCTCCTGGCCGCGTATCCCTGGCCGCGTATCCCTGGCCGCGTATCCCTGGCCGTCTTACTGGCTCCTGGCCGCGTATCCCTGGCCGTCTTACTGGCTCCTGGCGGCGTATCCCTGGCCGTCTTACTGGCTCCTGGCGGCGTATCCTTGGCCGTCTTACTGGCTCCTGGCCGCGTATCCCTGGCCGTCTTACTGGCTCCTGGCCGCGTATCCCTGGCCGTCTCCCTGGGTCCTGGCGGCGTATCCCTGGCCGTCTTACTTGCTCCTGGCCGCGTATCCCTGGCCGTCTTACTGGCTCCTGGCCGCGTATCCCTGGCCGTCTCCCTGGGTCCTGGCGGCGTATCCCTGGCCGTCTTACTGGCTCCTGGCCGCGTATCCCTGGCCGTCTTACTGGCTCCTGGCGGCGTATCCCTGGCCGTCTTACTGGCTCCTGGCGGCGTATCCTTGGCCGTCTTACTGGCTCCTGGCCGCGTATCCCTGGCCGTCTTACTGGCTCCTGGCCGCGTATCCCTGGCCGCGTATCCCTGGCCGTCTTACTGGCTCCTGGCCGCGTATCCCTGGCCGTCTTACTGGCTCCTGGCGGCGTATCCCTGGCCGTCTTACTGGCTCCTGGCGGCGTATCCTTGGCCGTCTTACTGGCTCCTGGCCGCGTATCCCCGGCCATCTTACTGGCTCCTGGCCGCGTATCCCTGGCCGTCTTACTGGCTCCTGGCCGCGTATCCCTGGCCGTCTTACTGGCTCCTGGCCGCGTATCCCTGGCCGTCTTACTGGCTCCTGGCCGCGTATCCCTGGCCGTCTTACAGGCTCCTGGCCGCGTATCCCTGGCCGTCTTATTGGCTCCTGGCCGCGTATCCCTGGCCGTCTTACTGGCTCCTGGCCGCGTATCCCTGGCCGTATTACTGGCTCCTGGCCGCGTATCCCTGGGTCCTGGCGGCGTATCCCTGGCCGTCTTACTGGCTCCTGGCCGCGTATCCCTGGCCGTATTACTGGCTCCTGGCCGCGTATCCCTGGGTCCTGGCCGCGTATCCCTGGCCGTATTACTGGCTCCTGGCCGCGTATCCCTGGGTCCTGGCCGCGTATCCCTGGCCGTCTTACTGGCTCCTGGCGGCGTATCCTTGGCCGTCTTACTGGCTCCTGGCCGCGTATCCCTGGCCATCTTACTGGCTCCTGGCCGCGTATCCCTGGGTCCTGGCGGCGTATCCCTGGCCGTCTTACTGGCTCCTGGCGGCGTATCCCTGGCCGTCTTACTGGCTCCTGGCGGCGTATCCTTGGCCGTCTTACTGGCTCCTGGCCGCGTATCCCTGGCCATCTTACTGGCTCCTGGCCACGTATCCCTGGCCGTCTTACTGGCTCCTGGCCGCGTATCCCTGGCCGTCTTACTGGCTCCTGGCCGCGTATCCCTGGCCGCGTATCCCTGGCCGCGTATCCCTGGCCGTCTTACTGGCTCCTGGCCGCGTATCCCTGGCCGTCTTACTGGCTCCTGGCGGCGTATCCCTGGCCGTCTTACTGGCTCCTGGCGGCGTATCCTTGGCCGTCTTACTGGCTCCTGGCCGCGTATCCCTGGCCGTCTTACTGGCTCCTGGCCGCGTATCCCTGGCCGCGTATCCCTGGCCGTCTTACTGGCTCCTGGCCGCGTATCCCTGGCCGTCTTACTGGCTCCTGGCGGCGTATCCCTGGCCGTCTTACTGGCTCCTGGCGGCGTATCCTTGGCCGTCTTACTGGCTCCTGGCCGCGTATCCCTGGCCATCTTACTGGCTCCTGGCCGCGTATCCCTGGCCGTCTTACTGGCTCCTGGCCGCGTATCCCTGGCCGTCTTACTGGCTCCTGGCCGCGTATCCCTGGCCGTCTTACTGGCTCCTGGCCGCGTATCCCTGGCCGTCTTACAGGCTCCTGGCCGCGTATCCCTGGCCGTCTTATTGGCTCCTGGCCGCGTATCCCTGGCCGTCTTACTGGCTCCTGGCCGCGTATCCCTGGCCGTATTACTGGCTCCTGGCCGCGTATCCCTGGGTCCTGGCGGCGTATCCCTGGCCGTCTTACTTGCTCCTGGCCGCGTATCCCTGGCCGCGTATCCCTGGCCGCGTATCCCTGGCCGTCTTACTGGCTCCTGGCCGCGTATCCCTGGCCGTCTTACTGGCTCCTGGCGGCGTATCCCTGGCCGTCTTACTGGCTCCTGGCGGCGTATCCTTGGCCGTCTTACTGGCTCCTGGCCGCGTATCCCTGGCCGTCTTACTGGCTCCTGGCCGCGTATCCCTGGCCGTCTCCCTGGGTCCTGGCGGCGTATCCCTGGCCGTCTTACTTGCTCCTGGCCGCGTATCCCTGGCCGTCTTACTGGCTCCTGGCCGCGTATCCCTGGCCGTCTCCCTGGGTCCTGGCGGCGTATCCCTGGCCGTCTTACTGGCTCCTGGCCGCGTATCCCTGGCCGTCTTACTGGCTCCTGGCGGCGTATCCCTGGCCGTCTTACTGGCTCCTGGCGGCGTATCCTTGGCCGTCTTACTGGCTCCTGGCCGCGTATCCCTGGCCGTCTTACTGGCTCCTGGCCGCGTATCCCTGGCCGCGTATCCCTGGCCGTCTTACTGGCTCCTGGCCGCGTATCCCTGGCCGTCTTACTGGCTCCTGGCGGCGTATCCCTGGCCGTCTTACTGGCTCCTGGCGGCGTATCCTTGGCCGTCTTACTGGCTCCTGGCCGCGTATCCCCGGCCATCTTACTGGCTCCTGGCCGCGTATCCCTGGCCGTCTTACTGGCTCCTGGCCGCGTATCCCTGGCCGTCTTACTGGCTCCTGGCCGCGTATCCCTGGCCGTCTTACTGGCTCCTGGCCGCGTATCCCTGGCCGTCTTACAGGCTCCTGGCCGCGTATCCCTGGCCGTCTTATTGGCTCCTGGCCGCGTATCCCTGGCCGTCTTACTGGCTCCTGGCCGCGTATCCCTGGCCGTATTACTGGCTCCTGGCCGCGTATCCCTGGGTCCTGGCGGCGTATCCCTGGCCGTCTTACTGGCTCCTGGCCGCGTATCCCTGGCCGTATTACTGGCTCCTGGCCGCGTATCCCTGGGTCCTGGCCGCGTATCCCTGGCCGTATTACTGGCTCCTGGCCGCGTATCCCTGGGTCCTGGCCGCGTATCCCTGGCCGTCTTACTGGCTCCTGGCGGCGTATCCTTGGCCGTCTTACTGGCTCCTGGCCGCGTATCCCTGGCCATCTTACTGGCTCCTGGCCGCGTATCCCTGGGTCCTGGCGGCGTATCCCTGGCCGTCTTACTGGCTCCTGGCGGCGTATCCCTGGCCGTCTTACTGGCTCCTGGCGGCGTATCCTTGGCCGTCTTACTGGCTCCTGGCCGCGTATCCCTGGCCATCTTACTGGCTCCTGGCCACGTATCCCTGGCCGTCTTACTGGCTCCTGGCCGCGTATCCCTGGCCGTCTTACTGGCTCCTGGCCGCGTATCCCTGGCCGCGTATCCCTGGCCGCGTATCCCTGGCCGTCTTACTGGCTCCTGGCGGCGTATCCTTGGCCGTCTTACTGGCTCCTGGCCGCGTATCCCTGGCCGTCTTACTGGCTCCTGGCGGCGTATCCCTGGCCGTCTTACTGGCTCCTGGCGGCGTATCCTTGGCCGTCTTACTGGCTCCTGGCCGCGTATCCCTGGCCATCTTACTGGCTCCTGGCCGCGTATCCCTGGCCGTCTTACTGGCTCCTGGCCGCGTATCCCTGGCCGTCTTACTGGCTCCTGGCCGCGTATCCCTGGCCGTCTTACTGGCTCCTGGCGGCGTATCCCTGGCCGTCTTACTGGCTCCTGGCCGCGTATCCCTGGCCGTCTTACTGGCTTCTGGCCGCGTATCCCTGGCCGTCTTACTGGCTCCTGGCCGCGTATCCCTGGCCGTCTCGGCTCCAAATAGAGACTTCCGCACCGCCCCAGGAATCGTCTGCGCCAACACTTTAGCGGGTACCACATCTGAGTGGGATGCCATTTCTCTCCTCTTGGAGGCCCAGCCATTCCTTCGCGAACGCGAATCTCAGAGCCAATCTATATGATAGGTACAAAACGACAGTTCATAAGTGAAAAAGGGGAACGGAGCAGCTTACATGTCCGACTCGTGAAACGCACCGTGCCACGGCGGATGCTGGGAAAACAAACACACAGGACGATGAGGATATATACATTGAGTAGTGACAATTTAGGATGCTCTTAAATTATAGTAAAAATAAGTATGTATCATAATATCGAGAACAATTTTCATAGTTTAAGATAGGAAAAGTCATATAATGTTTGTTGGTGATGAGTTTTATCAAGATTATCTCCAAAACACCTTATTTATTTTTATACCAAGAGCTGAAACAGGTGAATAGGGTCCGAAGACGCTGTACAAAATGCGATAACAATCACTTGGATTCACGCCGTTTTTTAATTACCTAACAAATTGAATATGTTATTGGTATCAAAATAAAGCTTGGTTCATCAGCTACAAGATTGTAATTCTAAAACTTTGAAACCGAAACACAGTATCATCAGTATCATCGTATCATCGTTTCCCCGTCGGCCTGTTTCGCGGGTCCCCCCACCCCTCTCTACAATGCGGTAGTGTTTTTGCCGGCGACGCGCGTGTCAGCGTACAAAACATCGCCTTTTTACGTCACTAGCACACTTGTAATCACGCTGTAGGCCAGCTAAATAAAAATGATTATTAAGATGTGAAACAAACGCTAAAACATAGCAATAGACTCTAGGCTAGGACGTACGGCTAGTCAAAACCTTCTTGGTGGTCTTAAAAGCACTGAAATTCGAGCCAAATGATCAAAATGTGTGGTTTTTGGCTCGACCTCGCTCGGACCGAACAAGCGTCGAGTGCGATCCCACGCTAGATCGCCTATCCCGCCGCACGGCGCGACACAAAAACGACCCCACGGGTAAACTAAAAAACTTACGCGTACACTTTAAATTACAAACTCAATTGTTACTTTGTTTACTTAACTATCGATACATAGTTGAAAAAAATTAATCCACAATTTTTTTGACGAAAAATGTCTTGTTAAGTGGAAAAATATTTTTCACGATTTTTTTTTGGGCAAGACGAGGGCCCAAAATAGTAAACAAAAGTTTTTATTTAACAAGAAAATATTATGTTAGTCTATAAAAAAAGTTTCAGTATTCTTTCTTCGAAACGCACCCGCCAGAAATTATTCTACTAAAGCTTTGCACCCCCACTCCCTGCTAGGGGTGCGAGGCTGACACCAAAACTTTTAGTGTTCAGAACCTTCATATGCACCTATCTGCAAAGGTGACTTGCTAGAATCATTTGTATCGAACAACTTGCGATGTTTGACCACTGGGCCATATTGTCGATATGTGGGATGGGGACGTGACAAAATAACATATTGTTGCATGTTCAATGACGTTTCAAACTGTCAATAATTCAAATTGAATAGTTTAGCCGTGTCAATAAATCTCCCAATTAAATTATAATTTCCGAGCTAATTATTTCGCTATGAAATGTTATGAGTATATTTATTATTTAAACATACTGGTACTAGACCCCCGTGGTTTTTTGGTGGGGGGCTTCGCCCCCCAAACTCCCCTGTCTGCTATTTGGGGGTCCCCGCCCCCAAATACCCCCTGGTGCGGCCTGCGGCCGCACGCGCCTACAGGGGGCTTCGCCCCCTGACATATGTGGAGGGATTAACGTAATCAGAGTGAAATTGACAGCAAATAGTTGGTCACCGCAATATCATCCGACCACGGGGGTGAACTAACATCACAATTCAAACCTCATCTAACCGACCTAAGATTTGCGAAAATATAGGTAGTATAATAATGGAGGTTTTATGAAAAGACTCAGACACGCAGACGTCCACCATCGCTATAGATTATACCAAATAATTAATTTAGAGCCGTTAAAAACGATCCCATGTTTACAGAAAGCTGATCAGAAATAGTTAAAAACCATGTTTTTTGTCGCATAGGTGCATATTTAAGACATCCTATCGGTTTGAGTTCCCCGATTTGCCTGCTAAATGCAGATTTTTGTAAAGTTTCTTGGTAATTAGTACACAGATAAGTTTGATTTGTAGATGGCTTGGGAAGGAATGATAATAATCTGTTTGTGAAGTGAAGGCAGGGCACAGATTCACAGAGATATACATAGCACAGGGCTTGTCGTAACAATTTATGGTCGACTGACAAAAAAAATGAATTGTATATAAAATTAACGTCTACAGGGGAAACAATTTCGAGATGACACTAATTTAACCATGACCCCCCCCCCCCCCCCCCCCCCACCAATAATCCAACCTTTCCTGACCCTAACCAACTTCCCAACCCAATTGTGTTCTATGTTTCATTATACCCTATATTTTGTCCAGGTACCCACCACGAAGCGTATTACCTTTAAGGGTAGCCTGGCAAAGTGTCCCCTGGCAAAATGTCCGCCCAGACTTCCACTATCGACTATAGTGATCGCGACAAATGCAAAATGTTGATATTGAAGGATTTTTTATCACATGTTTACTGTGTTTGCTGTGTGTTTGCTGCCGATTCAAAATTTTCATAAGTTATTTTCGCGAACCAACGCGAAATTGGTGTTTCAACGCGAAGTTGACAAATGTCAACTTCGTCAATTTGTCAATGTCAAATGTACAGTCTGTAATGTAAAGATCGAGTCACTGGAATTCTGTCGGTGCAGCAGATGCCCCGCTTCTCAAATGTTATGAGGGCCATTCCAGTGCACCCGGGACCCCACGTTTTATTTTTTTTCACCTAAAAACACCAGGACCGCAGGCTATAAACTGTATCAAAGCACTTCTAAGATAGACACTTTACATATTATCTTAAACTTATAGTCAACGAGAAAAAAATTACACGAGTCTTACTAACAGATATATTTTTGGCTAACTTCTTTATCTTTTTTCCAACCCTAGACGAAGCACAAGAGATTGTTATTAAACAAGTTAGACTTTTAACATTGGGGGTTCTACCCTTGAACCCCTAATTTTGTACTCGCCGTAGCGCCCGTACGGTTCGAGCACTAACGACCATATTTAGAGCACTAACAGGCACTAACGATTGTTAAGCGAAATCCGTTGAAAAAAATAAACTTTTTACATCGGGTGTCCGACCATTACCCCAGAACCCCCAATTTGAAATCGCCGTAGCGCCCGTACGGTTCGAGCACTAACGCCATGATATCGAGCACTAACAGGCACTAACGAAGCACAAACGATTGCCGTAAAAAAAACTCGACTTTTAACATTGGGGGTTCTACCATTACTCCAGAACCCCCAATTTGAAATCGCCGTAGCGCCCGTACGGTTCGAGCACTAACGACGGGATATCGAGCACTAACAGGCACTAACGAAGCACAAGCGATTGCCGTTAAAAAAAGCTCGACTTTTAACATTGGGGGTTCCAGGGTAATGGACCTCAGAAAGCGCGAAAAGCAGTAAAAGAATAAATCAAATCTGGCGTAACAATACGCAAGGAATAGTGTTGATGCTGACAGGACATGCATTTGTCAATAAAAAACCTTTCGGTTGTAACATAAAACACTCTTTCATTACGATAGTACAAACAACACCATTTCTTAACTTTTGCTCTTGTAGCTCTTTGTCGAAATTACCCCCGAATTCCCCGATTGCGAAAGGTTGATCAACCTCAGGATGATATCATATAAGAAACAGAATCGATTTACAAATTTGAAAACATTTCGTATTTCATTGATACAGAATTAAATGGATCGATTAATTTTTGATCAATATCGTTTGGACAAGTTTCGTAGATAGATAGCAATAAGTAGCAACAACAAAAATGCAGACATGATGCAGATATCACCAAATTGATTTCTTAAATATGGCACTTGCAGTTCGGTTCTGATGCATCTAATTTGGAAGTTGGTCCAATGGTGTTTGGACAAAACGAAAAATAGTGTGGAAGCTGTTTTCAGACGCATATGTGGCGACGTGTCCTGGCTATACCGTTGGAGATGGCACATGATAGTAAACGAGAAATTTGTTGACGAAATGTTCATCTATGCCGCAAAATAGCCCCTTTTACGAAATTTTAACCCCAACTGCTAAAACGATGGTTGGAAAATGAAATGTTAGTGTTGTTTTTAGAACACCGAATAAGATATCGAAAAGCAATCTTTGTTGAAGCATAGGTAAATCTTTCGTCTACAACTCTCTCGCTTACAATCATTTGCTTCCTCTAACGATAGAGCCGCTATACACGTCGCGCCGTCGTGGAAAGTGTCATGATTTTTGGGCCCAAATTTGCAACTTGCTCTGTGTACTTTCGTACATAGCTAAACCAGCTAAACACATTTTTCATAGACGGATCACATATCACGGCTTTATCTTATAGCTGCCACCCTTCCCCCCCCCCCCCCCTCCCCCCCCCAAAGATTGGAGGAGTAGGTGTCACAGTGGAAATTGATGAAGCGAAAATCGGAAAAAGGAAATACAATCGTGGGCGGAAAGTGGATGGACAGTGGGTGTTTGGTGGGTTTGAGAGAGGGAGAAAGAAGCTGTTTGTTGAAGCTGTGAAGGACAGGACAGCAGAGACGCTGTTGGGTGTTATTAAAGAATGGATTTTACCGGGCTCAACAATTATAAGCGACTGCTGGAGGGCGTATAATTGCTTGAAGAGCGAGGGGTTCGAACACCTTTCAGTCAATCACAGCGTGAACTTTTTTGACCCTGATACCGGCGCCCACACGCAGAATATCGAAAGGTCGTGGAGGGAGGTTCGGTCCAGTGTGCCGCGATATGGCAGGAGTGTTGCACACTACGATGGATATTTGTGTGAACATTTGTGGAAGCGATGCCATCCTGAACACCGGGACAGGGTGCATGCCTTTTTTCGTAATATTTCCGATGTTTATCCGGGTGTGATTAACGAATCGAGTGTGGAAGATGCGGGTGGCGTTTCCGAAGTGAATTTTGCTGTTGCGTCGTGTTCTGGTGCTGGAGGGGCGTATCGAGGTTCTTCGACGGAAGATTGGAGCGATTAGTGGTGAGTACACAAATTAAGTTGGGAAGTTGGGTGGGGTTAGGAAAGGTAGGGCTGGTGGGGGGGGGGGGGGGATTTAGTGCGAGTTTTGCTAGAAATTAACAACCTGGAATCTAGAGTTGTCGGTTAGATTTGGGGGGGTTGTACTTTGAAAACCAGCAATTGGGTAGTGTTAGTGACTTTCGCTGTGTGCAGTTTGGTTGGTAGTACTGGGTGTGTAGTTTGACCTTGCTGCAAGATGGCCGCCGAAATTTGCCGATTGAGATGTTCAATGTAGTTTTTTAAGGTTTTTTAATTTAAACTTTGATTGAAATCAGCTATTTTTGGTTTTTTCTTGCCAAAAGTTAAAGTAATTTTGAAAACAGGGTCATTTTTGAGGGTATTTCGAACTAAAATTGCATTTTATGGGCGGGGCGAGTGCGGCGGGTATCCTCAATTTTACCCATGGGAGGTGCAGGCATACACTGAAATTAAAATGAGTTTACAATCACCAGATTTTGTGGTACCAACCTATAAAAAAATTTACCATAAATGTTTTTCTTTTTTCCCTTACCAGTTATACAAATCTCTATATGAAAATGATATTTTACAACTTATCTTGCTATATATCTTTAAAGACTCTGTACAATTAGTCGAACTGTTTCAAATGTTGGAAAAGATTCCACACGTGGATTTTCTTTAATTTTGTTAGCGTTGGCCCAACCTGTGGTCGTAATTTTCAGTGTGAAAACTTAACAAAGGCCTCCATTGCCAGAATCAGCTGGAACTCGTGTCCAGCTGTCACTGGGACGGTTATTTCAGTTATCAGTAATTTATTATTGCTCATTACACATAGTTCGGCCGAAAATGAATACCAAAAATATGAAAGATGATTGTTTTGATGCAAGGGCAGTTTCAACCGGCTCTTTTTTCAATTACAAAAGCATTTTGTAAAAGAAATGTCTGCTGGCCACATTGTTGGGAATATTGAAAAGCCGATGGAACATGGAAATATAATACTATTCACTAATGGCTATAAACTTGTGACACTGCTCGAAATGTTCAAATTTCCTCTAATGAAAAGAAAGCATTAATTTTTCAAAATGCCACTGGAACCAAATAGCTAAATTTTGCGTTCTGAGGTTGGCAAAAATTCCGCGTGACGTCATTTTAAAATTGACAGTTGTAAGGATACGCTAATTCAACTGTAGAGTAAGTAAGGCTGCAGGCGACCAGGAGATTGAAGATGTAGTCCACCAGGAATAAGAAGAAGAAGCAGTACACTAGGAAGAAGAAGAAGCAGTCCACCAGACGAGAAATATTGATTCCGAAATCGATGACTTGTCGGAATGTGAAACAGCAGAATCAGAACCTGACAGTGAAACAGACGACAGTGAAGAGGAAAACATCAGTCCCTGATATTGCAAGCTTAGGTGTTCCGATAAATGCCCGGGGAGTTTGAATCACAAAAGGTGAAGTTTTTCTTCTTATTCTTATCTTTGTTTTTCGTCACTCATTGACACGAAAGGCTAAAATTGATCTCTTAATCCTGATCAATACCATTGTTGGCGAAGAAATATTAAAACCGTCACAGTACCTTGTCGAGAAAAATTTCAGTTCGGTTTTTACGAAAATAATCTTCTATTTCTTTTGTTCAGTTAGAGGCGTTCTTACGAATGCATTTCAAAAAACTGTGCGCTGCGTTTCGTATTCGAAAGTTTGTTTCGACATCATTTAAGTGACAACTTTTTTGCCATTATGAACCTTGAACATTCACTCATGGAATATTTAGAAAGTAAAAAAATTCAGGAACATATCATTAATTCAGTAAATCATTCTCACGTTGTGCATGATGGTTTCGAATCATCGATCTACAAGGTATTGAAGGAACCTGGCCAAGCACTTCACAACGGTCAACATTTCATATATAATTTTAATACAGACGGTGCTCAACGCATCAAAGAACAGTACCTGGCCAATACAACTTCACATCAACGAGCTTGCCCCAAAGGCAAGATTTAACAACCCGATTTTGGCTGGCGTTTGGTTTGGGAAAACAGAACCCATCTTGAAATTGTTTGTGAACAAATTTGCTGTTCAAGCAAAGAAATTACAGTCGAATGGTGCTGTATGGCGTCGCGGGGTTGATATAGTTCGTTCAAAATTCATACCATACTGCTGCTCCGTGGACACAGTTGCTCATCCACCACTGCAATGCACTACACAGTTTAACGGGTTTTTCGGCTGTGCGTTTTGTCTTCATCGAGGGGTTACTATAAACAAAACTGTAAAATATCCTAACGATGTACCAATATACAATGATCGTACTGACATACAGATACGAGAAGATATGTACGAAGCCGAGCACACTAAAACTAAAGTGCGCCGGGTGAAAGAGATTTCACCACTGGCAAGTTTGAAATCATTTAACCTCGTCTGGGGCTTTTCCCCTAATTACCTGCATTCGGTACTTCAAGGCGTTACAAAGCAACTGCTAAACATTTGGCTCAAGACCCCTCAAACAGAGTACTACAATTGTACTATACTACTAGTACTAGTATTATTGGTACTACTTTAGTACTACTAATACTACTACTACTAGTACTATCTAGTACTCTGTTTGAGGTTTACCACGTAATATTCCAAAAATAAATGACAGGCTATCCTGTATATTAAGACACCCTCCTCCATACACAGAACTCCCGGAAAACTTAACGAGAGAAGCAACTGGACGGCAACCGAGTACAGAATGTGGTTATTTTTTTACTGCATTTCTTGTCTGAATGGAATTTTGCGAGACAAATACTTGAATCATCTTGCTTTTGAGTGAAGGTATCTTCCTTCTTATGAAAACATCCATAACACTGTGAGGTTCTAGGATTGAATTAGGGAACACTCAAAGAACAAATTCAAATCCCGGGTAAAAGCACTGTTTAATTTAAGATGTGTATCCGGCGGACCGGAGTCACAACACTCTTCCACGTCTGACCGAAGTCAACTACCTCTCTCCTCTCCAAGGGTCGCAGCCCTCGCTCCCTCGAACTACCTGCCGCGGTGACAAGACAGGCAACTAACTACCCTCCTGGTCATGAAACGTCACAACACAAAGTTGCATTGACAGAGCAGAAGACTTACTATTGCAATTTGTGGGAGAGATGGAAATTTATTATGGTCCTGCAGCTATGCATTACAATGTGCACCTGATGAGCCATATCGCTACGTCTGTTCGGAAACTAGGGCCTCTCTGGGCAACTTCGGCGTTTGCTTTCGAATCGGGAATACATTTTATTATCAAGTACATAAAAGGTCCTAAGGCTGTCATCAAACAGGTAGTTAAAAATGCCATCATAAAGGGCTCAATTGGCCGCTTAGCTGCAGAACTGGCTGTAAGCAACAAAGTGAGCGCGTGTATTCAGATAATGTCTTGCACCTGGCCTATGAAATCGAGCACTCGAGTGGCCTCATGCCATCGACATCCACGACAAACGCCACTAAATCTTTCACTAGCTTATAATGCACATAATCTTGATCCGGCCCTGATGGCGATGCCTTAGATTGTGTTGCACTCTCGTTCTCCAAAACTTCGATTCGCGCCGCGAGATTATTGATAGCCGACGTCAATGCACTCGTCGAACTAACGCCACTGTCCGTCATTATTCTTACTTATTATTTCAAACTGAGTTATTCGTAAAAACCACGCTCTGCTACCATTTTTGACGAAAGCTCCTCAGATTGAGGACCCGGCGGTAGGATTAACAGGATGCAGAAATACCCAAAGACGTTTCGGGAGAACAAGCGATTTATATTTCCTGATTCCACACACACCTCCTATATATATACATATATTTATTTTATTTTTATTTATTATCTTTATTTGTTTCGTGATACAAGTACCCGCCATTATGGTAAATTCATGAAGATTATACAGGCTTTGAAACATGAATAAAAATATAAAATACAAAATACAGGCGCATGTTTACTGCGTCAGTGTTAAAACCTCATTCATACAGTATTTACATATACATTCTTTTCTGTCAATAAATTCGTCAATACTATAAAAACTATGCGATGTTAAAAATTCATTTACTTCTCTTTTACAGCTGTCTCGACTTTTCGTCACGTCTTTTAAAACTTTCGGGAGCTTGTTATAGAGAATTGGTCCTATATATAAAATATCCTTTCTTCCTACTTCCAGCAACCTAGTCTAATGTCCTCTTTTTTCCTTGTCTCCCTTCCATGCACCTCTTTATTGGTTTTAAACATTTTTGAACTGTCTCTGACATAGAGTGCGGCTTCGAGGATAAACATTGAAGCTAAAGTTAGGATGCGTAATTCTTTAAAAACTTTCCTACAGCTCGCGTGCTTCTTTATTTTTCTTATTATTCCAATCGCCTTTTTTTGTTTGAAAAATATTTTTCTATTTCCAGTTGCTTGTCCCCAGATTAGTAATCCATATTTTAATAAGGAATGAATGTTTGCGTAGTAAACTACTTTTAATGTTTCCCTATTCACTTGGTTTGTTAGCCTTTGGAGCATAAAACACGCAACATTAATTTTTTTTTGGCTTTGTACGTGTGCGTGCCATTTTAGATTGCAATCTATTACCACCCCTAAAAATGTGGTTTTCTCCACTACTTTGGCATTAATTTCTTCCGTGACTTTTTTGCAGACTCTCCCTTTGGCTTGAAATATTATCACATTTGTTTTATCACAGTTTAATTTTAATTTATTTGGTAAAAACCAGTCGTTTAACTTCTCCAAAGTCTCGTTTATATCACTACACAGTGTAGAGTCGTCATCAGCTGTTATTACAATACTTGTATCGTCCGCATATAAAACTGTTTTCCTTTAGTTACTCTCTATGTAGTTTGTTAGGTCATTGATATAGAGGCTAAATAGCATCGCAGCCATAGGAGCTCGTTGAGGGACCCCGGTCGTAATGTCTTCCCAATCCGAAAGCACATTACCATTATCCCAATGTATTATTACTCGTTGTTTTCGCTGCGATAAGTACGACCGCAACCAGTCACCTGCTTTACCTTCCGTGCCATAGTATTTAAGCTTCTCAATTAGGATTTCATGGTTAACTAAATCAAATGCTTTCGACAGGTCGCACATAATCGTGCCTATCATTTTTTTATCTAATGCTTGCGTAATTTGATTGACTAGACTGATTATTGCTGTGTTTGTCGAGCGACCTTTCCTAAATCCGTGTTGATTATCATTGAGTATATTGTTTCTTTCCACAAAGTCATTTAGTCTGTTCAGGTATGCTTTTTCGAGAACTTTAGCAATTCAGGTAATTAACGCAATAGGTCGGTAATTATCCATATCTGAGGTACTTCCTTTTTTGTGTAGTGGCTTTATTATAGATAGTTTAGCCATTGCTGGAAAATTTCCTGACGTGAATGAGGTGTTGCAAATTTCTGCTAAAGGATAAGAAATTTCGCGGCTTACTTTTTTGATAACTTTACTTAGAACTTCATCCCATCCCGCCGACTTTTTCTGTTTAAGTTTTGTTATTATTTCTACAATTTCGTCCCTATTTATTTCCGCTAAGCTGATCTTCGTCCTTGGCAATGTATTCTTGATCTTGGCCAAGCATTCTTCACGAGTTTTAGTCATTATATTTGTATTTCTGCTTGCAACCGACAAGAAATATTTATTTAAGCTATCTGCAACTTCTTTACTATCCGAAATTTCCCTGCCTTCAATTTCTATTATGTCGTTCTTCCCTTGTCTGTTTCTCGTATTTTTCCCTAAGTGTGCATTTATTACGGTCCATGACGCCTTGGATTTCTTTTCCGCATTCTTGATGAACTTCTCGTGATGATTGTTCTTTGCTTGACGTATGAGCCGAGTAACCTTCTTACAGTCTTCAACTCTTCCTTATACCTTTCACCGCATTCTTTTCTACCGCGTACTACTGATTTTCTTTTTTCATCACAAGCTGCAACTATTTCCTTTGTTAGACATTCCTTTATTTTTTCTTATGTTCCCGAAGTTCTTTCCACCACCGGAGCTCGTTGTTCAATGCCCTGACATCATCCTTGTTTAAACAGGTAACCTCGGTGAGGTCAAAAGACCAACTCGCCATCCAACCTAATGCGAATACCAGTGATCGTTACAATATATTTAAGTTGCATTTTGAAAAATTATATCTCAATTGTGTACTATTATGTTTGGTGCCATACTAGGTCATATTTATGTCATGTGCAAATTATATCAATAAAACTACTTAGGCTTATTTTTACTACTCAGCCCAAGAAAAATATTCTACAAGAATAAAAAACCATTCAACATGCTTTAATTAGTGAGTTGACCCAAATCTAGCAAAGTCTAGTTAGTTCTAGCAACTTGCTAACTCTGCCTATTGCTAGCAAGGTCTAGTGAAAGTGTTCACTACCTAGTGGATTCAAGTGTCTTCTAGTTCTAGCTAGGTCTGTTGACATCTAGCATATTCTAGTTATTGACCCAAATCTAGCAAAGTCTAGATAGTTCTTGCAACTTGCTAACTCTGTCTATTGCTAGCAAGGTCTAGTGAAAGTGTTCACTAGTGTATTCTAGTGTCTTCTAGTTCTAGCTAGGTCTGTTGACATCTAGCATATTCTAGTTATTGACCCAAATCTAGCAAAGTCTAGATAGTTCTAGCAACTTGCTAACTATGTCTATTGCTAGCAAGGTCTAGTGAAAGTGTTCACTAGTGTATTCTAGTGTCTTCTAGTTCTAGCTAGGTCTGTTGACATCTAGCATATTCTAGTTATTGACCCAAATCTAGCAAAGTCTAGATAGTTCTAGCAACTTGCTAACTATGTCTATTGCTAGCAAGGTCTAGTGAAAGTGTTCACTAGTGGATTCAAGTGCCTTCTAGTTCTAGCTAGGTCTGTTGACCTCTAGCATATTCTAGTTTTTGACCCAAATCTAGCAAAGTCTCGATAGTTCTAGCAACTTACTAACTCTAGCTACTACTAGCTTCGCCTAGGTAACGGCTTACTAGTTCTTTCAAGTTCTAGCAGACGCAAGTGGTTTCTATTACTAAAGGGAGCTTTTTCTTGCACCTTCTTGCTCTTGAAAACTCTTGCAACAGCTAGTCAATTCTGATTTAAAGTCTTTGTTCTAGTCAAGCCTAGGGAAAACTAACTCATTCTGACTTAATTTTCCAAGCTTATACTAGTAGGAATTTTTCTAGTCAACTCTCACTATGCCTAGCTAAAATTGGACTAGAATTAACTAGTTTGTGCAAGAATTTTCATCAGGGAATTGTTTAAACAGTGCCTTTTTCTTGCAGATGTTTCCGAATTAGGTACTATAGGTCCTAAAAACACCCATGAAATTTCCGCGAATTCCCATGATTATCTCGATTTTTACTGTAACTCGCGAAATTCCGCGAATTTGTCAAAAAATAAGCTTTCCAACTGTTTTTAATGTAGATATTGTAAATCTTTGCACTTCAATTCAATGCAAGTAGCAGGTTCTGAGAAATTGAAGCAGGTTCCCAGAAAAGGGTCTGCTGAGGTGATGCCAGATGCCAGGCCAGAGCACAATGGCGTTATTTTAGACGAGGGGGGGGGGGGGTAGCCCTCTCCAATCTCAAGGTTGTTGCCAAGCCATGTCGCCATGTTAGCGTGCTAGTTGAGGGTGGCACTGCTGGCTTTGCTTGGCAAGAGGTCAGTGCACTTCAAATTTTGATCAAGTGGTGTGTGGCTGAAGATGGGTCGAGGAAAGGAAGTGACAGCAGCTTGAAAAGCAGAAGAATTTAAAAAGGAAGCCTTTTATTTACATGATAAAACAATTATTTTGTGTAGATTTTGTAATACAAACGTAGATTGGGCTAGGCGCGATTACTGTGAAAAACACCTGAAGACGAAAGGCCACTTGCAGAAAAAAAATCACTGGTTACTGCTCCATCCACTTCAAGGAATGCTTCAATAGCTAGTGCAGTTAGAGTTCAACGTTCTGCAAAAGAGCAGAAAGTTGAACGTCATGGACACTATTACAATGATGTTAAAGGTAAGCCATTTAATAAAAGTGTTCTGACTGATAGATGTATTTTCAAGTTGCAAGCTGTATTTTTTTTGCAGACAATGGAAAATGAAACCACGAATCTTTTTCATATTAATAGGCCAACATACCCATCGAAAAAATTGGACCATCCAGCAGTGCGATCATGGTTAGAAATATATTTCAGGGAATCTCGGGACTTGCCTTTATCTTCTCAAATTCGAAAGGAATATGTTCCAAGATGTGGGGTAAAAGAAACAGAAGATATCAAGAGGAGTGTAGGATATAATTCTACTGTGATTTTCTGCGATGAGACAACAGATCGCATGGGCACTTGCGTGTTGGCTGTACTGATTGGCACAATTGAAACGGAATTTTGCCAAAAACTGTACTTGGGTTCGTGAACTTACCAAGATGCTGCTAATAATGAGCTTTTCTTGAAACTGTGAAAGATTTGGGAATCTTGTACGAAAATGTACACGGCATTTGCACCGATAGTGCTCCCTATATGAAGTCATTTTCAAGCACATTGGCAGCAGTATTTGGGGACCAGTTCACCCCATTTACTTGCTGGTGCCACAAGTTTAATACCCTTGGAGAGATTTGGCAGAATGTGCTGAAAGAACTGAAATGTTTCGTGGCAAAGCCTGTGTTTTTCGTAATTCAAGAAAGATGTAGACAGCATATAGGAGCATATAGGAGAAGTATCCTGAACTTGAGCCCAAGCTATATCCAATTCCCGTTTTGACTCGTTGGTCAAGCTGGTTCAAATCTGTTACATTTTTAACAAGCTATTTGCCAGCTATAAAAACATTTTTAGAGTCTACAAAGTAACAGTCATGACAAGGAAAAGATCTTGTGTACAGCATGCCCGAGGACTTCTTCAGAGTTGTTGAGATTCAGGCTAAGTTCGTTTCATTGAATGGCAGTTTAATAACGGAACCAATTTTAGAATTAAAAAAAAGAGGATCCAAATGCACACATCCTGTTGTCAAGACTGGAGCCTCTCGAGACAAAATGTGAAATTATTAGCCATGGTCAGTTTAGCTCCGAAGTTCAAGTAATGCTCCAGAAGTTATCAGCTACAAAGCAAGCAAATATCATGTTTTCATTGAAGTTTTGTGGGGCACAAAGGCATACAAAAATATATAAATAATAAGATGTAAATATGTAGATAGTTTTTTGGCCAACCAGCAACACCGTGAAGTGAAAATTATTAAAACTCTTGGGTATCTGTTTGATCCTGGCAGGGTATTGGCTAGTGGCACTGCTAATTTCAAACCTATCGTGGAGATGTAAGCTTTTGCCCTTTTTGTCAAACTCTTTGGAAGACTTTGTAACCTGCTACAATGAGTTTGTAAGGTTAATGAAATTACAATTGGAGGACTGCTCCCCAGGATATAAAAGTACAGAATGTTATATGAAGTTTGCAGACGAGGGAAACTTTTTCCACTTTTTCTACGCTCTGTTTGCAATCTATCTGGCAACCAATTTCCAATGCACATTTAGAGAGATATTTTTCTAGATAAAGTTTAATTGATAGCGATAAAAGGACGTATATGAGGTTTGAAAACATCGTGACTTTGTGCATGCTGCAATTTGGAGATGTAGATTAAAGAAAACTTGATGTTTACACCAAAAATCTGTTGTAATGTTTTATACCAATTTCACTAACTATTTTAATCCTTATCCTTTAGTTACGACCTACCTGGGGAAGGGGGTGGAGAAGTTTTCTTATAAACGCCAAAACGCGAATTTTAAGAAAATTTGCACCACCAGTTCACCACATTTTCGTAAACAAAACGCGAATTTCGTCTTTTATTTCTAGGCGATTTCCACCGAGGCATACTGGAGGAACTTCCATATACATAAGAGATGATAAAAAAATTTACTGTTTGTTGCAACATGGTGTCAGAAGGAAACTTGTGGATAGTAGGGATTCATGTAAACACTTATTTCGATGAATTATAGATAGGAGTACTATATACCATTCCCCAAACTCGCCCATGGCATTTTTTTGGATCACTTGACTCTTTTAGAAGACATGCAAGGTCACGGTGGTACAGCAATACTGATAGATTTTAATATAGATTTTTTGAAGAAATCTTGCTACAGTTTACGACTAGAAAGAATATTAAATGCATCGGGGTTGCAGCAAGTAGTAACACGTGCAACGAGAATAACTAGCAATAGCGAAACATCAATAGATTTAGTAACAAATAACAAATATTGATGGGCTTACTGTGGATAACCAGTTGAACAGTATAATTAGGGACCACGAGATACTGATCATAAAAAAGGAAGTTAAAAATTTTGATACTAAATGTTACAAGGGAATTAGTAGTGTTACCAGAAGAAAAATATTAAAGAAAGAAGATGCCGATAAACTGAATAGTCTGATGGCTGAGAAAGACTGAGGGTTAGGTAGCACGGATCTAGATATAGCTGCAAATAGAATGGTAAAAAATTTGACAGGAGCCATAAACGAATTTTTCACTAGAAGTAAGTAATGTGAGGAGTATTTGGATTGCTAAACCATGGTTCAATAGTATGTATTTAGAAAAGCAGAGAAACAGAAATGCTAATTAAAGGAAAGCTAAAGTAAATGGTGGTCGAGGAGATATAGAATGTGTAGAAATAAGTATGTAAGTACACTACGAAATGAAAAACGTAAACATTAAGTAAAGCTATTTGAAAAAGAGTGAAACGCCCAAAAATATCGCTTCCCCAGAGTTATAGTGAGACATCTAAAAAAAAAAAAAAAAATTTGTACCATTGTAATCAGCTTTGCAAGCTCTGTCTGGTGCTAAACTGAGACAACTAAAAAATTTTACGTATTCTTCTCAGAAAATCAGATATCTTATTATGCTTCTACATTTATTGGTGTGTTATTCTGAGTTCTATATCGAGACATCTGGATTTGTCTCGGTATTGCACTGAAATAATATCTAATGGCTGAAGAAGCCATGGGCATAGAGTAAAGAATGTTTCTTTACTCTATGCCATGGGTCTATACCGAGACATCTTGAACAACGCTGTTCTTTCTTTACTATTGCTGACGTTAATTGAGGTTAGGTAACCTCAACTAGACTGGGCACGCTTTGTTTTTGCTGCTGAATTATTAATATCTTTATGCTTCCTCGACTTCCAAACGAGTCGCGAAGTGCATATATTATTCGCCTAGCAAGACCGCATGCTAGGCCCGATGAATCATCATCATGGAACGCAAGGGACGACCAGGTAAACAGCATTATTTTCTCTTGTGTTCCACAGGTTGTTGCACGAGGAGAGACTCCATTTTTGTTGTGTTTTCAGGCACCAAATGAATCGCGAGGGGCGACACTTATTCGCATGGCGAGGACAGGATCGCGGTGCATTCCGCTTGTTGAAGCAACCCTTGATCACGAGGTAAAGTTAATACAACTATATCTGCCAGGGATATAATCTCTTTTTACGTGTTCTTATTGAGTTATTTTCACTTCGCAGGGGCCAGTACAAGACACATTGGTGGAACTGCATCCTGTAACTACAGCTCGATCGTTAGGGGAAACTGTTGAGCTGGCACGGATGGCAAGAGCTATTCCAGAAGGGTACTGCATAATGCAAGTGGAGGAAACGTTCGAAAAGGTAAATAACCTCCATGTTACGTTATTAAAGGGGAATTTACCTCTTAAAATTACTTTTTTCCATCGATTCTGAACTACAACATGAGTCTTGACACTCCCATGGACTAAGAATGGCAGAAAAGGGTGATTTTTTAAAAAATATCGAAGTTTTCGGTGATTTTGCGCGGCGAGAATTGTCAGTGTGCTGTATTTTCTCTTCGTATAGTCGCTCGGTTTAGCCTCTCTCTCTAGCACGTGTCTTTCCTCCACCTCTCCTCGCGACCGGCAAGGCCAGCCTGACACCAGCGTGGCTTGCAAAGCTCTCGCTTCCCCTCGTTCGCTGCGACCAGTGTTGTTGTGACTAGATACATTTAAATTGTATCTAGATAAAAGACGAGATACTTGACAATAATTGTATCTAGATATCAGATAAGATACTGATATTTTTTTGTATCTAGATACAGATACAAGATACTCTGAAATGTATCTAGATGCTAATTTTTAGAAACAAGATACTTTTTTTTGTTGGATGATGCACGCCTTGGAAACGCGGGGCTAAATAATTGCATAAACAAGAATGTGTAACTGCATAATGTTTATTGAAGAAATAAATGTGCAAACTACATCATAGGCATAAGCATTGCATATCTGGATTCAGGACTCGGGAGTCAAATTGAAACCACAATTGTAACATTTGATCAGATAAATTGCACCTACCAGCACATGAGCATGCTCTCAACTGGCACTAGTGTGTTGGCAAAAATGGAAACTACGTGACACAGGCGTTGCGTTTTAACAGCAGTAACAATTGAAACAATTCATCGGATAAATTGCACCTTCTGGGTACCAATATTTGACTACCAGAGCTGAACATGCGCTCAACTGGTGCTGATGAGGGCAAAGTAGTATTGTATTTTAAAAAAAGTTCCCTTACGGTAGGGTATTTCTGTAAAACATCAGTTTGTCTGGACTTATCTTTCAAACAAGATAAAGCCTCTACTGCAGAGGAATTTGCAGAGGTCTCTGTACAATTCTCATCATCATTCCTAGAACCAGCTCCACTAGACATAAGGCACTGAAAAACATCATCTGAACTTGAGTTAATGGAATCTGGTTGATCATCTTCATTGTGATGAAGTTTGGCATATACACTTTCACATTCACACAAGAAAAGAGCCTTACAAACCTCTAGTTGAGTTCCAGTAAGCCAGTTAGGTTTAAACTTTGGATGGCTTATTGTTGAAAGGATGTGTGGCTTGCTTTCAATCGACTTCAAATCCATAATTTTTCCAAAACGTCGGTCTGAACTTAATTATTTCAAAAGGCACTTCTTCAGTGGATCGCAATAGACAAGATGACTAAGCTTCGTCAATCGCATTTGCATTGATTTTAACCCCGGCAACACAAACCCCAAAAAGCACTGCTTCTCCCCTTGAAGAACATCCAGCAGAGTGACAACTGGTTCCATTACCAGCAAGTACTCCTCTAGGAAATCGAGATCTGATTTCGAAAATCGTGGTATGGCAATTTTGTCACAAACGGCGTTTAAATTTAGCTTTTCAGCAACCACTTTCTTGACCGCATCATAATACGAGTTCCATCGTGTAACAACAGGCAAAACAAACTTGGTCTTGCAGACTTCTGCTACCTGATCTGACTTAAGAGTGCTCCTTGATACATTTTTCCACAGCTTTTTACATTTCTTAAATGCCGAAGCATACGCTTTTCCATATCGAGGATCGTTCAAAGCTTTTGCCGCATCGGTTGTGCCAAGCAAACTTAGTGTGTGAGACGCGCAACAAGTTTGTGGGGGCAGTTCAAACAAATCGCTGTCATCTTCATTTAAGATATCATTGCTAACAGTCACATCATCGTCATCGTCGCTTGCATCATCCCCTGAGGACTCAGAATCATGTGCCTCCCCAAGCAGAGTGACAACTGGTTCCATTACCAGCAAGTACTCCTCTAGGAAATCGAGATCTGATTTCGAAAATCGTGGTATGGCAATTTTGTCACAAACGGCGTTTAAATTTAGCTTTTCAGCAACCACTTTCTTGACCGCATCATAATACGAGTTCCATCGTGTAACAACAGGCAAAACAAACTTGGTCTTGCAGACTTCTGCTACCTGATCTGACTTAAGAGTGCTCCTTGATACATTTTTCCACAGCTTTTTACATTTCTTAAATGCCGAAGCATACGCTTTTCCATATCGAGGATCGTTCAAAGCTTTTGCCGCATCGGTTGTGCCAAGCAAACTTAGTGTGTGAGACGCGCAACAAGTTTGTGGGGGCAGTTCAAACAAATCGCTGTCATCTTCATTTAAGATATCATTGCTAACAGTCACATCATCGTCATCGTCGCTTGCATCATCCCCTGAGGACTCAGAATCATGTGCCTCCCCAAAATTGTCGGTTTCCCTCCTACTCGTAGTTTTAGGTGGGAACATTCGAAATGCTTTGCCAAAGTTTGAGGCTGCATTATCGGCCGCGGTATTGGTCAACTTGTCTGTCCCTAACCCATATTCCACATGAATATCCATTACGGTAGATGCTATTCTATCGTAGGTGTGGGAAAATTTAAACCGGTTGCATGCCAATGCGTAAGATTCTCTGGTAAAATTTACAGGATCGATGCAATGACCTGTCATACCCATAAAACTTTTGTTGTGACATGACCAGATATCTGCTGTTGTACAAACATACTTCCTTTCTGCAAATTTACCTATTATCGCAGTTTTCATGGTGGCCGACTTATCCTGGAGTCGTTTCTTTATGGTACGTCTACAAGGCATGTGGATCTCGCCCGAATTGGCCAATCCCAGAACTAGATTTTTTAAAGATTGTTTCTCAACACAAGCAATTGGTCTCATCTCTTCTATCAAATAGTCTAAAATTAAATCTTCAGTCTCTTGCTGCGAAATATTGTTCTGATTGATGTTCTTCTTACGGTTTCCGTTCGATTTAGCCACTTCAAATGGAGTTAGTAGACGGGAACTCCCAGATCCAGGCCTAGTCGCTGAAGGTTGGCCCCTTCGTTGACGCGAAGAGACTGAACTCGGAGCGGCATTCTTCACTTTGATGTGGTTTTGTAGAGGAACCAGTGCATGTCCATGCATTCTCTGAAAATAACACATCATTTTAGTTTGTAATCAAATATATTGCAAGCCTACTCAACTACATATACAGATTACAGATTACAGATTCATGCACACATTCGAGTAGGGTATAGGTATTTCTAATAATGAAACATCAGGAAAGGCCTACCTTGTAATGCAATAAGAAATTGCCAGTAGATGTGGTGGACCCTTTAATCGTTCTGGCTGGCAAACACAGGCAACAAGAAGCGTGCACTGCCGACCCTTCTATCTTGGAGATCTTGAAGTATTTTCCATCTAGGATAGCAGGAATCGTAACAGTTGTTGTACTTGTATCAGCTTCAAAACTACGTATTCTTCCTCCGGTTTCTGCTTCAATCTCCAGCTGAGCTCACATTCATCGGAATCTATATCGCTAGCAGTAGCACATACCACCGCTGGCAATAATCCACCCGGACGAACGCCCGCCATTTTACAGCTTCACAAAGGCAACTGATATATTCAATGACTGAGCACTTCTCTCGGTCGACATGCTGGTTTGTTGTTTTGCCGAGTTACGGCCAGGGAGCGCTGGGCTGCTAATTGCAATGCTGCACGGCAAGACCCGCTCGACTCCCGCCTGAACGTTCTCATTTTTGTGGGATATTTGAAAACTTTTTTTTTTTTTTTCGTGACAAATGAAATTTCCCAGTTTGGTTTGGGTTTCATACTGGGTTTTGCATCTTGTATCTTTTGCTTAAAATGTAGATACAAGATACACAAATAAAGTATCTAGATAAGATACAAGATACATTGAAAAAAAAGTATCTAGATAAGATACAAGATACTCAAATTGTATCTAGATACAGTATCTAGATACTTGTATCTAGATACGTCACAACACTGGCTGCGACATACGCACAACGCTGCTGTGTGCATGCTTGCCGGGAACCTTCTACCACTTCTACCTTCTTTGCCTCTACCCTTTAGTGCACTAAATATAATTATTAATACGTGGGATGAATGGTTCGTCAGTTTTATGATTATAACTCGTGAACTTTTAAGTCAGGAATCAGAAGTCAGAAGTCACGAAATTTTAGTGTGCATAAATTTTCTGGTATGGTAGTACAAGGAAAAACAGCGTATTGGCCGGCGATACATAACACCAAATATCTTACTCAGCTAGTCATACTACTACTACTAGCCCATTTAGATATTTGATTTCACTTTGCAAGATTGCTGGAATACTATAATGAATCTGGCGAAGCTATCGGGAGTAGCAAGAAGCGTAATTTTTTTCGTCGTAGCCGAGGCGATGTTAAGAAATACATGTGTAAACAAAAATGTCACAGGGTGGCATTTTGCTATCGTAGTTTAAGATTATTTGTGACTAGTGGCCAGTGTCAACGCATGTGTGCGAGCGATAGGTGTATAACACAGTGTACAGTGCATGCTAAACACACAGCGTGGATTGCGTTACAACGAGCAATCGTTCCCAATATCTTCTTTGATGACTTGACACTGATCTCGCGTTCGGCTTATTATCCTGGTTGGTGATTAGCTAAAAAGTGGACATATGTGTGATGATATTAAATAATAGCTACGATTGTGACATTTTTGGATTACGTTTATGTGTCAGGCCTGTAGGCTGCAACCTGCAGCCTGACTATGTCTGCGTAGCCAACACTCTCGGTTTCAGTTGGCATCACCTCACATTCATCGCATTTACACCAACCAAGCACATCGGTTGTATCAAGTACGTCTTCATTTGACACATCGCTTAATTTTTCTATCGCAGTCAATTCTTCCTCCGAATATTCAGGTTCGAACATAAGCCCAGCGTTAGCTTGGGCCATAATAATTTAATAAAATCATTAAACATTAACAAAACGGCAGCTCCGAATCCAATGCGATGAACGATGAATGGACAGAGCTACAAACAAGCGCGAACGGCGATAAACAAGCTCAAGCATGTGTGACTGGAATCCACCACGGTTCTATCCCCTCCCGTCCGACGATTCTCCCTCCGCGGCGGCTGCCGCTGCCGCTTCGAGCCAAGTAAATGCAGCACGCCGATTACACGCCTTCGGTTATCAGCGTCCTGCGGCTAAACGAAAACTCCGATCACAAAAACCAAAAAATATATACACAGATAAAAGATGGACGAGTGTGACACTATTTTTTTTTATTTTTTCTGACCAAAGGTACTCATAGGTGCTAAGGGTCGAAAAAGTTCCCGTGTTATTCCTTATGGGAGAAGTTTTTCTAAGCACCTAGGCCGAAAATCACGGTTTTCGACTATTTTTAATCTTCTTCCTGTAAACACGGGATCTTTTTTGCAAGGCCCTCAATTCATTATTAGGTATCAGAAATCGACGAGGGAAGTTAATTTCACCAGGTAACCACTCCTTTAACGAGAAATCTGTTGTGAATGTGAGTGGAACAAACAGGGTTGTGTGAATATCAAATTAATAGTGCATTTCAATGATCAAGGTAGAGCAATGGCTCAGCGCAGTTACCGTCGACGTGGCTGGTGAGTCTCTCGAGGAGACTGTCGAGGAAGTTATCGAGGACATTGTCGAGGATACTGTCGAGGAAACTGTCGAGGAAGTTATTGAGGAGGCTGGCAGAGAGACTGTCGAAGAATCCGACAAGAACTCGACGACTGGGGAGTCTATCAACGAAGACGGTGAGGATAATAATAATAATAATATTTATTTCCACAAGAAACATATTGTGCTATAAGGAATGGTCATTGTCATTTTACATATGTATGGGCGATTAAAAACTCGTCAATTGAGTAAAAACATTGTTCCAAGAGGTAAGTCTTAAGTCTTCGTTTAAAATCACATCCATTCCTATCTTTCAGTTCTGTGGGTTAAACATTGTAAAATAGACAGCCTGCATATAAGGGTCCTTTTTTATAAATGAGGAGATTTGGTTTCTGTAACTTCAATTGATTGTTTTGTCTTGTTACAAAGTATGCATTTGTCCTGTCTGGGGATAAGCTAATTTCGTTTCGAACATATAGAATGACATTAAAAATATATAGACAAGTCAGAGTAAGGATCCTAAATCGTTTAAACAAAGGTCTACACTAGTCTTTTATCCATGTCACAGCACATGGGTCTGCACTGGCCTTTGCCATGAATCTAAGTGCACGCTTCTGCAATGTAAACAATCTTTTACAATTTTATGCGCTTCCCCAAAGGATCACCCCGTACGTTAGCTTTGATTCTATGTTCGAAAAGTATACGAGCCTTGCAGTTTCCAGCGTCGTTACTTGCATCAACCTTTTTCCTTTCGTAAAGCCGTGCTGCTCCTTGGTACACAAGGAGAACCTATCAAGAAATGAGATTAATCTCATTGAGAATGCTTTACAAATTATTTTGTCGAAAACTGATAATACCGCGATATGGTCTGTAATTTTTCACATCTTGACGATTTCCCTTTTTAAAAACGGTACTATTTTCGCTATTTTCAGACATGATGGAAAGGATCCTAGTTCGAAAGAAACGTTTATAATACACTGATATTAAAATGAGTTTACAATCACCAGATTTTGTGGTACCAACCTATAAAAAAATTTACCATAAATGTTTTTCTTTTTCCCTTACCAGTTATACAAATCTCTATATGAAAATGATATTTTACAACTCATCTTGCTATATATCTTTAAAGGCTCTGTACAATTAGTCGAACTGTTTCAAATGTTGGAAAAGATTCCACACGTGGATTTTCTTTAATTTTGTTAGCGTTGGCCCAACCTGTGGTCGTAATTTTCAGTGTGAAAACTTAACAAAGGCCTCCATTGCCAGAATCAGCTGGAACTCGTGTCCAGCTGTCACTGGGACGGTTATTTGAGTTATCAGTAATTTATTATTGCTCATTACACATAGTTCGGCCGAAAATGAATACCAAAAATATGAAAGATGATTGTTTTGATGCAAGGGCAGTTTCAACCGGCTCTTTTTTCAATTACAAAAGCATTTTGTAAAAGAAATGTCTGCTGGCCACATTGTTGGGAATATTGAAAAGCCGATGGAACATGGAAATATAATACTATTCACTAATGGCTATAAACTTGTGACACTGCTCGAAATGTTCAAATTTCCTCTAATGAAAAGAAAGCATTAATTTTTCAAAATGCCACTGGAACCAAATAGCTAAATTTTGCGTTCTGAGGTTGGCAAAAATTCCGCGTGACGTCATTTTAAAATTGACAGTTGTAAGGATACGCTAATTCAACTGTATGTGATAGTGGTTTCATAAGGGATTTTTCGATACCTTTAAGAATGTTGCAAGGAATTTCATCTATCCCAGCAGATTTTTTCTTGCATGCCATTTTCATTATTTCAAAATACTCCTTTTCCTGAATAGGTGCTAGGAATATTACCTAGTTATTTTTCACCGTAGGTGCAAACTGATTAGCAGTCGGATCTGTCGTTGCTCTGATCTGTGAGCTAGACAGGCTATTTATTGCGGTTGTAAAATGGTCATTGAATTTATCTGCTATTGTTTGGTTTGAGGTTATTACATTTTTACCCTCCAGGGCCCGGATTCACAAAGGGGGTTTGGGGTTAAGAAGAAAAGGGGTTAAGTTAGCCCCAACTTAACCCCTGAAATGTTAGCCCCGAATTTTCGTATTCACAAAAGGAAATTTCACTTGGGGTAATTGGAGGGGAGGTAAATAGATACGTCATCGATGACGTCATTAATGAGTAGTAATTTCAACCAATGAGAATTCAGATACAAATATTCCCTATTTTTTAAATATGTTTTGGCAACTGTTTGTCATAAATTGTGATTCGTGACTTCATTGCTGTCACTTTGACATTTGAAATTCCTTCGACATTTGAAAGAAGGAAAAACTTTCAGAGAACAAACTTAATTATCTTCTACATCACGCATCACCAAAAACACTTTAAAGAGCATACATACTGTGTCAGGCAACTGAGCAAAATGACAGAGAGTACCAACAATTTGCATTTTCATTAGCTATACATACGTTCCTAGGAAGATAGGTAGATGTGTACATAAAGTTGAGGGTAGAATGTGCAAATTAATTTATTAAATAATGTTTTCTCTGTATCAGCATCTTTCCAGCCTTTATCTCAGCCACAGCGGCAGCATTATCTAAAGAAAACGTGATGTCATTGAATTAAATTCAATGGTGATGTACTGTGGGGTGTGTGGTTCACAAAAGTTTTAAAAATCCGACTGAAACTTGACTAGCTCATGCCACCAATGTCGCCTAGCACATTTTGGAAAGTTCCAGATGCAAGAAATCTTAAGGAAACAAGAACTTGAGGGATGATAAGAATGGCGTGTGATCTTGCGATGACACTTTCAGCTGATCGGGCTGGAGAACAGAACAAAGTTCTAGGATAGTTACCCGTGGAAAGCGATGATACCTCATGAGATAATTATCAGATATTGCCGGGACGTGTAATCTATCTCTGAAAACTCTTTCGGGCTGAACTACGACGTTGTTATTATTTATATTGTTAATGTGAATGTATGCGGCACCAGCTCTAAACATTTTTACGATTTATAACCTTATCTAGCCTAGCCAAGTTGAAGTTCGAACTGACATGTGCTTACAACAGCTGCAGCCGGACTCGCCCACTTCGCAATGGCCGCTCAATTCAAAAGTCTCCGACTGTCAAACTATTTGTAATTTTATATCTAGCCACACATAACACCCACTTTATTTATGATTCTAATAGGAACTAAGCAAAGAAACAGTTAAAAATAATTCACAAACATTTGATATGGTGAGCCAGAATTCGCCATCTTGTTTAAAAAATCGGGGTTATTGAATAACCCCTGCTCCGGAGCAGGGGTTAAATTATGGGGCTAATTTAACTCCAAAAATGAATAACCCCTTTTAGTGAATCCGGATTGGGGCTAAATTCAAGGGGTTATCACTTTACCCCCGGGGTTAAGTGATAACCCCGCTTCGTGAATCCGGGCCAGGATCGTTATCGAACTACGTCTTCGCTCTAATTGTTTATTATTAGAGTGCAGGTTTTTGATTTGTTATTTGACATTTCTATTTTTCCACTATTTTCAACTATCTTGGAACGATCAATCTCATTTCTATATCCGTTTCAGAGCTCTGTATTCCTTATCCTTTTCTTCCCGGTTTTTAGATATTTTCAGATTTTTATCTGCCTGCTCTACTTTCAGTTTTAGTTCGTTTAGTTCGTTTAGTTCGTTAGTTCGTTTCGGTGTGTACCACGTATTACTATTCTTTGTATTCCGGTTTGTAATGAGGACCTTTTTTAGGGGAAAAGCTTTGTCGAATGATTTCCTGAACAGTCTGAGAAATTCCTCGAACATTTGATCTAACGTTTTATAGTCAAGAATCGAGTCCCAATCTGTCTCACTTATGCTGGCTATGAATATTTCTCTATTTCGTTTACTCCAATTCCGTCGTAGGGTGTAGTGTTTAGTTTCAGTTCGTTTTACCACTGGAGTATAAAGGGCTTGAAAGCAGTTATCAGATATTCCTAAGTTTATAACTTTGGCAAATGATGAGCACAGCTATCAATGTTTGTGAATATATTGTCAATACAAGTGCTAGTTGTACTTGTTATCCTAGTGGCCTCGTTTATCAATACATGTAGTCCAAATGCGGATAGTAAGTCGACTAGTCGTGTTTTTTCCCTACTTGCCACTAGAATATTTACATTAAAATCTCCAATTAGGATTACAGGAGTACAGTTTCCTGTTAGTTTTGTTAGTATTTGCGATAATTTATCGTGGAAAACATTGAAGTCCCCGGTAGGAGCTCTATATATTACAACAATGTGATATTTTCCCAAGCTGGCGTCATATGTTGCCGCAACAGATTCAAAGTCTTTTTCAACGCACATGTTCTTGACAAAATCGATCTGGGTTACCTTAGTTCCAGATTTTGCAAAAAGCATTACACCACCATTTTTCGCCACAGTTCGACAATACGCACTCACTAGAATATAATTCTCAATACATGTACTGTCTAGCTCTTCAGTTTTTATCCAGTGTTCAGATAGTCCAATGAAGACTGGGTCATTCGATTTTAAGGCGACTTCTAGCATTCCGATCTTGTTTCGAAGGCACTGGATATTACCGTGCCAAATTAATTGCTTCTCCTGCTTTTGTGTACTTTCTTTCGGGTGTAATTCAATCTTCTTTGCTCCATCTTTGTTTCCTTTCTTCTTTTTCGTTTTCGATCCGCCCCCCAGTAGACCTAGTTTCCCAGAACAAGGAGTTCGTTGACTCGTTCTAGGATTAACTGGCCAAGATGTAGACCTCCTCGATGGTTCAGATGGATCCCATCCCTTGCTACGTCTTGCTGTGATATCACTGAGTTTGGATCGTAGTAGCTCGCTCCTCTTTCATGGCATAGCCATTTTATGCTGTCGTTTAGCTTGTCAATCGTGTCACCATGCATATCTTTCCGGTAGAGTAGACCACCTACCACCCATTTGGCACTTGGGAATTTTGCGCTTCCGGCTTCCATCAGATTGTTTACTTCCACCATTAGATGAACACTTGCTCTCCTTTTCAGGTTGTTGGTCCCAACATGAACGACAACAACTGCAGGCTCTGGGAGTGATTGATCTCTGTCTATTAGTTTCATTTCCAGTTCACTCGGATCCCCGGATAAACTTCGAACTTCGCAGCCCTTTGCTCGACATACCTCCCCAGCCCCTCTAACTATCGAATCACCAAGCACAAGTGTGTTTAAGCTTGGCACATTCTCTTCACATTCTTCCATGATTTTCTTCCTCCCTCGAATCAGCCTTTTGTACATCTCTTTCCTGTCTTCCTGTTTCTCTTCAGTCTGGTCTATATCAGTCATTTCATTATCAGTCTTTTGTTCATCTGTCCCATCAGTCTTTTCTTGCATGTTATTTGGTTTTACAGCATCTTTGTTGGAAAACTTTTGTATAACACTTTGGGAAGGATTCCTATGTGAATCATACTTCTTCGTTTCCCGCTTTGGCGATTCGAAGTTCTCCACCAATTTCCCCAACATTGAGCAACTTGTATCCTGGCGGCCAACTCGAGAAGTAGCCTTCGCATACGAGCTGTACGGGGGGTTTTTCCCTTCTCTCTCTTGCATGAATATAATCTTTTCCCTTAGTAGCTGGTTGATTTCTTCCAGGTTTTTAATCGTTTTCTCTTTCATACTGATCATATTGTCTCTTTCTGCCAACAAAGATTGTATAGAGACGTATTTTCTTCATAAAGCTTACCACCTGTGACACGCCCCTGTTTATCAGCATCTTCACTTTTTTCCATTTCTTCCTCTATTCCTTTTTTCACTCGTTCCAGCAGGTCTTCTTTCTTTCCCGTCTTCGATACACCCAGCCTCTTGCACTCTTTCCGGAGATCTGACATACCTAAGTCACTTAATCCAGCTATTTTATCGTGGAGCAACACTTTACACGACACTGCTCCTTTCGCCATCTTTTTCGATCTTCTTTTTTTTTTCTTTTTTTTTTCATGGATAATTGTTAGCAATTGATCACAATCAAATAATATTTTAATAAAAAGCACTAAGTGCACAGTTGGCAGTAAATATAATAAATTAACATTAAATTAAGCTATTTCTATTTCTAATGATGCTTAGAACACAATTATAAGGAATTTATTTATTTCCATTTATTATTTCGAATGTTTTAAAAATAAACCACTAGGTAGTAATTAATTCCCTTATAGAAAATGAAATTGAAGCACTGAAACCATAGACCTGACGACTTGTCTTCACCTTTGGTCTACTCAACAAATTTCAGCAATTTATTACATCCCAACTGATCTGACGTGATTACATTAAAGATTAAGCATATTCTACTAACATCAAAGTTAAAAATACACGACACAACATTCGCCCTGAAGCGTTCAATATTATAGTTAGAATTAGAAAAAAACATTAGCATTTAAAAAAAATATAAAGGTAGTATATCTTACCGTGGGAATGAAACACTTAAGACCCTGATGCATTGGGCATCGAAAAAAAAAATGTATGTAATGTTCTAGCTCTTGGCTATTGTAAGGCTATATGTAAATTCTTCTGCTGCATATTATGAATCAATGATTTCACTTGGCACCCAAATGAGATCGGACAACTCGCAACCATCAATTTTTTTCAATCCAACAATGTCACTAACATATCGCTGTCTTAGTTCAATACAAACACAACTCTGAAACCATCGAACTGAGTTATTGGCGAAAATAGGTTGTTAATGAACATAGCAATTCGTGGTAAGACACTTTTTTTGGTAAAGCAAGCTTATAGTCAGTCTTAAACATTAAAAATTATAATTTATTATTCAAATACATACACATATCAGTACTTTAACTTTTATTGACTACTTATTAATACACTTTGAGTTGTGTTGATATTGACCTATATTTTCAAGCATTATCCCCATCAAAACAGATTTTCTAACATTAGCAAAAACTAGAAAAATTGACAGATTGACAATGCTTTCTCCAGAAGTGTTTGAAAAATCGAAAAATCAACATTTTTCAAATAATATCTATATTTAAAAATTAAAAATTATTACAATATTTTTACTTTTTCTCTAATCTGATTCTGATTCGCCCTCCATGTCTTCCATATTTTTTTTTTGGGTTGGATCTTCTGAGGCATTGAGGCTTTCGTAGAAGGCATGGTATGGTTTAGGTATTAAATTATTTTTGCAAAATGAAAGAAGATCCTTTTTCTTGAGATAGGGAATTGTTGGTGGCTCGGTGTATGCCTTTTTTAAGGCAATCACATCTGATCGCCCTCGTTGTTTCCTCCGAATGTTTAATTTCATGAAAATATTGTCTTCGCTGAAGGATTCCTTGTAGAGTAATACTCGTGGGTTTTCAGATTCTACCTTCAAAACCTTAATATCCAGCCAACGAATATTAACGTTACCCTAATTAATTTTGTAATTTTTACCCATTTCTGCCGACAAAACTTTAAGATCAATGAAATCTGCTGTGTCCATTTCAGACACAGAATACGGATGGCCGTTCTTCTTTGCCAATGTTGTAATAGTAACAAGCTGTGCGGGAATGTATATTGGACCTCCCCGCAACGCTTTTTGTTTTTCCGACTCAATCCGGGAATGCATAGAATCACCCTCATTTTGGGTATGCCCTACAATAAGAAATTTATGAGTAATGGACAAAATCCCCAAACATTCCACGGCATACATGTACATGACCACCATGAATCGATTCTTGTTTTGGCCTACACAATTATCCGAGTAGAAAATAACGTGCTTGCCCGTGCATTCTTGAGAAAGGTATTTTAGCACACAACTTCCCATCTCATTAGCTCCTCGAAAAGCAATGCCTTCATGCCAAAACCAACAATAACCTTTCTCATTTGAAACGTCAAAAATTGTAAAATTGTAGCAATTTAGCTTCCTCTTATAAAAAAAGTTGGAAACGAATCCATTTGGGAGAGGAAGAACTGCTTCAAGATCGTAGCAGCACACAACAGCTTGTTATTATTTAACTTGGATCTTGCTACATCATTCTTTTTTTCAATACGTGACATCTCTTTTTCCTTCACGTGAATCTCGTATTTAACTTGCAATGTATTTTTTTCTATTTCGCTGGAATTAAGATATTCTGCGCACAAAGCACACTGGTCCTTTTTAGGGCGGAAAAAAACCAATGTTAAACTCCGTATTGAATATTTTCCCATACAAATATTTTTTTGCCGAAGGCTTTCCTTGGTCGATACATAGTTTTGTATATTCCCGAAACATTGTAGCGATTTCCAAGTTCCCATCGATAAATTCTCGTTTGTTGTCTGCCCTACAATAGTGGGACTCTATCCTAGCAAACGAGTTAATATGGTCGCGTATCCCTGCTTTAATGGTTTCATCCACTTTCTTCTGATGACCATGAGCACCTCTCAAGTCGCCAGCTACAATGCCCTGGTTGCTCGTTTTCTTTAATACCGTTCTGATCACCGTATTTCCTACAACCAACGTTGCCATAAAAAAAGATTTGGAGACTTTAATTTCAACACCACCAATTTCTAGATGGTATGCCAAATTAGTAGACCTTTTGCTATTTTCTTTCGGATATCGGTATTGGGGACAAATTGGTCTTATTCGCTTAGAAACATAGTCCCGTTGTCGTGTTACATCACCTATAGCCTAGAAATTAGAAAGTAAAGATTATCTTTCTGAATCATTGATTTTTTCGGTGCATTACATACGGCACTTATCGCCGCAAGGAGGTAATAGTGTTTTGATACTTTTAGCTATTCCTGTTTTTGTGTAGTATGCCTGACCAGAGTTGACTTTAGCTTTCTTGATATTTTTTGCCCAGTTATTTGGCTGTCGAATCCTTTTTTTTCCCTGTTTAACCAATGAAGCATCTTCGTGGATCACAAGAACATTATCTTCTCCTGGCACAACTTCGATATCTTCTTCTATCAAAACTTCGATATTATCTTCTTCTATCAAAACTTCGGTATCCTCTCCTGGCACATCTTCCACGTCTTCTCCTGGCACATCTTCCACGTCTTCTCCTGGCACATCTTCCACGTCTTCTCCTGGCACATCTTCCACGTCTTCTCCACCTGGCACATCTTCCACGTCTTCTCCTGGCACATCTTCCACGTCTTCTCCTGGCACATCTTCCACGTCTTCTCCTGGCACATCTTCCAACATGGCAACTGGGCGAAATATTAACTGGCCGACAATCTAACTGGCCGAAAAATAACTGGCCGAAAAAAAAACTGGCCGAAAAACTAACTGGCCGACAAACCAACTGGCCGAAAAAACAACTGGCCGAATTTTATATTTTGCGCTGTGACTGTACTGAACCGGTGGTAGGGGCAAGCTGTTACCCATTTAGAAAACATTTTCTCTGAAATAACTCGGAGAATAAAAAAACTTGGCGAAATATTAACTGGCCGAAAAACAAACTGGCCGAATTTTTTCAACGCTGTGAAAACGATGCCAATACCTGATCACAGTCCACGCACCGGCCGGTTCCTTGTCACAGTCCACGCACCGGCTGGTTCCTTATCACAGTCCACGCACCGGCTGGTTCCTTATCACAGTCCACGCACCGGCCGGTTCCTTATCACAGTCCACGCACCGGCCGGTTCCTTATCACAGTCCACGCACCGGCCGGTTCCTATCACAGTCCATTCACCGGTCGGTTCCTTATCACAGTCCACGCACCGGCCGGTTCCTTATCACAGTCCACGCACCGGCCGGTTCCTTATCACAGTCCACGCACCGGCCGGTTCCTTATCACAGTCCACGCACCGGCCGGTTCCTTATCACAGTCCACGCACCGGCCGGTTCCTTATCACAGTTCATACACCGGCCGGTTCCTTATCACAGTCCACGCACCGACCGGTTCCTTATCACAGTCCACGCACCGGCCGGTTCCTTATCACAGTCCACGCACCAGCCGGTTCCATATCACAGTCCACGCACCGGCCGGTTCATTATCACAGTCCACGCACCGGCTGGTTCCTATCACAGTCCACGCAACGGATGGTTCCTATCACAGTTCCTGCACCGGCTGGTTCCTATCACAGTCCACGCACCGGCTGGTTCCTATCACAGTCCACGCAACGGATGGTTCCTATCACAGTTCCTGCACCGGCTGGTTCCTATCACAGTCCACGCACCGGCCGGTTCATTATCACAGTCCACGCACCGGCTGGTTCCTTATCACAGTCCACGCACCGGCCGGTTCCTTATCACAGTCCACGCACCGGTTGGTTCCTATCACAGTCCACGCAACGGATGGTTCCTATCACAGTTCCTGCACCGGCTGGTTCCTATCACAGTCCACGCACCGGCCGGTTCATTATCACAGTCCACGCACCGGCTGGTTCCTTATCACAGTCCACGCACCGGCCGGTTCCTTATCACAGTCCACGCACCGGCCGGTTCCTTATCACAGTCCACGCACCAGCCGGTTCCATATCACAGTCCACGCACCGGCCGGTTCATTATCACAGTCCACGCACCGGCTGGTTCCTATCACAGTCCACGCAACGGATGGTTCCTATCACAGTTCCTGCACCGGCTGGTTCCTATCACAGTCCACGCACCGGCTGGTTCCTATCACAGTCCACGCAACGGATGGTTCCTATCACAGTTCCTGCACCGGCTGGTTCCTATCACAGTCCACGCAACGGATGGTTCCTATCACAGTTCCTGCACCGGCTGGTTCCTATCACAGTTCCTGCACCGGCTGGTTCCTATCACAGTCCACGCAACGGATGGTTCCTATCACAGTTCCTGCACCGGCTGGTTCCTATCACAGTCCACGCACCGGCCGGTTCATTATCACAGTCCACGCACCGGCTGGTTCCTTATCACAGTCCACGCACCGGCCGGTTCCTTATCACAGTCCACGCACCGGTTGGTTCCTATCACAGTCCACGCACCGGCTGGTTCCTTATCACAGTCCACGCACCGGCCGGTTCCTTATCACAGTCCACGCACCGGTTGGTTCCTATCACAGTCCACGCAACGGATGGTTCCTATCACAGTTCCTGCACCGGCTGGTTCCTATCACAGTCCACGCACCGGCCGGTTCATTATCACAGTCCACGCACCGGCTGGTTCCTTACACAGTCCACGCACCGGCCGGTTCCTTATCACAGTTCCTGCACCGGCTGGTTCCTATCACAGTCCACGCAGCGGATGGTTCCTATCACAGTTCCTGCACCGGCTGGTTCCTATCACAGTCCACGCACCGGCTGGTTCCTATCACAGTCCACGCACCGGCTGGTTCCTAACAGTCCACGCACCGGATGGTTCCTATCACAGTTCCTGCACCGGCTGGTTCCTATCACAGTCCACGCACCGGCTGGTTCCTTACCACAGTCGTCATCCTAATTATCCTTGAATTATTGAATGAAAGTATTAAAATTTTAGAATATTTCCAACTTTACTGAAATTATTTTGTAGTTTTTGATACAAAGCAAAGCATTTGGTCGTTGTTTTCATTTTTCACAACATTTTTTCAAAACATTTCCAACAATAATAAGAGGAAGTGTCGGAATGATTCATTTGAATTTTGTGGCTAGGGTTGGGTGTTCGAGTAACTCAGACATTAGTAGCGGCATGAAGGACGCTGCCGCACGTGCAACCACGCTCGGCTGCTTGATCGCACTTTCAAATTCCCCGCAACTCCCATAAGAGCCCATGGTAATTTACCGCACTACTAGATCCTCTTATATCTCTTTCAATGTCATTTTCTAAGGAAAAGACAATCAAATATAAAAAAAAGTGCATTATTGAGGCCTGTCCACTGATATGCACTTTTATACTTTCTCGTTATCACAACACACAAAAAAGTCAAAAAAGAATATTTTCTTTTATATTTTCCGAATGTTAGATACGATTTTCTTCAAATCCTGATAAAATCTGCCAAATCACTACACGAAATCACCTTTCTTAATTTCAGCTCTATCGGATCATTACGTATCAAGTTCTTACTGATTTAGTGGTTTTTATCTTTTTTTGGCCAAATTTTCCAAACGAATTTCCTGACAAATTAATTTTAAGGTAACACACATATTTTGTATTCCCAGTTAAAATTTCATTTAATTCCGTTCATTACTTTAGAAGTAGTTTTCGTAAAATCAAGATAATCGCCAAGACATAGGTTAATAGATGGGGGTAAC
The DNA here is from genome assembly GCA_921293315.2 of Nemurella pictetii. NCBI lineage: Eukaryota > Metazoa > Arthropoda > Insecta > Plecoptera > Nemouridae > Nemurella > Nemurella pictetii. Next base: position 3,778,316 of record OV121116.1, on the reverse strand, counting down.
ATAGGCATGACTAGAGTTCGGTTTAAATAAAAACTTTTTTTCTATAAATTTTTTCTGATAATAGAATTGAATGGCATTGCAAAATCGGACAGCTGTTATGGTTTTTTATATATGTTAGAAATTTGAAACAAATCTATCGTTAATTCATTTTTTTATTGCGATTTTAAGTTTTTTGGTACTTTATAATTGTTATAACTCTTGTAATTTCAATTTCTATAGACACAGCGACTTAATATAAAAGATCCAAATTCACCAGACCTATCCACAAATATGTAGTTCGATATACCGCAAATGTCCCCCCGTCCGAACTTTGCCATTTTTCGGTACTTTCCTAAGCCACCACGTGACTTGGACGAAAAATTGGCGGTAAGTTGGCGTTATCCCTGCGTGATAAGGAGGCAGCCGGTGCGTGGACTGTGATAAGGAACCGGCCGGTGCGTGGACTGTGATAAGGAACCGGCCGGTGCGTGGACTGTGATAAGGAACCGGCCGGTGCGTGGACTGTGATAAGGAACCGGCTGGTGCGTGGACTGTGATAAGGAACCGGCTGGTGCGTGGACTGTGACAAGGAACCGGCCGTTACGTGGACTGTGACAAGGAACCGGCCGGTGCGTGGACTGTGATAAGGTACCGGCATCGTTTTCACAGCGTTGAAAAAATTCGGCCAGTTTTTTTTTCGGCCAGTTAATATTTCGCCAAGTTTTTTATTCTCCGAGTTATTTCAGAGAAAATGTTTTCTAAATGGGTAACAGCTTGCCCCTACCACCGGTTCAGTACAGTCACAGCGCAAAATATAAAATTCGGCCAGTTGTTTTTTCGGCCAGTTGGTTTGTCGGCCAGTTAGTTTTTCGGCCAGTTGTTTTTTCGGCCAGTTAGATTGTCGGCCAGTTAATATTTCGCCCAGTTGACACCTTGCCCACTTCTTCCACATCTTCTCCTGGCACATCTTCCACGTCTTCTCCTGGCACATCTTCCACGTCTTCTCCTGGCACTTCTTCCACGTCTTCTCCTGGCACATCTTCCACGTCTTCTCCTGGCACATCTTCCACGTCTTCTCCTCCTGGCACATCTTCCACGTCTTCTCCTGGCACATCTTCCACGTCTTCTCCTCCTGGCACATCTTCCACGTCTTCTCCTGGCACATCTTCCACGTCTTCTCCTGGCACATCTTCCACGTCTTCTCCTGGCACATCTTCCACGTCTTCTCCTGGCACATCTTCCACGTCTTCTCCTCCTGGCACATCTTCCACGTCTTCTCCTGGCACATCTTCCACGTCTTCTCCTGGCACATCTTCCACGTCTTCTCCTGGCACATCTTCCACGTCTTCTCCTGGCACATCTTCCACGTCTTCTCCTGGCACATCTTCCACGTCTTCTCCTGGCACATCTTCCACGTCTTCTCCTGGCACATCTTCCACGTCTTCTCCTGGCACATCTTCCACGTCTTCTCCACCTGGCACATCTTCCACGTCTTCTCCTGGCACATCTTCCACGTCTTCTCCTGGCACATCTTCCACGTCTTCTCCTGGCACATCTTCCACGTCTTCTCCTGGCACATCTTCCACGTCTTCTCCTCCTGGCACATCTTCCACGTCTTCTCCTGGCACATCTTCCACGTCTTCTCCTGGCACATCTTCCACGTCTTCTCCTCCTGGCACATCTTCCACGTCTTCTCCTGGCACATCTTCCACGTCTTCTCCTGGCACATCTTCCACGTCTTCTCCTGGCACATCTTCCACGTCTTCTCCTGGCACATCTTCCACGTCTTCTCCTGGCACATCTTCCACGTCTTCTCCTGGCACATCTTCCACGTCTTCTCCTGGCACATCTTCCACGTCTTCTCCTGGCACATCTTCCACGTCTTCTCCTCCTGGCACATCTTCCACGTCTTCTCCTGGCACATCTTCCACGTCTTCTCCTGGCACTTCTTCCACGTCTTCTCCTGGCACATCTTCCACGTCTTCTCCTGGCACATCTTCCACGTCTTCTCCTGGCACATCTTCCACGTCTTCTCCTGGCACTTCTTCCACGTCTTCTCCTGGCACATCTTCCACGTCTTCTCCTGGCACATCTTCCACGTCTTCTCCTGGCACATCTTCCACGTCTTCTCGTGGCACATCTTCCACGTCTTCTCCTCCTGGCACTTCTTCCACGTCTTCTCCTGGCACATCTTCCACGTCTTCTCCTGGCACATCTTCCACGTCTTCTCCTGGCACATCTTCCACGTCTTCTCCTGGCACTTCTTCCACGTCTTCTCCTGGCACATCTTCCACGTCTTCTCGTGGCACATCTTCCACGTCTTCTCCTCCTGGTACATCTTCCACGTCTTCTCCTGGCACAATATTTTGGGCATCTACATTTCTATCATCTGCTCGACTTTTATTTTTCCCTTCTTCTGCCTTCCTTGAACCCTAAAATATATTTTGAGGTTAGAATGTATTTATTTTCTTATGGTAGTTCTGATTTAATGTGTTTAAAACACCGGCGTAAATAAGTATTATAAAATAATTTACCTGAAGTTTCCGCTGTGCCATTTCAACCATTCGCTTCCCTCTCGATGTGTACATTATTAAAATTATCAACGATAATACTTGGAAAGTCTACCTCATGGCACAGAACAGTCCCGCTCTTTTGTCACAACTCAAACCAAACATTTGGAAATGAACATACCTTTCAGTGAAACATTACATCAACTCTAAATGTGTTGGTATTGCACCAAAACAAAAAGAGTTATGGCAGAAATTTCAGTGCAACAGCACACTAACTCGAGATGTGATGGTATTGCACAAACTAAGCTGCAAGTTCAGAATATTTCAATAGTAAACTATGTGATGTAGCAATTCAAGAAAATAATCCTTTGAGTTGTGTCAGTATTGACGGGATAGAGATTTTCAAGAGCTATCCAATGATATATTTAACTAAAACTTGCATTTTTTTGACTTGTGTTAGTATTGAACTAGTACAGCGATATGTCACTTTGGACTTGCCATGCTTGCCACTGAATTCCAGTTCATAGTGATACCCTAACATGGCATCTTCACTTGGACTAACTCTCATAACAGTACAAGTGGCTTCCTTCTCCGAAAAGTAGCTCAAACGGTGCCAAAAGTAAACGAGACCAAGCTTTATCACAACGTTCGTATTGCCATCTTTCTGAGAACCGAAAATGTTTGTTGGAATAAGATAGCTTCCAGAAGAATTAACCTGCGGAAACACTGCCTTATGCTCTTGCGAGAGGTGATTTAGAAATGTTTGTATGTTAGCACCGCTCCATTCCACACACAAGAAACAATATGCTTTCCCGGGGAATTTGCACAGGAGCAAGTGTGCCGCCAATTCAGACAGACCCATCGTACGCTTGCAGCCGTACACGGCATTCCGACACGGCACCTTTACCAGAGCCGCTACGCCTTCCAGGCCCAGACAGCGGGAGGCAGGCTGGCCGCGAGCACGACAAACACCGACACCAACATAGTCCTGTTCACGTTGAGGACGACAACAATTCTTGTAGTCCGGCTAAGCCACTCAGCAGGAATCGGTCGAGGAATCCAGGGCCCGGATTCACAAAGAGTCTTACCTTTAATACTGTATTAGAGATAATACTGTAGTACTATTACCCCGCTAATACGGCATAACTTTACTACCGTAGTAACGCTATTCCGCATTCATAAACAAAATATTAGCGCGGTATTAGGTTTCGTCACAAATCCACAAGTGACGTCATGACATCTGAAATTTCGACCCATCAGTGCAGAGTGCGCATTAATTCAAATAACGATCTTCTGCTGTTATATTCAAGCAAACGTCAACCGGTAAGTTATAATTTTGCAAATTTAATTTTTTATCATAATAGATAATACTTTTATCTGTTAATTATAACTTATATTAAAGCAGTAAAATATATTTAAGTACTATTTTCATTTATGGACACACAAAAAAACATGGAAAATGTCGAAGAGACCAGCGCAGGGAAGAAAAGGACTCGAAGACCTAACTTTTCTTCGGACGAGCTGAAAGCTTTGGTCGAGGGAGCAGTTTAAAGGAAGGTCATGATCAATGGATCATTCAATCCCTCGACAACAGGACTGGCAAAGCTCAGTGCCTGGGATGCCATTAGCAATTAGAAGTAAATGCCACTAGCATACACAAAAGGACGATACCAGAGCTAAAAACAAAACTTAAGACATACAAGTCTGAAGCAAAAAAAGAATGTAGTACATACATACTTACCTACCTACCTGCCATCCTTCCATAACGAAATCCTTCAAAATGATTTAATCAATTATAAATCAAACAAAGCTGTAAAAGTGAGCCAACTTATTGGTGATCACTGATAAGCAACGGCACCATGTACTAGGTTGATAAAAAAATGTATTGTAAAATAACTGTTCCACTTAATTGCAGTGGCTTATAGAAAATAAATAATGCAGACTGGCCGACGAGGGCCACCACCCAAGAGACCATCCATAATCAACGAACGCGTTGTTGATCTCATAGGAGAGACTGCTATGCAGGGCATTGACATGGGACTGGAAGTGGGTGGCCTGCAAGGGCAGGCAATAACATGTAAGCACCAATGAAACTTTCATACAGGAAATATATTTTAATAGTAAATTTATTCAAAAAGGTGATTTTACAGTGCTAGATTTACTGTACCTCTAGCTAAAGTTGAAATTAATATGTATCCAAGTTTGATAATATGTTCTGCAAGTAAGACAGTGGATTACTCTTTTACTGTCAATAGATCATCGAATCAATCATGACGGAGGTGCTAAACCGGACGTACTTGCCGAGCCAGCCGAGCCAGCCGAGCCAGCCGAGCAGCCAGCCGAGCCAGCCGAGCAGCCAGCGGAGCCAGCGCCAGTGCAGATCGAGTACGTCGAATATGCCGAGTTCAGCGGTGGTGGAACAGCCCCGGAAAAATACAACAAAGCTTGCCAAACAATAAGCCAAGGGTACGTTGGTAACAATGATTTGGGATACCTAATTTAAATAGTTACAATTAACTACTCAAGTTAATCAACACTCAAATCAACACTCAACACTCAAATTACATCAGGTCGACAACATCTGGGAGTCTGCTCCAACAAGGGGACCTGATGATAGCCGCCTTAAATCGCATCGGTGACTTGTTACAACTTTCCTTGGCGAAGCAAGCGGAGGCAAATGCTCAGCAAGCTGAAAACGGACGAATGATCGCTGCTACTCTGGCAGCTGTGTCTGGGCTGCTACATGTCAACCAGTAATTTTTAAAAAATATATCAATCAGCAAACAATAAAAAAACTTTTGCAAAAATGATGTTTATAGTATACTATTGTCCATATTGTGTAATCTGTAATTATAAATAGTATAAAGGCTCGCTTATTAGCGTACTAATTAGTCTAGTTTAGTTATTAGTTGAGAGTTAGTTAAATCTATTTGCTACGAGTGCAGCACGGAGCATCACTGCATTGTGGTTGACTGCTGCAGCTCCCTGTGGCTGGAACTGGGCTTGTTCAGGATTGTAGATGGGAGCATCCAAGATTGGTATCCGCCTGGCAACGCACCAATTGTGTAAAACAAAACATGAAATGATGATTTTACAGCACCTCAATGGCTTGTACATGAGAGTACCTCCACTTTCATCGATACACCGAAACCGGCTTTTCAGTATCCCGATGCTACGCTCCACGATACTTCAAGTCCGCTTGAAGCTTCGGTTATAGTTCTCCTCACCAACGGTTGCAGGATTGGCAAAGGGTGTTAACAGATGGACATCAATTCCATAGCCACTATCACCTGGATGAATGGGAGGGAATATAATTTTTTGTTAAGCAAAGTAATACCTATAAACATAAACTACATACTTGCATAGTTAAAAATGAATTGAAACAGAAAAGAGATGTAAAATATTAAAAATTACCTAACAAGAAGCCAACCAGAGGGAACAACACCATCATCGAGTCCCTGCTTCAACAAAGACTGATTCCAGACAAACTGGTCGTGCGTGGAGCCTGGCCAACGAACTACTATATTTGATAAGCTTTGGTCCGGACCACACACAACTTGGCAGTTAATGCTGTGATTTCTGTACCGATCCACAAAGCTGGGCTCGTCTTCCGATGGTGCCTTAATGTTGATCAGAGTGCCATCGATAACTCCGATTACATTAGGGAAATTATCAATTTTGTGAAATTCTGTAAAGAAAAATAACATGTTTTGTAGATTCAGGTAAGGTTGTGGAAGGTATATAGCAGGGGCGTGCAGCCAGGGTATGCAGGGTATGCGTTGCATACCCTCAACGAGAAGGAAAGAAAGAGATTCAAAATGTTTTTCAATGCCTTTCAAAATATAATTTTCAAAACTAAATTGAGTCATGTTTTTAGTTCTTAGTGTATTTATTTTCCCCGCGCAAGGTGTTGTGATCACGTGCTCGAATGCGTTCTCTGTCTAACGTTCGCAGTCGCACTCTCTCACAACCTCGTGCTTGGAGCGTCTAAGGAGAGGGGAAGGTTCAGACTGATGGCATACTCTACCCTAGACGCGTTAGCGCTGCCTGTAACAGCCAATTGGCGTTGACCGCGGCGGGTGTTGGGGGAGGAGTGGGAAATGGACGGTTTTGAGGGGTACAGGTGGTGATCGCATATCCGTCCCTATGACGCGTTTCACGGGTTCGCGGTTCGGGTTGGCTCGAGTCTTTGCGCTATCGCCGCGGTTTTTGAACACGTGCAACCACAGGGGGTAATGAGCAGTAACAAAATACACTCTGTCGATGGAATTTGGGGGTAGATAATATTAATTGGCATGCATAATTAGTGTCAGAATAAGTAATTTTTTGCCCTATAAAAGGAGTGTTCCTGTAAACGTGTTATCACACATACCCCAATATGAATAATTTTATTCAAAAAAATAAGTAAAAAATATATATATTTAAAAAAATATACAGGAAATATCTATCGTACGATTTTACGCGCTTCGAGGAATTAGCAGCTTCTACGGGTCTGTAAATTTTACCTGTGAGTGTGGGCCAAGAAATTCCCACGACTCTGGTCCTGGGCTGGGGGATGCAAGTGCTCGTTAAACGGTGTAAGCGCACACCAAATTAAAATCCCACACGACCGCAAAATTCCGTCACAATGCCGCCGGCAGGTAGCTTCGGCAGGGACAATATTGCCCTTTGCACAATTTATAACAAATCTTGTTTTGACACATTTTTAATCCTTTGTAAATTATAAAATCTTAGCTGGAAGGCAGAATCCACCTGGTTTTGTCACCAGCAAGTGCTCGTTAATGACTCGAATAGCAAGCATTTTCCCCGCCACGTTTGGTGTAATGAACACAAACAACAAAGTTGCTTAGCTTACCAGAATTTCAGATATTAGGTCTGTTGCATTAGCCGCGGCACCGCCTCGCAGTATATCCCTTTGACTCTGACCCCACGCCGCCCAATACTGGCTATCATAGCAGCCGGCCTGCGTTGATTCTTACGTTGTGATTGTCGCAGTTCCTCCGTAATCACAGCTATATTTTAGAATATTTTAAAAATAAATGTGGGGTTGAAACCTTACGTACGGCACGTGCCGTACATACATGCCTCACCGCTGCGGACGCGTATGAACATCAGTGCGAGCTTGACCACACCGCGATTCGCATGTAGCTAGAGACAGTGCTGTCAGTTAGAGTTTTAGAATTTGAATGGACGTGTCGTGAAGGCGTGTGTTAAGGGAATACTAGGCTATGCGAACACTCATATAATCGTGTTGTGGATGAGCGTATTTACGCTCACCCTCAACGCAATTATATTGCGTGTGCGCATAGCCTAGAGGCTTTTATGATCAATTTAAAATGTCCAGTGATAATTTAGCAGCTTTCTCAATGACATTCGTTACCTGGAAATATCATGATGTAGTTGTCGTGAAATTATTTGAATATTTCAAAACGTAAAAATCGATTTAAAGAAAAACTATTCGATTGATTTGCTTCAAATTAACACAGTATCTTCTTTTTACGATCTTTTATGCACACAGTAAATTTTGTGAACATCGGTTGAAGATAAAGTTGCTTTAGTTGCAAAAAACTGAAAAAACGCTAAAAAATCGCAAAAAAAACGTCATTCAAGCGCCATTTTCAAGAAAAGTGCTTAACATACAACAATGAAATTTTTACACAAACATTAAATCGTGAGAGTCAACATATCCTGAAAGTTTCGTCAAATTATATTCAGATGCTTGGCCTCTAGAGTGCAAAACGTGTTTTGGAAAAACTGAAAAATTTCGTAAAAACTTAATAACATAAAATTTACTCGTCCGAATTGCTTCAAAAACGTGGCAGATCTAAGTTCAGAGAAAACGAAGGTCCACCGAAATTTTCATCAAAATCGGTTTTGGCGTTTGGCCTGTAGAGCGCGAACAAACACACAAAAAAACAAACACAAAAAAAAACAAAAAACAAAAAAAAAACAAAAAAACAAAAAAACACTGGAGACTTTTTTCTGCAGTAAGTGTAATTGAAGATTTCGCTTCACTCGCTACGCTCGTTACGCTCATCAATTATGAATGTACCGTGTCAATTTGTCACAAGTGAAGTGAAATTAGATTAATTAGACAGCTAATCTTACAGCTGCTTCGGGTGTGTGTGACGCGCGTGTGTATTTTTTGGAAGCGCGAATGTTGACATATTGAATTGCATTTGCGTCCAACCAAACATGGACCAAGAGGACGAAATTAGTCAGCTACTTGCCTACCCTTTCGCTAGGAAGACATTCCAAGAGAAACAACAAGTGATTGCAAAGGGAAAACCAACACCGTAAATTCATGATATGCTAAAGTCTTGTAAGGTTGGTGCCAAGACGTACAATCGCCACTTCAACGCGAAGCAATACGAATCAGTCCCATGGTTGACTGGGTCATCATCAATGAATAAACTTTTTTGCTGGCCATGTGTGCTATTTTCGAATGGACCCAGAACTTCTTGGAACAAGGAAGGATTCAGCAGTTTGAATGTCATGGGAGCTGCAGTGCAAAAGCACCAGCGATCCCAAGATCATTTGCTGTGTCAACTTCAGCTGTCGACTATTGGATCGACGCGCATCGAGCTGCAACTTGATGAACAACAGCAAATCGAGGTGTCCCGCCACAACAAATTGGTTTCTCACAATAGAAAAATATTGCAGTGATTTATTGATTCTGTATGCCTTTTGGCCAAACAGGAGTTGGCATTTAGAGGCCATGATGAGAGCAGCGATTCGCTTAAGAGTCTACATAGCCTGTAACCCGATACGATAACGAAAAACATAATAATCTGTGGCTGTAATCATAAGAAGCCACGGATTATAAACGCTGGCACTTATCTGCGACTCTTGCATAACCAAGATTAATCATCAAAATGAAAAAAATCTGCTTTTTCTCGATTTTCGTGATTTAAATGACACGGCTGGATTCATATTTGTCAGCAGATTGTACGATACTTTGAATCAAAGTTCTAGTGCACTTATTGGCTATACTGCAGCACATTTTCAATCACGGCAAAGAATTGGTAGTACGTCACGTTATAAGCCGCTCTAATCCTGTGTCGAGTTTGTTGTAAACATTGCTGAACAGCATTCCGCAAGCAAACTTTCATTGAGTAGTAGATGCCGAGAATACAAATCAATCAGTATTTGTTTGCGATTAATTTTATTGATACCATCGTGTTTTTGATGGACAGTACATGGAACACATTTTTTTATTCGATCTTCTGGCGTGAATTTTACCCATAACATTATGAAAATTAATTTTTTCCACCATGGTTGAAATCACATTCTTGTGACGAACACAAAGAAATAACATGGTTGTTGCTTCAAAAAAGTCTGCCCAAAGAGCATAACTAGACTTAGTATGCATGGTCATCGATGCGTCGTTGCACAATGCTTGAACGCAGACGAACATTTTAACGCCACAAAAGTGTCATTTTGAAACTTATCTGATTCCGAACAAAGTAACGGAATAATAATTATATTTTTGAATACGTACATATTAGTTTCAATTAATATACATCGATTGCATGGAGCCATGGATCGGAAACACTCCGTTGCCGATTTATTTGTTGGCTAGTTGCGCCTTCGCACTTTTCCTCTGCAATTTCGCTGCGGCTTTCATGTCTTTGGCGTTTTGAGCCGCAGCACGGGCTTCAACAACGCATCGCGGATCTCGGATGTCTGTCTTCAACATTCGTTTACTGTACTGCGGGTTGCAAATTTCAATGACTAGGCACTTGTTATAAAACCTAGAACAAACAAAAATTATAGATTCATCAGCGTCTACCAATAGTCACTCCCAGCAGAGATCGAGCATATATTTTTTCTCACTCACCAACAAAGGCGCGCTTCCATCTTCTCACGCCAGAAGTCCTCGTTCCTTTCAACACGTTCGAATGTGAACCACTTCGTAGTGTATATAACAAAATAGCAAAAAGACTAACGGGTTCGCATGTCTGTGCTGTATGAACTGTTCAATTAGGTATGAGTGTTACGCGGGCTTCTGCTATTTTCATTTTTTTTTTCTACCCTGTATGCATGCTTGTGATGCAGAATAAAATGAAGATGAAATTGAAATTGAAATTGAATTGAATACAAACGATGATGGTTAGTTTAAGCAACATTGCTTTGTTTAGTGAAGAAAATATACTTTTTGATCTATAAAAACACTCTGTCTCCACGGAACGAGCCGTCATCGGCCATATCTTACGCCGACTAAATTTTATCGCTAACTAGCCTCAGCATGCCGAGTGCCGACTTCCTAGAATCTCTTCTCTTCCGACTTGACAATCATGCAATTCCGAAAATTACACAATTATACAAAATAACTATATTTGTTATACCCAAGCAAGCAATGAAAAATATCGGACACCCAATATATCGATTTTCATTATTATCGGATTTCCTTCTAAGATCAATACAAACGTGCGTAACACAAGTTTCAGTTTTAGAGCACTGATAGATTGAGTAAAGTTGAGTAGTAAAGTTGAGTGAGACCCACCCAACCCAACTAGGTTTACAGAGCAGTGGGTGAAGGAATGATGCATATTAATCGGTAATTTTCGTCGGATTTTTTCATTTCAACATTGCTTTTGATCTGCAAACAGAGACGAATCCAGTCGTATCGATAAAACAGTATGAAACACGGATTTGTATCGATATCCTTTTTTATTAACTTTTTATTGAACTCGGTGTCGGGTTGTGCAAGTATAATCTCACGAGTGTTTTTATTTCTCATGCTGATAATGAGGCAGTAAAACTGGAAGATTATTTCCATCGGGTCTAATCCGTGAAAGATTAGCTTTCTCACACGGAAATTTTTGGTAGCGCAGAGGTCCACGTGGTTACTTTTCCTGCCCCCTAAAATGTTCCCTATATTTATGAAAAAAAATCAGTGGATAGTTGAAAAATTTTCTAACACGCGATGTAAAGGCTCGTGTCGATCGGACGTTTACTTTGTTCACAAATAAATCTTGAATTTGGGACTTTTTGTGGGTTTTTTTTAAACGAAAACACCACTTTTCTTTCTTCTCTGGTTGTTTTATTTTCCATCCGATCTCAATTAAAATTTACTAGGCGGGTCGGAGTACTCTTCCTCTACACACTGATTTTTTTTCAAAAATATTGGGATCAATTTAGGGGGCAGGAAAAGTAATTACGTGGACCTCTGCATTTTAGGCTTTTAAGCTGCCTTTAGCTGGCTCTTAACAAGGGGAATTATGTGGAACTTTTAGACGTGATAGCTTCGTATGACCAATTATTGCAAACACATCTTGAAACTGCAACTGTGTTTCGTGGCACATCGAATCGCATCCAAAACGATCTTGTCGACGCGGTGAGTTCAGTCGTTCTCGATCGGATAAAACTGGAAGTCACCTCTGCTCCATTTGGAGCCATTCTGTTAGACGAAACTACGGACGTAATGAACTCTTCCCAGTTGTCAACGGTATTGCGCTACGTCACCGATGACGGGAAAGCTCAAGAACGTTTCGTTGGGTTTACGGATGTGAGCGCAAATAAAAGCGCCGACGGTCTCTACACTCACGCCCTGAAGATTGTTGAACCATTCGATATTCAAGATAAGCTTATTGCTCAATTCCTATGACGGGGCTGCAGTGATGGCTGGCCAAATGAGTGGTCTTTGCACTAGGGTGTTGGCGACGTTTCCTCGCGCCTATTTTGTCTACTGCTTCGCTCATAGGCTGAATTGAGTACTCCAGCAAGTCTGCATGAGCATTAAAGAGTGCAGATTGTTATTTTCAACACTGTCCGGGCTAGCAGCCTTTTTCAGTAGATCGCCCAAGCGAAGCGAGGCTCTGAAGGCGTTCATGAGCAGAAAGCTTCCGTCTGTTGCCCCAACCCGGTGGGTTTTCACCTCGCGCCTTGTACATATCGTGAGCGAGTACCAGATGCAGCTCATCGAGTTTTTTGAGTCTTTACTTGAAGATGTCGCATCCTGGGACCCAGGCACCTTGGTACAAGCCCAAGGATTTCTATCATTTTTAAATGATTTTCAGAACGTATTCCTGTTGACTGCGTTCTTTAACTTGTTTCGACACACAGACATTCTATATAACGTTCTGCAAGAGAAAGCCTTGGATATTGTATACTGTTACAAATCTGTGTTGGAAACCCAGGAAAACATGAAGGAAGGTCGCGAGACCTTTGAAACCCTCTGGGAAGAGGTATTACGAAAAAGTGACGAATGCGACATCGAGCTTCCCCTTCCGCGCCGTAAAAGAGTAGGCGCAGGGGACAACACCATTGAAACGTCCTGCAGAACTTATTTCGAGATTGTCGACACGATCACAGCACAGCTCGACGACCGAGACCGTTCTATGCAACAATAAAATTTTGTCAACCTCTTGAACCCCGATATGTTCGATACATTCCGTACAGCCTTCCCAGAAGACATTTTTAAAATGTTTCAAGAGTCACACAATGGGTTGTTCGATTTTCTCTTGTTGAAGAACGAGCTCCTGGTCATGTACTCTTGGCAGGAGTTTCGAGGAAATCATCCTCACGAGCTGATCAAGTACATGCAGGATCACAAGCTGTTTAAAACCATGCCGCAACTGTACAACCTTGGACGTCTCGTTCTATCCATTCCGAGCACCACGGCGTCTGTCGAGCGTTCATTCTCAGCCCTAAAGAGGATTAAGTCCCACGTTCGTGCTACTCAGGGACAAGAGAGGATGTCAAATCTCTCCATCCTGTCTATCGAAAAGTCAGTGCTCTGTGCCTTGAAAAGACAACCAGAGTTCCACGCCAAAGTCACAGACGTCTTCTCAAAACAGGACAGACGGATGGACTTCAACTTCAAATAGACAGGTACCCGACCATATCATTTTTGGCTCAAATGTATTTCTGGTAAAAACTTCCAGCAATATATTACGTAGATATGAGATTAAAATGATTTTGTTTTAATTTATTTTTAAAAGAGGTAGTTATAGGTAGCAAATTTTCTAGCCCAACTTTACCGCAAACGCGTAGATTTCATTCAAAAAGACACTGAGCGCAAAAAAAAATTTGAGGCTTCGCTCCCAAACCCCCACGTTTGGAGTCTTTCGCACTTTTTACTGGATAAGACATTCAGATATTGTCTAGTGCAAACCCTGCCAAAAACCCACCGCACGCCACTGGTATATAGGTAGGTAAACAATTGGTAGGTACGTAAGTTCCATTGTTTACACTGTCATGCGTAGCAATTAGATATTGTGAACGCAAATAGGTAGCTTACCTGATTTAACTCTTGCTATGTAGTCCTCATCTTCCCAAGGGAACGTGATGTAACGGGCTGATAGTTCGGTTAAAGGAGTGGTTACCTGGTGAAATTAATCTTCTAATAATGAAAACTTTGAGTCGTGAGGAAAAGAAATCAGACGTGGCTTTAGCGAAGAGCACTGACTCATTAAATGTTTGTTGCTACGATCTGCAAGCCATTCTGCAGACACCTTCGGCGGACAGCGCGCAGTTGTTTTACAAGCGGAAGCTGAATTGCTTCAACTTTACAATATTCGACGTCGGCGACGCAAAAGGATTTTGCTTTTTTTGGCATAAAGCTGAGGCCAGGCGTGGGCCGAATGAAATTGGGAGTTGCGTCTATAATTATTTGAAAACTGAGTGTGTAGGAAAAGATGTAATTTTTTATTCTGACAACCGTGTTGGTCAGAATAAAAATAAATTTATGATGGCACTTTACCTGCACGCGTTGCTGGTATTGAATGTCAAGTCTAAAACACACAAATTTCTGGTTGTGGGTCACACCCAAAATGAAGGCGATGCAATGCACTCGTTGATTGAGCGAGAGAAGAAGCGCGTTCTCAAAAGTGGACCAATTGTAGTCCCTTCGCAATGGATTCCCGTTATAAACATGGCCAAGAAAAAGGGGACACCATACAAAACTTCAGAAATGGCCACAGATGACTTCATTGATCTGGAAAAGCTCACCGAGGACATGGGCGTTAACATAACAGTTAATTAAAATAACGAGAGGGTTTTGTGGAAGAACGTGTGCGTCGTTCGTTTTGACGCTAAATTACCGACCACGGTTCTGTACAAAACGAGTTACCAAGCTAATGAATATAAGAAAATAAAAATTCAACAAAGGCACTCAACACGAAATCGTCCTCCGGTGGAAATTGCTCTTCAGCCAGCGTATGCTGAACCACCGTCCATCCAAGTAGCGAAGAAAAAGGATTTGATGTCTCTTTGCCGGGACAAAACCATCCCCACACTAGGAGTTTTACGAGAATCTTCGATCTGGAAAGGAAGAAGAGCCTGCGATGAGCAGCTGTAATTACCGATCATTATCAATGCAACGAATTCAAAGTTGTTCATCTCGTGTTCACGAAACTTGTAAACTTGTAAACAATAAACAATACATTCAAAGCTAAAACCTTATCTGGTCTATTATTCGTTCTTTTTGCACTTGAATTTCTTCATTCCCATTTTTTACCTGGTAAACCTGATATCTGGTCAACTACTCTTTTGTGAGTACCAATTGATTTATTTTAGCAAAAATTTAATTTGACTCCAACTTTTGGTAAAATTTTATCGAGGTATCTAGCATTAACTTGCAGACTTTGAGTTCTGTACCGAGACATCTCATAAATTAATTTATTTGTCATAGTATTGATTTTTTAACGCACTTTTTTGTTTGTAGAACAAACGGCAATATTTTCGCCTGTATCCCTGATTTTTTTCAATAAAATACTACTTTATTTAGATTCATACCATCCAAAAGCAAGCAAAAAAAGTTTGCTTTCCATTTATCTCAAAACTACGTTTTCGGAGATGTCTCACTATAACTCTGGGGAAGCGATATATAGAAATCAATTTAATTGTTACTAGGAAGAGAGAAAACAGGTATCAACCCTGGATAATTGAGTTAAAACGGTATTGGTTCCAACAAGGGTGCCGAGAGTTTCAATAGGGAAAGCAGTGGCTGTTTGAAAATCAGCACGGCTTCCGGATCAGTTACTACTGTGAATCGTCCCTCACAGCGTGCGCTCAAGAGCTAGCCGGGTCCGTGGACCAAGGTTCGTGGACCAAGGTGTGAAGGTCGACGCCATCCTACTTGACTTCTCGAAAGCCTTTGATGTGGTACCTCACAGACGTCTCATGGAAAGAGTTGCAGGAATGGGACTGGACAACAGAGTCACCGCTTTGATAAAGGCGTTTCTTTCGGACAGAAAAAAGAAGGTTCAAGTGAGAAAAGCTCTGTCTGACACTATAAGCGTGTAACGCAAGGTAGTACGTTAGGCCCAACCCTCTTCATTGGTTACATCAACGACTTGACAAGCGACATCCGATGACTGCATCATTTATCCACCTTAATTAAAATCCTTATTTTCGGTTGCCACGATACTATCGGTACCTGGATGCGGGGATGTGGGGATGTTTGGATGTGACTATGTAACTTGCACCGCGTAAATCGCTATAGAAATTGCGAAAACGCGATGAAAACGTGTTGACGAAGTCGCGTTATGTTCATTCCACTTGGGACTTGCGCGCTGCAACATTGCGGCAGCGATTTGAGCGCTGATTGATGGCGAAAACAACGAAAAACACACGCCAAATCACTCGGCCAAAAGTCATCGCCTCTGGAGGCAACAATTGGCAACAATGCAGGCAATAAGGAAATTACAGGTGCAAAATAATTTCCATAGCGATGAAAATCGCCAAATGTCGAACATTGCCAATAACAGGTGTCAAAATAAATTGCCACTGACAAACTCACGCTGTGGTGACACCAAGCGATGCTGGACATCGGTGTATCTGTTCTTCTGTGAGATTTCTCACGACTTAAACTGTGAGTTTTTACGCAACTTTTCCACTAGGAATATATAGTGTTCGAAATCGCGTTTGGCCCTTCAGAACGTCTATAGCTGTACACTGAAATGCTGGAAACACATCATACAACCACTGCAGATGCCACCAAAAAAACGTGCTCGCCTGACCCAGGCCAAACTAACGCCGACGAGCAACAAAGAAAGGACAAAGGCAGCGGACGACAGGGCACGGGTCCTGGGGGTCGGGTGCTGGGTGCCGGGTGGTGGGTGCTAGATGCTGGGTGCCGGGTCCTGGGGGTCGGAAAGTGGGTGCTGGGTGTCGGGTGCTGAGTGCTGGGTGTTGGGTTCTGGGTGTTGGGTGCTGGATGCTGGGTGCAGGGTGCTGGATGCTGGGTGCCGGGTGCCGGGTTCTGGGTGCTGGGTGCCGGGTTATAGATGCTGGGTGCAGGGTGTTGGGTGCTGGATGCCGGGTGCTGGGTTTTGGGTGTTGGGTGTTGGGTGCTGGATGCTGGGTGCTGGATGCTGGGTGCCGGGTTCCGGGTGCTGGGTGCTGGGTGTTGAGTGCTGGGTGCTGGGTGCCGGGTTCTGGGTCCTGGGTGTCGGGTGCTGGATGCTGGGTGTTGAGTGCTGGGTGCCAGGTCCTGGGTGCCGGGTGCAGGATGCTGGGTGCCGGGTGCCGAAATTCATTTATTTTAGCTTCAAGTATCATGTTTCAAAATAATTTGCACACAACACACATACATAATATGGCGAGTGGGGACACCAAGTGATGGTGGTCATCGGTCTCAGAGTCTAACTGCGAGTTTTTACGCAAATTTTCCACTAGGAATATGTAGTGTTTGAAATCGAGTTTTGCTCATCAGAAAGTATAATATAGCTTTACAGAAATACTGGAAACACATCATACAACTACTGCAGATGCCGCCAAAAAAACGTGCTCGCCTGACCCAGGCCAAACTAACGCCAACGAGCAACGAAGAAAGGACGAAGGCAGCGGCCGACAGGGCACGGGTCCTGGGTGCTGGGTGCCGGTTGCCGGGTGCCGGGTCCTGGGTGCTGGATGCTGGATGCTGGGTGCCGGGTGCCGGGTCCTGGGTGCTGGATGTTGGGTGCCGGGTGCTGGGTGCTGGGTGCTGGGTGCCGGGTGCTGAGTGTTGGGTGCTGGGTGTTGGGTGCTGGATGCTGGGTGCTGGGTGCCGGGTGCTGGATGCTGGGTGCCGGGTGCTGGCCACCCGGGGAGGTTGAGACTTCCTACGAGTTGCGCTTTGGAGGACCGAGTTGGTAAACCAGGCTTACCAACAGGTTATTGGTGAACAACACAGGCAGGGACATAGACAGATCAGAAAAGGTCTGTCATGCAGCCGGGAGCGGGGAAGGGCTCCTGGCAAAGCGCAAAGTTCACAAGGTACAGACCATCGTACGATTGTGCATGTCAACACCGTCGCGTTTCCACTTGAAGGAAGATCGTGGAGAAGACCGTGTCGATTTACCAGGCCTTACATCCGGCTATATGTGGACAACACAAGCAGGGACAGAGAAAGGGAAGGAAGCCTGTCATGCAGCCAGGAGGTGGGAAGGGGGTCCAGGCACAAGTGCACAAGGTACAGACTATCGTACGATTGTGCATATTAACAATGGTGTACTACGCAGAGAAAGGAATAATTCCTTATCAGGAATAATCAATTGATGGCGGACGTCTGTGTACCCGCGGCACGAAAATATGTAGCCATCATTAGTAGTACCCATATGTTCGCATTTGAGCAATGAATATGTAGATAAACACGAAGTGTTAGGTAAGCGTGGCAGAATGGTCAAACACCAATTACCGACAAACAAATTAGCACAAGGAACAAACAAAACCTACAGGGGGATCCGAGCAGATGGTGCTTTGGGGCGAAGCGCCAAAGCACGCCGGGGGGGTTGGCGGCCGGAGGCCGCAGGGGCAGAGCCCCTAGTTATATTTAAAACTGCACGTAAAATGTACAGACAAAGCAAAGTTAGAACATAATACTCGATAAAAAGTGGTCTTTATGAATCGTACATGGATTACATGGATTACATGGATAAAAATTAGCAGCGGCTAGATATCTTATTGCTCATTTTTCTAAAATAAAGTCTCTTTGTAGGAAAAGAATGTGCAAATTCTGAAATGTGCAATTCTGAAATGAACGAAGGAATGCTACACTTGTTTTGTTGTATGGAAATTGCAAATTTGTATGATGCGTTTGATAAAAAAAACACCCAGGCGCCACGTTATTACTAATTATGTCCAACGTTCAACGATACTCTGCCCATTTAGGTAAATGAGAGGACTTGAACTAATATGCAAGTCATTTTTAGGATGAAATTGGAGAAAATCTGTTCTAGATTTATTCCGAGCAAGATCATTTTGTATTACCCATTTTGAAATTTGGTCTGCGGCAGCACTATTTTTTGTTAAGAAATGTACTTTCATAATCTCTCTTCTCCCTCATAAAATTAAAAAAATGAGTGGTATCATCAGCGAACTGGGTTAAATGCCCGGGACATTTTCTTTCATATCGTCAGTGAATAAAATAAATAAAAATGGGAGTATAGTAAATCCTTGTGGAACTCCGATATTAAAATTAACTTAATCCAAAAAATATTGCTTGCCATTTGAGTCAATTGATTTTATTATTTGTCTCCTGTTGCAACATGATTTTTTTTATCCAATCATTTCCGACACCTCTTATTCCAAAGTATTTGAATTTTTCTAGTACCTAATAAATCGTGATTCACCACATCGAAAGCTTTGGAGAAGTCGTAGAACACCCCAATGGCCGATTAATTATTTTCCAAGGTGTCATTGATGGCGAGTGTAACGAGCGTAGCGGGTGAAGCGAAATCTTCTATCACACTTAACTGCTAAAAAAATCCGGAATGTTTTTTTTTTTTTTTTGTGTGTTTGTTCGCGCTCTACAGGCCAAACGCCAAAACGTATTTTCATGAAAATTTATATGGACCTTCGTTTTCTCTGAACTTAGATCTGCCACGTTTTTGAAGCAAATCGGACGAGTTAATTTTATGTTTATAAGTTTTTACGAAATTTTTCAGTTTTTCCAAAACACGTTTTCCACTCTAGAGGCCAAGAATCTGATTATAAATTGACGAAACTTTCCAGATATGTTGGTCCTCACGATTTAATGATTGTTCACAAATTTCATTGTTTTATGTTTAGCGCTTTTCTTGAAAATGGCGCTTTTATGACGTTTTTTTTTGGCGATTTTACAGTTTTTTGCAACTAAATCAACTTTATCTTCAACCGATGTTAACAAAATTTACTGTGTGCATTATAAATCGTATAAAAAAGATACTGTGTAATTTCAAGCAAATTAATTGAATAGTTTTTCCTTAAATCGATTTTTACGTTTTGAAATATTCAAATAATTTCACGGCGACTATATTATGGTATTTCCAGGTAACGAATGTCATTGAGAAAGCTGCTTAATTAACACCGAACATTTAAATTGATTATAAAAGCCTCTAGGCTATGCGTCCACGCAATATAATTGCGTTGTGGGTGAGCGTAAATATTACGCTCATCCACACAACACGATTATATGAGTGTTCGCATAGCCTAGTAAGGTCATAAGATCTTACGATGACCAGCAGTGCCTGCAAGAGGACGTGGGTGGACCTCAATGGCATGAGACTGAAAAAATCTTAAACAACAGTCGTAAGTTTATGGGACCCGAAAACAGCAACCATGATCAACAAAATCGAATGTGTTCAACGGCAAGCAGCAAGGCATGTCACAAACAACCACAAGAGATGATCCACAAAAACGAAACGAGTACGACCACGAGTAAGCGTGACAACACTTCTCGAAAACCTGAAGTGGGAGTCCCTGGAATCGAGGAGACGGCGAGTCTCGTTGAGGTGCCTCTACAAGGCACAACAACGGGCAGGAACAACTCCGGCTTGGAAGGACCTCTTGAAACTAACAAGCAAAGCGGAACGCCACAGCAGGAACGATCACCGAAACAAGCTGCTCCTATAGAGGAACAACACCACCATCGGCTTGCAATCTTTCCTTGGAAGAGCTACGAGGCTTTGGAAAAGCCTACCGGCCAACACCATGGATACTCTGCCCGGAAAGTTGACATTCGAACGGACCATAGCGCTAGTCTAGCACATAGGAAATATCAACTGTATAAAGTCAAAACTAAATTAGTGCCAAAAATTTTAAACAATTGAGCTATTTAAACCTTAACTTACTAGCGCTATTATATTGTATCGTATTTAATAAATTATTATCTTAATTACTATAGTAGTTTCAAATCAATCTCATTGTTTCTTTTAAGTTTATACTATACACTATGCCAATATCTACAACTGTGCGAACTAAATTAATCTTAGTCTAGTAGTTTAGTAGTTTATTTCAGTAGTAAGTTCTAACTAAGCTTACTGTGCCAATACACACCAAATTGACCTCGTATAGGCTACCCAATAAACACAAAACGGCCCGGCGGCATCGTTCCAATATCGGCATAAAGTATTTCCCACCAAAGGCCCAGCGATGGCCAAAAGCAAATGTCCGGCATCGCACCCGTAAGAATGTGTCACACCTTTCTTTACTGGCCCGATACCGGCGGCCATCACATTGCCACCGTTGTGCCTTTGCCGGGCCAGCATTCTGCCAACAACCTCTAGTACCCGTAGCAGCGGCCGCCGGCGCCTGGCCAGTGCCCCGCCAGCACATTGCCACCGTTGTGCCTTTGCCGGGCCAGCATTCTGCCAACAACTTCTAGTACCCGTAGCAGCGGCCGCCGGCGCCTGGCCAGTGCCCCGCCAGCACATTGCCACCGTTGTGCCTTTGCCGGGCCAGCATTCTGCCAACAACTTCTAGTACCCGTAGCAGCGGCCGCCGGCGCCTGGCCAGTGCCCCGCCAGCACATTGCCACCGTTGTGCCTTTGCCGGGCCAGCATTCTGCCAACAACTTCTAGTACCCGTAGCAGCGGCCGCCGGCGCCTGGCCAGTGCCCCGCCAGCACATTGCCACCGTTGTGCCTTTGCCGGGCCAGCATTCTGCCAACAACCTCTAGTACCCGTAGCAGCGGCCGCCGGCGCCTGGCCAGTGCCCCTCCAGCACTTTGCCACCGTTGTGCCAACTCGCTGCCTTTAGCTAAATTCAAGCTCACCATCGTTGTGCCTATACCTAGCCAACGCTCTGCCTGCAGGGTGCCTATGATCTCACGGCATTGCGCCTGCAATCGGCCAGTGCATTGCCGACAGCTGGTGAATAAGATTTTAGGCCATTTCTGAATTGTACGCGTGCTTAATTTTCACACATTAACAGTGTAAATAAATTAAATGCACTGTGGGAGCAGATATCACTAAACGGAGTGAAAAATAATTCATACAGCATTGTTATGATATCATGTGTATATGAAGATGGTAACTCGTACACAAGAGAAAATCATTACAAAATTACCGGCAAGATCCGGTACATATTATTAGCCAGACAAGGTCGCTAGTACACAAGAGAAAGTCATTACAAAAAAAGTGGCAAGTTCCGGTACAAATTATTAGCCAGACAAGGTCGCTAGTACACAAGAGAAAATCATTACAAAATTACCGGCAAGATCCGGTACAAATTATTAGCCAGACAAGGTCGCTAGTACACAAGAGAAAATCATTACAAAATTACCGGCAAGATCCGGTACAAATTATTAGCCAGACAAGGTCGCTAGTACACAAGAGAAAATCATTACAAAATTACCGGCAAGTTCCGGTACAAATTATTAGCCAGACAAGGTCGCTAGTACACAAGAGAAAATCAGTACAAAATTACCGGCAAGATCCGGTACAAATTATTAGCCAGACAAGGTCGCTAGTACACAAGAGAAAATCATTACAAAATTACCGGCAAGATCCGGTACAAATTATTAGCCAGACAAGGTCGCTAGTACACAAGAGAAAATCATTACAAAATTACCGGCAAGATCCGGTACAAACTATTAGCCAGACAAGGTCGCTAGTACACAAGAGAAAATCATTACAAAATAAGTGGCAAGTTCCGGTACAAATTACAAAGAATAAGGGTGCTTAGCCCACTATAGGTTAACAATCGGGCCTAATATGTCTAGTGACTGTAGTGGACTTTGCACGTTTTGCAAAATAATGAGCGAGTGCCGCGACTCGACACTTGTATCCGATTTGTGGCCTAGGGAATCCGACCTATAACGAGTCTGCGGGCTCACTTGCAGGCTTGAGTTTGTGTTTGCCAGTTCATGAGATGATGATTGACTCCGCTGGCGCTTTGAACCACTAGAGAGTCTTCTCTTCCTAGAACCATGAGCTGATGGGCTCCGCTGGTGTCTTGAACTACCGGACAGTCTTGTGGACCGTGTCCGATCAATGCTCTTCCTAGAACCATGAGCTGATGGGCTCCGCTGGTGTCTTGAACTACCGGACAGTCTTTTGGACGGTGTTCGATCAATGCTCTTCCTAGAACCATGAGCTGATTGGCTCCTCTGCTGCCTTGGACTACCGGACAGGCTTGAGGACGGAGTCTCATCACCACGCTTCCTGGATTTTAAAGACTTGTCACCAGCCCTCTTCCGGCGTTCAGCTCGTCCCCCTTCCAAATCCCCAGCACATCGCAGCCAAGGCTTGATGATTTCAGCCACGGCAGAAGAGGATGCCTCTGGGTGGTTGACTTTGACAGCAACTGTCAGAAAAAAAGGGCGTTTGAATTGAGCTCTAAAATGAGACTACCTGAAGAAGGATAATTCTAAATAGCAATCAAAATGCACTCACGTGTAATCAGCAGCAACACATTCTTGAATTTGGTGATGGATAATTTCGTCTCTCCTTGCCAATTTAGGAGAACTGCTACCGACTTATTCAATAGTTTTTTAAGCACTGTTCGAGTTGTGTCCTTAAAATCCTTGCCTCCAAACAGTCCCAAATAAGTCACCTAGAACACAAGCAACACATTCGAGTTACAAAATCATTTAACTCGGTTCTAGTTATGGAAACGGCAAAAAAGATGCGGTGTAATAATTTTTTTTGTACAGAAGGATTTGATGCTTTCAACCCACATTTAAAAAAAAAAGTGGTAAGCCTACCATTTTCCTTTGGTCCTCCCGGTCCTTCAGAACCTCCTCTAGACCATAGAGATCCTTCAGGGATCTAACTGGCAGATCTTCCATAGCCTGCATGTCAACTAGGCTAGTTGAAGGTCCAGCTGCATCATTGCTGAGTTTTTGGAGCAGCAACGTGTTATGTTTAACCTGCCGAGCCAGCTCATCTAGTTTCCCAAACATAGTTTTAAAAGCACCTGTAAAGGAAAATGAGCTAGGGTAAATATTACATTTCCAATTTAAAAAAAACGAGTTTTTAATCCCTTTATATATATACAAATTATTCTTACTTGTTATCACTGACATCTCTGTTGCGGAGAATGTATGGGCCGGAGCTTTTTGAGTCGCTGTAGGCATCGCAGGCATCGCAGGAGCAGCTATGGCTTTTGGCATTGCTTTTGTAGGTGCCGATGCTGTCTGCAATGTCAAGATTGGAGCAGCTCTGGGAGGCGATGTAATATCGCTTTCTTCGGATGACAATGTTCGGGTCGGTGATACGACCCTCCGCCGCAGTCGTACTCTTTTCACCGCCGATCCATGGTCAGACATATCGGTTGTACCAACAAAGGCCTCGTCGTTGTCTTCCAACTTCCTCAACCGATGAACGGCTTCTTTGTAATCAACTAAAACAACGATTATCGCGGTTAAGCATAGCCAAAAGAATGTGAATACAAGAAAAAATGTTACGTAGAATAAAGCAACTCACCCGCTTGAGCTTTCAAAACAATGGGATATGAATCCCAAGTTTTAAAATTTGGATCATGACATACAACAGCCTTACTCCGATTTTTATCGGACAATTGAGATGGCCAATAGCATTCCCTCTTGCCCGGAAACAACCAACTTGCCGAGATCAATGCCAGCGGTGACCCCTCCTCTTTTGTAAATTGAACAATACCAAATTTGTAGTTACGGCTATAAATAACAAAAAACGGTTACCAGTAAGTCATTGTCATAAGGTCTAAAGCATACATACACATGCCTGTAGCAAAATAACGGACAAGGTTGACACAATATTTTTAAGAACAACCTATCAATCAAAGAGCATGTGCCTCCTAGTATAACTTGTATAACTTTTTTTAAACGACTGGTTTGGCCAGTAATTTTTTGACAGCCGAAAATCAGCAGCTTTACAAACATATAAAATAAGCAACTTCAAAAACATAATATAAAAGCTACGGAATATAAGGAAACTCTTTATAGCAAAAACGTCCGCTTGGTGACTGCATAAAACGAATTAGCCTATAATGTAAACCTATCACAATATAGAAGTTGGAAATGACCTTAGCGATGCTTCTATACTGCTAGTACTAGTAACCAACTATAACTTGAATATGATCTTATAAAGTAATTACTACATTCCTACACCTTCAACGTCACACCACCATCTCATATCTTCAAGTTCAATTTATCTTTCAGAGTGTCTTAAAGGCAAGCATACAAAATGATTCTTCCGTGGAAGGAGCAAGCATTTACCAACAATTTTTAAAACGAAGAAGGCAAAATGGTTCAACGACAGGTCTCTGACTTTGAAAATTGATAAATCAGAGGACTTACAAGGATACGTAAAGAAGTCGGACTTGGTACCAAAAATCTGGCCTATGACAAAAATATTTCCATTGTCATTTTTGATAAAATTTGTTGCTTTAAGAATGGAACCAGAATCCAAAATTAAACCACAATCTCGGGAATGGACAGACAGCTTAAAATTAGGGCCAATTATTTTACTATACTGGACACCTTCAAGACCAGCGGTTGGGCCTTTGACGTGAATACATTTACTGCTCTCCACTACAGAAAATTGATTTACATTATTTTGGGGGATGAAAGTTAATAGGCCGCAAATATCCTGTTCTTTCAAGCGTCTAGCTACCTGCTGTAAAGGAGCAGACGTTTTCCTAAGCATGCGCTTAAGAGTTCCCAAGAAATTTTCAAATGGGAACGCACTGAATGAATCAAGTGGACCAAAAAGAATGGCATGCTCACTAAGATGAATGAGATTATGAACATTGTAAACTAAAAATTCATTTCCATAAATATTTGAGCTCTCTGCAACAAACAATCTCAGTAAAGTATTAGCTTGGGCATTGCATGTTCTATATATGTCTTTTGACACCAAAATGGAAATAGCACATACAAATAGCATGAAATGACTGTACAATCTTTCGCTCAATATATCTTTCAAATATACCGGCCCCAAATACAGCAAAAATTGCCGATACTCAGTAGCTTTCCACCTCTCAACTTCTGAGATCGACCTTGGCTTTCGGGAAAATTCTGATGGCCAATGTGCCTGCGCACCTAAAAGATTGGAGGAAAGACTCTGAAGGCTTCTGAGAGGCAACCTTTGAGGACTGCCTCTATCCTTCCAGGCTGTAATTAGACGCCGCATTACTCCAAGGCAAACTAAATGCAAATAATCTAAAGGAAATGTGGAGACAAGACCAATGCCCAGACTTGCTAAGGGAGAAATTTTTTTCTGGTGTTCAGGAAAATAGGCCATCTCATCGAAAGCGACATCGGTTCTCAGAGGTGCCTCCATATCTGGATATGTAACCCTTCCATACCAAGCACCCCGCTGAGTGCAATTGTCGCACCCAAAAAAACCATTGAATGATTTTGTACATTTTACAAGTGACTTTGCTGGCGTGTCACAGCAAAAAAGGCTTACATCCACAGTTACAGGCTTGTCCAGGAAGTCTATACCATTCTTTAGTAGGTCAGCGAGTTCAGTGACAAAATCAGCGAAAAACTGCTCAATTGGGGGCTTAGAATCGCCACAATAAAGAGCGACAACAAATGGTTTCCTCTTAATATCCTGTTCAATAAGACAGAGTATCGGCCAAAACTGCTTGCTGCTGCTTTTGAAAAGCGGAAGACCGTCTATGTTGAACTGAAGAGTGAGATTTTGCCCTAAAGATGACTCATTTAATTTATTTAAAATTTTTTTCTTCAAACCAAAGTTACAGAATTTCCCACCACCCATCTCAATAAAATCAATATCCCTGGGTGTCTTCAGCAAAGTTCTGGCATCCAATGGCAATTCCTTGTGCCACGTTTTTAAACCTTTCAAAAGCTTGGTCACGGCAGATTGGGTGATATTATTTTCAATCGACCACTGACGTAAAAATGTCTTTAAGCAGGGAACCGGGACGTCAGTGTCTATTTCCTCTTCAGAAGTATCAGATATGAACACACTTTCAGTGTCCCCGTCATCAACTACATTCTGCTGAGAATCACTTTCTACTGATTGACCATCAATACTGCATTCAGTCATATGCTCATCCTCATCTACTGTGGTCATACTATAATCTAAGTTCAGTGGTGCAAAGCTGTTAAAATCTGAAGAATCTCCCTGCAGTTGCGAAGATTCCTCTACCATTGAAATTTGGTTGCTGATTGCATCAATCTCAACTTCATTCATAGAGTTTGTAGAAGCTTGCTTCTTCAGCCGTAGCTGCTGCCGTCTGCTCAGCTCTTGGCTAGCTTTGCTTGTACCTGCCTTTTCCATAATGAAATTTGATAATTCACCTTTTTGATGTAGACGGGGTGCTGTCGGTAATAATGTTTTCGCAAGCTACGGTCTTCGACCCAGACATGGCAGAGACGTAGCTATCGTTTAGGCCTCAGGGCCACTGGCGCCTCTCACCGTTCGCCGGTCTTCAGGTTTCCTTGCTAAAAAAAAAATGTCATTTACTTTTTTGGCTCACTAGTCTAGTACTAGTCTAGTCACTGGTCTAGTACAGTGACGATTCGTTATGCTCATTGATGATTGTAATGGATGGCCATGGATTCATGAACTGAAATTATAATTGAATTTGGAAAAATTTGGTAGGTTAGATCAGTAAGATTACTCGAAACAAAAACAAACAAGCACTCTTCAGGTTCAGCACAACTAGTACTAACTTATGTGTCTCATAGCAAGGTATCACTCAGTTAATGTTGAGATTAGTGCAAAAATTGTTATTAAAATAATCGAAAAGGGATTTCACAGCAAGTTTCGCCATGCTTGTAGGTAAAGTCTACCTTTATATTCATTTGTGCAGGGAATCCAATGCTGTGGCAAAGTACTCTATAGTTAATAAATACGCTTAGTTAGGTACTCACTTTTATCAACGAGATGATCGCCGTGAAGCACTTGCCTTTGGATGGATATTATTTTTCTCCACGACGCACACAAACACGAAGCGTACGTTGTGAACGAAAAATGAGCAATGGCGTCAAGCCGTCAAAGCTTCACTTTCTTTTGCTGTGGGACACATGTTCCGGTTCCACTGAGCCATCGCCGCGCCTCGCCGTGCCCGGTGATTTTCAAACATATTTTAGTTCCAGCGATAATACAATCGGATATATATTGTTTGTTGGTGTCAAAATTATGCAAATTGCTTGCTTACTAAATAGACTGCATTGTTTGAGCTCTTAAGAGCGTTCTGTTATAATTTGTGTACTTAAAGCATTTCTTTCCTCATCAAAGATGTGAACGTAGTATGTGAATACAAGTCAACCCGGATATGACTCGCTCGAAGGATTTCGGGAGGGAATTGGCTGACCTTAACACTGCCGACAGTGCTGCAAAAACCGTATGCCGCCGATACCGTGCCAGCACTGATGAGTCGATACACAATGAACGTCGGCAGCGTGCAGGCCTGCACCATGCCGGCTCGCTGGCCAGCCATCACGTGACCACGACATGGCCGCCGCGTACCGGCAGCGTGCAGGCCAGCCACTGAAGGGCCAGCACGCGCTTGCCTGCACCATGCCGGCTCGCTGGCCAGCCATCACGTGACCACGACATGGCCGCCGCGTACCGGCAGCGTGCAGGCCAGCCACTGAAGGGCCAGCACGCGCTTGCCTGCACCATGCCGGCTCGCTGGCCAGCCATCACGTGACCACGACATGGCCGCCGCGTACCGGCAGCGTGCAGGCCAGCCACTGAAGGGCCAGCACGCGCTTGCCTGCACCATGCCGGCTCGCTGGCCAGCCATCACGTGACCACGACATGGCCGCCGCGTACCGGCAGCGTGCAGGCCAGCCACTGAAGGGCCAGCACGCGCTTGCCTGCACCATGCCGGCTCGCTGGCCAGCCGTCACTTGGCCACGACATGGCCGCCGCGTACCGGCAGCGTGCAGGCCAGCCACTGAAGGGCCAGTGCTGGCATGCCAGTGGCTGGCCTACGGCCGAATTATGCCGGCAGGTTTTCATGCCGCCAGCGTAGGATCAGTAATAACAGGCGACAGGTAGCCGACAGGCAGCACTTTGCCAACAGTAGATTCAAGATGCCAGAATAATGCCACTATGTTGCCGAGAGTTTGTGTTTACTGGGTAGAAGGATATTTTCAACTAGCCAGTGGTATATCGGTATATATTTGTACCTAAAGCCTGATTTACACAGTTCAATTTTTCTTTCAACTCTTGAATTCAACACTTGAATTCAAGCAATAGAAACGTGTAAATTGTCGAATTGAAGCAAAATTGGTTGAAAGATAAGTTGAAGGAACAACTGAGTGTAACTTATTTCGTTTAGAACATGCTCTATTTTAGTTCAAGTATTGAAATGGTGTTGAAGGAAAACCAGCCATTTACAGGTCGGTATTTCCACTACGTCACACTAGTCCGCTTCAGCCTTCATTTCACATTGCTTTTTTCAAATTGTAAAATTTATTTCGTGTGATGGCCGACAATTAAACTGCTAGTGCGCTGAAATCTGTGTGGATAAGAGAGGCATCGACATGCCTTATTGATCTGTATGAGAAACATCCTTGCCTCTATGAGGTTGGATCGATGGACTACCACAGCAGAAAAGCCCTTACATAACCTTAATAATGTCTTTACTATCTGAATGAGGCCTCTTTACTGATGCCCTACAAATACTTTTATCTATCCAACAGAAACAAAATGCAGCATGCACATAAGAAAATCGTCATGGACATGCAGCACCCACACCCACAGCCGACACCCAACCTGTACCGAACGTAATGGATAGAGCGATTAGCTGGCGGTGTGTGCCGATGTTTGAAGCCTCTCCCTCCAGCCGAATCGAAAACAAAGTTGAACAGTGTAAAAGGTCCCTTCAATTTTTATTTCGATCTTTGTAGAATTCAAGTGATCGAAAGAATCGAAAGAAAAATTGAACAGTGTTAATCAGACTTAAGTTAAGAAACAAATAGGTAAATGAAAATAAATAATTAATTTCTTTTACCCCATGCGTGCGGTGGACTCAAGTACGGAAATCGCTACTTGAAACATCTTCCGCGTTCTCTTTTCAAGTCATATTTTAT
Source organism: Nemurella pictetii (assembly GCA_921293315.2). Lineage (NCBI taxonomy): Eukaryota > Metazoa > Arthropoda > Insecta > Plecoptera > Nemouridae > Nemurella > Nemurella pictetii. The sequence goes on along the minus strand of OV121116.1, from coordinate 3,748,640 downwards.
AATTGGGTATGTTCGGGTTAAAACCGTATTTATTTGAACCCGTGTTGTCTTCGTAAAAGATTACAAAAGAAGAAAACTTCGGCGGTAGCTGTGAATACAGTTTAGTGGACGTGCATGCCACACGGAGTGGTGCCCTTGTGGATTTTGCGAAGCTAAATGCACCAATATCGAGTCGATGGACTGCCACGAGTCGGGAAAAATTATGGAAAATATTTTTGAATCTATCGAGATTCCTGCATCATTACGTTACCGGCAAGTAAGGCGTTTTGAATTTGGCGAAACAATCTTCTCAACCTATTTCACATTGATATTTCGACTTGACATGTCGATTGTCGAGTTATTGGCCGAACATTCCCACCGAGTCTCAGATTGTCTTTGGCCTACTTACCTTCATCTTTGACGTTAAATTGTTGGAATCACGCACTCGAGCGGCACCGCGATCCGTTCCATTGTCGCTTTCTTCCAAACGGAGGTTGATTGTTGGCAACTGTCATTCTCCGTCGCCGTCGCCTTCTCTATCTTGCTTCGCCATCAAATCGGTTTATCCTCATATTCCTTCTAGAATGTTATGAATAGACAACACCCAGCATCGGTTCACCATGTTTGCAAAACTGAAATCCTATTGTCACTGGCAACTGAATAACTGAGAGCGAAGCGCGGCGATGCTTGACGAGGCTGTCAGGAAAAGCTTGTTTTTCCACAGGATAAACTTGTTTTATGGGTTCTTTTTTGTAAAAACTAAAAATGTCACTACCTTTCATATGCGCGCTTATTTTGACAAATAACATATGTTTGTGTAATAATTCATTTGTGTTCCTTAATGGCCCATGCTATAGATATTAGATACGCATCAAATATTTGCAGCTCTTGAGTCCTGACTCACCACCTCCATACCCACTTCCATACCTGATTTAATTCCTTCTGTATTATACATTTTTTCCATAACATTACTCCAAACGTTCTGCAAAAATAACTGAATTTATAGAAGAAAAGATAACCGACTCGATGTGTAGACTACCCCTTTAACTGCACCCCATTATGGTGAAAAAATTGTTGTTCTGAGGTTGAATAGAAGGCGGATCGGCAGTCTTTTCCCCTACTTGCATTTTTTTTCCCAAGATTTTTGGAATAATTTGCCCGCAGCAAACTGCAGAATGCGCCTCATAAGGATTCCTTGTGTAATTATTTGGGAAATATTGTTTAGGACAAAACTCGGAGAACCCAGAAAAAATAAATACTTATTTCACTGTTGTCAAACTGCCGCTGATATTTTCAAGTGAAGGTCTGTAGATAAAGCTCTAGGTTAGGTCATCTCATCCGTTTCCACAGTGTATAGCAGCCATGTTTGGGCTCAAATCCCGATTAGCCAATAGGAATGCGGCATATTGCCCCGTAAATTTAAAATTGAACTTTTAAATGTTTTCAACCTTAACGCGGTAAACATAATCATAACAACTTAAGGTAACCGTATTAGTTAGCACAGATAAGTAAGAGCTATTAATAAAAAATTGGAGTTCAAGTGGAGTCTTAGGTTGAGGCAAAAATTGGAAACAAAATGCATATTCAAGTTCCCAGTTGAAAATAAATATTTTATTGAAAATAAATATCCATAATCAGGTATCATCTCCAGTGTGTAGTACTGCTGAAAAAACATAAGTAAACAGTGCAAATCCTCCACCAACGCAACATAAAAACCAACACCAATCAGAAAAATTATTGTAAAATTGTAATAATATCCCACCATCTAAGACTGGAAGTACATTTTAATGGGATTTGTTACACCAATGTGCATTGGTATAATCAAACCAGCACCAAACACAAAATATTTGTTAAGAGAAATTACAGAAAATACTTGGTTTACATTATTAGTGGCAAAAATCAATCAAGACCATACCAAACACAAAGTCCTCGACCAAAAAAAGGAAATAAATCATTGCACAAACCAGCACACAAAAACTAAGACATGAATTAAAAATACAAACGATTCCATGCAATACTCACTCACTTTCGTATGCAAACCATGTTTGCGTCATTTGAAAATATCCACCTATCTGAAAAACTTCAAAGTAAAAAAAAAATATTGTGCTCAATGATCAATGCTCACGTTGTGAAATTATTAGCAGTTCAACATCTTCACTGACACATGAAATAATTTGGGACCAATAAATTCGGGATAACCATTGAGCGTCTTAAACGTCAGAAACAGCACATAACCTCTAAATCCCAGCTAAGAAAACGGGGTTAGCATACACAATTAATGTAAATTATATCAATATTATTACTATTTATGTTAAAAAATAATAACATATTACAATATTTACCTTATTCTGGGCAAAATAGCTACTAACAAGACGGTTTCCTTGCAAACGTTTTGACGGGTTGGGAACGTCAAAAATGTTTGGAATTACAATTCTCACCATTGATCTCTTCACGTTAGCTTGGCTCGAAATGATCCTGAAAATTGGCATTGATTAGAATTTTATAACGGTGTATATTGGTTATTTGTTTGTTTGTGAATTAATTGGACAGTAAAAATGAAATGAGAACTGACCTCACGCAGCTTGGCGAACTTCCCAGGCTCCCGGTTATTTCTTCTATTATTCATATATCCATTTGACTCGTCGTCTTGGGGACACAGGAAATTTGTAATGCCTGGTTTCATTTCTATAATATTTACTTCAGTTTGGCGCTGCACAACCTGGCATTTTTATCATTTGAAAAATAAATTGACACTGCACGCCACTCTAATGCACGCACAGATGGGAGAAATAGCTGTTTCTAAGCCCAAACATGGCTTCTAATTTCCACATGAGACGACCTAACCTAGAGCTTGGCTCTTCGCCGCTAGGCGGCGAGATCTACAGACCTTGTTTCAAGTTTGTTAGGGCCGCGCTCTTGTAGCCAATAAGCTAACTTAAGCTCATCCTATACCTGGCATGTTAATATTTTGGCTAAGTTTGAGCAATTTTCAAGATTTATACAGGATATCTTTAGAAAATAAAGTAAGCTCACATAAAAGCTATTAAAACGCTTAACACATGCGTAGTTTCAGTGTCTCCAGCAGACATTAAGTTTGGATAATATTTGCAATAGAAAGTGGTGTTTTCTCACGTGCGTTATTTCCTGAATAATGCGATATAAATAGAAGAATCGAAATGTATGCTGTTGGCCTGGGGGCCGCGCGTGGTTAACTGCATGCGTTATACTCTTGCCACTTTCCTTCTTCATACCTGACATTCTCCTGAGGCGATTTGTTCGACCTCTTCGTAGGATTCACAGGGATTACCCTCTATCTATCCTACAATTAATAAAAAAAATAATCATTCCCATGGAGTCGAGATATCGGCTCCATAACCCTTTTGTTTTCGTAAATTTATAGATATTTATTTTATTACACTTTGTATCAACAAGCTTTAAGAGTATTACAAAAGCATTCAAGTCCATGTTATCTGCTGTGACAGTGATAGTAATAGTGATAGTGATATTGATCTGCATTAAAGTGATTTGTTAACCCCACCAATTTTATCCTTGGACTTGAGGAATAACTACCCAGCAAACACACCCGCGCTGGGCCCACACGGCGCCCGCGCGGGGTAAACGTATTTACCCCGCGCGGGCGCCGTGTGGGGACCCCGCGCGGGAGCCGGCAGAAAGTGTCACCTTTTTCCACGCGGCTCCCGCGCGGGGTCCCCACACTTGTGCCGCACTTTGCCCACGCTCTGCCCTCGCGCTGCCCGAACTCTGCCCGCTCTGAACCCGCGGTAACCCCACAGTGAGCCCACGCGTACCCCACAGTGAGCCCACGCGTACCCCACAGTGAGCACACGCGTACCCCACAGTGAGCCCACGCTTACCCCACAGTGAGCCCACGCTTACCCCACAGTGAGCCCACGCTTACCCCACAGTGAGCCCACGCTTGCCCCACAGTGAGCCCACGCTTACCCCACAGTGAGCCCACGCTTACCCCACAGTGAGCCCACGCTTACCCCACAGTGAGCCCACGCTTACCCCACAGTGAGCCCACGCTTACCCCACAGTGAGCCCACGCTTGCCCCACAGTGAGCCCACGCTTACCCCACAGTGAGCCCACGCTTACCCCACAGTGAGCCCACGCTTACCCCACAGTGAGCCCACGCTTACCCCACAGTGAGCCCACGCTTGCCCCACAGTGAGCCCACGCGTACCCCACAGTGATTGGATTAATTGGATTCATTATTGGAATATTTGGAAACTGGAAATTATAACATTTTGGTTGAGTGAATGATATTTAAAATTTTAGTATAATTGAGTTACAATTAACAAATAAATAACAATACCTGAGGCCCTAAAAACAGGCCCTCGATTTAGGTGGATTATCCCATTGTATATAAGAAAAATTTGTACAATAACCATAATAATAACCTTTTTATGAAAAAAATACCAATTTACTGTAAGTAATAAATGGCTAATAATTCTATCAAAACTTACAATGTCGATAGTTAATGGATAAAAAATATGTTTATAAAAAAAAAATATATATATTTGTTTAAATAAAATACATAAAATGATAAAAGCTGCTTATTGCACAATTTTCCATTGGTGGATTTTGTTATTAATTGGTAGAAATAATCCAAAAGCCTGCCAAAAATTATCAAACATAAAATCCTAATAATATTAATAATGCTAAAGAAAAACTTATAACTGTCAAGTGGGTACTTAAAAAACAGTAAAAAGTAAAATTGCATGCTTGAATTTAAAAAAATATCACACCGCCTTTAAAAATTAAAACATTTCAAAAGGCACAACCCTCTGCGCTCCGGCGTCCCCGTTCACACGCTCATTTTCTTCATTCGGCACAGGCATCAGCTGTTCATTGCTGGTGCGTCTGTGACGCAGGCGCCCGCCGGCACCCGGCAGGTCTCGGGCGCCTCGCAGCCACTTCTTCACACCAGCAACCGTATTGCTGTGTGTAGCCTCGCTGTGTGTCTCTTTTATCACGACTGCAATCAAACGAACAAAATTGGGTTAAATTCGGGTTCTTTTCTGGAGATCCCTGTGTCAACGGCAATAAAAAAGGAATCCCTTTTTGAACCCATATCTTCCTATTCCGGGTTGAAATCCCGATACGGTTACAAATTTCGGAATTGACATTTATTTTCTAATAATAAATGTCTACCGTACATGCAACGAGCATTTGCATTTATTTGCGCACACGCAATATAATCGTGTTGTGGGTGAGCGTAAATATTACGCTCATCCACAACACGATTATATTAGTGTTCGCATTGCCTAGTACATAAACTGAATCCTTTCATGACTCCTCGGCGATATTGGCCAGTGATTATGACGTTCCTTCACCTTCACCATATTATATGTAAATGAGCCTTTGAACATTTGTTGTTCAGCTACCTTTTGGTGAACCTGAACTTCCTTCAGATTACTTAAGATATTGGTGAACTGGCCTTTAAAAAGTTCAGTTTTGAACTTGTGATTCCAACACTGGATTTAACTTACGTGTTTTTAAGAGGAGTACATTCTGGAAGTCCTGCATCGATGTCTTTCCATTGCAGCCCTTCCAGTTTATTCTTCGCGCCAAGTCGGGGACAATTATTTTTGACAAAACTGTTTTAATTCCAACTTCAACATCGCCTCCAGCAAAGATGCTGAGATTCACCACCTAAAATGTTCACAGGAATGGATGAGTTTAAACAAGATCATAGTTTCATAATTATTTATTCAGTCATGTTTTATGCATGAGATATTAATTAATATTAATGTAATGTAATTAGTATTAATGTTATTAAAATTAGCGTTAGCGAAGCTCTATAGTTATTCTTCTGATGCTGAAGGCCAAAGTAGAGCCCTAAAGGTATGACACCCCCTAGTTATGTCCTAACAAATCACCCTGTCAATGGCAACCTTTTGTGAGAGGAGGATGGTCAGGTCGGTTTATGACTTCCAGATGTTCTTTGACTTCTTCATTTTGAGCTGGGAGCAACGCAAAGGATTTTCTTGCATAAGTCTATATAACCGATTGTATCAATGGTTTCAAACTTTAAGTCTCTTTGCTGCCCAGTTGTATTTGAAAACCTGTTGAACGCTATCCAACTCATGAAATGATGACTAGTGAGTGATATAGTGATAATACACCATTCTTTTATTGTGCTCATGGAAGAGGTTGCCTTTTCTAATTGAATTAAAATCCTCAAATCGCTTTGTGACCCCCAGCATAGAAGCGAATAAACTTGAAAATTGAAAACATGCAAGGAGGAAAACATTCAAGGAATGCGGAGTGCCAAAGGCATGCAGTTAGTTTCTTATAGTAAAGATATAATAAATAATAGCAAATGCGTACCTTGATAGCTCTTGTATGTCTCTTCTGGCAAATTAAACCAAATTTTTAACTTTATCACGATCGTCGGTTTGAAGCGTTCCTTGCGATGCACACTGGGCTAGAGCTGAGGGTAGAATGGAAATAAGGGTGCAGGTGCCAGCCTGAGAAGATGTCAGCGAGGTGGGTGTATCGTTGGTCGCTGCACATGTGACGGGATATATTGTTACAAACTTTAGAAATATATTTTTACTTAGGTCTCAAGAAACATTTCATTTCCTTACCAATAGAAGGCAAAAATAGAATCATTGACTTATATAACGACACGTTATAATACACATTGGTTGGTTGTACAATTATACTAAACTTAGAACACTATTTTGTTAAAATATGTACCAAGTCCCCTAATAAGAAGAGCTCTTTGGGAGGAGGCTAATTTTGAGGAGAAAGGGTGACAGGATGTTGGTTAACAATCTGAATGCATAAAAACTGATAGCCACGGCACAAATATATCTTTTATTTAGGATGAATTTATAGGAAAGAATATTAATAAGTTATTAATATTTTAATAACATTTTCAAGTTTAAGAAAAAACTAAATATTATTTAACTGATAATATCTTATAATATCAGTTACTAATAACAATGGGTTTTTTAAGCTTAATTAAAATCTAACATCAGGTACGGTAATGAAAAATAAAAACTTAGGTGATTTTCCACAGACAGACAATGGGGGGGGGGGTCTGCCATGTGTATTAGCATTGACTTGGTGATTTGAGGAATAAAAGAAAATAGAAGTCTTTTTCTAGAAAAAGAAATTTTATCATTTCATACCATTCGATCTTTTAAATTTTCCAAACTGTCCTCAGAAGAAAAACTGTATATTATTTCTCCAATTCAAAATCAAATGGTGCAAAAGGAGAGTTTGAAATATGAGCGCGCTAGATTTTGTCAGTCTACCAATCGGAGCAGCGAAGCATTTGAAGCCATATGCGGTCGCTTCGGGTTGTGAGGGTTGGGATGGGACGGAGAACTGCATAGAAATCGAATACAAAAGAATTTTGTAAGTATTTTAAACAGATGCTAAAACTTTCTTTCCGTAGAGCCGAAATGATCGCGATAAGTGATTAATGTGTCCAATTGAAATGTTTGTAGGATTATTCACGATTACATAATTTTTTCATGAAAAACGTACTTTAAATCATGTCTCTAAGACGAACATTGCACGAGATACAGGGCTAATGTTTTGATCATGGCATGTTAATAAGCAGGTACATTATATCCCGATTTGTATATCAAACATAAAGTTTTCTTGTCAGTTAAGTACTGGTTTGAAAACTGTTTGAAATGTTAAAGATAACTCTTCAGAATAATAAATCGCTGTGTAAAGTATACTCTACATTAGTAAAAATTGGTTGACTTCCCGGATAAAATCGAGGTCGTTCACTGCGGCATACATGTGGGGAGTGCGCGGGCCCAGAGCGGGCTGAGCGCGGGTAAGATGTGGGGTAGAATGAGATACCCCACGCACTTGCCGCGCGGGCACAGTGTGGGGTTACCACCGCGGCTCCCGCGCGGGCGTTGCGGTGGTGTTTCATGGATAAAATCGAGGTCGTTCACTGCGGCATACATGTGGGGAGTGCGCGGGCCCAGAGCGGGCTGAGCGCGGGTAAGATGTGGGGTAGAATGAGATACCCCACGCACTTGCCGCGCGGGCACAGTGTGGGGTTACCACCGCGGCTCCCGCGCGGGCGTTGCGGTGGTGTTTCATGGATAAAATCGAGGTCGTTCACTGCGGCATACATGTGGGGAGTGCGCGGGCCCAGAGCGGGCTGAGCGCGGGTAAGATGTGGGGTAGAATGAGATACCCCACGCACTTGCCGCGCGGGCACAGTGTGGGGTTACCACCGCGGCTCCCGCGCGGGCGTTGCGGTGGTGTTTCATGGATAAAATCGAGGTCGTTCACTGCGGCATACATGTGGGGAGTGCGCGGGCCCAGAGCGGGCTGAGCGCGGGTAAGATGTGGGGTAGAATGAGATACCCCACGCACTTGCCGCGCGGGCACAGTGTGGGGTTACCACCGCGGCTCCCGCGCGGGCGCCACGGTGGTGTTTCATGGGTAAAATCGAGGTCGTTCACTGCGGCATACATGTGGGGAGTGCGCGGGCCCAGAGCGGGCTGAGCGCGGGTAAGATGTGGGTAAAGTGCGGGCAGTGCGTGGGTACAGGGATGTGGGCACAGTGTGGGGTTGCGGATGCGGCTCCCACGCGGCTCCCGCGCGGGAATTGGGGGGGCGATTTCAGAATTTTATGCCCGCGCGGGAGCCGTGCGGGAAACGCACTGATCACCCCACACTTACCCCGCACCCCACACAAATCCCACAGTGCCCGCGCGGGCCCCGCGCAGGGCCCGCGTGGGGTGTGTTTGCTGGGTAGAGTATAATTCAAGAGGTAAGTGTAATAATCAGTCGAGTCTTTTTTCTTAAATGTTCAGGAAACAAAAGAACTAATATTTTTTTTTGGAAATTAACTTGGATAAAAGTAAGAAAACTTGGTATCAGAATGGATTTTTATTCTAATAACCGACAAAAATATAAATATGGCTTTAAGTTACCTCGTTCTAAAGCGGAATTGGGAAACCCCATTAAAAAAATATTTAAATTTTACTCCCATAATCCACCATGTGAAGTCGTCGCCTAATTGTTTATTTGTCCCATGTCCACATTTGCTGAAGCTGAGCAAATGCAGGTTGAATGTTTGAAAATTGCTCTCATCGAATCTAGTACGATTAGAGCGCCGATTTTTTATAGATGTTATGAACATGATGCCCTGATCCAATTTGAAGTTAAATTTGCATCGTCTGAGCCCTTATTTAATTTATACAAGCATAGCATTACTAGTTTGGACATAGGACACATAAGTTATTGGAATCGAAAGTTTTAACACTTTTGTGTCCCATCCATGTTAGTTCTAATATTATCTGTGTAATTTGTCCTGTATCAATATTATGATTTAGAATGAATTTGTCAATGCCAAGAATTCTCAGGATAATTTATTAAATAAATAAAATCCATTCTTTCGCTGCTCAGAAGTATTTCAAGTTTTGTTTTGCACCACAACATACGGGCCTAGAATTTTTTTTTAAACTGCTTGATACTATTCCAACAATAAGAATGCACAAATTAGGAATACAAATAAGATTACTTTTAATGATAATAATATATTAAATTATAACCATACACATACGATGTCTTCCAAAAGGAGGAAGATTAACTAAAGGATTGGATGAACGGTAGGCTGCAAGACAAGGTAAACATAAAACTTCAGTAATTACTACAGTGTTTCAATTTTATCTTTGCTGTACTTTATTGCTAATTACAGTAAATTACAGTCCTTACGTTTACGTAAATCACATGATTGTCTTGATTGTAACTATTCTTACGATATCAGCTCGACTGATTGACCGATATCGACGATAATATTCAGGCTGCTTATATGCAGCTAGGAACAATACCTGAGATCTTTTACGCAAGTGGATTTCATGGATGTTCAACTCAATTTCAGATGGAAACAACATCTTAAAGGATTCACATGTATCACATCTATCCTTACGCGGTTGAAAAAAGCTGTAGTTGAATTCAGTATTGAAGATTTGCCGATATTTGCTCTCCAAGACTGGCTTTTCGGTAACAAAATCGCTAACGAGATACATTTGGAACATTTTACTGATTGACAGCCTTTGATCCAGGTATTTTTTGGTACTGCTTGCACGGCAGTAATGTGATTCGGCTACTGGAAAAGCCCCAATGTGCCGTCGTGCTCCCTCTACGTGCACCTCCCCAATCACATGCTTAATGTGTTTGCTTTTAGTAGGAGAAATAGCAACACCAGTCACGGTGTTCATGTTTGTACGAAAGAAATAGTATATGCGCGTTTGACTGATATCCAGCGTTTAAAAAAAAAACTCCCTACAAACCACAATCTTCTCACCGTTGACTTCAAAGTGATAATGAAATGACGTGGACTTTCGGCTTATTATACTGATCGTTCGCTTGCGTACAGCATCATTACGTTGCACAAACTTAGCATAGAAATGCAGCTTTTTATCTTCGTTTAGTTGCCAAAAGTGGGAAAATATCTTACGCTGGTCTTCTACATTGATCAAATTAGCGCAGTTGAAAGAGCAGCCTTCGAGCAAGTGCCCTGGGAATTACGGGCAGCATGATCTTGTCCTTTGATGTCTCTGTAGGACCGTCCTGCTACTCGCTGTGTTTTTCGAACATTCCTAGGCCATGACTTATCATTTCGCTTGCGTTTTCTGGTACGCGGTAATCTGTGGAAAGAAAGGGTAAGGTAAAGATTCCCTGTGCACACAATAAAATCACTAAAGTTTGGCACGCAAAAGTACACGAATAGCCTCCGCAGAATGTACAGGCAATCACAATGTTTATAAAAAAAAAAAGTTGCTCGCGCTCGCCTACCTTTCTTCGGCAGCATTCACATTTTCGACATCATCCAGCTCGACGGGTTCAGGCGTTTCAGCAAACGGAAGCAGATTCACGGGATCATCAACCAGCTCGACGGGTTCAGGCGTTTCAGCAAACGGAATCAGACTCACGGTGTCATCTTCCAGCTCGACGGGTTCAAGCGATTCATCCTCACTTTCGCCGTTGTCGCTGTCGAGCAATCTGGAATAGGTTAAATTCTTGTAAATTGCCTCTAAGGATGTTACCAACGTAGGTTTCATACCTACGCTGAAAGCATGTATATCAATGCAAATGAGCATGCATGTAATCAAGTGGGTGTGAGTGTGATCAATTGTAGCTTAGTAGGTACAGGAAGTTGCTATGGTTCGTAAGTTTTAAATTAAGAAATGGGAATTCGTAGGCTACTGCATCATTAATGGGTACAGATCGAGCACGTGCACGCGGTGTAAAAAAAACTACTCACCCCATTTCAAGCAGTTCATATGGAATGTCTGGTACCGGTGAAGAACGTTGAGGACTCGACAGTATCCTCAAAGGATTCCATTCGTTTGTATCACACATTTTTAACGTTTTGTGTACAAAACATTATTCTTGAGTAATTCCACCTACAGACTAGTCCACCATTTTGATTCACTGTCAGCTGATGAAATCAAGCGCACTGATTGGCTGTCCAGACATAATTTACAAAGGCGGACATGGGATAAACATACACTAACTAAAACCAATTTTTTGGATATGGTACAAATATATACCTCTCAAATCTCGTATTTTAGAGCTAAATTAGTCACTGGAGACTATGTATATATAGGACAAACAAACACTTTTGAGAATATTAAGCTATCTAACTCAAATATTTCAAAAAGTGGACATAGGACAAACAAACAATAGGACGACGAAGTGACTTAGCCGAAATTTCGGCTAAGTTGGTCGTAAGTTGGCGTTTCCCTGCGTTGACTGTGACAAGGAACCGGCCGGTGCGTGGACTGTGATAAGGAACTGGCATCGTAGTCACAGCCTTGAAAAAATTCGTCCAGTTCTAATTTCTCCAAGTTTGTTTTTCGCCCAGTTGAAAGATATGTCTAATTGCTGTTTTAATTACAATTTGCGCCTCAACTTCAATTTATTAGTTACAATTAATTGTAGCCAACGTCGAGGCAATGTAAATATGCAAGATCTAGATGTAAATGGCGAAAGGATTGTACCAAAGAATGACACTAAGTACCTTGGAATAATAATTGTCAACAAATTAAAATGGACATCCCACATTAACAACATGAAAGGGAAATGAGCATCAGGGTGCAAAAGAATGTTACCAATAACTTCTATTTCCACAGCAAAGCTTGTATATTATGCACAAATAAATTTACATCTCCAATACGGTATCATATTATGGGGCCACTTGTCAAGTGTAAAAACTTTGTTCTCAGTACAAAAGCGGGCGGTTAGAACAATGGCAGGAGTCAGCTACGATCCTTGCGCAGGAACGTTATAAAAAGAGAGCTGTAAACCAATATTTCGACACTTTAAAATACTGATAATATACAGTTTATATATTTTTAATTGTAAAAGAATGTAAAAGAAACGGAAAAAGAAAATGAAAAAGAAGAAAAACATTATGCCACTTGTAAGAAGGGCATAAGATTTTAGCGCCTCATCGACTTCAAAATTTTACGAAGGGACCAACCTTTGCAGGTAAAAAGTTTTTTAACGCACTACCGAAAGATCTAAAGGAAGCAAACAGGAGTGATTTCAAGCCAGTGTTGCCAACTTCAGGGAAATTTCCCTAGATCTAGGGAAATTGAAATGCTGTCAAGGAATAAGGGAATTTTGCTTAAATCTAGGGAATTTTGAATATTTTGAATGTTTTACCCTACAGCACTTGAAAAAATGAACTTGATTATTAGTGCATACTAACTAAAGAGTACACACTTTATTATATTATAAATATAAACTCATTATTATTCAATAATCTAAAATTGTCATTTAACTGAACCTTCGTTTTATCAGGTAAATCCAAACACCAAAATACCAATCGAGTATTGCTTGTTAGTACTTACAATAATCTTGAGGCATCTTTATTTTATTAGGTAGATACCAAAGTACTGATCAAATATTAGTCAGAACATGATGTGATGATTTTAACAAGTGTAATTTCCAAGCCTTACTATAACGATTGTAACGATAGTAAAGGTTTGATACATTTTAATGTCGATATTGTGTGATGCCTGGCCGTGTATGGTCTCAAATCACTATTCAATGCAAAAAATTTTTGCTGTATTGCAATTGACCTACCAAATACCTTTCCAACTACCTATATTTAATGTACAAAATAGGCGCTTTTTTGTGAATTTAGAGGTCAGGGAAATCTAGGGAAATTTCGTCGCGTTTTCAGGGAAAATAGCATCGATCAGGTTGGCAGCACTGTTTCAAGCTCGACTTGAAACAATGGCCTACAGAGCAGTGTTTGCACAGAATAAATGAATTTGTAAATTAGACATAGTTACACTTACATGTACGGACGTTCTAATAATACACTGTTTACAATGAGTGTTGTGACCTAGATAAAAAAAAAATGATCTAGATAAAGATATAAAGATAAGTGATATTTTTTTTATCTTGATAAGATAATAGATACAAATTAAAACATTATCTACATGATAGATAATTGATAAAAATAAAATATCTAGATAATTTTCTTTAGATAAAAGATATTTTTGTTTTACTTAATTTAAATCAAAATACAATAAACATGTTGCTATACCTAGAACATTTTATCCGCAAGCGCAGCACAAGATGTAAAATTTTTCTTTAAGTGGAGGGTGTAGCGAAGGATTAACACGAGAAATACCTACGTGAAGTTTCGGAACATATCTTGGCAACTATAAAAGCTATTTTTATGAATTGTAGATCATAACATTAACAATAATGCATACTACAATCAAAGCCCTCACATAATTAGTTTGTTTATTAAAAAATAAATGCCTCGTAGAACAAAATCTGAATAAAATTTTACCGAATTTTCATTGTTTCAAATTACGGTTAGGTGTCATAGTGCGTCGAACTTCTTAATTCTTGTATGTGTTGTCACTTTGGTGCCTAAGTACAAAAAAACGAGGTCCTATCTTGAATATCTTCGAAATTAATTATTCCTCAAGTTTTATTTTCGTGCCAAATACCCGCCAAATACAAGACATACATGAAGTTGTTTCAAAATCAATCCAAAAAACTATCTAGATGATTGAGTAAAGATTTTAAAAAAAAAGTATCTAGATAAAGATAAAGATGACAATTTCAAAAATTATCTAGATAAAGATAAAAGATAAAAAAAATTATCTAGATAATTATCTAGATAATTTTATCTAGATTTTATCTAGATATCTAGATTGTAAGCTTTTTAGCATTTGAAAGGATAAAACCCACGCGAAAACCCCGGTCTCTCGACGACGCCTAACGCCTAAGGTTGTGGTCCTTAAGAACAGGCTACAGGATAAAAAAAGTCCCATTCGATCTCGGTAGATGGCAGCTAAAAACGTATCCGGGGGAGTGATGCGGGACGCGGTGTGCATTTTCCCTTTCCACATTATTTACGTCACCACACGAGGGGAGTGTGAACGAAGGCGGTCTGGCCCTTCTGATTCGAGGCTTACAGCGATGTGATACGGTTCTAAACACTGCTACAGTCTAGGCCGCTTTGCAATTAAAATTTTCTGAGAAACTCTAATGCCAGCGATATCACACTCAAAAAATGTACGGATACAACTTATAAGCTTTCGAGTTTTATATATCGTTGCATTCGTCTTTGTCCCCTGATTTCAAATCAATTTTATTTTTTGGTCTAGTGAGAAAATTGTCCTCTGTGGCATCAATTGACCGCGATCACTCAGCTAGGTCACTAGCGTATTTCGTTAAGCCTTACATAATCTATAAGCGACGCAAGTAAAAACACAAAGCGGCAGGTTTTCCAGGAATCACCACAATGAGATAAGCCGCTAACAGGCCAAAATGCCCATTATTCGATCGATTTCTTAAATTTAAATTAATCCATCGCACTTGTCTCGACGTAACACGCGATATTATTTTTTTAACGGACTCGTAGTGTAAAATTTAGCGATTTCGCACTTTTCGATATAGAAACAGCGCGCGTTTTTTGTTGTAATTGTATCTGGAGCAATATGTCTTTCTTTAGCTAGGTACTAGATGTAGATGGTATTCAAATGTAGTATGTTATTGTAGCAGGCAATTTGCCTCCCTAACTTTAGCAGCTGACTCGATTTGGCGCAATTTTCACTTGTCACGTGCAGGGGCGTGCCGTCCATGGAATCAAGGGAATCATTGATTCCCCTCAAATTCCCAATAAATAAATTAAAACATATTTGTTTTAAATACCTAACTACAGCGATGTAAGTAAAATCACATGTTTTAATGAACTTTCATCTTATGTTATGGAATTGATACAAATTCAATTCGGAACTCCGCGCAAATACATCACTCGGCAGTGAATGCGTGTGACGCAACCCGCATCGCTCGACTCTAGCTCGTCCAAGGGAATCACTTGTTTGAAATGCTTCTCCCGTCCCGTGCTGTTGGCTGTGCAGCGTGCTAGCAGCCAGTCGCTGCAGCGAGCCGGCCGCGCGGCGAGCGTTGCCGGCGAGCACGACGTGTCAATAAAAGCCCAAAATATGCGCGTGCAGAGCACAGGCGAGGGTTTTAGGTCCACAATATTGTTCGCTACTCTTCCAGGGCCAATATCATGTAAACTTTTTGGTGCATTTTGCCCATTATGGCAGCATTTATCGAGTTTTAAGCTGAGGGGAATCACTCTTCAAGATTGCTTCCCATGAGATGTGTGACAAGCACTGGGTCTGAGTCAGCCTGCCGAACGAAGGCCGGGAACAGCCGAACTTTTACCGCCTGCCTACCATGTAGCAAGTACAAGCAATGACATGCAGTCGGTAGTAATTCAGTACCTAGTCAGAAGCAATTAATAATGAGACAGTGAAAAAGATTTGATCGATCATCGAAAGATTCATTACCGTCGTGGACCATCTCGGGGCTCCTGAGGAGGCTTTCATGATGAGGAGGAGGCAAATTTTTGACCCGATTGATTCCCCTATTGATTTTTCCACGGCACGCCACTGGTCACGTGGTACATCGCGTATGGAGTGTCTTATTCTCGATTTAGTTTTGTTTTTCTTTTGTGAATTGTGAGATTTGTGTTCTGCAACACCACCAAAAAAAAAAAAAAGTTAGTCGGGAAGAACCACGGATATCCTTAAAAAAAAACGAAGATACACTTTCGATCTGATTATATTCTAAAAAAGATATGTCATGAAACTAGGTAAGCATTCCACGTTATGCATTCGCATCTCCTATGCGTTCAACAATATAGGATAGGTGTGAGCTAATTACGGCGTTACATACATACATCGAGAGGACCAGCCAGCCACGGATGGAAATGAATGCTCTCGAGTCGAACTGAGGCAGTAGAATTATTTAATAATCTCTTAATCCGGCTATTTTTATCACAGTGCCAACTTCTCGCGCGATTTTGTCGCAACGAAAGCAACGAAAGCATTTGAGGGGAAATATCAGGCAATATACGGACAAAGAATTGAACCGAATTACCTCTGTGTTTACAATTATTTACTTCCAGCGTACCGCCTAGATGCTTTGAGTTGGAGAATTCGTGATTTTTTGCAGAGTATATATGTATCTTTTCTATAGTACCATCGAAAAAAAAGTGCGGATTTACCTCTCCAAAAAAAGGAATTGGCACTTTTAGGGAAAAAACAAAAATTTAGTTTTATTGGCGAACCAAACTAAATTTCAAAAATTCCCTCGATGGTTCTATAGATTTGTATGTCGGCAATGCTGGTAATTAATTTGAAGTCTATAGCTCCAGCCGTTTAGCGGAAATCGTGGAAGTAGCTGAAAAACAGTAAATTTTCATTTGGTCGTTTGCTTAAAAACTATCGATCAGAATCAATTGAAACTTTCAGGATGATAAAAGAACAGCTGCACCTTCCCTAGAAATTTTAAATCATATTTTTAGGCCAACTAATACGGTGGCTATTAATCAATGAAGCGAATTGTGATGAAATGTTAAATTTTGAGTCTGAGATAGTTCCAGGAATACGATAATCCCTGTAGCCGGACCTTAAAGAGAGGGGTAGGATGCCAACACAATATTCGGATATATGATAACAATTTACTTGATTTCAAAAAGATACACAAAACTCCCTAGATCCCTATAGCTAGCTAATATTTCTGGCCAGAATAATACTAAACAGTTGTACTCAAGTATACATGATCGTCGCAATGCGCGGTCGCCGTCGTCGAAAGTTCAGGCGGTAGCGTCGGGCGAGGCGTCCAGTTGGCGGACAGCGTCTAGCGAGGCGTCCAGTTGGCGGACAGCGTCTAGCGAGGCGTCCAGTTGGCGGACAGCGTCTAGCGAGGCGTCCAGTTGGCGGACAGCGTCTAGCGAGGCGTCCAGTTGGCGGACACACCGGGCGAGGCGTACAGTGTCGGGCGGACAGGGTCTAGCGAGGCGTCCAGTTGGCGGACAGCGTCTAGTGAGGCGTCCAGTTGGCGGACAGCGTCTAGTGAGGCGTCCAGTTGGCGGACAGCGTCTAGCGAGGCGTCCAGTTGGCGGACACACCGGGCGAGGCGTACAGTGTCGGGCGGACAGGGTCTAGCGAGGCGTCCAGTTGGCGGACAGCGTCTAGCGAGGCGTCCAGTTGGCGGACAGCGTCTAGCGAGGCGTCCAGTTGGCGGACACACCGGGCGAGGCATACAGTGTCGGGCGGACAGGGTCTAGCGAGGCGTCCAGTTGGCGGACAGCGTCTAGTGAGGCGTCCAGTTGGCGGACAGCGTCTAGTGAGGCGTCCAGTTGGCGGACAGCGTCTAGCGAGGCGTCCAGTTGGCGGACAGCGTCTAGCGAGGCGTCCAGTTGGCGGACACACCGGGCGAGGCGTACAGTGTCGGGCGGACAGGGTCTAGCGAGGCGTCCAGTTGGCGGACAGCGTCTAGTGAGGCGTCCAGTTGGCGGACAGCGTCTAGCGAGGCGTCCAGTTGGCGGACAGCGTCTAGCGAGGCGTCCAGTTGGCGGACACACCGGGCGAGGCGTACAGTGTCGGGCGGACAGGGTCTAGCGAGGCGTCCAGTTGGCGGACAGCGTCTAGCGAGGCGTCCAGTTGGCGGACAGCGTCTAGCGAGGCGTCCAGTTGGCGGACACACCGGGCGAGGCGTACAGTGTCGGGCGGACAGGGTCTAGCGAGGCGTCCAGTTGGCGGACAGCGTCTAGTGAGGCGTCCAGTTGGCGGACAGCGTCTAGTGAGGCGTCCAGTTGGCGGACAGCGTCTAGCGAGGCGTCCAGTTGGCGGACAGCGTCTAGCGAGGCGTCCAGTTGGCGGACACACCGGGCGAGGCGTACAGTGTCGGGCGGACAGGGTCTAGCGAGGCGTCCAGTTGGCGGACAGCGTCTAGTGAGGCGTCCAGTTGGCGGACAGCGTCTAGCGAGGCGTCCAGTTGGCGGACACACCGGGCGAGGCGTACAGTGTCGGGCGGACAGGGTCTAGCGAGGCGTCCAGTTGGCGGACAGCGTCTAGTGAGGCGTCCAGTTGGCGGACAGCGTCTAGTGAGGCGTCCAGTTGGCGGACAGCGTCTAGCGAGGCGTCCAGTTGGCGGACAGCGTCTAGCGAGGCGTCCAGTTGGCGGACACACCGGGCGAGGCGGACAGTGTCGGGCGGACAGGGTCTAGCGAGGCGTCCAGTTGGCGGACAGCGTCTAGCGAGGCGTCCAGTTGGCGGACAGCGTCTAGCGAGGCGTCCAGTTGGCGGACAGCGTCTAGCGAGGCGTCCAGTTGGCGGACAGCGTCTAGCGAGGCGTCCAGTTGGCGGACACACCGGGCGAGGCGTACAGTGTCGGGCGGACAGCGTCTAGCGAGGCGTCCAGTTGCTCCCGAGCCTCCGGTTTTTCTGTCCCGTTTCTCTCTGGTGATTCCTCAAGCGCTCTCCCTGCGATCCCCTTCCAGGACGCACCTCGTGCCCTCGACGACCAATCCGGGAGTTTGTGCCCATATATGGTGCGAATGCAATTTTGAGGACTCAGCAATACGACGATCTGCAGCGACGCGCTATTTCCGTATCCACTAACATCTAGTTACATTACTAAATTTAACATTTCAAAAATGAGAGCCGGGTACTTTTGAAAGGAGTGTAGGACGGGACCAAAACCTTACGCGTCGGCATTCTCTCCTCCCGGCTCGTTACCGCGAGCGACGCAACTGTGGAGCAATATGCTGCCCGAAGCAAGACTCCTGGCGCCCCAACATCCGGCTTATCAAGGATTAAAGAATACTTGCGCGTGGCAGGAGCATGAGTACATTATGTGTACCTCACAAGATAAAGATAAAAGATAAAAAAAATTATCTAGATAATTATCTAGATAATTTTATCTACATAAGTCACAACACTGTAATTACAATCTGAAAAAATAAACAAATAAATAAATCGAGCGGTGGAGGGGGTAACTACGTCACCGCTACTAGTGCTCGCTAGCCGCCACAAGGCTGAGAGTCCCATGGGATTGACTTGATCGGAGAAAAGTTTTTGAACTGAGCACAGCAAGCTCTACCGTTGAAATTCATAATGCCTTTGACGTCATAAGCCACTGACGCTTGTCGAGACTTGTCTGTCGACTTCAGAGTTCGCTTGCCAGCCATCTGATTGTTTGTTTGTGTTTCGAGTGAGTGTTAATTATGCCAGTGCAGAGTTTAGGAAGTGAGAAAGAAGAAATGATTGTTAAGACTGGTTGCGTCAGGGAGTGAGCCACGACATAATTGCCAAGGAAGTATTTGTTAGTCGTTATCTATGTAGAAATGAGTAGTTAGATACAAGTAGTATATAAATGGGGGTTCTGAGCCACCAACTTCTCACGTGACTCCCGTCCAAGTTAACTTATTTTTTCTGCAGAGTCAGCACTTTTATTTCAAGGTCGTGTGACTTTGGTGTAAGTTAACATATATTTTTTTGCAAAGTCACGTGACATCCGTCCAAGTTAATGATCTAAATAATGCAGCGTCAGCAAATTTTATCTTGTAGAATGTTCTCGAAGGTTCTCGAAGGTTTTTGACCTCTGAAGCTCACAGGTGCGACGTATCAATTACGCAGCATCAGCAAAAATTGATCTCACGATCATTTCTATATGTTTATAGAATTTTCTCGAAGGTTTTTGACCTATGAATCTTACAGGTGCGACATATCACTCTCTCTTGTACATTCATAATTGGTAAATCTCTTTCTCTCTCTTTCTCTCTCTTTCTCTCTCTCTCTCTCTCGTACATTTCCTCGATGGATCGATAGTACATGTCATCGTGCGACGTATCAATTACGCAGCATCAGCAAAAATTTATCTCACGACCATTTCTATATGTTTGTTCTCGAAGGTTTTTGACCTATGAAGCTTACAGGTGCGACATATTAATAATACAGCATGAGAAAATTTTATTTTCTAGAATGTTCTCGAAGGTTCTCGAAGGTTTTTGACCTATGAAGCTCACAGGAGTTACGTATCAATAATATCACGTCAGCAGAAATTCATTTCTATAAGTTTCTATATGGTTCTATTTTGTTTTTAAATCACATGTGTTAAGGACCTGACAATCTACGCAGTTGAATCAGAGTAAAGTCGCACCTGCACGAACCGGAAAGGAGCGATGTATCAATAATACAACGTCAGCAGAAATCCATTTCTTTAAGTTTCAGTATGGTTCTACGGTTATTTTTGTTTGTAAATCACAAGTGTTAATGACATGACAATCTACGCAGTTGAATTAGAGTAAAGTCGCACTTGCACATACACGTTGAATCTACGCAGTTACAGGAGCGTCATACCAATAATACAGTGTGAGAAAATTTCATTTTCTACATTAATATGGATTCAAGCAACAAGTCACAGATTGACATGTAAGTAATTTATCTCTTTGTAACAAAAATTACAATAATTATAATAATTCACGGGAACAAATTTTATGGATATAATAATTATTTGGAATACAATTATCGTATACTTGTTTACCTATTGCATATTTATTAATTAGTTGTAAATATTAAATATATATATATATATATATATATATATATATATATATATATGTATATATATTATTTTTTTAGGGATATTGAAGAAGCTATAAAAGCAATTCTTCTAATTAGCAGTGAGAACATTGGGATGAATAATTTAGAAAAGTAAGTCAATTTGGTTACTTATTTTAAATCTACAATATTATTTTTCACGTTAAATCATTAAATTGTATTATTTTCTAGCAACGAAATGGGGAACGATGAATACACAATGAATGGACGGATGGCAACAGATACGGCTACACCAATGACGTAAGTCAGTTCATGAAAAAAAAAAATCTTTTTGATTTCGAAGTTCTTTTATTTAGTAAATACGTGAAATCACCTATTCACCTATTATCACCTATGTTTGCAGGACTACTTCAGAGGAAACGAATTTATCTTATCAAAATGAGGTTCTCAGTTTAATGTAAGTGAATTTCATTCATAAGAATCAATTGGAAATGCAAATATGTTTGTGTAATTAAAAAAAAAAAATATATATAATATAATAATAATAATAATAATAATAATAATAATAATAATAATAATAATAATAATCGTAAATCTCTTCAAGGGAAATTGACAACATTTGTAATGCCGTACTCACCGATTTGGAGAAGAAGAGGAAGTCAGTTGAAAACAAAAAGTAAGTAGACAGTCTGGTTCTTGTATCAATTACTTTCTACGGTTATGTGAACTTATTTTAATTTCTATTATTTCAGCCGTGTAGAAAATCTATCAAATGCGATTGATCCCATGTCAGTCGAGCCGACACCAGGAACTTCGAGAAAGTGAGTCAATTTTTAAATGATTAAGGTGAAATTCCAAAATATGTAGGTATAGGTAATTGAATTTATTTCCATAGACTTTATATCTTAAAATTACTAGATAAATTTTTACCATTTCAACATTTAATAAATAGGTGGTATACCATTATTTACATTATTTCATTTTTCTTTGCTAATTTAAAAATTTTATTTTCAGGAGATCACATCAATTAATAGCATCATCCTTATCATCGTCAGTTACCAATTCAATGGAACTTGAGTCAGCGTCAACAAAATTAAAAAAGTGAGTTCATTTTAAATATTTATAGTATTTAAAAAAAAACTAAAACATAAATGAAGATGATGCTTAGATGTATAGGTATCTTTATAATTTTCCTTAATTTTTATAATGTTAAACGTCAGTATGTCAATTTTGTTTCACTTTACCAATATTCTAATTAAATGTTTTTATTTTCAGGAGAGCTCATCAATTACCATCTGTCAAGACCATCCTACACCAATGTGAGCACTGTGAAGCAAGATTCTCACGTAGAGGCAATTTGAAGAATCACATGTTGAAAACTCATCTGAAATGCCACATCTGCCCCCGTGTATTTAGAAGTCAAAATGATCTGATGAGTCACGTTAAAAATCATAACCATCTAACGGGGTCCAGCTCTTCAGCGACACAGGGTAATCTCATTGATCGACTAACACAACTTGGCGGAGGAAGACTTTCAAAGTCGGCATTGAATGATTCAGTAAAAATATATCAATTTGACATTCCGAATCCGAAAACGGATATTTTAACTTTTCTATCTGATAATAAGTTATTAGTTGAGAAGCGATTGTTAGAAAATCTTTCTGAGAAACGTGGAGTAAAATCATATCTCGCAATCTTTCCAATTTTTTCCAAAACCACTGACGATGGTCAGGTTGAAACTGCACCAGTGTTTCGCAGCTGTAATCAAATTTTGTTACAACCTTTCGAATTTAATAAGCAGTTCAATCAAGCGTTTGAAAATATTGCCAAAGCAGTATCTTCTTTCCAAAGAGAAGGTAGTAACTGGATTTTCCAAAGATTAAGTAAAATGGAATTACATATCGCCGATTATGTTCCTCTAACCGGTAGTAGTTACATTCCTTTACCAAAGAAAATCGAGAATAAAAAAGCCACCATTAATATAAAAAATTTCGACCAAAAATGTTTCCTCTGGTCTGTTTTAGCGCATTTTCATCCTCAAAACCAACATCATCAAAGAGTGTCCCCTTCGAGGCTAGCACCTTAACGTGGTGAAGGGGTTTGCGCGGCCCGATGATCCGACAGGCCATGCCGGCGGGAGGTGTTACTCCCGGCAAGGTCTCCTATGCCGGACAGGCTGTCGGTGAGGGTCCAGACCAAGACTAGCCCACCCCGTCGTTGTCGCGGGACCCGGACTTTGGTCGAGGGAGGATCTGGCGCTCTTTCTCTCCCCACCTTTCATTTCACCATCTTTTCTTCATCTCCCTTCTTACTTCATTTCTTTTGCCACCTCCCAAACCCACCGTCTGTCTTCTGCGACAGCGGCGGGGTTCCCCCCCATTGACGACTCTGCTACAAACATGGAAATGATTTGGTTTACTGACAGTCGTTGTAAGTTCCAGCGATGTCTGGTGACTGGTGACCTGCACAGGGAGTTCTCGAGCCTTACCTTATTGCTATCTCTTCTCTATCCTACACTCTCCTGTCTTCTCTTCCGGCCGACCCCTTGTGCAGGTCTAAACGCTTACCTGCGTGTTTGCCGTGCGCAGTGACCTGTACGGGCGGAAAAGATTTTCTTGGGGGTTGAGGGGCAATTGTCTAGTTATTAAAGACAATTGTCCCAACACACCCCTTTAGTTTCCGCTTCGTCCAAAACAGGAGGCTGGGGGCTAATCCACCCCCAGTCAATCGGCTCGCCTGGAGTTGTAAAGCTTCACGCGTGGATGAGGAGGGGGGCACCGGTGGCGTGATGGGTGTTGCTGGGCCCCACCAGTTGCGGTCACTCGCGACTGCCGGTGCCTCCTGACTATATCCCCCGGACAACCCCGGCGTCCCAGTGGGACGTCCCCCTGGTTGGGCTCCGTGGTGGGCAGGGCTCCGGGGGACGAATTTATATCCATTCATATGGACCCCAAAAACCCAATTCCCCCCCTTAATCCGAAGAAGCGCCTTCGTCCTCTTTTGGAGGAAAGTATATTGTTAAAGGATGTTGTGGCTCCGAGGAGTGTGGAGCCACTCTTTCTCATACTTAAATTGGATAGTGGAAAATCTTTCAGGACTGTTTCGCCTTTCGCGCAGAAGCGCGGACTTTTGCTTCTCGCAGGTGATGTCAAAAGTTCAAAGTGCCTTCGCGATGGCACTCTACTAGTTGAGGTAGCTAACAGTGAGCAGTCACTAAAACTGCAATCGGCAACATCTTTTGACACCATGCCGATCACAGTGACTGCTCACAGATCCTTAAACACCTCTAAGGGAGTTATTTTCAGTTTCGACCTTCAGGACATCCCGACTGAAGAGCTGAAAAAAGAGCTTTTAAGCCAAGGTGTGATCGATGTGTATCGTGTGATGAGTAAGAAGACCGGTGACTTGAAGCCAACACCATTACTCATCCTGACCTTCGGCACACCTAAACTCCCAGAGTGTATCTTTGCTGGTTACCTACGTCTGCCTGTGCGACCGCACATTCCCAATCCTCTGCGGTGCTTCACCTGCCAGATGTTCGGCCACTCCAGCTTCGATTGTAAGCGGAAGCCCATCTGTGGGAAGTGCGCCAAAGAGGACCACGAGACGGACGCGTGCAGCAACAGCTTTCACTGTGCTAACTGCTCGGCAGCCCACCCTGTGTGGTCCCGCGACTGCCCACAGTGGAAGTTGGAGCGTAAAATCGTGGAAATAAAGACAATCGAAAACATTTCTCTGTTCGAAGCAAGAAAGCGCTTCAACACTCAGAATGGCCTCGGCTCAAAGACATTTGCCAAAGCCGTGGACTCGGGCGCGGCTGTCTCGGCGGAGACGGCTCGTTTGCAGGCCATGGTGGAAAAACAGCTGCAACTCTCCGCCGAGCAGGCTAAGCGCCACGAGGAGATGGAAGAACGCCACCGGCAAGAGATCGAGGCCATGAAGAGAGACCTAGAAGCTAAGAACAGAGAAATTGAATCGCTTAAACAGCAAATAACCGAACTTCACGAGAGCCGTACGCTCCAGCTGCACGCTTCCAAGGGAAGGCAGACTGAGGCCAGCACCTCGAGGAAGGCGAGGGAAATAATAACCTTCCTTCCCAACACCACCGGTAGCTCCACGTCCACCTCCCTGTCTACCAGGAAGGATGGAATGGAGGTAGACCCTACCGACACGTCGCCGAACACCTGGCAGACGGTGAAGGGAAAGGAGAAGGAGAAGGTGAAAGAGAAGGGAAAATCCTAAGTCCAACAAAATGCCAGACATCATTCAGTGGAATGTTAGAGGATACAACACAAGAGCACCCGAGGTCCGTCAACTGGTGTCGTCAAAAAGCCCCCTTGTCTGTTGCTTCCAGGAATCACACCTGAAGCCATCAGACAAGCCACTCCTGAAGGGCTATGACTTCTACCGTTACGACCACACAGGTGGACAGAGAGCTCAGGGGGGAGTTGCAACGGCCGTCCACAACAGTATCCACTCGGAGACTGTTGTGCTGACCACCACTCTCCAGGCCGTGGCTGTGAAGGTTTTCCTTCCCAGCCCCCTACACATCTGCAACATCTACCTCCCCCCTGATAGTGTCGTTACCCAGCAATCCATCGACCATCTCATGGACCAGTTACCTCTACCCTTTCTATTGGTTGGTGATTTCAACGCTCACAACCCCCTGTGGGGTAGTCTCAGCACCAATCAGAAAGGTACACTGGTGGAAGACACTATCAGGCTTCGCAATGTGGTCCTGTTGAATAACGGCAGTAACACCCACTTTACTGCATCAACAGGATCACTCTCTGCGATTGACCTGACTCTCTGTTCACCCTCCCTCGCTCTTGACACTGAATGGTCTGTGCACGACGATTTATGTGGAAGTGACCACTTCCCTATTTTCATTAAATCGTCGAGGATCCCTTCTCTACCACCCAGACACCCAAAGTGGATTCTTAGACGGGCTGACTGGTCACTTTTCAGTGATCTTGCCACTTTCGATGAGGCTGTCCCCGAGGATATCGATTCTCACGTGGACGGCTTCACGGAGGTGGTAATTCATGCAGCCGAGAATTCCATTCCGCGGTCGTCTGAAAAACCCTACCGTCTCCCCGTCCCGTGGTTCACTTGTGAATGCAAGTTGGCCATCAGGGCGAGACGGAGGGCCCTCTCCTTCTTCATGTCGCATCCGACCCAAGAAAACCTGATCGCCTTCAAGAGATCCAGAGCTAAGGCTCGGAGAACAATCACTGAGGCCAAGAGAGTGTCGTGGCGGGCCTATGTGTCGACCATCACGGCCCGCACGCCGTCGTCCAGGGTATGGGACAAGGTTCGGAAGTTGTCTGGCAGATCAACTTTCCGTCCCATATCCGGACTGATGCGTGACGGGCTGTTGCAGTCCACGGGCCCGGCCATCGCCGACACTCTTGGTTCTCAGTTCTCGAAAGTCTCCAGCTCAGAGAATTACACCGCATCCTTCAAGCGGGTCAAGCAGGTAGCCGAGCAGCAAGGTCTTGTCTTCCGAAGTAAGAACCAGGAAACTTACAACCTGCCCTTCAGCGACTGGGAGCTGGACTCCGCGCTAAGAGCCGCCAACGACACTTCACCTGGCATCGACATGATCCACTACCAGATGATCAAACATCTGAGTACAAGATCTAGATCATATATGCTTCAGATGTTGAATAGAGTCTGGCTCGAGGACAGTTTCCCAGCTCGTTGGAGGGTGGCTATTGTCATCCCCATCCTGAAGCCGGGCAAAGACAAGACTGATGCTGCTAGCTACCGCCCAATTGCCCTTACAAGCTGCCTATGCAAGATCTTGGAGCGAATGATCAACGCTAGGCTTATGTGGCATTTGGAGAAGAACGGCCTACTCTGTGCGGAGCAGTCTGGTTTCAGGCGAAACCGTTCCGTCACAGATAACTTGACCCAGCTTGAAGGATTGATCCAGGACAGTTTCCTCACAAGGAAACACCTGATCGCGGTGTTTTTCGATCTCGAGAAGGCGTACGACACGACGTGGAAGTACGGCATTTTACAGACCATCCACAAGTGGGGTATTCGTGGCCACTTGCCCCACTTTGTGCAGAACTTCATGGCTGATAGGTCTTTCCACGTTCGTGTCGGAAACACTCTCTCGTCGGCTTTCGATCAAGAGAACGGAGTGCCGCAGGGCTGTGTCCTCAGTGTTACCCTGTTTGCGATCGCCATCAACTCCATCACGACGTGCATTCGGACTCCGGTTCGTGCATCGCTCTACGTTGATGATTTGGCGATCTTCCATCAAACAGGGAACCTGAACTCGGCTCAGCGGCAGCTCCAGCTAACGATCAACCGATTGGAGAGTTGGGCGGATCGACATGGCTTCAGATTCTCCTCGTCGAAAACAACATGCATGCATTTCAGTCGCCATCGTCTATTTCATCCTCATCCTGTCTTGACGTTGGCAAACCAGGTGTTGCCTTTCTCAGAGTCAACCCGCTTCCTCGGAATGGTATTTGACGAGAAGCTCACCTGGTTACCACATCTCCGTCAACTCAAAGACAAGTGCTTGAAGGCAATGAACATCCTGAAGATCTTGAGCGGTACCTCCTGGGGAGCCGACAGAACGTCCATGCTCCGCCTCTACCGCTCTCTCATAAGATCTAAATTAGACTTTGGCTGCACTGTTTATGCATCGGCGAGGAAATCATATATCGGCATCCTGGATCCAGTGCACAACGCTGGTATCAGGTTGTGTACTGGCGCGTTTCGCACGAGTCCTATCGTCAGCCTGCATTGTGAGGCCGGGGAGGCTCCGCTTAAGATCAGGCGTGACTACCTCCTTGCCAGCTACGTAGCCAAGCTGCGTGGCATGCCAAAACACCCGGCATACAGGTCTGTGTTCGCTCCGCCGAATGTTGTGCTCTACAACACCAGGCAAAAAGCAACCAGACCTGTTGGCATCAGAGCAAAAGAGCTCCTGGCCGCATTTGGAATGGACCTACCACCTGTCCTTCCTGTCGGAATCGGTCGTGTGGCTCCCTGGACAACATCTCAGCCTGTGTGCCTGATGCAACTCGCTCAGCACACCAAGGCCCAGACGAGCCCGGCCGTTTTCCGACAGCTGTTCTTCAGCATTTGCGACCAGTACCCTCAACACTGCAGGATCTACACTGATGGATCAAAGGACAATGAGTCTGTGGGGTGTGCCTTTGTCATCGACAACACAAGCGTGTGCTTTAAGCTCAGTCCTCTCTGTAGTGTCTATACAGCAGAGTTGTTTGCGATTCTCAAGGCCCTTGAACATATCAAGCGTGCCAATCGCAAACAATTTCTTGTCTGTTCCGACTCTCTGAGCTCCCTCCAAGCACTATGTCAGGCATTCCCCACGGACCATCTTGTGCAAACCATCCAGGCTAAGCTTGGCGAACTGTGCTTGGTCGGCATAGAAGTGTTGCTCTGTTGGCTTCCAGGCCATGCAGGAATTGCTGGCAATGAGATGGCCGACAGAGCAGCCAAAGACGCCACAAGAAAAGCCGATGTTGACTTCACAGTTGTCCCTGTTAGCGATCTTAAAGCCGCCTTCAGGGCCGAAACAAAGAAGTGCTGGCAAGCGACATGGGACACTGTGCAAGTCAACAAACTGAAGCCCATCAAGGCAACTATCGACCCCTGGCAATCTTCTGCCCGACACACTCGACGCGAGGAGGTTGTAACAACGAGGTTGCGTATCGGTCATAGCCCGCTCACTCACGTCTTCATCCTGAAGCGAGAAGAGCCACCGATGTGCACCTCCTGTGATCAACCTCTCTCGATCAAACATCTCCTTGTCGAGTGTGCCGTTCACAGGCAACTGCGCAACCACCTGCAGATTCCCGGAAGTTTGTCAGAGGCGTTGGGAGATAACGCCGTGTCGATAGATCGAGTAATTCGATTTTTAATTAAAACTGACTTTTTTAAACTTATCTAGTTTTTAGTAAGTTTTTAAAGCAGTTTATGTTCCAGGCGCAAGTATTTATAAAAACTGCGTCTGGACATGACAACTGGTTTTTTAGCATTGTTTTTATTGCTTTTTAACCCTTGACAATTTTTTACTCGTCTGACTGGACTCAAATTTTTATTTGTTCTTAGTTGGAGTGTAGTTTTTATTGTCTTTGTTGTCATTTTATTTTTAAATTAAGACTGCCATTTTATAAACTGATCTAGGTTAGAGAAGTTTTAAAATCAGTCTTAAATTCCTGGCGCAAGTATTTATAAAGAATGCGTCAGGAAATAATAACTAGTTTTAATCTAGTTTTTCATTGCTTTTTAACCCATGACAATTTTTTATCAAACTGATCAATAGAGTTATCTATTTGTTTTTAGTTGAAAAATTTTTGTCATTGTTTTATTTTAAAAATCTGACCGGCGCACATAGCCAAAGCTGCTGACGCGCCGTTAAGCCCACAAAATCAAATCAATCAAAGAGTCAGTCATTATAGGAGGTATGAAGATGAGCTAAATATGACTGGGATCGAATATCCAGTGAAACTGTCTAAATTAGACCTTTTCGAAAAACAAAATAATATATCAATCAACGTTTTTGGATATGAGAATGAAATGTTTCCCTTACGCATCACAAAATTAAATTCTGAAAAGCATGTCAATTTATTATACATATCGAATACAGAAGCGAACCACTACTGCCTAGTAACCAATTTAAATAGATTACTCAGCGATCTAACAAAACATAAAACACAGGCATTTTACTGTCACCTCTGCTTACATAGATTTACTAAAAAATCACTTCTCGACGAACATTCAAAATTTTGTAACCAATTTGAACCACAAAAAATAGAAATGCCTCGTGAAGGGGAAAACATTTTGAAATTTAAAGACTATAAATTTAATTTAAAAGTTCCCTTCACAATTTATGCAGACTTTGAAAGCATCACTAGTAAGATCAGTTCTTGTGAACCTAGTGGTGATACGTCTTACATACAGCGTACCGCTCTCCATGAACCTTCAGGATATGCTTATGCAATAGTAAATTCAGATGGAAAACTGCATGCTCCAATTACAGTGTACAGAGGACCAGATGCAGTTGAGCATTTTTTAAACAACCTTCTTGATGAGGAACTAGATTTAAAAGAAATAATGAAAGTAAATGTACCCATACATATGACTTTAGAAGATATTCAAGATTTTACGGAAGCTAAAATTTGTTCAATTTGTAAAAAAGAGTTGGGAGATGATAGAGTCCAAGATCACTGTCATTTAACAGGTAAGTACAGGGGAAGTGCCCACTCTAATTGTAATTTACAATACCAACTCGCAGAATTTATTCCGGTAGTATTTCACAATTTAAAAGGTTATGATTCTCATCTCATAATGCAAGAATTAGGTAATATAAAAACTAAAAAAATTCACTGTATTCCCAACAATATGGAAAAATATCTTTCTTTTCAATTTAATTCATTGAGATTTTTGGATTCCTTACAATTTCTAAATTCATCTTTGGAAACTCTAGTAGAAAATTTGAAGGGATACGGCGAAGAACGATTTATTAACTTCATTGAACACTTTGCCCAGACAACAGATGCATGGCCTCTGTTACTTCGCAAAGGTGTCTATCCGTATGACTACATGGACTCTCATTCAAAATTCTCTGAAACGCAACTCCCTCCCAAGTCGGCATTTTTCAATACTCTACGTGACGAGTCCATCAGTGATGAGGACTACGAACATGCTCAAAGTATCTGGAATACATTTGAAATTCAAAATTTAGGCGAATATCAAGACCTGTACGTAAAAACAGACGTACTTCTTTTGGCTGATGTTTTTGAAAATTTTAGAAATCTCTGTTTAACTAACTATGATCTGGATCCTCTGCACAAGTATACTGCACCTGGGCTAGCCTTTGAAGCCTGCTTGAAAATGACTGGCGTAGAATTGGAGCTGTTTACCGACCCAAATATGTACATGTTCATGGAGAGCGGTATACGTGGTGGTGTGTCAATGATATCGACCCGTTACGCTGAAGCTAACAACAAGTACATGGATGACTTCAACGAGGACAAAGGGCCATCTTACATCATGTACCTCGACGTAAACAACCTCTATGGACTGGCCATGTCAAGATCACTCCCAATTTCGGATTTTAAATGGATGACTAAACAAGAAATTGCTTCATTTAATATTGAAAATTTTGAGGATAACTCAGATTCTGGCTGCATTTTAGAAGTTGATCTCGAGTACCCAGAACATCTACATGATTTACACAATGATTATCCACTTGCCCCAGAAAGAATGAATATTTCCAAATCAAATTTGTCTCCATATGGCAAATCGCTATTAAAACATTTGAAAATTAATCTTACCGGTGAAAACACAAAATTAGTTCCAAATTTAAATAACAAACAAAATTACATTATCCATTGCGAAAATTTAAAGCAGTACCTATCAATGGGATTAAAACTTAGTAAAATTCATCGCATTTTGAAATTTAAACAATCTCCATGGCTTAAAAAGTATATTGATTTCAACACTGAACAGCGAAAAAATGCTAAAAATAATTTCGAAAAAGACTTTTTCAAGCTTTTGAATAACAGTGTATTCGGGAAAAGTATGGAAAATGTGCGTTGTCATCAAAATATTGAGATAATCAATAGTGAAAAAAGATTGAAAAAAGTAGTCGCATCACCATCATTTGAAAGTTTCAAAATTTTTTCTAACGACCTTGTTGCAGTACAATCGAAAAAGAAACGCCTTCTGTTGAATAAACCAATATTTACTGGATTTAGCATTTTAGATATAAGTAAAACTTTTGTGTACGATTTCCATTATAATTATATTAAAAAACGGTATGGGGATCGAGCGAAATTACTTTTTACTGATACCGACAGCTTAACTTATCACGTTCAAACAGAAGACATTTATGAAGATATGAAAGCCAGCATCGATCTTTTCGACACTTCAAATTACCCATTAAATCATCCACTTTATTCTACAAAAAATAAAAATAAATTAGGCAAAATGACTGATGAATTAGGATCGAACATCATTAAAGAATTTATAGGCTTAAGATCTAAGATGTATTCAATACTTGAGAGCAGTGGAAATTGTAAAAAAGTAGGTAAAGGCATCGTGAAAAATGTACTGCAGAAAAAGATAACACACGAGGATTATAAACATTCAATTTTTGAAAAACAAATTCATAGAGCAAATATGCGTTCTATAAGAAGTTTTAATCACGAAATTTATACAGTTGACCAAAAGAAAATTACACTCTCACCTTACGATGACAAAAGGTACATCCTTTCGGATGGTTTCAACACTTTAGCCCATGGACATTATTTGATTCACGATGAAAACGACGATAACGATAGCGATGATGATTATGTTGATAACAACCACGATGATGCAGATGTAGATGATTAGATGTAGAACATATTTTAGTGTTAATAATAGGAATTAGTTGGCTAGAAAATTATATTTTATTCTTTTAGTTTGAAATGTATTGATAAATAAAACAGTAATTGAAAAAAAAAAATTAATCATTTTACAACTTTACCAAAATATTCCCCACTCCTAAATCCATATCCCACCCGTCAAACTTGAATCTCATTCTGAAATTATTTCAAATTGAATGTCACAATAAATTGCTGGTAAGTACTTTTACAATTTCAGTCTTCACAATGGACGTGCGATGGAAGGTACCGTTTACAGCTCTACTTGCTGGCAGTACTGGTTGTGGGAAATCAACGTTTGTAAGGAGATTTTTAGCAAATCTAGATCAAATGACTGATCAGTGCATTAATCAAGTAATCTGGTGTTATTCCGTGGAAATGCAAAACTTTCAAGATTTCACTACTGATCCTCGCTTAACATTTCACCAAGGACTACCAAACATGGATGATTTTAGTGCTGAGAGTGGTCCAAAATTAATTATTCTCGATGATATGATGACAGAAATGGATAAAAGAGTAGTAGATTTGTTTACGAAATTTTCACATCATAAAAATATTTCAACTTTTTTCATAACTCAAAATTTATTTTATAAAGGAAAAGAAATGCGTGATATATCACTGAATTCACACTACATTGTAACTTTTAAAAATCCGAGAACGAGATCTCAATTCTCGTGCATGGCAAGACAGCTAAATCCAAAAAATGTTAAATTTTTGGAGGAAGCTTACGAAGATGCTACCAAATTACCTTTTGGGTATTTACTGGTAGACTGCCATCAGAAAACCGATGAAAATCTACGTATCCGAACGTCAATTTTCCCAGACGATGAAAACCATATTGTCTACATTCCGAAATAATTATAAATAATCGAAGATCTAGCACTAGCCCGTCATTCTCTCATCATGAGCGACACGGTTATCAAACAGGCGCATGTGCTGCATACGTTGCAGAAAGCCAGTCCGACGATGCGTAGAGCGATATTAAAAGCGTCCGATAAAAATTTGGTTCGATCAATTTGTGAATGTGCTGAAAATTGTATATCAGGACGTGTAAATCTGCACCCAGCTCAGAAAAGTCGACTCTCTCGACACAAGCGGTTGCTGCGAAAATTGGTGAAAAAAGGCGACACTTGGCAAAAGAAGAAGCGAATTATTCAAAAAGGTGGATCTCTAATTCCGTTACTGTTGGGACCAATTCTGAGCGGTGTTATTTCAGGTTTGATGGCATCATGAATCATACAAAGAAGATGGTTTTAATTGATCAGCAAACGCTTGATCGTATTAGTAAGACTAAGGTACCAACAAGTTTGCAATTAAACAAGTCACAAAATGCTTCGTCATCAGCAAACGCAATCAAGGATAAGATTATGGCACTACGGAATGAAATGAAACAGATTCTTCGACTAAAAGATTTGGACGACAACGAAAAACTTTCACGTTATCAAGAAACATTACGACGATATCTACATTTTATTTCCATAATGCCACAAACCAATGAACCGGTTCAGCCTGAATGTCAAGAAAAATCTGTTCCTACAGGGAAGGAAATTAAGCAAGAAATAATTGACAATAAACAAGAAATCAAGCCTTCCAATACTGCAATCGATCAAATAAAAATTGAAAGTGAAAATAAAGTTGAAAATTCTACCAGGGTTGATGATAAAAATTCGTTGAAAGATGAGCTGCTGCGTTCCATATCTGAAAAGAAACGTAACACTGCGGAAGAAATCTACACAATTCTTACTAACAGCGAAATTATTGACTGGAATCATGCAGGAACTGTGAAAATAAATGGTTGTGATATCGTCGATTCATCAATAATCGAATTAATATCTGATATTTTAAGTAATCGTCAGACTTCTCATCCTAATGGTTGGCAAAAATTTGCGGAAGTCTTAACGGAATTAAAAGTCCCAATGAAATATATATCAAACACTCGTCGAAGAAACTTCATTCGTTCAAAACAGAACGAAGCTGCGAGTTCTCCAATCAAAAGTGCTGAGAAGAGGAAGAAACGAAAAATAGAAGATCTATCACCGCCAGTGTCACAGGGAAAAATAGGTGCCGTTAAGCGAAGAAGTGCTCGTGTGTTGACCACTGCTAATTGGAAACGATTTAACTTTTCATCATGAATGCTAAAACAAGAAAATTATTACAAAAAATATATTTCGATCCGTCCAATGCAGCTGGATTTTCTACAGCAGACAAGTTGTGGAAGGCGACGAAGAAAAAGATTTCGAAAATGAACGTTGAAGAGTGGCTTGAAAATCAGGAGACCTTTACTCTACATCAACCACTGAGAAAAAAATTTGACAGAAATAGATTTGTCTCGAACTATATTGATGATGTTTGGCAAGCTGATCTTTGTGACATGCAATCTCTGAGTAAATATAATGATAATTTAAAATACTTGTTGACTGTTATTGACATTTTTAGCAAATTTGCATGGATAATAGTTTTACGTAATAAAACAAGTGCAGAAATAATAAGAGGTTTTCAGGAAATTTTTGAATCATCTAATCGAAAACCTACAAATTTAAATATGGATAAAGGCAAGGAATTTAAAAATAGAAATTTTCAAACGTTTTTAAAAGATAGGGATATCAATTTTTATTACACTAACAATGATACTAAAGCAGCCGTAGTCGAAAGATTCAATAGGACAATTAAACAAAAAATTTGGAAGTACTTTACTTATTCCTCATCTAACCGTTACATTGATGTGCTCCCAGATTTATTGCACAGTTATAATAATTCAATTCATTCTACAATAAAATTTTCCCCAGCTGACGTGAATATCAATAACATGTTGCAAGTTTGGCGAAATCTTAATAATCGAATACCAGTCATTAAAAATAGAAAAATAAAATTTACAGTTGGTGACCATGTTCGAATTTCTAGAGAGAAAGGTCAATTTGAGAAAGGATTTGAAAAGAACTATTCTGATGAGATATTCATAATTTCCGAAGTTCTCCCTAGACGTCATTTAACAGTTTACAGAATAGAGGATATGAGTCATCAACCAATCGAGGGAACGTTTTATGAAGCTGAGTTGAAACGAGTGCAAATTCAAAAATCTACTGTGTACAAAATAGATAAAATCCTCGATCAGAAAAAAAACGGACGCAGTACCAAACTATTAGTCAAGTGGCTCGGTTATCCATCCTCTCAAAATTCGTGGGTTGATAAGAAAGATATTATTCATTTATTATGAATCGAAGCGACGAATTCTTTTTAACTCTACCGAGCAATAGTTCCGAGAAATATTATTCGACAAATAGTCCAACTAGATTTGTGACTCAATTACCACATCGCATTGAGTTACGTGACGATTGGGAAGTGTCATTATTTTCGATAAACTATCCCTACACTATAGGCAACGTTTCACCAGCTGATAACAAAGTGACCTACAGTTTAAAGCCCACTGAAAAAGAAGAAAGCGTAATAACCAAGACTCATGGAATTAAACCCGGCTATTATGATAACGCGTCAGCTATCCACCTTGCTATTAATAAAATTCTCGCGAACACTACTCCTGGGGATATCAGCATTTTACTTACAGATTCAAAATCATTTACAAATATAGACGTTGTAAACGATAAAACATTTCAATCTGTGGTGTTATCTGATAATCTTTCCATGCAACTAGGATTTGACCCTGGTATGAATATTATTTCTGTTAAAAAATCACCTCGCAAATGTAGTTTGAATGTAAGTTTACCGAATGAGTTGTATATTTATTGTGATATTTTTGAATCTCATGTAGTAGGCGATGTATTTGCTAACCTCGCTCGAGTAATTAACTTTGATACGTTCTATTATAAAGAAAAGTATGGCGGGGTAAACTCACTGTCATTCAATCCACCAATGTACTTTCCGGTTTCAAAGCGTGAGTTTTCATCGATTACTGTAGATATAAGAGATGTTTTTGGTAATCCAATCACATTCGGTGCAGAGGTTCTCACGGTTGTACTTCATTTTCGTCGTCGTCGTCATCACCGCGAGTAGATGCAAAAATGTGCCATCGCAACAACAGCTACAATGATCGCTACATCAATTATTTTGATAATCAATGTGGATCCGGAATGAACATATATCATGGAGCTAAATTTCAACGTGGATATGGATTGGCATCATTTTTGAAGAGTATGTGGCGTCTAGCTGTACCAATATTCAAAAGTGGTGCAAGATCTCTTGCTCAAGAAGGATTAACATCTGGCTTCAATTTTGCAAATGATTTGATGGAGAGAAAAAACGCACGACAATCTTTTGAAAATAGGTTGAAGGAGGCTGGTTCAACCTTGAAGCGGAAAGCTGAAGATAAACTAACACGAATGCAAGGTGCTGGACTTAAACGTGTAAAACAACAGAGAACACTTCAGTTGGTGACGAGCGGTCGAGAGAGAAAGGTTGTTAAAAAGAAGAGGAAATCTCCTAGTTCTAAACCGAAGAAAATTTTCAAAAAACCGAAGCTATCGAGGAAACTTGGAGATATTTTCGAATAAGAAGATGTCAGTGATACACAGCAATTCAATGGAGGCTATGAAATCCGAGCTCGACCTCTTTGCGACACCACTGACACAAGCAGC
The DNA here is from genome assembly GCA_921293315.2 of Nemurella pictetii. NCBI lineage: Eukaryota > Metazoa > Arthropoda > Insecta > Plecoptera > Nemouridae > Nemurella > Nemurella pictetii. The sequence continues at coordinate 3,711,745 of OV121116.1, read as the reverse complement.
CATCGAGTATGGTTATACGGTCGCTTACAAACCAGTGGCGTCTTTGGAAAAAAGCTCTCAATTTGAGTTCGTGGTTGGTGGCAGTGGAGAAGAGTTGATCGATTTGGCACACACCGAATTGCATCTACATGCTAAGGTCACTAAAAGTGATGGCACTAATCTTTCAACAGGCGATGATAAATCTAATGTAACAGCTCCTGTGAACAACTGGATCCACTCGCTTTTCTCGCAAGTTGAAGTTACATTGAATGGAAAACAAATATCATCGCCTTCCAACACCTATGGTATAAGAGCATACATCGAATCTCTGCTCAACTACGGCCGATCTGCAAAGACATCTCATTTAACGTCAGGGTTATGGTATAAAGACACTGCAGGAAAATTCAACGATTTCAAAGATAATGCTGGACTTTTGAAACGGGCTTCATTTATCAGAGGAAGTAAAACTGTTGATTTAATGTCCAATATTCACCATGAATTATTCGGCTCTGATAAACTTCTTATCAACGGTGTGGAAATGCGGTTAAAATTTCATCTGAATAAAGATGCATTCCATTTGATGTCGGAAGATACTGCAGTAAAAACACAAATCAGCGATGCAACTTTATTTGTGCGAAAAGTTCGAGTTAAGCCAGCATTGCATCTTGCCTATTCACGCGCTCTCGAGCATTCAAATTTAAAATATCCACTTTCTAGAACTGAAATTAAAAATATCACAATTCCGGCGGGGGTTCAATCTAGAACCATTGACAATATTTACTTAAACCATTTACCAAAGAGGATTGTAATAGGATTTATTTTAAATTCTGCGTTTAATGCTGATTTTGGAAAAAATCCGTTTTACTTTGAACATTTCAATTTAAACTTTTTACAGTTGTATAGTGGTTCTCAACAAATTCCAACAAAAGCTTTAACTCCAGACTTCACCAATAATCTATACATTCGTGCATATAAAACATTATTTGAAGGTACTGGCATTAATTCTCAAGATGTTGTAAATGATATTTCACGCGAAGAGTTCAAGGACGGTTATTTCTTAACCGTTTTTGACTTGACATCAGACCTGAGTGCTAGCTCATCTCATTGGTCAATTCAAAGAAATGAATCATTTCGCATCGAAGTACGCTTTAGCACTCCATTAACCGCCCCAGTTGATATGATTTTGTATTCAGAGCATGATAGTTTAATGGAAATTACCAAACAACGAAATGTAATCACCGATTTTTAAATTTAGAATTTGACATCTTCGTAAAATATATAAAATTATATTTCCTCCCCCCCCCCCACCACCATGTTCTGTAGCAGTGAAGTTGAATATTTATTTTATAATCATAATTTATGGCAGACATTTGTCATTTCGAGTTGGAATCTTGTACAATAGAGTAGACATGATTTCGTTGCACCTAGAAGAAGCCATGCTTTGTGATAAGTTTACGAGTTCATTGTTTCGCGGTGTATTTGCTGCAGATAACTTACCACGGGTAGTGCAAAAGCCGTGTGTGTTAATTGCTAATACTGATCCTGCAAGTAAGCCTGGATCACATTGGGTTTCTATACATATCGACGAATTTTGTCGTGGAACCTATTTCGACAGTTATGGCATTCCACCGATTGTGAAAAATCATCATGAATTTCTAAGTCAACAATGTACGTCGTGGACATACAACGAAATGCAATTGCAAAGTCCAACTTCTGACGTATGTGGTGAATATGCAGCATTATTTCTAGCCCATGCAGCTAGAGGACTTAGCATGCAGGAATTTTTATGGTCTTTTCAAAATAGATCCTGTGAAGAAAACGATGCACTTGTTCGACAATTGTTTTTCGAGAAATTCAAATCATGTTTTGCACCTGTTCGCAAAGATATGAATAAGCAAAGTTGTTGTAACCGTGATTCTAATCCGCTTTTTATGATGCGATTTTAATAAATGTATGAAATTGGGAACTGAGAGTGAATTATTATTATTTAGATAGAACCTATATTCCTCACCATGAAATAACATTGTTATTTTAGTGTAGTAAAGGTGATCAAACTATCGAAATTCAATTGACTAAACAAGTTCAAACCTGTCTAGACATGCGTGATCATGAACAGGAAGTGTCATATCGTATTACATGTTAACACGCAATCGATGACTGTTACATGTAGCAAATTGAATGTCTCACCGGAGAAATAATGCTGGATTTATGATTGTTGATTTGATAGAAATGAAATAAAATATTAAAAGCAATTTCAAATTCAAAATTTTTAAATTTTACTAAAATACTATACCACATGTGGGGTTCGAACCCACGCACTCAAAGAGTTTCTAATCTTAAGTCTGGCGACCACTCGGCTAACCTGACTTAGAAAAATGCTGATAATTAGTATGATAAAATCCAGTTCGAAACAATTTCCATATTGATCACACATTAAAACTTCAGTAATTGTTAGGTTTGATATTATAAGGGATTTGGATGTAATTGGGATTGGAAGTATTTTCGGTGAAAAAATGACACCTTCGAGAACAAACATATAGAAATGGTCGTGAGATAAATTTTTGCTGATGCTGCGTAATTGATACGTCGCACGATGACATGTACTATCGATCCATCGAGGAAATGTACGAGAGAGAGAGAGAGAGAGAGAGAGAGAGAGAGAGAGAAAGAGAGAGAAAGAGATTTAACAATTATGAATGTACAAGAGAGAGTGATATGTCGCACCTGTAAGATTCATAGGTCAAAAACCTTCGAGAAAATTCTATAAACATATAGAAATGATCGTGAGATCAATTTTTGCTGATGCTGCGTAATTGATACGTCGCACCTGTGAGCTTCAGAGGTCAAAAACCTTCGAGAACCTTCGAGAACATTCTACAAGATAAAATTTGCTGACGCTGCATTATTTAGATCATTAACTTGGACGGATGTCACGTGACTTTGCAAAAAAAAATATGTTAACTTACACCAAAGTCACACGACCTTGAAATAAAAGTGCTGACTCTGCAGAAAAAATAAGTTAACTTGGACGGGAGTCACGTGAGAAGTTGGTGGCTCAGAACCCCCATTTATATACTACTTCCGTGGTATTACTACCCAGGTCACAAGGTCGGTTGGGCTAGCCGCAAGGGTTTCAATGCGCGTTCAAACCAGATTTTTCCAGTTTAAAGGAAATTCTTCTTTCTAAGAGCTACAATCACAATTATTGATTTTGCCAGAAAGAATTATAATTGAAAATTTAGATGCATTATTCCCATAAAAAAATAATTGAGTTAAGTAACACGAGTTGTTTGTTTTGTTTGCAGATAATACAAGTGACCTACTCCTACTACATGTCACTGACAGCGACGTTGGAGTTGAAAACAGTTTCTGACTAACGAAGAACGGCCCCTAGGATTGACTCGCGTCTCCTCCGCGAAGTACGGTTTACCTTGGACCGGGCTGGCGATTTTATTACTTTTTACCGATCGGCATCTAGGGATATAACAATTCGATAACAAAATCTGCGAAATGTGTAAAATTTTATCGATCGATAGTCTGCTTAGCGATCGATAAAATAAACGACATCAATATAGGCGTTTTTTTAAATAGAAATAGAATTTTTTTCTTAAGGCTGTTCTACCAAGACACTATGTATAACGGGCCATAAGACCCAAACTTCGAAATATGCAGTTTTGAAAGGAAATAACCTTTGAACCTGAAAAAGTATAACACCAAAGTGCAGGATTTATCAAAAAATCATGCTCAAACCCAAATTTCACTGAGATACACGCATTTAAAAGGGTTAGAATTCTGGCGATAGCATCAGAGTAACGGTTGTAGATAGAAATACGAAACTTTTTCACAGCCTCGCCAACATCTTGCTCCTAGGTGTGGGCTATCAAGCAAGTCATTTTGAGCCAAGGGCTGATAGTGGAATTATTTTTGTCACCCTCTGCATTTTGTTTTCACGAAATACTAGTCTTAGAAACGTCATAGAAGAATTTTGAAAAGACGAGCAGTTGAAGAATGTTACGATTGGTTTGTGGTCTGATTTTCAATAATCTAGTGTTATTGGTTTGGGCAATGCTATCGCCACAAAATTTAACCCGTAAAACCAATACCTGGCTGAAATCGACACCGCCCTTGAATGTCTCGCGATCTTGGCTCGCACTCGTAATCAGTGCGACAGTTAAGTTGTTTATAAACACAATTTATACGTTATAAGCTTATACAACGCTCATGCAATAAGCAAGTGCAAAAGACTGCTGATCACTTGATAGCTTTTCATATAAGCTCTAATCCTTTGCTAAAAGGCAATTAAATTTTTAAATCTTCTATGGAGTGTCACGAAACCACAACAATGTTTGTATACTCAACCAGATTAGAGAGAGACGGACTTATGCCCCGTTATACATAGCGTCTTGCTAGAACCGCCTTAACAGAATGTAATATTTTAAATTTATGGGCAAATACTTTGACACCCGGACAGCTGTCAGCCTTGGCCCTGCTGTAAGTCGCCGGATGTCATCCAGCAAGTTGGCAGATCATCGGATCGAATCTTGATAAGGGTCGATTGTCGCACATTTGCCCAGTGCTTTATGAACTAAACATTTCTTCAACAAGAAAAACTCAACTGTTTGATTGTTTTTTTCCTGGTTATCACCGCTTTGGATTTTTTTGCCAAGATAACCTGAGTGCGATGTGCCAAACATCAGTGTCTGTTTGCATCAAGGAGGTTAATATTGCAATTAATAATCATCTTTTAGAAGATTGGATAACGTTTCCGAGGACAGAGTTAGAGTTTCAAACCATGAAGCAACGGCCTACCTTTTCCATTTAATTTACACCGATGTGAGATGAGAATTAGGCTAAAGATAGGTACCTACTAGCATTGAATTTACACCGATGTGAGATGAGAATTAGGCTAAAGATAGGTACCTACTAGCATTGAATTTGGGAAGGGCTAATTCAATGCTACTGCATTAGATGGAAGCGATGGATGGAAGGAATGAGAAGGGCAATTAGAGATTGGAACTCCCTGGGCCCGGATCCACAAAGCAGAGCTTAAGCTAAACCCTGGGGCTAAAGTCAATTAACCCTGTTTTTAAGCCCAATTCGTATCCACAGAGTAGAGCTTAGCCATTTTTGGGGCTTAGATTACTCCAAAACTAACCCCTGCTCTAGGAGTAGGGTGTAAACTTAAGCCCCAATAATTTTAACAACAAGATGGCGAATGTCGACTCACATCAAATGTTTGTGAATTATTTTAAATCTCTACATACCTTTATTGCGAAATAATTAATTTCCAACAAAATCTATGTTTTTGTGTGCCTATTTCAGTGCCAGTGTATTTTTTATTTGAATTGAGCAGAATTTTATGAAGTGGGCTGTGGGCAAGTCTAGGCTTCTGACAGCACATGTGTCAAACTCTTGTCATTGTAATTTAGTTGGTGGAATTTCAAGATTTCAAGATTGCTAGATCTGCATCATTATATTGGGAGCTTCCTTATTGCATGAGTAAAAATCTTTGGACTAGGTGGTGCTTTATTTTAGAAAAATATCAAAGTTATTATTTTATCTTACATGTAGCAGTTTCATGACCATTGCCAAATGGTATTGAAATCTTGTAACATTTTGTATTGAACCTAAAAGCTAATTACTTTGTCAACATCAAGTCCCAAGTCTTTCCAGTTCATACGCAGATTCTCGTGTGTAA